>OY855905.1:31567249-32224749 GCA_963693305.1 Meandrina meandrites
GTGGTGTTTTATCTGGTGTGTTTCACTAGGTATCAAGATTCATCCACCTGACCCAAATGATCGCCATTTATTGGCTTTTGACTGCATGAAAAATTAATGAGTTTAAAAATAACATTTTCAAATACAATTTTTGAAAAACATACTTGCAACCATTGAATATACTGCATGGGTCAGTGTGATTGGTTGGCACCTATCATGCGAGCTTTTATTTCGTAAAAAATGTAGGGTGTTTGCATCTTGTGCTGGTGTTTCCACCGCCTCTTGTTCTCTATGCAAAATTGTCGCCCAAAAGGTACCTCCGTTCCTAGCCCGCATTGCTCAACGATTGAATAGAGCAATAGCATAATATAAGATTCATATGTACATAAACCCTTTAAGTGTTTTTAAAACCGTCGTATTAGTGAAACAATGCTCTTATTTATCAGCCTAAGTAGTCACGTGTTGAAAATAAATATATAAAGCCCAGGCTAGACAACATTTGTTTTGTAACCCGACATACCTCTGAACCCAGGTTTCTGTTTTCTTACCCCGCCCCCTTCATCTGCGCTCAATTTTTAAAAAAGGGAATTTTAAAAAGAACTTGTCTGGATATCACATTATCTAAACTTGCCACATTTTTAGGGATAAAAAGCTCAAACATTGGCCTACCATTATGCACAATTTCCCTGACTTTTCAAACAGGAGCAGTGGTTACCAAGCCTGATTTATAAAAGTTGACCCTGAAGAGACTGCATGAAAAGACCAAAAAATTCATAAATGAAAACTTTTTGACCGGCAAATGTACCAGCGATCTGTTTCGTACGATTCGCAGTGTAATATTGGTTTTAAGTGATTTTAAGTGCTTTTTAAGTGATTTATTTAGCTTGCATCATGTTACATTACACTACAAATACGTAAACATTACACTTGAAATAAAAAACTTGAATTTTACATTACACTTCAAACAGTGTGCTGGAATTTAACAAAAACCAACTATTACAATACTAACAGTACTACTATTGCACTCTAAATATACTAATTGCTTACTTTAGTGGGGAGCTAAACACAAATTTGATAAGGTAATAATACGATCTATGGTTTCTTAGTTTACTTGCTATACAATACTTATTTACACTAGGTTAACGACTGCATGTTAAAAGTAAGGACGGCTAACAGAAAAGTAGAATGAATTCAGCAGTTACACCGATATTAAGCTGCAGCGAGCTTTTTTTACAGTAAAAACAGCAAGCTTGAATATGTAACAGTAGCAGCTACTAGATACATGAAGTTGCCGCAAAGAAGAACATTTTTACGTTGAATGGTCTTGTTCTGAACAGCTTAATTTGCGCCTAAAAACGCTTGAAAATATGACTAAATAATCGAACATTAAGGTTTTGTCGCTTTGTCTTGTTTTACAATGGAGCACACAGGAAACTAGTCGATCACACCTGCCAAGCGTTCTCATGGCGGACTCTGAGCAAATTGTGAGTTCATTTCCTCTCTGTTGTAAAGCTGGAAAATGAGCTCCTCTTCATATGTAAAACAAGGTCATGAATTTAAGTGTTTTCAAAGTTTTAAAGCATCCACGTATTCATGACGTCTTGAAGGCACAAACTTTCCCTGAAAGAGGTCAAGGCGAGGTCGTCAACAACGATACTTCGTTCAATTTCTTCACAAATACCCATTCTTCGCTCGGGATGAGTGCTTCGATAGTAGTGATAAAAATGGTGGTCTACAGCCTCATTAAAACGCCCTCGCACACGAAGATTTGTTTCTTCGTCAGCACGTGTTTTTTCCATGGAAGAGCATTTTTTGGCCTCTCTTCTGTTATTTGCTTTGCTTTCAACTTCAAACATGGCGATATGTGACGTTATATCGCTGTTTCCAGTCCTGCTTGGGTCAAACTTTTGCCCGTTGAAATCTTTCAGTTCGATCATTTTGTCTCTTTCAGTAAACGCGCGCAGTTGATCCATGTTTTGTTCGAATGAGAGCAGTTCGTCGTGGGACATTTGTCCATTACTGCATTGATACGCTTTGCATGGCCTGAGGCGTCTGCGTAGTAACTGCACGGGCCTTCGGAATACTTTTTCAGCAATGGGCTTACCTTTGTCCACTCCGTTGTTAGGAAAAACACCTTCGAGGCGTACACCATCAATTCTTTGTGCGCTTGAGTGAATGTATGTTTCTTCGTGTCTGATAGCTCCTTTGAAACCCCTCGATCTTTCAAGCGAACCAGTTCCGCACTTCGCAGCGGCTTGACGTAACGGTAGAAAATTCTCGTCGGTTCTTGCATAAGATTTGAAGGATTCATGTTTTTGCTCTGTCTGTTGGAAAGACAATGGCGTTTCACTTGTCACAGTTGAACGGCTTTCAAGTCGTGGAAGCTTTAGAAAACTCAACGGCGAATAGCCATCTTCAAGTTCGTTAACCTGAATAGTCATCTTCGGGTTTTGAGCAATGCCGCTCCTTCCTCGAATCGGTGGCAATCTTGTCTGGTTTGAAAGTGATCCATTTGTCCTATACCTGTAAGCCATTTCTCTGCGCGTTGTCTTTCTAATATAAAAGCAGATCGTTTTAAAAGCAATACGTTTCAACAATACTTTTTCTTCAGTGGACTGTACTGTTCACATAATTTTCTATAGTGTTCTTTAAACGTGCACTTACTTTGTCGCTCACTGAAGCGAAAAGTGAACAAACACATGATTACAGCTATTTTTGTCGGGAAAATGGAAATTAATGGTGATTCTGACAAAAAAAAACTAAAAACGCATGTTTTGTTCAAGACAAGATGCGTCGGTACAAGTCCACTGCTGTCATTAACAGACTATTCACTGACGCTTCCGGTTCCTTTCACGTTTTTTCTGAAAATTTGCCTCAGGCAAAACAAGCCGCAATACGCTTAGTAAATTATGTAGGAGACTTTTTATACACAAGGAAAGTTCAACATTCTACAGTTTACAAGAAGATAGATGGTCGTAAAAAGGGATAAAAATATCACAACTGGGTGATTAACTGTAAAATCCTCTTTTGTTTAAGCTGGACAGTATATGTACGCTACGATGCCCCAAGAGCAACAGAGCGACAGAAGGGGGGAAAACTTTTGCTTCTACATCAACTTCATTATGGAATTCCCTACCTCCTAACATAAGATCATGTGAAGGCATTAATATTTTTAAAGAGAAATGCATGAAGCTTATAAAGATGGGGTATGCAAATATTGAACATTTCCCAATTTCATAGTGTCTTTTTACTCTTTTTATTGCATGCACTAACAAGATTTTAGTCCATTTTATTGATATTAGCAATTTTACCAGTTTTATACTCATTATTATTCATAGTTAGATATTTTTTAAAATTATTGTAATTTATATTTTAATTGTTTAAGCGAGGGCCACAGGTTTGTCAGTCAGCGACTGTAAAGTGTTTTAACCCTCATTAAATAAAGTTACTTACTTACTTACTTACATACTTATGCAATTGTCGTTTTATCAGTTAAAAAGAAAAAAAGCAATTATGTCGCCGCTGTTTTAATTTACAGCCGTGAGTTTGTCATGCTGATTTCTGATAACGAAGCTGAAGGTGCGACCGGGTTTACTAGGAGAGTACAGAAGGAAACCAGAGAAAGAAAGCGTTTAGTGCATAATCTGCGATCTGACAGTCTGTGTGCATAGCCTGTATTATTTAAAACTAGCCATGCTATATTCCCGAGTTTTGATTGTTTTACAAGCCATGGTATTTGAGCTCATATACCATGGGCCACAAAATGATGGTAGACGTACGCGTCAGCGAGAACAGCCTAGAAGCTCAAATATTGCAATTCTTTCAGTGCTTTTAATAAAACAATTCCTCCACTCGAGCATGTTGGATATGAGGTACTTCTAGCCAACTCATATCCAACGCGCAGTCAGATCGTAATAACTTTTAAATAGCAAGCTAGATGTGCAAAGGTTCTTCTCTTTACACATGACCTTTTTTTAGCGAAGAAATTGAAATAATTTTGTTTCTCCATTAGTAAAATCAATATTTGGTGTTTTTATAAGACTGTCAACATCATCCGGTACGAGATATAACGTTCGTTCTGATTGGTCGCCCTGTTTGCTTCCGTGTATCACGTGAAAGCAGGACAAGCGGAAGCAATAGTTGTTTTTAAAATTCTTTCTTTTTGAACGCAGATTACGTCTCCAAGCTGCGTGGCTTATATAAGGCTAGAATTATGACAGCTTTAGCAACGGAGAGCCATGACTCAGACTGACTTCCGCCGCAAACAATTTTTGAAGAAGATCACTTCCCCTGGCTTTCTTTGGCTTGTCTCGTATGATCAAAGAGGTGTTCTGGCAGCTGCTTTCTCGGAATGAGCCACGACGAAAAAAACATGCGTGTGTTTTACATTACAAAACAGATCAGACACTCAGAAGCAACTCCATCAACATAAATACAAGATCAGGGGAGTAAACTCGGGTGATGGGAAAAATTAAAGAAAACTTTCCCTTGCATAACAATTAGGTATAGACACAAGAACGGATCAGCATGTTTGCAGATCTTGTTGCATTTCTATCGGACCATCCTCGGTGTAAGAGCCTGAGAAACTCACCAGTGACGTAACACAAAGAACCTCGAAACAATTTTGAACAGGATAACAATTGTTCCAAAACAAAGAAAAATTTCATTGGTTCCTACACCGAGGTAAACCCTTTCTATCTTAATGAAATACTATTTTAGGCGCTTCTGTCAAATGTACTTCGTAAAATCTTTAAAATTATCATTAAGCATCTTATCAAAACGACCGATATAAACAAAGTTATTTCTCTATCTAGCGCATGTTAATAAAAACTACGAATTTTGAATGATACGCAGATGTTTGAAAAATGAAGGCATATTCAAGAAACTGAATGATTTATTCAGGAAACTTTCTCTTAGCTTGTCATTTAACTATATTCAGTCTGGCAAGATACTCGGAAAATTTCTCGAAAATAAATCAAAATAACTTCAAGTTGTTGCGTTCCTTTGATTCTTCAAAAATAAAGAAACGCAGAGCGGTTAATTTTTTTTCGTTATTTTCGTGCCTCCCTTTTTAAAACAATATCATTTTAAGGAATCTATCTGATATTTCATGTTGTTACACTCTAAATTAAATATTGTTCATAGATACAGGCAACAAGTGACGAAATCACTTGTGGATAAGGAAAATTGAAAGCAAACGGAAGAGTGATCCTGTTGAATGCTAGGTCTAATGACACTATGAATTAATGAGTGTCGGTAGCACTTGTTTCGCAGAAAACACGTTTTCTTGTATAAGTCTTGGTTAATTTCCATTTTAATTGCTTTAGGGCAACTGACAAATATAGCTACTCCAATATTTATGCAGTTTCAGTGGCGTGTTAAGTTCTACGTTAAATAGCTTTTGATAACAAGGAGAAAAGTGTGATGGCGAATAGATATATCACAAACGAGCCGCATACAAGGCAAACGAGATTACCACCGATTCAAAGAAAATACGGCGATAATAACAGTTCGGTGCTGCAGGATCTGGGGTATAATAATTTTCAGTCGAGTCTTCCAAGACTCCCTCGAATCGAAAGCCGCACAAGTAAGACATGTTTGCCCCACCAAGAGAGAGAAGGAAATCAGAGATCGTCCAATTCTTTTATCACAATCGAGGAGAAGTTTCCACCTTTACACCTTGCGGCTACGGAGCTAAGAAACCCGTTTGAAAGGTCAACTGAGTTTGACAGTCTGAAGGGAAACGAAAAATCATCACTTGGCTCTGGTTTACGTGGGGTAGATGGTATATATTTTGATGGTGATCTGCCCAAGAACGGTACATTTAAGGTTAAACCCACTGAAAGTACAAGGCTACTTCGAAGACCCGCGCACCTACTTCGAAGACGGCTTAGACCGAGCAAAGCTTATCAACACAGCGAAGACCAAATTCCCCATCGAGAACTGCTTACATTGGATCAAAACATGGATCAACTGCGTGCTTTTACGGACAGAGAAAAAGATATGGACATTTATAGGGATTTTAACGGAGCGAAAATGGACCCTAACAAGACTGGGAACGGCAATATAACATCTTACATGGCGATGCTTGGCGTTGAAAGGAGAACTAATAGCAGCATTAGAGATGACGGTAAGAGCACTTCGACGGTAGAAACAGGTCACGACGATGGCCTGCCACAAGAAAGTGAACAAACGAAGCTGCGTGTCCACGGGCGTTTTTGTGAGGCCCTGGATCTCCATTTTTATCACTACTATCGAAACGCTCATCCCGAGCGAAGAATGGCTATTTGTGAAGAACTCGAACATAGTATTGTTATTGAAAACACTACGCTATCATGGTACAGAGAAACTCTGCGTCTTCAAGACGTTTTAAATACGTGGATGCTATGAAGTGTAAAAATTGTTTATCTTGTTAGGTTGTTCTCGTAAGGCTAGGGAATTTTAGCGTAAGAACTAAAAGGAAGTGAAAGCAGCAGCTGCAGTCACTGATTTGTTTTCAGCATGGAATTCACATTCGAATTGGTTAACTTATACTCCAGTCGTAGATTGACGGGTTTTTGTATGAGTTTTAGGCGTTTAGAATGAAAACAAGCAAAAAAAAAACATGTAAATATATTTCTTTGTTATAGTGCGCTTAGAAGTATCTTCGTTACAAGATGACTGCCTGTAAACGGAGGAATCGAGAAAAAAAAATTAACGTCCCACCCACTGCATTGCTGAAAAACGTGATCATTTCTGTGAATCACGCGTTGTCTCAAGAAAAGCCAAAAAATCACGTTCTCAGGATCACGTTAATAAATTATTTTTAACAGTGATATTTTATTCAAGAAAGTGTTTACAAACTCATCTGCTCATCCACTTCATTTCGGTTTCCGTTGCTTTAGGCGACAAGGAAATTGCTGCCCTTTCTTCCCTGCATGCATGGAACACTTGCGCATCCAAGGTTGTAGTGCAATGGGGCCATAATTTTATATCCCAGATAGTATCCACATGACAAACAAAAAAACGTCATTTTTTAAAGGAAAAAAAATCGAAGAATGGCCATTTGTGAAGAACTCGAACATAGTATTGTTATTGAAAACACTACGCTATCATGGTACAGAGAAACTCTGCGTCTTCAAGACGTTTTAAATACGTGGATGCTATGAAGTGTAAAAATTGTTTATCGTGTTAGGTTGTTTTCATAAGGCTAGGGAATTTTAGCGTAACAACTAAAAGGAAGTGAATGCAGCAGCTGCAGTCACTGATTTGTTTTCAGCATAGCATTCACATTCGAATTTGTTAACTTATACTCCAGTCGTAGATCGACGGGTTTTTTATGAGTTTTAGGCGTTTAGAATGAAGACAACAAAAAAAACAACATGTAAATATATTTCTTTGTTATAGTGCGCATAGAAGTGTCTTCGTTACAAGATGACTGTCTGTAGACGGAGGAATCGAGAAAAAAAATTAACGTCCCACCCAGTGCATTGCTGAAAAACGTGATCATTTCTGTGAATCACACGTTGTCTAGAGAAAAAGCTAAAAAATCACGTTCTCAGGATCACGTTAATAAATTATTTTTAGCAGTGAAATTTTGTTCAAGAAAGTGTTTACAAACTCATCTGCTCATCCACTTCATTTCGGTTTCCATTGCTTTACGCGACAAGGAAATTGCTGCCCTTTCTTCCCTGCATGCATGTACCACTTGCGCATCCAAGGTTGTAGTGCAATGGGGCCATAATTGTATATCCCAGATAGTATCCACATGACAACCAAAAACGTCATTTTTAAAGGAAAAAAAAACGAAGAAGGGCTATTTGTGAAGAACTCGAACATAGTATTGTTATTGAAAACACTGTGATATCATGGTACAGAGAAACTCTGCGTCTTCAATACGTTTCAAATACGTGGATGCTATGAAGTGCAAAAATTGTTTATCGTGTTAGGTTGTTCTCGTAAGGCTAGGGAATTTTAGCGTAAGAACTAAAAGGAGGTGAAAGCAGCAGCTGTAGTCACTGATTTGTTTTCAGCATGGCATTCACATTCGAATTGGTTAACTTATAGTCCAGTCGTAGATCGACGGGTTTTTTTGTATGAGTTTTAGGCGTTTAGAATGAAAGCAAAAAAAAAAACATGTAAATATATATTTCTTCGTTATAGTGCGCATAGAAGTGTCTTCGTTACAAGATGACTGCCAGTAAACGGAGGAATCGAGAAAAAAAAATTAACGTCCCACCCACTGCATTGCTGAAAAACGTGATCATTTCTGTGAATCATGCGTTGTCTCACTGAAGAAAAGCCAAAAAATCACGTTGTCAGGGTCACAATGTTAACAAATTATTTTTAGCAGTGATTTTTTATCCAAGAAAGTGTTTACGAACTCATCTGCTCATCCACGCACTTCACTTCGGCTTCCGTTGCTTTAGGCGACAAGGAAATTGCTGCCCTTTCTTCCCTGCATGCATGGAACACTGCGCATCCAAGGTTGTAGTGCAGTGGAGCCATAATTTTATATCCCAGATAGTATCCACATGACAAACAAAAAACGTCATTTTTTAAAGGAAAAAATCGAAGAATGGCCATTTGTGAAGAACTCGAACATAGTATTGTTATTGAAAACACTACGCTATCATGGTACAGAGAAAATCTGCGTCTTCAAGACGTTTTAAATACGTGGATGCTATGAAGTGCAAAAATTGTTTATCGTGTTAGGTTTTTTTCGTAATGAAGAACTAAAAGAAATAAAAGGAAGAACTAAAAGGAAGTGAAAGCAGCAGCTGTATTCACTGATTTGTTTTCAGCATAGCATTCATATTCGATTTGGTTAACTTATAGTCCAGTCGTAGATCGACGGTTTTTTAATCAGTTTTAGGCGTTTAGAATAAAAACAAAAAACATGTAAATATATTTCATCGTTATAGTGCGCATAGAAGTGTCTTCGTTGCAAGATGACTGCCTGTAAACGGAGGAATCGAGAAAAAAATTAACGTCCCACCCAGTGCATTGCTGAAAAACGTGATCATTTCTGTGAATCACGCTTTGTCTCAAGAAAAAGCCAAAAAATCACGTTCTCAGGGTCACAATGTTAATAAATTATTTTTAGCAGTGATATCTTATTCAAGAAAGTGTTTACGAACTCATCTGCTCATCCACGCACTTCACTTCGGCTTCCGTTGCTTTAGGCGACAAGGAAATTGCTGCCCTTTCTTCTCTGCATGCATGGAACAGTTGCTCATCCAAGGTTGTAATGCAGTGGAGCCATAATTTTATATCCCAGATAGTATCCACATGACAAACAAAAAACGTCATTTTTTAAAAGGAAAAAAAACAAACCCAAGTAACTACCATACTGGGCAAAATTAACAAACCGAAATGCCTAATCCGACACTTCTCAGCCGCTCCCTCTCAGCTAACCCTTCGCCCGCGTCCCACTATTTTTTTCTTTTTTATAATTGATTAAGTACTCCCCGGGGCTTTTCTCCATGCATTAAAACATTAACGCTTCAAAATCGTTTAAAATCTCTTTAATTGTGTTGCTCAATTTCATGGCTGGGAATTTCAGACCAATTAACTTTCATTCGTCCTCAAAGGTGTTCGTAAACTTTGCATTTAACGTCAAAACTATGAATGATTTTCAGCTGTTCAGATGGGGAAAATCCGGTTGAAACCTCCTACCTACAGGACCATTGGTCAGTATAATGAGAGCAAGCTTCACCGATGCTTCTCGAAGCTGCGTGGACTATTTTTTCGCGGCACTTAATGTTTTATGGTAACCATATTTTGACAGGCATCTGTTTTTGCTTTTGTTCATCTAAAATCTCCGTTTTAGCGTTTTAATATTTCACGTGTTTCGGAAAAATTACTGTTAAGAGTTGTGCGGCATTTAGGCATACTTTTCTATATTTTTATAAGGAACTCTGTTAAGTATAACATTTTTTAATTGCATGTCGTTGCATTGGAGTCCTATAAAACCCAACGGATGAAAACTGACATTGCACGCAACGGCTTCACAGGGTGTTTACTTTTTTTTCAAATTAATTAATTTACTTTGCGTGTATTTTAGGTACAATTGCATTTTTCAGACATTTCTTGCTTTGGCTATGCAATCTTTAGCCCAAACAGGCCGAACTGATTCTTTTGCCAACTTTTCTGAAAAGATGTAACAGTGGTTTGTTCTGGCGACTGGAACTGCCTACCGTCACCATTTGGGCTTAGTAATCGTAACCATTAGCTAGAACTTGTTTGCGCGTGATGCTGCGTGAGGCCTACGCGTGTATTTACGAAAACAGAACTTGAGTGTTGTGTGCAGTGTTGTTTGTTATGTTGCGGCCCTGGTATATCTGAGTCTTTACTATCATTCAATTCATTCACTCAGTCAATTTCTAAGTGTTCCAGACCGGTAAAAACCATTTTCCTAGCTCTCAGATCTACTGTTCGCTCGTCTTATATTTCGTTTCTCTTTCTTTTATTTCGTTGTTCCTTTGTTTCTCGAGTCGCATTTAAACATGCGTGAAACGGCATCGTACACCTTTTCAAGCATCCAGCTTAGTGTACCGTAGACTTCTGCAACATTACTGAGAATATTATTTCAGTAACTAATAAAGTTATAACATGGAAGAGTTAAAATATTTTACAGTTCATTTCATTAGCAAAGCCCCAAACTGAGAAGTTTCATTGTTTTCATCTATTCTCGATTTTAATAGCTGCCTGAAAAATAAGTTTGTTATTGAACTGGAAGCTAAGCTGAAAAGTCCCCCGACAAGTTATTACCGACGGAGCTAAGTTTGAATGTTTGTATTTCGGCCATCAATAAAACCAAGACTTGTTGGTAGAAACACACTTCAAACTGTTTGCACAATACTTAGGCAAAGTACTATTAAACAATAGCCTTTTATTACCGTTATTCAACACAAAGGCATGCGACAAATCATCAATCGAAGGGACCGAATAAAATAGTGCGACTTTTGGTGACATTTTGAACTGGTAGGCAAAAGAAAATATACGACACTTTTAATTTCCGCACTGTCTCGTTTTACGCCTTACGCGGAGATTCATCCAGTTTGTTGCTTGTTTGGTTGTCACGAGGTTTTATTAACTTGAAAGCAAGCAATCTGTTGCTAAACAAAGGTATCCTTGAGTAAACAATGAAGGCAATGACTTTTCCATATATTAACGGCCTCTTTTACCAAATCCTCGTTGAACAACGCATGTAATTCCCAGCGGAGGTTTCAGCTAAAGTTCGATTTACAATTTCCAAGTTGACTTTGATGAATTGCCTTTCCCTCTAATTGCACGCAATTAGCACATCGACAAGCCTAAAACCTTTTTCAAACAACGCGTTGATTGATGTCGTTGTTATGGAGTGGAAAAGCAGGGCAAAACAATCGTTAAGTAAATTGATATTGGAAGAGGAAGAGGGAGCGATGAAACCAACGGTCAGGTAAGTGCTTCATTGCCCGGCTTGATTCAGACTTGTAAATTAATGTCTGTTTGCTATTTGTACTTCACACAAACACACCTTTCATTTTTTTTCGCGTGGATATCCGAAACAGACTACGAATATAGATTCATTACGCCACAGAATATGTATTCACATCGAGTAAATATGAACTTTATTGACTTTTAGGCAGCCAGGTATTTTTTTCTGCGTAAACGGCGTTGTCATGACAAGATGTATTGAATGCAAAGCATTCTTCGTACCCATTTTAATTGTGAACATTATCACGTACAAGTGGAAAAAAGTTGTTCGAATGAGTACAAACGATTCAGAAAATATCAGTAAAATCAACAAAAGCTGATGAAACAAACGTTTTCCGTTCAGAGGATTTTAATGAGCCATTTTTTTGTCAGTTGGAGGCTGAGAAATGCATGGGGCTCGGCACGTACTTGTTTCACCCGATATTAAAAGGAAAACGTTTCTTCGTCGCTAGCTTTTAACAATTTTACTCCTGTACCATCTTATTTGTACACCATTCACGTGTATATGTGAGCAAACTCTTAGAACTCACGTACAGGCAACGAGCAAAGTCTCCGCCACATCCGGGAATCGAGCAACAGGATCGACAAGAGAGCAGTCCTTTTATTATTATTGCGTTGCTTTCCAGTGGCTTATTAACATTCAAACTGAATTCTGTAGATATTTCCTCAGCCGTACTCGTACTGTGAACTGAAGCTGATGCTTCAATTCAGTACTAGTAAGATTTCAAAACAAAGATTCACTGTCATCTTTATTTCGTGAAAAAATAATATCGGTACGCTAAATTAAATGCCGGCTTCTCTGTTTGGTCAATAAATACAGAAGTAGCTTTTCCACCTGTTATTCAATTAGAAAAGCCCGCCGATGAAGTATAAAAGATTTTAAAATTTCCATAACGAAGTTTATTCTCAGGCAGGGAGCTAAAGGTGCTAGCAGTAACAAAGCAGGGAAAAGTTTCAAATTGTTCGCTAAAATTTAAAGCGAATTACATGTTATAAACTGCGGTTTCAAACAACATCGAAATTTTAATTTCTGTAAGTTAAGCAATATATATCCACGATTTTTTTTCTGAGGAAAATGTCTTTTTTTAAAAAAAAAAAAAAAAAAAAAAAAGGTTATATATTCATTTTAACGCGACAGGTGCCATGCACAGTGAATTTAATTTGAATATAACGTAATCACTAAATATACAGCAGCAAAAGCTTGTGCTAGTGATTTTACCCAGTGAAGATACGAACCGCTTAAAGGCGCCTTTACGGTATTTAGACTTTCCTCACGGGCGATCGGGGCTACTAAAAATTCTGAAGCCGCTTGTTTAGGACAACTTTGCAGCCCTCGCGAAGACAAACAAAGAAAAACAAACAATACACGAGATGTGTCATGCGGAACACATACATACAGACGTGGTGTTGTAGGGTGAAATTAAAAAAATTCTATTATAAATCCTAAATAGAACTTCATTTTTCCCCTTTAAGCACCATATCAAGTGACTGGATCCGGACAGGGAGCGAAATACGTGGATTCACTGAGGCATCGCATGAATTTCTTGGTGTAAAGCTTAAAACATCAGCGATTTGCGTGGAACACTCTAAGTCAACAAGTATCAGGTTCAGAATTCTCAACAAACTTCAATATGAACCATTTTTGGAAGAAAATGAGAGAAGAGTTTCTGACATAATACAAATTTATCCAAAAGAATTTGTATTCGAGCCGTCTGCCGAGCTTGTGTTAAGGCTTTCGAGCTGTGTGGCTCCAAAATCCTGTGGGCAGTTGGTTTGCCTTTATTGCAGTAATATTTGGCTGAGAAATGGTGTTAATCACCTCAAATGGAAGCCTATGGATTCGTTCTGTTTTCACGTAAACGCAACGAGAACCGAAGCAAGAATTATTTGCAAGAAAAGCGGACTTTATACGATTAAAATTACCCAGCATCCTCAGATAACAAAGAACCTGGATCCATACACAGACTGTGAGGTGGAACTCGCGGAATATCCCGGAATTCAAATCAAGTTTCCCGTTGGCTGCGTAGCTCGGAAAACGCCAGTGACATTAGAAACAATTTGCACTGACGACTTGTACAACCTGCCAGCTCCATCCCCAGTTTCCTCAAAATCACTCAGTTTGCGGCTGCCTCCTCAGAGCTGCAATCCGGAGGATCTGGACACCAGTAACACGGTGGATGTCACATCCAGTCCTGTTGTTCTCATACGTCCTTCAAAGTTTCGTTTCACGAAGCCCATTCAACTCACTCTACCCTTGCTAGGAGATGGTTTTGAAGATTTCTTTTCAAGAGAGAACACAAGGATAGCGGTGTTACAGAGTAAGGTTTTGGACGAGGACACAGTCTCATGGAAACATCATTTCAGTACACCAGAGGTACGAATGTCAATATTTATTTAGTAAAAGATGCGTTTTTTTTATTGTGTGCTTGTTACACAATGTAATAGCCCTCACTATTCTTGATAGTCGCGATAAAGGCTTCGTTAAAGGGTGCAATTAAGCCAGGCAAGAGGACAACTTTCGGAGATTGGTTCGTTCGTTTAATTGAATCAGTGAGAATATCTCAAATTAAGATGTGCATTTGTCTAATGTAACACTGTAAGTAGAATACCTGTGAAAAGTCCGCAATTGGCACGACTAAAAAATGATTTGTAGTGATAAAACCGACTAATATTGCGCTGTTCATTTGTTAGGAAGCTCGGCGGGAAAAAAAATTAATAACCTTCATGGCTTACTTGGTTCGTTATATTTATTTTCAGATCGAGGTTACGGAAAATGGGTATAAAGTTGCTTCCTTCCTTATCACAAGAGGAGGACTGTATAAACTTGTTCGACGGATAACAGACAGCAACAACATGCGCCACATTGAGCAAATATCCGGTTGCATTTCAAGGGAACTCATTTACCACGCCAACGACAACAACAACAACTTCGTCACCACTTCGCTTCGAGGCCTCATGACCGAGATCGCAGAGCCTGGGAAACAGTTTGTGTTGAGAGTCGCTCTCTTTGACATTTCACAACCTAAAAATCCCGACAGATGCTTCATTTCTGAAGTGTGCTCGCAACCGCTTTCTTTACCTCTCGGAAAAACTCGATTCCTTGTACGCGGTAGCTTTGAGCCCGACAGGGATGCCACTGACCACACCGAAGAGCGTAACGTTATGTTTACGGGCAAAACTACGTTTGTTGATTTCTACTTAAAATTTAAACTCACTGATCCAACGAAGCTTCCTGATGTGATCGGCAAGATATCAGTGCATGGAGAAGGAGATGTACAGTTTTACATCAACCTGCACAAACCAACACAGGTATTAATCTTCATCAAAATTTAAAAGTTTATATTTTACATAATATATCTTATTAGCCACTTAAGAATAAGCCAATTGCGATTTTTAGACGGCAATACTGCATTGAATGGGCAGCTAGTTGGGAGAAACTATATTTCGATATGAGAGAAGTAACTTAGCAACGGAGTACAATGCAGTACGAAGAGCGTATGTTCCCGACTATACAGCATTGCCGTTTTAAAAATCATAGTTGGTTTTATAACTACATTAAACCATTCTTTAATACAGCTTACTTAGTAGGAGCTAAGGATTAGTTTGTGCCATTCGAAATTTAAATAAGTAAGTAATTTATGTTTCACGTGTCATGCTCCTTAGATAAAAAAATGTGTCATTGGGTCTTCTTGGTTTACATGGTTTATAATACGTAGTCTTTGCAAAATGAAATGCTTACGTACAATTTTTTTTTTCAGATAAAGGATTTAGATCTCTTGGATGACAAGTCAAGAATACGAGAAAAAAGGAAAAAGCCAAGACCACTACTAAAGCGTCAGACCGTGGCTGAATTTAGATCTTTAAGAGAGACATCCACCCATGGTGAGTACAATCGAAGTAGAAATAGCTCATAAAACACCAAAACCGTTAATTTATTAATTCATAAATTTGTTTATTTCTTTTGCAGAGCTTGATGATTTCGAGGTTTCGTCGTTTCCCGACACATGTCGGGCATTACGACACTCACTCCCGACTCTATCAGAGTCGGCTTTGAATATTTCCGAGGCGCGCTCCACACCTACGAATCCAGCACAAAGTTTGGACACTCTGCCGGAAATTTCAAGTCTTCCAAGCAAACCTCACCGCACCACTTCCTTTCAGCAAACAGACGAGTTAGAGGAGGACTGGGAAGAACTCAGATGAAACTATACAGGCAAATAGTACACCTGTGATACGTTTATTTGTAATGCAACAGGAATATCCAGAAGATATTACCGATTGTGTTTCGCCGTAGCCTCCCACACAGTCGTTTTTAGGGGTCGTTTTTAGGGGCGATCGCATTTCACTCCTCCCCACAAGAAGTGATTACGCGGGGGCTCGTTTCGCCGTCGTTATGATGGATCTTGGGTAGAACTTGACTCACGAAGTAGTATAGAGAAAAAAGTTTGCTTTAAAGTCCGAAACGTTTAAAATTGTAAACGATAAATGCAGTCTTATAAATACAGGATATAACATGCACCACGGCACAAAATATAAATTTTATTTTCGAGTTTTAAAACAAGTTTTACGAGCAAACACAGTGAGTAAGTAAAATAATTTAACACAAGAATATAAAATTTTTGACTTCAAACCACCGCGTGATTGCTGGTGTTCTGGTGTTTCTTCTTTCTTTTACTAATGCGAAAAAAAGTCGTCGCGGCGAGAGAAGAAGTTCTCCGCTTTGCGGTTCAAATTTGATTATGAATTAAAAAAGAGAAAGCCTCTGGAGCCATGGTGGACAAAAGCGCAAATTAACTAAAGGTTGAAAGATCAACTCTGCAAAAGGGGGACGTCACTGCGGTCCCAAATGAAGTTTCCATCGAATTTTACGAGCGAGTTAATACTTGCTTCTATACAGTAAAATTTTCTTGGAGCCCACTATTGACTGGCTCCGCTCATGCGTTCAACATATCAGAAGCTTCTAAAGGTGGCGACAAACTAGGACAATGCGGCAGACACATTGTGGCGGACACAAATGTTTCCCTGTTTGCCCCCGCGCAAAACATTTGTTGAGGACCCAAAAATGTTTCTGATTTCCGTCAGAAACATTTTGTGTCCGCAACAAATGTTTCCCCGTTAGGTCGCCCGAGAAAACATCACGAGCAGCAATGTGTCCTCGTTTGCTACCGCCTTAAAAGCTTAAGGGTAGTAACAGTTAAGTGCAATGAGCGAAAACCCGACTGTTGTTCAGAAATTACCTCTTCGTTAGTCAAAAAGCTATATAGGTGGCCATACACAATCCTCTCGTACACTTGAGTAACTACTGAAATGACTGAAATTGGTCGGTAATTATAATTTATTACTCATAAAATACCCCTCACGTTTGCGCAGAGAGATTTTTAAAAGCTTCCACCACAGCGCTTGCAAGTTGCAGCGCAAGTGGATGCAATTCACTTAGTAGTTGGTGGCGCGCATAGGAATTTACCTATTTACTCCTCGGGAGTCGCATCTACCAGCGAATCGTTCGGCCACCCAAAGTAAATAATACGCAGTTTCATATTAAGATTAACCAAAGACAACGCGACTTCCTGTAGATGGCTTGCGCACGGGATCAAGAACGTCGTTGTATTCTGGTCGCGGGGTAAAACATCGCGAGCTTATCACGAGGAAGGTAGCGCAAGGATGCATCGAAAGTTCAAAACAAGCCATGTTAATCCGCGCGCTTCGCTGCTTCTTGCGTCACGAATAATCTCGCGCTACGCGCGCGCACATTGACATTGTGACGAAAGCTCGCAAAGCTTGAAAATAACGGTTTTTACAGAAAACGAAGAAAGGAGACTCAAAAAAGTACATCAAGAAATGTCTTGTTGCTCAACGAACACGGCAGAAGATAAACTCGAGCCTTACCAATTACGTGTACTTTACATTAGACAGATTTCTAGATCTGCTCAAAAAGGAATATTTGGACAAGCCGTCAACGTTTATAAAGAGGTATGTTTTTGACTAGTTCGATGGAAAGTCACAACGGGAAAGGAAACTGCACTAGATAATTATACCGGGCAATTTCACGATAAAGACAATTTGCTTCTTCTGGGTACTTCAAAAAGCTTACTTGTGTTTAACTAAAACCATCTTCATTTATTTAAAATATGATGTGCAAGTGACAATTCTTGTGCGACAACTTCAGCACATTCTGAGAGACACATGCACTTCTTGTAACGGCATAGATTTTTATAGCCTAACTTTTTTTGGAGATTATTGCACTTATCAGCTCATTCTCTAGGCTTACTTTATTGAACTTTAGTTTTTCTTAACGTGCGCTCAGATCTCGAATAATCTTGGTGTAACGGCAGCGACCAAGAGGCTAAGTAATCTGGCTGTCTCGGATCTTCTCGCGGCTAATGATTTCCTTGTTGATCGGGATGCATATAGATATCTACAGAGGTAAGTTTAAAAGTTGTTTCTAGAAGTAAAAGTACGCAAAAAATACACCTGCATTTATTTCGTTAGACTTGCTCCAAGTGGCTCGTTTATTCTTTGAGTCACAGAATTATCTGAATTGATCGCTTACAAAAAACGAAAATAAATTGCGCAGCGACGGAAGTGAATCCACGAATGGCTCGAAACGAGGGACTTGTGTCTCTTGCAGGAAATCAGTTCATGCTGGCGTTTTTTTTTCGACGAAATCATTTGCACTGAGTTAGTTTCTTTTATCTTACTCAGCCGCCTTTTTTTTATTTTTCAAGCCCGTGTGCGCCCCCCCCCCCCCCCCCCCCTGTATCCAGCGGTACCCTGTGAATCAAACGAGCGACTTGAAACAAGTCTATTCTTTAGTTTACTTTGCGAGATGCTGTCGCTGTCAGATTTACCACCGCCACCACTACCACAATCGTTACAAGCAAAACAACCACCACCATTAAAACAATACGTTTTGAATCCTTGCCAAATGCTTTTGCGATTTTTACATGTGCCCATTAGTCTGTGTTCAGCATCGAATTTTACCATAAGCTATGGGTAAAGCTTGCGTTCGAGTCCAGTGGCCCATCAGGCGCTAAGTCCAAGTTTCAGTAACGTAAAGCGACTAAGAGTATTTCTACTCCTCCTACGAGTCTTTGAGACTATGTTTGCCAAGTCTGTTGCCTAATGCGCCTTTATGCCGTTACCCTAGCAACATGCATATATGACCTGGCCACGCGGTTATAAACTTCTACTTATTACTTTTCTTTTTCTATTTTTTTTTTCCTTTTCTTGCTGTTCTTAGACTTCACGAAGCACTGATCTATAGAAACGAACGGCAAATTTGTCACATATGCAAATTGCTTATCAAGCATTTTGACTTTGACCCCACGAATGATATCATAAACGACTTAGAAAAAGCCAATAAATTGACGCTAGCAAAGTCCGACTTGTCAGTAATCTGCATGTACGGCTTGGACCTATCAGCAAGAACAAACTTGAAGAAGCTAATAGCTCTCTTGTCCAGATGTCCTAAAGTCAAGAAGATAGAGTTGGGATTTTGTACGCTAAACCACGAAAATGTTTTAAAGCTCTTTGAAGCAATGATGGAACTGAAATCTCTTTGTTTTTTAGGTAAGTGACTGGAGGTTTAGGCTACACTTTTAATCAGCATCTGGAAAATCTATATTAGTTAGAAACACATTTAGAATTCATTTTGGACCATATTTCTCAAAAATCCACATCGGCCGGCGACTGGAACATAGCATAATTATCAAGCCATCGTTGGTCCAAATGGCATGCATAAAGTTGTACGGTATTAGCTATTATAGCTAAAAAACACTTCCACCCGACCCGGGTGGATTTGATCAATTCATTTCAAAATCAAACACAGACGTATTATTATAACTTCAGGTTAACCCTGTCTCGTCCCCAGGCCCTGTTGCATTTGGTCGGTGAAAGGTGGGCAACAGGAAGCGCGGGACTTGACGGCAAAACGCGGAACACGAGGTCAGATGAGCGGGCAATTCCCATTGTAGGTTACAAACAACCAAAGAGACAAGATAACTTTGATCAGCATAGCCTTTTACATACGAAGATATACCTTGCAAAGTCATTCTAAATAAAAAATCTAGATAATTATTTTAAAAGTAGAAGCTGCAAATAGTTTTTGCATCTTATTTTTTACAGGTTTTCGTGGTAATAAACTAAATATAAAATCTGTACAGAAGCTCCACAGCTTGTTGAAAGTACCACAAAACTTCCCCTCATTAATGTGGGTGGACTTCCGAAACAACAATGGAATTAATACCATTCCTGGTCAGTTTGTTCAGCTCTTAATGGAGCGGAGAAAACAACATCGTGCTCTAAGAAAGACAGAAGATGAAAAAGAGTCTATTAGCGTTCAAGACGCTATGAATGGAAAAGTAGTGTAAATCTTAAATAGCTTATCGAAAATAATCGTCGGTCTTCATACATCACATGATTGTATATACGTACATATGTGAACTGTTGGTGTTTTTCAAGAGTGCAGTTAGACAAACGACTCTAATGAAATGATATTTCATGGTTAATGCATATTGTTTCTTTGCTTTATATGGACTAAAGGAGAGTGTTATTACAGTTTAATTTCTAGAACCTTCGCAATAACAGTTTGGTGTTTCCTTTTGATCTGAATTGTTTTAAAAACGTTCCAAACGTCAATACAGTACACAAGATGGTATACCTTTCACATTCTTTTATTGAAAAAAAAAATGAAGAAGCAATTTTCATAACAATTCCATCTACTGATATGTTACATTTACTACAGTAGGCATTATTAATATTGACAAAAAAAATTCCTAATTTTTATCCTCCCTATAAACAATAAAGACACACATTATTAATGCACATACGCCAGTTTTTCCTTAAAGAGGTACTTATGCATCCGAAAAGGCGCCGCCAGTGTACGTATTAAGACATTTTGACAAATTCACTATAATCAATCTCTCCATCTCCATCTACGTCAAGCACTTCAACGAGTTTGTCAAGGTAAAAGTCACTCATAACTTTTAAGCGCTTCATTCCGTCAATGAATTCCACTCGGGACAGACTGTCACGGAACTGGCATTCAGGATCTAAACGTTTAAACAAATCAGAAGCGTGAATCTTGTTTTTCTCCAAATAAACTTTAAGGAAATCAAACGGATTTGCATCCTTCTTCTTCATTACAAAAGAATCTGACTTTTTGCAGCCATGGTGGATGGTAAGACCTGTTCGCTTTTTTAGAACTTTTTCAAGAAGAGCTTCACAATCATGATCCAACTTAATGTCTAAAATCGTTAGGATTTTCAATGCTTGGGCACCATTCTTGAAAAGCATCTCCAGTATCTTGTTAACGCCTTGACAGGCATTAAAAATCAAATTGTGGTTTAGATTCAGCACTTCCAATTTATCGCTACCCTCGAGCCCCTTAGCGATGTTTTTTAGTCCCTCGTCCGAGAGTCGATTGTGGCTAATATTAAGCTCTTTGATTGTTGAATTTCGTTTCAAAGATTCCCCCAGCTCTGCAGTACCAGTGTCATCAAATCCATTCCAAGAGAGATCCAACTTTTCCAGCGAGTCATTGTACCGCAGGCTCTTAACAATAGCCTCAGCTCCTTCTCTTCGTATATGATTCCAGCTGAAATTCAATTCAAGAAGCGAATTGTTGTAAGTAAGGGCAGTTCCAAAAGAAACTCCAGAGGCTTCAGAAAGTTTGTTGTAACTCAAGTTTAAACAATGCAAAGAACTATTATTCTCCACGCCTTCAGCCAATAGTGCGGCGTCTTTGTCTCCCAGACCGTTTCCAGACAGATCTAAACTTCTAATCACAGTGTTATTTGGCAGAGCTTCTGCTATAGCGATGATACCTTCCCTTTTGATATTGTTGTTTGCCAAGTTCAACTCGGTGAGAGCTCTGTTCTTTGACAGCAGTTGCCCAATGTAAATTCCCCCCTTGGTATTTAGCTCGTTAAACGCAACGTGTAGCTTAGACGTCGTCTTGTTTCGAAGAAGAACAGAGGCGATTGCTTTAGTTCCCCTTTCCTTGAGAAAGCGATGGTTAATCTTGATCTCTTCTTGGCCAATCTCGTTTCCAAATCGAGACACTGGGATGACTCCTAGTGTGTCACAAACCTTCAGATACGCTTCTTTATCTGAATTAACCTCGTCGCCATCGGAAAAGTCATCTTCCTCCAAGTCTGTATCCCAGTGAGAGCTGGTAAAGGATTGTGTTTCATCTTCCTCATCGACTCTCCTTTCTGTTTTAAGGAGAGCAAGGGTGGAATCCACTTGTTTTATTGTGCTTGAGGCACTGGAACAGGCTGAACGCAAACTTGGTGCTTGATTATGATGATTATCTCCAGTGGAATTTCTTCGTGGCATGTCTGCTTCTCAGTTGAATCTGCAAACAGAGTACATGTGTTTCACAAATATTTATCAAATAAAGTCATACATATGAACTGCGGAACATATGAAAAGAGAGTATGCAATTGTGTTTATCTGTGAAAATGAAGGGCTGAAACGGGAATCGAATGTTAAACGTGCATTTGTGTGAGCCGACACTGTTCGCTGCTGATTATATGTTTTAGTTGCTTTACGCTGACTGGGATGTTTTAATAAAATTGATCTGTTGAAAACTTTCATTTCCTTTTCAAAATCATGGGCTAACAAATTTCAACTCATCGTCCTAGAAAGAAACTACACGACCGTCCTCATAAATGATGCCATTTGCCTGAGTTGGTTGGTTGTCATGAATTCAAGCTCGGACCACTTTCTTTTCCATCGGGCGCGCATGGAATTTGAAATGAGTTAAAATCAACATTACCTAATATTGCGAGATATGGTCTTCGAATATTACCGAAAGAAATTTGATTCTACTCAATTCAGTCACTTCTCTTAAAACTGAAAAGAGACGAAGGCTCGTTATTATATGGAAGACAATGGTTAACGAGAAATCATATGAGTTCTTAGGGTTTTGTTTATTAAAAAGTCGTCTTCAAATATAAACGTAAACAAACCAAGTGTGCGATAACATTTGCATGTAAACACAGAACTTTTTTGAAAGGGTTATTAACGAATAAAGTTGTCAGAAAGAGACGCAACATCGAGACCACTTTCGCCAAACTGTAAGCTTTTGCGATATCGAGTGCGTCAAGATCACGAGTTTATTCGAAGCTAGACGCAACTGATCAAGGAAATCAAACAAACTCGGTCTGTCGCAACTATTTAGGTAGTGAGTAAGATCAACAATGAAGGTAATAAGAGGCTAATACACTTACCATGCACTCCGGTTTTTCTCGATTCAAGCTGATCTTTGAATTCTCAGTGATCAAAGTCTAGATCTGCAAGGTGCCTAGTTGATATAAAAGTGCCCTGTTGCTATGCTTACTGTTTTGATCGATAATCAATTAACTTGTTAAGCCTCGGCTCATTGTTGGTGATAGCACTGGGATTAGTGCCTTTTGTAGGGGCGCCTCCAGATAGAGAAAATGTAATGAATTGTGCAATCGAAACTAACTGGTTGGGACTCTTTGAAACGAATGCAAAATGTTCTGTTCAGTTTACTCTTGAAATAGAAGTTATAAATTTTATCCTAAGTGAAGTACAGCAGGGAAATTAAACTATGTTTAGTTAATTATTTTGGAGCACGAGCTTTTACAATTTCTGTACGCCGACACTGAATTGTCATCGCCATTTGAAAGGAGCTCTCGTGTACACTTGAATAAATAGGTCCGAATTCTTTACTAATTTACATTACTGAGCCATCAAATAAACGACAATTCAGGATCGCTACTAGCACGATCAGTAGGTCAAGAAATGCAATCAAAACGGGATCAGCTTGGTGAGTCATTAAATGAAAAGTGTTATTAGTTCGGGTTAGAAGATTATTTCGTTTGATTAGAACGACCCAAACCGTAATCAATGCGGTTGTTTTACCTTGATCATAAATAACCAAATAGAAGTCGGGTTGTATGAAACCATTCAAATCACATCTATTTGTTGTTGTTTTATTTTTACATGATATTATAGAACTGTCAAAGTCTCTCGGAATTTTTTACACTTTAAATCTCTTGTACTATTACAACTCAAGTTATGATTTGTACATAAAAACCTTAAACGACAACTAAAAATCATTTTCCTTCTTCTGAAGTATCTTTTTGTTATTTAAACCGAAATGTTTTCATTTGATCTGTCCATGGATCAGTTGCTTACCTAGTTTACTGAAACTTATTAAGTGGATTAACAGTGCCGAGAGGTCTTTTGCAATATTGCGCGGTTAAGTTTCTTTTTTTACTCCAGCTTGTTGTTTCAAGAAAGGCGTGGATACAGCTGGTGTTAGTTTTTTACGTGTGGGAGTTCCTCCTTGAATTCTAGGAAAACTTTATGATGTTTAAAGGAATAATTGCACTTGACCAACGGGGCAGTGGAAGCGTCTTCCAACGTCACCATTTCAACTCGCGGCATTCAAAGTCAGCGGGCGTAAATTCCATAAAGAATTACTTAAGAATTGCAATGTTTAAAAACATTCGGCAATTCTTAAGTTGACGGATTTTCTTTCCGTGTTCTTGTGTGTTTCCTTCCAGACGGTTTGTCGATATGATATCTCTTGTCTTCGCCAGCAGCTTGCGCCGCTCTCGCCCCTTCCGCAGTCTTGGCCTCCACGGTGATTGGTCCGAATCCAACTGGTGAGTTTATGAGCGTCTCGCCTTCAGAGCGGGGAACGTCCTCAGTAGAGTACGATCCTTCCATTGTGACACCTTCATGTCCTATAACTTCTGGTTTAATTCCACCGAGCTCTTCCTCCCTAAAGTCGTGTAAACGCCTTCGGTATTGAGGTCTGTGGAGGATATGCCTTGTGTAGCTCGGGTAACCAAGCCTGAGAGGATGGCGGAAAAATGGCCTGTCTTGAAGTAAACCCCGTGATGAAAGACTTTGAAACGAGTTTAAATCATTTCGAGGACGAGAAAACGCGTTCGAAATCATTGGCGACATTAAACTTGAAGGGGAAATGGATGACGGCATCAAAGATGACGCCAGTGGTGATACCATAGGCTGCGATACCGCTGGCGACGACCCACTGGCCAAGCTGGAACCCAGGTTTGACACGGGTGACACCAGAGATGATGTCATATAACGGAGTGGTGTCGAGTCCAAGGAAAGTATATTCCCCAGCTGTTGAGTTCCAGCCATGCTTACCTGCTGTTGCATGCCTGTTGGTTGCATGCCAACTTGTTGCCCTATGTCTACCGGCTGCATTCCTAACGACTGTCGTGTCAACGGCTGGTCCTGTAGCAGTTGCTGCTGAAGTTGTAGCTGACGTAACTGCAACGGTTGTGTCTGCAAGGCTTGCTGAGTGAGCACTGGTTGTAATGGCTGTAATTGCTGTAGCGTTTCCAGGGCTGGTGTCAGTACCAGCTGCCGCTTGTAGTTTTGAGACATGTCGCCTTGTAATAAATCGTCCACACTGCTTGGATCTTCAGCGGCTAAAATTGGTTCAATTAGTGTTTGTCGCTTGACTTTCCTCTTCTCTTTCAAGTGCTCTGGCTGGTGGTGTTTCTTCACTTTCTTATGTGAGGCTCCAGGAACCTTAGATCTGCCTACCATTGGAGACCGCTGCAGCAATGACGAAAGGTCGACGTATCGGGACAAGGGTTGTTGACCAATTAATGACGCCCCTGTAGAAAAGAAACAAATTACAAAATATTTTCGTGACCACATTACCGAGATATTAAGTTTTAATCGATCATCAACTGGTAGATAAGAGACCCTAACTTAAGCTTGTCTTTGAGTTTTTAGAAACAGTGCAATTGCCATAATTAAGGGGGGTCCTTCTTAACTACTAAGTTGTTGCTAAGGAAGGTATCTAACCGCCATATTTTGGAAACTTTACCTACTACGGATAAGCTTTTTTCGCAACTTTGTTCAATTGAAGAGTCCTTCAAGAGTTTCAAATCACGGCCATATTTGACAAGTGGCGTGGCCAGAATAGAAAAAACCCTAAAACTGAAAGGGCATATAAAACTGAAAGTTAAAATCAGTGCCAATAGATAAAGAATGTCCACATGCTTAATGCGTCGTATGGGTTTTACAAAATTTGCATTATTGTTAAAGTTATGACATAATAAACACCCGTATTTTCAGACTTTCTTCAGTAGCGTTTTTTCCTTTCTTGTAAACGGTAATCCCATACGTAGGATTATAAAGAAGGCTATGTTATCTCCGATTCTTTAAAAAATTCAGAACTCTTCCTTTTTTCCTCCAAGTTTTAGGGATTTTGAATTCTAACGCGCGATTTAGGACTGGCACTAGTTATGCAGGCGCAATGTCAATATTTCAAGCAGGTATTTCCTGCCCCACAAAATTTACCATTTAGCGTTACAAAACGGTCCAAAATGGCTTGCCACTAAAACTGGTCTTCCGAAATTCCCTAGCAACTGCTCTAGATGTGTAGTTAAGAAGGACCCCCCTTAAATGACTGAATTTGCGGATTGTTGGCAAGATTTAAAACAATTGTTAGAAGACGCGTAGTAAATTTTGGTACTGGTTTCTCATCGAACTACACGAATATTTTCTTTCTTATAGCTTTCCTTTTGGCTATGTGATATTATAAAATTAGAAAAGTAACTGTATTAATTTATTACCACCACTCTTGCTTCGACACGTGGCTTAATTTCTAGAACTTAACTGTTAATCTTTCTGTTAATATGGCATAGCCCATAGTAAACTTGCACGTAAATTGGCTATCGAACGAAAAACCGATACTGCACTCATCGCTTCGCAGATTACCATGGCGTCCTATGCCCAGAGGAATTGATTGCGGTCCTCAGCCGTCAGGCATTTAATGTCCGTGTAATATGTGTAAGGTAATTTTTGTGTCGCTACTGTACAAACGTCACTGACTATCGCTTAAGTGAGTTATGATACATTAACAATTAAAGAATGCGAGTTATGATACATTAACAATTAAAGAAACGTGTGCGGCGTTCGCGTGCTCTACACCAATGAAAACCATGCAAAGGTTTACACAACCAGGCTAATGCTTAGCTATAGTCACATACACGATCTCTTTGTAAAGAAACGATAAATGCATGATTTTCTCGTCAGGAAAGGCTCAGTCTCGGGCTGTCGATTAAGCGCTTCTGTTTCGAGTTTATTTTTTATGTTCCAAGAATATTTATATTTTGAAATATAGAAATATTTTTTTAAAAAAATCGTTGTTCATAGCCCGTCTCTTAATCTTACTCAGCCGTAACTACTATTAGTGTATGCCACACAAGTGAATAGTGCTTTCGGCGCGCGCTGATTGGTTAACTCGGAGGTGATTAGCAAAGTACTATTCACCTTCACTTCGGTGAATAATTGTTAACTGTTTGTCGGTTTCCTTCGACTTGAAAGTAATATCTACATCAGAAATAACAGTAGTGTATATAAGTTCAGTTTTTGGGAAACATACCAAGCAATCCGTTGGTCTGGGGAAGAGTATTCTGTGCGCTATAAAGTTGAGCCAGTGGCGAGGGGATGTACGCTCTTCCATAACCCATCATAGCGCCACCGTACTGTGCTGCTCCTAAGTCTGATGTTCCAAAACCCAGACCACTTCCTTCTGTATTCACGCGTGGTGCAACTAATCCACTACTATACTGTAAGTCTTGTAAAGAACTCAAGCTTCTTTGCCTTAACAGCGAGTTATATAGTGATGCAAGGCCATTCAACTCACTGTAAAGCCTTTGATAGCCTCCCAAGATATCTGAGGTATCTTCGCCTTTTGTAGGACTTTGCGAAGGTAAAAGGCTTCTTGACAGACCTGACTCTTGTAAACTTTGCTGAGGGGTGAGCCTTGAGGGTAATGCGTATAACCCTGCTGCTTGAGGACGTTGTCGGGAACCGTAAGCCCCTAGTCCTGAACCAAATAAAGCATACTGAGGTAAGGCACCAAATCCATAAGCTCTGTAAGCACTTAGGGCTCCGAGAGAAGCAAGTGACGAAGGTTGTACGAACTTGGGAACTGCAGAGATAAATTGGCGTTTCCGAGATTTGGAGCCTCTTTTGTGCTCTCTTGTACGAGGAATATCGGACTTGTGCGTTCTGACTTCGGTTTCATCTTTTCCTGGTCTAGGGAACCTCTGTCTCTTTATCCCGTTGTAAAACCAGTTGTGGCCGAATGGACCAAACGGTAAGTGGTATCCACCATGGTAAAACATGGCCGGATGATGATGAATGATCGGAGGGGGTGCATAGTGCTGGGCCAGGTGTATTGATGGGTGAAATATTGGAATAGCCGGGGCACCAGGCTTTGCTACAACTTGAAGAGACGCCGGCTTAGCGTTGACTTTTACACCAGCAGGGTTGGCATTCACTTCAATCTCAGCGGCTTTGTCGTCGACTTGAAAATGTGACGGTTCACCGGTTTGAGTCACTGTTCCACCATCTTCAGGTAATGGTCTTGGTTTAACGCGCCCATTAAAAGCGAACAAACAAAGAATACACACAGTTACCCGAAGTCCATCGCCAAAACAGAACCATATCATGCTTGTACGTGAACAATAAATATTGTTGCTAGTTATATTGGTTTAAAAAAGAAAACACATCTCTGTTCCTCAATAAAAAGAAAACCAAAACCAAAACCTTGTGATTCACGGCTTTTCCTTGGATATTTTGTGGTGAGATCACTGATGCAAATGGTAAATAATAAATAACATTTAACCACTATATACCAACAAGTGGCCATATTCTTTCAAATCACTTTCTATCATCATTTTTATAAATGCCAAATTACTAAGGCGGTGGGTGTTACTCTGCTTTAAGAGTCGATAAGTAAGTATGGAATACATGAAAGGTAGGACCCGGCGAGCTCAATAAAATAAATAATCCGATATGAATCAGTTTATAAGAATTCTACAACTTGAAACATGTTAATCAGTGCGGAAAATAACTGAGTCAAGTGGAAAAATCAAACACCGTTTAACACTGTTTGTTTTAAAATTATTTTTAGTGTATTAGATCTAACTTTATTTAGGTGTCTTTGCGTTAAGGTTTGACAAATAGTCAGGAACAGAAAATAGAAATTAGAGAGGTTAAGCTTCACGTTTATTTTTCCCGCGAACGGCAAAAAGAAAACTTTTACCGTTTGCCGGTTATCGCTCAGTACGTCAAAGTGAGTAGTTTCGTGTTTGGTGTGAGTCAGTAAATTATTTTCCATTTTTCTGATGGATTTATTCATTAATTAGAGAAAAAAATAAGCAGCATCAGCAACTTTCTGACGTTTGCCGTTTGCCGTTAGAACGTGAAGCTTAAACTCTCTATTAGCGAGGCATCTCTGTCGCGCACTGGCCATGGTTACAATGTTAACATTTTTTACGGGAAAGATCGACGAAAGCGAAGTATTCAAAGTCTTAAAAGGAAAGAAAGAGAACTGATATTGGTATTCTTATGTATCAATCACCGGAAATTCAAAATGCCTTATAGCCAAAACAAGAAAACAAACCTCCGTGCGGACTACCATTTGCTAAGAGAGGCTTTCGACTTCTTGACTGTGGATTTGAGTTAGGGTGGACGATAAAGCCTAATTAAATATTGCTCCAGTTATGAGTGCAGTAACTTGTCAATAACGCATGCTACTCGAGTTTGACCTTGCCTCCGAGTCACTGTCGGTCTTTATGTGGAACCACAATCTATGTCATCACAAACACTAGTGCAAGGATTACACTTAAACTGGCGAATTCTTTCCATCGCTATGCACCAATATCCCAAGGGGCAGTAGATTGGGATCAAATTTAATTGTTTGACAACTTTGAAATTCTTTTTGAGCAAAGATGCCTTGACTTTTTTAAAGCCTAATTAAAAACCTAATTTATTACGCGTTCATCAACAGCCTAGTGAAAGTTCAATTTGGTTTACCGGCAAACGTTGTTAGTTAGGATCAGCTGCTTCCAACCTGGATAAAAAATGTGTGGAAAACAGCCAATGAAAAAACTATGATACGCGGTTCTTCAGCTCTGAAGTACTTAAGTTTATTACCCCAAGCGATTTATACAAGAATAACTTTTGACTTCTGGTATCAACAAGACGGCTGTGTCCGAAAGGTGAAATCTTCGAAATAATCCTAGCAGGGGCAAACCAGGCCCGTATAAAGCTAGCCAGTTCCAGATTGACTATGCCACTTTGTGCACAGAGCTAAGCAGTGATATCAACTGTTTATATCAATTTGCGATTCCCTGTCTTAACATGTCAAAAAGTTAATGAACGACTTAATCGAAACACTTCACAGCTTGAAGTGAGTGAGAAATAGGTTATTTTCTTTAAACAGAGGGGTTCCTGGCACACGAAACCATATTGTTTTGGGAGGAAAACGTGGCTGAAACTAAGGACTATAAAAATGCAATGAGAAATATATTTTCAGATCAATGTTTTTGCACATTTACGAAACTTATAAAGATAGCCTTAAGAGGATACGTTTCGAGGTGAATTTGCAAAATGTGAACGTCTCGACAACCTTAGCTACAACAGGATTTCCAAACGTCCATATTTCTGCTAAAAATTACATGCTGACGTGTCGATTATTTTATTTATAGTTTGTCGTCTTACAATGGAAGGCTTTGTAAACCTAAACAAGGTTACTTATTTTGACAGATTTTCTTTCATAGAGCGGTAAGTAAATGTACAACGAGAACGCTTAGCAAACAAACAAGACGAGCAATTATTTCCACAAATCTTAAATTTTATTTTCACAATTGCTTAAAACAAAATGGGTAACTGTTTTTTTTTACTGCGGATAAAAATCATTTGAGAGGTAGCCGTCCTTGAAGCCTTTTTGGCTCTGTTGTAGTCTCTGACACAACAAGGTGTACCACACACGTGACATATTAGACGTGGGGATCGCCTATTTTTTCATTCAAAATGTCAACATGTCAATCTCCGGAAGGATTTGATAAAAATCCCTTCTGAGTCTTTTGGAATCGCTTAAAAATCATTCCTTTGATAGTAGAGTATCTCTAAATATGGTGGCCACTGCTTGGCACTTCCAGGGTACCTCTTCTGTAGATAGAAACAAAATGATATTGTTAGCCAAACAAACTGCAAACAAGCACAAGCACAAGCATATAAGCTAAAACAAATTACAAACAAACAAACAAACAAACAAACACTAATCAGAAAAAAGTGTCACTATTTTCTGGACTTTACTAAAATAATTCTGGCATGCATTGAGGGAACATTTATGTTCACAAAATGAGAGCCAAAGATTAAAGTTTATGATATCGTGTAATAGCCAATGTAGTAATTGGTTATAGTTTCCGCCGTACTCTTTCAGTCACTTTGTTCTTAAAAATATATTACTGTGTCACTGTCATTTGCTGTGCTAATGTTTAAGTGGTATCTAAGAAGCAATGATGACACGAGTTCGAAAGACATGTAATTACCTTATTTTGGGGTTTTTTCAAATGCAACACGATTTTTCCCGCGACACTTTACAAGCAAAAGACAACATTCTCGATAACAATGTTTTATCGCGACTCAACGCCCCTCTGCAAAAAACTATGATCGAGAGCGTATTTTTTTATGCTTCGGCTGATTTTGCTTTAAGTGCCATTTAAACTGAGTGGCATAAAAAACAATGAATATAATTGTTTTGATATATAATTTTCGTATCAGTTTTTCAGCCAGGATATGGTTCACTGTTTTTTTGTTAGGAAAAACATTGCCATGAACAGATATTTCTGGCAGGAAAATAATACGTACCACCAGAAGTAGTAGAAGAAGTGATTTATTATTAATCAACCCGCACAGCTCTAATAAGACTAAGCTAAATGCACTGAAGCGGTATCTTAACACCTGTTCCACAAAACAACTTCAATGTGATTCAAAGAAGAAAAAAGAAACCTTTTTTCATGTGAAACAATCATTTCAAATGCTTGAATGGAAGGATTAAAGGATTCATTTTTCAAGAACACAATGCTTTTGTACAAAAGTTCTTAGAAAAAATATATTGAACCGGTCTGCACCAAGAAGGTGACCTCACACCTCTCGACTGCAATAATCGTGTAAAATAAATTTCAGTGCGAAAATATAAACATAAATGGAACGAAAAAAAAATAGAAAAAATGCCATTGACTTCTTTGGTATTTACAAATAACAAAAGTAGCCCTGGAATTTCCGTTTCATTTGCTAAATACTGGGAATATATTCATACCCAAGCTTTTTTGTCGTTGCATAAAATATTTTACCTACCATTTCAATACAGCATCGAATTTTATTGTCCTGGTCGCGGAATCTCTGTTTTCTTGACAATGGCGGCATTTCTTCCACTGTCAAGAGGGTTTCTTGTAAGGTACCCTCTGGTTATCTTTCTAAGCCTTCCAGGGATAAAAGAGCGGGGAACAGCCGATCTAGCCTCTTCTCCGCCGAGACCACCCGCCATTGGCGAGCCCATTGCACCACCAAGACCTCCAAGGCCAGCAGGGAGCTCCTCAGGAGCAGCCTGTCCACCAAGACCACCTAGACCTCCAGCCTCAGAAAAGCTGTTGGCTCCAACGGGGGAACCTTCGTTTCCACCAAGCCCTGCTGCACCTCCGAGACTTGCTCCCGCGAGTCCTGCGAGGCTATCACCACCAGGCCCCATTTCTCCTCCTTGTCCGCCCTCTGAGAACGAGCTCGGGTTAAATCCTTCTCCGAAGGCTTTCGCAGAAATATCGCCAAAAGCCTCACCTGGGTTTCCACCTTCCAAAGGGCTGCCATGACCACCGGCCAAGTCACCTAATCCTGCAGGACTCGCACCACCGTGCTCGTTTGGATGAACAAATATTACTGAGTCACCATTGGGTCCGGAGTTAGCATTGGAGAACATTTGCCGCCTTGGCCTTATGGAAGCCTCCTGTATGGATCTTGTGCTGACTTTCTTCTGTTCCTCTGCTTGAGGCGTCTCTCCGCTATCTTCGTGGGATTCTCCACTTGATTCCTCTGTCGTTGTTTGCTTTTCTTCGGTATCAGTACTTCCAATAGGTTGCGCTGTATCCGTTGCTACCTCTTCCGGCTTTTCTTCCTCGTGTTTTGGTTCTTCATCCCCACTGCTCTGCTCTGCCTCATCCTTGACAGTCTTCACGCCATTCTCCTCTTTAGAGTCCGCAGCTTTAGCTATCTTTGATCGCTTCTTCCATCCGCCATAAGGATGAACAATGTGAGGCTGGTGAATCACAATTGGAGGACGATGGTAGATTGTAGGTGGAGAAGTGACATGCACAGCTGGGAAGTGGTTTCCAGCATTTATGATCGGGACGGGCGGCCCTAGATGCACAGCGGGAACATGGGGACGTACATGAATGGCTGGGACATGGGATGGGACATTTATAACTGGAACATGCGGTCCAATATGGACTGCTGGTACGTGAGGTCCAATATGAACCGGAGGATAATGTGGACCAACGTGAATGGGTGGAGTGTGAGGTCCTACATTCACTGTATGGGGGAATGGATGCCAACCAAACCACTGACGTTTGACTTTCTGTGATACGATTTCACGCTTGGACTTCCCTTTATGTTTGTGAGATTCACTCTCGTCTTTCTGATAGTCATTGTCACTATCTTCATTGTCCTCTTCGTCATTTTCAGGTATTGTGGAGCGTCCGAAGAAACCGGGTCCGTGACCATACCCACCGTACCCACCGTACCCACCATACCCACCGTACCCTCCATAGCCTCCATAACCTCCATATCCACCAAGTCCACAAAACCCTCCAGGACATTGAAAGTGTGGTTGATGAAAAACGATTGGCGGTTGATGATACACTGTCGACGGGGACATAACGTGCACTGGCGGACCACTGAGCGCGTTAACGGCGTGAACGGGCGGCGTCATATGAACAAAAGGCATATGAGGCCTGACGTGTAGAAGAGGTGCGTTTGTTCCATAGTGAAGACTCGGAACTCGAGGACTTAGATGAACAGCGGGCACATGTGGTCCAATATGAACCGGAGGTGCGTTTGGTCCAATATTCACTGGCGGACTATGTGGGCCCAACACTGCCGTGTGTTCGTATGGATGAAAACCTTGTAAATGAGGGTAAGCAATAACTTGAAGTTTTGAAGGTTTGGCTTGAACCTTCACTCCTTCGGGATCAGCATTCACAACCAACTCTGGCGGTTTTTCATGAACGGTGTAACGAACGGTATTTTTTCTTGGGCTTCGCTTGCTTTTTGCTCCTTTTGATAAAACGCCGGTGGAGAAACTAAACAGTACTACCCCTAGTAGACATAGCCATAATCCCCGAAAGGCCGCCATATCGGGGAAAAGTAAACTTGTAAACAAATACGGCCTTCTAGATTCTGTTTAAGCACAATAAGTCAAAACACAAGAGATCTGTCGATGGTCTTCGTGGTCAAACCGAGATTACTTCACTCGTAGGGAATTTTCTACAATGATTTAATGTTTTATCATCTCATCGCACGTGGCATTTAGTTTTCACGGAAGAATAGCAGTTTATGGCAGCGTCACATCACACAATGAAACCACCGGCGGTTATTTTTCAAACAGCAGGTTTATTTACGAATATCCTTTTCTTACTGGAAGGACGGTGTTAACGCTAATCAGCGAACAAATAGTAGATCAATAAATTTTTCACGGAAAGTTTTGTGCTATTGACTCCCGTGTAATTGCGTGTGTAAAAACGAGGTTATTGACAAGAGGCACATGGAAATTCTTACGGTTCTTGTACTCTTTGACCAGTAGGATAAGCGAAAATCTCCTGGCAAATGAAAATGTTCCCCTGTGGTGACAATAACAGGTTTCCTTTATAGGTCACTCGGCCCTTCCCATGATGAACCTTTGAAACTATTTAAAGTTGTTGAACCTAATCTTTCGAGTTCGTGAAATTAGGTCTTAAAAATTACGACGAAGACATCTGCGGTAAAATAAATAAATATTCGTAAGGGTTAACCTAGCCTAGACACAGTCGTTGTACGAACATCAATAGAATCATGCATGGTTCATTATACACGAACAATTGAAGACAAAACAATCCAATTTGATGTTAACATTTTTGCTTTTGGAGTTATTATGACGACTGAAGTGAAATTCTGGTTACAATATGAACTGTTCTTCTCATAAAAGAAGTGATATCGCTCAAAACAAATATAATGGCGACTTCACTTTTTATATCAAGGCCATTAAACGAACAACCATAACAGACAAGCACCGCTTTTATTTTACACTGTGACCGATGAAAATTACAGCATGAACAGACAAAACGTACCAAGAAGAACGTACTAAAAAGGGCAAAGCTTCCCAACTACACATTAGTACTAAAAATAAACGAAATTAAAGCTAATAGAAACATCTAATACAGGAATCTATTTTAAAGGCACTTGCTGTTCTCATTTCCTGGTGAAACAAATGAAAAATGTAAGGACCGGTACAGCTTCGCCATAAATTAAAAGGCCTTGAGAACACGTTTCTATTTAGTAATACTTCTCTTAAATCAGCAAACCAGGCTATAAAAGGCAAATTATCATAATTGTTCTTTTATTAGTTTTCATTATATCGGTGAAAGTTAAGACGAAACGCGATAAATACAAGACATAAAGCTACAGACAACTGACAAACAAGGATATACGGGTACCGAAACTCATTAAATTTTAAATCCTGAAATCCTAAATTGTTTTAGTAAGGAGAAACTTGATTGTAAGCATTAACTGTTTAAATTGTTTGTTTAAAATAAAAAAGTGACAAATCTAAAACCCAAATATACTGACGACTATTTTAGAGACAATTAATTGTCACACCCACTTCAGTTCCGTTTTCGTAAGATTTTGATCACATTGAAATATTTCTGAAGCAAGTGCTAATTTGAATATAAGACGCGTTTCGAGTTCCATGTATGAAGAATAGGAAAACACTACTCTAAGGTCTTTTTTAATACAAATCAATCTGAGGCTGTTCACCAGCATTTTGCTCAAACAAAACATGCCAAAAAACACTTCCTAGTAAATAGCCTAGTTCACCAAGAATCTCTCGTAGCTCAGTGGTTAGAGCGCCCAACCGGTATCTGGGAGGTCATGGGTTCGCTTCCCGTGGGGGACTCAGATTTTTTCTTTGTCCCACGCTCGTGACATATGAGCATGTCATCTTTATCAAACACTTCTTCTTGCAGGTTTCCATATTGTATGGCCATATGAAGGTTTTCCATCGCTATTAAGGTTTGCTGGTGAATGTGCTACAATAGATCACAAGCCCCTTTTGAAGCCTGGACCATATAACAGCAAACTGTCCGATGTAAAAAATGTCCATTGTTTTGTTCCAGAAAATAGCCATTCCCCCCCCCCCCCCCCCCCCCCCCCCACAGTTTTGTTTTTGGGGTTTGAACCCCTCTGGAAATTCCATATCCAAGCTCTATAATTTCCTTTAAAATTTTGGTCTTCAAGACCTCTCCTCAGCTCCCCTCATATTTTCGAATAGACCCTCCACAGTGAGCGTATGGATATATTCCTGGAACCACACATTGCTGGCCACTTCTCGTCCTTTATAAGGATGTAGGGCGAGAGGGGAGGGGGGGGGGGGGGGGGGTTTAACAGCCAAGTTGTTATCTTACAAGGCAATATATTGTTGCAAACAAATTGTAGTCAAGAGGTTTAGTTACAAACAATTATGGTAACAAAAGAAAGAAATCACGATGCAAAAAATGTATTTAACAACATTGTTTACACAATCCTAATCTCAAACTATTAACACAAAATATTTTTTAAGACTCAGAAGCAAAATGCTAATTGCATACTACAAAAATCTCTGTTTATCTTCCTGTCACCTTATTCCATGGGTATTTCCAAATCAAATCATCTCAGTGTTTATTAAACTTTGAAGAGGGTTTCAATGGCAGTTTTCATTGAATTCCAAGTAAGTATAAATCTAAGTATACGTATTAGTCAGGACTGGATTTGTTGAAAGATCAAAGCAATTTTTCTTTGGTGATCATTTTGTTGATTCTCATTACCATTTCTCTTGATGAAGAATTTGATATTGTAAGGAGAAATTTGATGTTGTGGACTTGTATGGTTACGTCATTAGAACAGATCTTTACAAAACTTAATGTTAATATCAAGCTTTATTATATAGATGCGAGTGTTTTACTGGAAAATAGACCACTGATAAAGTTCATACAAAATTGCATCTGGGACCATAGTGGCATACTTTCCATATCCTCACTAGTGACAATATCAATGATCAGCCAGTCATTTCACCCCATTGCACGGCTGCTGCTGGTTGAAAGATGGCGAGCGATTGAAAAGTTTAAAAGTTTAGTGATGCCGACATAAAATCATTTGAGCAGGAAAATACAAACATGAAGAAAACTTCACAACTTTATACAATTGAAGGACTTTCTTGAATAGCAGATGAAAGGCGAGATGTAGAAATTCCAGCTATGCACTTAAAGTGTTTAACCTACATAATAAACATTTGTACTGTCAATTCACTTCTGTAGTTTTTTAGCACATAATTTAAACGTGGGCTGAAAGATATGAATTTTATATTCTTGTGGTAAAAGACAATATCTCAATTGTTTGCTGCACTCACTCGAGTGAGCACAGTGAAGGTAATTAGATACTGTCTTTGCCACTCAAACATTAAACATTCATATCTTAATCTCACCACCGTGTAATCTTCTCCATGTATAAACATCTGTATATCTGTTTTATGAAATGAAGAAGCAGACTCAAGTCAAATACCCAGAAAAAATATTTTCTGAGCCCCGCAATGGGAGTTGAACCCATGACCTTCCAGATACTGGTTGGACGCTCTAACCACTGAGCTATGGGAGACTCACACCTAGTATATGACCTCGCTCACCACAAGTCTATTATATATAGGTCAGTGGTTAGAGCATCAAACCAGTATCTGGAAGGTCATGGGTTTGACTCCTTTACTAACAAGTTATAATAAAATATTCATTTTAAAATAATGATAATCAACAATCCATGTTGTGCAAGGTCTACATCATACTGTGCCTGGTACCCACAGTTATTATAATATGTTAAATAAAGTGATGGAATTGAAGAATGGTCTGTGGATTTGATATTTCCTGCCCTTTTTTTAAAGCCAGTTTTATTCAAAACTTTTGGTTACACCGTAAAACTGAACCCAAAATGGACCCCATCTAAAACTTGAAGGTACAGCAGAAGAAAACTTGAGAACTATATAACATATAGGCCGGAAGAAATTTTACATGTTATATATATTGCATAAACTTCCATGAAATTGTATCTTGGCTGAAGCACAGCAAAGTATTTTGCTTTCTTCACAAGTACATGTTCTGTTATCAAAAAATTAGCAAACAGAACTTTAAAAATAGGATAATATCAGGGTAATATGATAGTGATCAGTGCCTTCATAAAGTGATAAGATCAACCAAAAACAGTTTGTAGTCAGAAAAGTCAATCAAGAGCCTGTGCACCTGTAAATAGTTTCCCAATGCATTTTTCACACGAGTAATAATAGCAACTGAGCTAAGACGGAGAACTACTAGCCAACATCAGTTCTGCTTGCAAGTTGCATTGGCTGTGGATCATTTAATATCAAAACCCTAATATAATTCCGAACAATTTTATACCCACATAAAACTGGCCGTGCTCTAGGCTGTTCGAGACGTCAGGGTGAGAACTCATTTCCAACAAAAGAATAAAATTAAAATTTGTTACATGCAAACCGCATGAAACCTGTTTCCTTTCTGTTCCTTCGTCACAAATATTGCCAGGCGTCGCCAATCGAATTGTCAGTGACCGAAAAACCCTGGAACGGGCTATTGTTCTGAAACCGCTGTTCGCAAGTTGTGTCATCGTGGTAATCACGCCATGCTTTATCCGGCATCAAGCATCGTATATGTTTCTAGCACAACATTTTCCATGTACGCGAAAGGAGAAGATGTTTTGATGGTGCAATCAAATAGCGAAAATGGAAGGCATTGCGTGACAAGCCCAAAGACGACCTTAGAACGGTCCCTAACTCAAAGCTACTGAAAGCCTGCAATATCGGAGGAAAATGAGGATCATAGGATCAAGCCGTCGCCGATCCCACCTCTGGTAGGTAGCACCTTCTGCTACATGTAATGACTTAAAGCACAAGATGAGGTAAAATTTTTCCCGGTTAAGCCGTCACGCAGGGTATCTTCCGTGACAAAACCTGTCAAATGCAATACAACCCAAAACAACCTTGTCCCCAGGCTTTTCTGTGGCTTTCAAGTCTAAGATGGTGGCCACTTGGAGTCTGGGGGTGGAGGGCGTGGGGGAAATCATGCATTCAAAACTTGAAGGAAGTTAAAGAAAAGAATCCTGCAAAAGAAAAGTGCACGTTCAAGCTGAAACTACAACCTCCGTCAAAAATGTTGGGAAGGTTTCTTATTTCTCTCTATCCCTCCCCCTTATTCAATGTTGAGGTATACCAAGAGACATCAATCACAGCATATTGTCTATCACGAATGTTCAATAATACTTTAATATTGATGTGGGGTAGAGGGGGGCACATAAACACTTTGTGTGTACCTGTAGGTTAGATCCATTTAAATGTTGTTGAAATCAAGGCGTTCATTTTCAACCTTCCCAACTTTTCTTGTCGGGGGTTGTAGAAGTAAATAGTTGGTATAAATTGAGCAATTTCATTATAGTTTGCGGATTCAGTCTCATGTCATATTAAATAATGTTCAGTAATGTTTTAATATTGTGAATTGTAATCTGAAGATGCCACGCAAAGGTGTTTTAATACCTTTCCTAATACCTGTTAGTTAATTAAAAGTAACTAATTGAACTGTCATCCTGCGGACTTTTCAGACTCATTTATGAAAAGCTTATCCTGCGTCATATAACGTAAACCTAAGAAAAACGGACTGGTGTCAATCTGGGAGAACATGAGTATTTGATACTTGCACACTTGAGGGGGAGGGGGGAGTAAAAATCCTCCAAGTGGAAAAGAATTATACGCAGAAAAAAATCCGACAAGCCAGTGGGAACATAATTCATGCGAGCTGAGAAATCTCCCTCACGTTCCTTTATAATAAAACTCTGCTTTAACTGCTAAGAGTGTTTACGTTCATTTACGTTTCATAAAGTTGCTTGTTTACAAGATCGTACAAGAAGCGTGAGACCAGATGAAAGATCACTAGATCACTCGAAGTTCGTCAAACATACAACGCGCACCGCCGCGCGTCGTATTTTCAACTCCCTTTTCGGTGTTTGAAGAAAATGTGATGAAACACTCTCTCGAGTGTTTGATGTATTACATGAAAGTGATCTTCGGTGCATGTTGCGCGTGAGTGTAATTAGAGACCCTTTCTCGTAGCCAGCTTGGCATTCTTTGGCAACTTAGGGCCAATGCAAGACGAATTTCAAAGGCATACACCGTATCATGCATTTAGGTAGCTTATAAGGTCATTTTAAAACGCTGAGCGCCGGCTTGGTGACAGTCAGGATAAGCCATAAGACGAGGACAATATATTGACAAATTTTTCAGGGATGAAAGAGTCGTTCGGGATGACTTTTGAGCTGATCATGAATCCTAGGAAATACAAATATTGGGGTCTCTGGTGGAAGCCTTGTGTGCCTTAGTGGGGGTGGGGCACAGGGGAGGGGATGAGGCGTTAGTAAACAGTATGATTTTGTGAATAAAGTTTTTTTGCTTTTGTAAGAAGAAAAGTGAGTGAGCGAGCAAGCGGCGGATTTGTGACAAAAAGGATATGATCGAGTATTCAAAGACCGGTTGGTCAAAGCTGGCCAAATCGAGGATTAATATCAAATTCTTTTGTACTAACATTTCTGATACTGGATGATCGAGTATTCTACATTCGAGAAGTATACATTGGACGATGTCAATTCCCGAAAAAATTGCTTTGAAACAAGATTACAAGACCTTGGTAACCATTTCAATCCCAGATTAGCGTAAGTCGGTTTTCGCATAATCAGGCTCTTCAGAGAAATCATAACACTCAAAAGTGAAATAAGAGATTGTTGAAGTCTCCAAAAATTAAAACGCCGCGACATGGAGCAGGGACGAAAAGGACTTACAGTAACAGAAAGGGCTACAGTAAGAGAAATAGACAAGCTGACGATACAAAGTAATTAAAATTGAATATTTTATTGTCACAATTGTCTCTAAAATGGCTAACAACTTCATCGAAGTTCTTTATTCATAGAAAATGTTTTTGATGTTCCATATTGCGTTTATTCTTTTCGTTATCCTTCTGCGCACTTCAAGAGCCAGTAAAAACTCAAAGCGATTTTACTCATGCAAATTAAACGCAACTCCAGGTAACGTTCGGTCTAATCTTTGATAACAAACTTGATATAAATATTTTAATTCCTAGGTAGTTTTAATCTTCAAGGTTAATTGGCTTTTATTGTAAAAGCCAATTTGCATGAGACAATGATGTTTGCTATTGATACATGAAGCACGATTTTAGAGTTTAAACTTGGGTCGATGCTACTTGAGCATGATGATTGCAATGTTAAATTAAACTGACTTAAAAGTCCGTACACATAGCATGAATCTAAACAACATCAGAACGTCCTTGGGCTTGTTGTTTTAAACAAATGGATTGTTTCATACAAATTGGCTTTTAAGAAACATTTCAACGCCATTTGAATTCAATGCGCTGTGATAATGGTAAATTTAGAAATAGAAACAGATTTCGCTTAAATATCAATCCGCTTTCTTAGAAAGAATACACTTACACCACCGATGAAATACTCTCCCTCTGTTTGCTGTACGTTAATGAAGCAGAAACACGAGTACGTACTACATGTTTATTGGGTGGTCACCATTTCGCGGTTCTTAGAGAACGTGGACAATGTTTAATCATGCTTTCAATTTATTGTTTTTGAGCCATGTTCAGTTTCAAGCAATGCTGCTTCAGCTAATTTAAGCCACTTTCAAACGAAAAGAGAATATATTTTGTAACGGCCGTTGAATCATCGCGAGGCTGTTGCAAGTATCTACAAAATTCCATGCCTACGAAGGCTTCACAACAACCCCTTTTTGTTTGGTTCCATTACTCCTCTGGATGACGTTTGTTCTGCAAAACCACATCAGGCCCTAAAGGAAATTGCAAAGAAATGCCTTATTAAATAACAGTAGAATAATGCATGCCGTACCGAGTAACTGACTGAGATAATTCCACTCCTGTATGTCAATTCAATCGAATTATATACACCTTATTCGATGGTTTAACATGTAATACTGGCGGATATTTTGCGAGTTGCGTAGTATGAGCAAAGTGTCCGCTCGTATTATATGTTAACCAATCGAATAAGGGATTTATTTATCCACTAGTAAAATAAAGTTTGGTTCGGCCATTTTGTCGCTCCGCTTTCAGTCCTTATTTTTGCCCTGTTCTACAGTGTAATAACGTGGCATATTTTGCGCGTTCTTTTGCCCTAATATGGTAAACTGGCGCAATAGTGAAATAATAAATTTTATTATAAAATGTTTGAGTAATTGTGCGCGCTGTGATTGGTCAGTTCGAGTTCATTATAGCTCCATAAAGCACGCTCCTTGCGTCACGCGCGTTCTTAATCGAGTTATAATGCACGCGGCTTACGTCACGAGTTTTAGCGCGCGCTATTTCCTTAGCATTTTACAAAAGAAATAAAAAACTTCATCCCCGTGCATTGTTGAGTTATATAGGCACTTGGGAATTTTTAAGAAAACTTAATGCACTTCTCTCGTGTTATTAAAAATCCCCGCGTGCTTATATAACTGAACACTGCACTCGGATGCGTTGTTATTTCTTTATTAAATCTTTTCTTGTCACTTTATTAATATAATCACCCCTTTTTATAAAAAAATATCTGAAGATAGCAGAAAATATTACATCTTCCAGATTGATATCAATTCATTCATTTCCTTAATGGACTTTTTAATGCCTTCATTCTGCCGTAAATAAAGTATTTTTAGCTTTATTGATTAGTTAACTAATTTATTAATAATTAATGAATTAAATATATCTGCTTTGCACGAAATTAATTTTTTATCCCGTTTATTTTTACTTTATTTTATTGCACCTTTGCTAATACCACCTCGTATATTTTAGAGACAATCGTTAACATGTCATCATACCTCGAGCACTATTTTCTCTCAACCTAGCCACGATTGGCTGGGCCATTCGCGTGCTTCGTCGAATGGTGTTCTCTCTCAGGAACATTCGACCTTGACGTTTCCACATTTACATGCACCGATGGTTTATCCTCTTCCGTTGCAGAAAACAAGCTGTCTGAATTGGGTAGGGCTGGCGCTGGCGCAGTGTTAGGAACTGGTATGGGAATAACGGGTGGAAACATAGCAGGTAACTGGGGAGGAGCTTGTGGAGGCTCTGGTGCTGTCTCTTGCAATGGCTGAGGTTCTTCCATGGGAGGTACTGCCATAGGAGGTACTGCCATAGGTGGTGCTAAAGGGAGTATTGGAAATATTCGTGGAGCTAAAAGTAGTGGATTCGCTTGAGGGAGCGGTGCACCTGGCACAGGAACATTTGGTAAGAAGGCCCGATTGATTGAGGGCAGAGGGAAAACAGCTGGTCCAGTGGGAGGTAGGTCAGATAGTGGAACGTTGGCTGCACTTTCTCTTTCTACTGACTCTATCTGGGGTCCAGCCATACCACTGGGTGGACGAAACAATGGTTCAGTGCTCACTCCAGGTTCCTGTGCCAACGGGGCAGCTGTCTCTGCTGGGTTGTCTTGAAGTAAAGCTGGTGCACCTAAATCAGCAGAAAGGGCGCCTTCCAAAGGGTTGGAAGCTCCTTTAAGTGGCAGAGCTCCAACACCGGTGGGACTATCAAGACGTATTCCTCCAAGTTTTGGTCTCTTCCTTCCTGCAGCTCCTCCTGCAACAAGGTTTGAGATTGGATCGGAAAAGACTTCAACGGGCTTGTTAAGGTTGTTTCCCAAACCAAACAAATTTTCTGCGCGTGGTTTCTTTAAGGGTCCTCCTACGAACTTTGGACCACGTCTTCTTTCAATAACGCCACCCCCAAGAAGATCAAACTGCCTTTTAAATTTCTTTGTTTCCCGGCCTTTTCCAGTAGTCAGCTTAGAACGTAGTGTTTTATTTTCCAATTTATGATCCGTGAAGGTTCTTGTTGGGTTTGGCACGTGTGATTTAGCCGTTTGCACATTTATGCTCACGTGAGGACGTTGGAATGTACCAAGTGGGTTAACAGATGATTCTGGAGATTGGATTGGTGACACAGAAGCCTGCTGATTGTTCTCAGGTACCACAGTTTGGGTCAGGTATTGTTGTGGAGCCTCTTGTTCATTTGTTTGCAACAAGGAGGCTTGGGGAAGATTCACTGGTGTTAGCTGTACACCGGCATCCTGCTCTATCGCTTGAACGGGCTGTACTGTAGCCACTTGTTGTTGAGGTTCAGTGATACTTTGCAGCGGCTGAGTAGGCAAAATTTGCTGTTCCTGCTGACCTCCTAGATAATTGTATAGCTGACGTTTCCACGAGCGCCTGTCTTTTCTACCATCTTGAATGTGACTTTCTATTGTACTTTGCGCTTTCGTGGACTGTGGCACAGTTGACCTGCCGTTTTCCCTACGGGCTCCCTCAGATACTGTTGTTTGCCCTAGTGGACTAAGAAGAGGAACGGTGCCAAACAGTTGCCGTCTCGATTTTCTTTCTGGTACTCGTTCCTTGTGATGACTCAAGCTCTTTTCACGATCGTTATTTGTAGATATCAGAGACTTTGCTGTCTGTACACTAATGCTTACTTTTGGCCGTGTTTTCGCCTCTGCTGTATGGGCGAGTGGTAGCATAACTGGTTGAAATGGTTGAATCTGCTGCTGCTGTAGAATAGGTTGTAGAAATGCGGCTGGCTGCATAGCTTGCTGTGGCTGCGGCTGCTGCTGTTGCTGTTCTGGTACTTCCGCTTGTTGTAGCATTCCATCCTGCTGGACACCCTGTTCGTTGTCTTCCTGATTTTTCTCCGTCATGAATTGATCGTTTTGAACAGGACCACCTGCATTCAATCCTCCATTAAATGGAATCGTAAACTGTCTTTTCACTGGATTTCTAACCTTTTCAATGGCTGCAACATGGTGCTTCTTTTTCGCTACATCTACCTTAACAGATACGCGAGGTCTTTGGTCTTGAAGTAGATCTTCTGCGTTTGAGACAGTTTCTTGTTCATTTGCATCGGGCTCATAATCCTCGGGCTCTTGTTCAGTTTGATGCAGTTGCCTTTTCTCGAACTCAGCGTCCATTGTGTGTTTTACTTTAATATTTTTTGTCGTTCGTTCTTTCCCTTTATCCTTTGATCTTTTAGATGCTTCAACATGAACAGAAACATGAGGACGTTGATAATCAGTCTCGCTTAAACCAGCCTGAGAAGGCGCTTCATCTGAAGATAGGTCTTCCCCTTGTTGCTGTTGAACTACTGTGGGATTTGAAGGTAGAGCTGTAGATGATGACTGATCCTGTTGTGGTTCCTCTTGCATGTGGATAGGAGATTGTGTGAGACCACCTTGCGCTTGTTCATCAGATTGCAATGACTGTTCATTGTTCATCGTTGCAAAAGGTTCTTGAGTCTGTTCAAAAGGCTGTGCAAACGGTACTTGCAGTGCTTGACGTTTATGAATTGTTTCATGTAAACCTTCTTCGTCCGATCGCTTTGACGCCTCAACATTGACAGAAATATGTGGCGTGTGCGCTGTGCTAGGTAAATATCCAAGTGCTTGACCTTGATTGACTACCGGGAAAGGTAACCCCTCATGCGGTAGTTCCGATAGGCCATATATTTGTCTTCTATCTTTTTTGGTTGATTCTTTATTTAGCTCTTTTTGGCTCAAGAGCTTATTCTTCTTTTTGGCAATTTCTACGTTAACTGAAACACGGGGCCGTTGATTTTTTAAAGGATTGTGAGAAAGTAGAGGTGCACTGACAACTGGAAGGTGGATCATACGAGGAAGCTGCTCCATTCCATAAACCTGTCTTTTTGATTTCGACTTTCCCCTTCTGTTACGTTCTTCATCAAAGCTTTGAAATCTACTCTTTGGATCTTTAAACTGTAAAAGTCCATGATGTTTTCTTTGTGGGAATCCAGACTTTCTCCTGTTCACCTCCACATTTACTGAAACATGGGGTCTAGGATGGACATTTAATTGAGAAGCTTCGTGATACTGCTGAATGGCTAACGGCGATTGCGGTACTGCGTAGAATTGGCGTTTCTTTGCGTTTTCCTTTTGTTTCCCTTCAACGTTGCTCATTTTCGATGATTCGCCTTTTAAACCTGTCTGCTTCTTGCTACCCGTTTTGCTTTTAGCCATTTTTGGAATTTTGTGCTTTCTCTGTCGCTGTAGCTCTTCCAATAGCATCCCATTAGCCTTGATTTTATGATTTATAGGTAGGGTGTTAAATGCAGGCATCAAAACACCATTCTGTTTAAAGGTCTGCGGGAGAACTTGCATAGCTGGAAATCTGGTCAACAGTGAGATACTCTGCCGCTTGTTATGATCGTTTTCCACTGCAGATTTTTTTGTAGTTTGTACATTGATAGACACACGGGGCTTTCTTGGTATCGGAGCAGCGCCATTGTAAAGAATGGGAATTCCATATGTGGGGGTTAAGCCTTGTGCTGAAGCTACAAACTGCCGTTTATGGAGTGTGTTTTTTCTCTTCTTAGATGTTTTCGTAGGAACCGTTGATTTTGCAGCGACGTTAACGTTAATGGACGTATGTTTAGGTTGCTCCTCTTCGTTTTGTGTTGCTTGCTGGGTATTTGATTGTTCAGACACTGGAGTACTTGAGACTCCTGGTAGAGCACTAGGGAGCACACCTTGAAAAGGAACCACAAATGGTGCTTGGAAAGGTAGCTGGAAATCCGACTGCATAGGTTGCTGTAATGGTATCTGCAATGGTGCAATGCGCCCAAGGAAAGCTAGTTGTTGTGCCTGAAACGGTACCATCATAGGTTGACCTTGAGATGGCAATAATTGCTGACTTTGTTCTTGATTTTGTTCTTGGTCTTGATAATTTTGTTCTAGCTCTTGCCTCTGTCCGACCATTTGTTGATACGGTTGCTGTTGGGAGACCTCTTCTTGTCCTTGAAGTTGCTGGTTATTATTTGATGTAGTTCCGTCCTCGCCTTGAGCAGCTTCGCTAGTAGCGACAAACTGATTCTCTGGTGCATTTGCGAAATTAGAATTGCCTTGGTTTGGAGTAATTTCCTGACCATTCTCTCCTCCCTCTCCAAGCTCGTCTCTTTTATCGCCAGTTTTAGTTTCTACGCGATGCTTAATATAACCTCCTTTTGGGGATCTTCTTTCCTTTATTACTGAAGGAATTCCGTTCTTCTTTGCTGTCTCCACGTTTATGTTAATGTGCGGAGAGTTCCGATGAAACGGGAACCCCGGTACGCCATAGTTTACTGCTGTAGGCAAGGCATAGTGATTTGTGAGTGATGACTCCGGTAAGTAATTATATAATTGTCGTTTAGAAATATGAGCGTGAGAATGAACGTCTTGCTTGTTCTCTGTTTTAGTGGCTTTGGGAATATGTGATTTTGATGCTTGTACTTCTACGTGGACTCTAGGTTTATGATGGCTCTGATAGGGAGGATATCCAAGGAGGCTATTATAAAGGGAACTTAAGTAAGAGGCCCACGGGTTAAACGTCGGTGGCTCATTGCTTTCGTCTTCTGGTAATGCGCTAAATACGTTGTGGATGTGTTGTGCTGGTTGATGAAATAAGGGAAGTGCTTCTGGGTATGTGGTTTCCTCAGGTTCAGATTCATCAGGATAACTTAGGTGTGGTAAAGGTGGAAATAAAAAGCGGGCCAGAGTTGAGTAAGGCGAGTAAGGAGGAAAATCATGCATCATTCTTGCTCCCTCTAATCCATGCAATCCTCCAAAGGGAATACCAGCCGAGATAGGTGGGACAACGGCCAAAAGCTGTCTCTTTGACTTTGGTTCTTTTGATCGTTTTTCAAGCACATGCTCCATATCTGGTATAGTAGACCTTGCCGACTGTACGTTTATGTTTACGTGTGGGCGACGCTGAAGTTGCGTAGCCATTTGAAGATAATGAAGTGGATCCGTTATGGGTGGGTACGCTGGATGGTACTGACTGAGTAGGTTGTAAACAGATGAAGGTGCGGCAGCGTGTATTACTCCCAAATCTCCAAGATTTGGTGGCCGAAACAACACTCGGGGCACTGGGGATGGACCCTGCTGCTGGTATATTGGGAAAATCTGCCTTTTTTCACGTTTCTGGAGCGGTATAGAGGATTTCGTTGTTTCTACATGAACTCGTACGTCTGGTGACTCTTCTTTCGGAGTTGTTGGTAAGTATTGCTCTAACGATAATGGAAAAGACGATCTTGAAATTCCGGCTCCCGCCAGTTCTTGAATGTTATGTAAACCAGATGCGTAACCAGGCAAATGTTCTATACCTGTCCCATCTGAGTGTGGTAAGTCATCAGAGGCCGTTATAGCTTGGTCTTGGAAAGCAGGCGCCCCGAGTGCATTGTAAACTGAGGGTAAAATATTGCGGTAAACATTTTCAGTGGATTCAGGTACAATTATTTGTCTCTTGGTAATATCATAACCCGATTCAACCGAACGCTTGGCAACTTCATTTTCACGATTCGAGGCCTTTCCTGGTATAATAGATAGCTTTTCTTTCTGCTCAATCGATTTATGCAGATCTTGGACGTTGTTTATTGGCGAAACAGGTCCGTAAAGTGAATGAGAACCCATAAGTTGTCTTTTGCTTAGTTTGTTGTGGTGAATGGTGGATCGCAATGTCTTTTTCTGTGTTTGATCAGTGATAGTGGTTTCAGTGTTTTCTTTGTTGGTTGTGGGTGTTTTTGAGATTGTTGATTTCGCTATTTTAACTCTTAATGGTTTCTGAAAGGATCTACGTTCGCCAGAATGTTCTATTTGTGATCGATGAAAATGATGAAAGTCGAATACATCTCCATGTATAACATGGTTTGGAATTCCCACATAACTAGCGCTATGTGTGACTGTTGAGCCTTGGGGCAAGAATCTGGCGGCAGGACGGACGACAAATGAGTCGTGAGAGTGTAAAATAGGCTGGTTAACTGTGGGAGGAGGCTGATGGAATACAACAGGAGGTTGATGATACACAACAGCAGGTCGATGTACAACTACGGGTGGTTGGTGATAGATTATCGGTGGACGATGGAGTACTATTGGTGCTCTGTGAACAACTATGTCTGGTCGATGATAAATTTCAGGTGGTGGGTGGTAAATGATGGGAGGACGGCTAACAACTATGTCATTTTTTCTGGAAGCTTTCTCGTCTTTTTCTTCTTGAGGGTGTAAATTGTTTCCTTTAGTGCTCTCTATTTTAGTTTTCTTTTCGGACTTTTTGTGATGTTGTCTCGACTTTGCATTATGCCTGAGTACATGCGATTTTCCAAATGCATGACTGTATCCATAGTTCCATCCCCCATGAAAGAACTGTGGAGCTCCCAGATAGGTGCCAGTATGTTGGATGTGACTCGCGTAAGGAGCAAAGGTAGGGTTAGCCATATAGCTTTCATGCGCATGAAAAATTGGTTGGTTCACCATGGGGGCTGGCTGATGAAACACTACAGGTGGCTGTTTATAGATAATTGGTGGACGGTGAACCATAACTGGAGATTGATGATATACTACAGAAGGTTGGTGAATTACTATATCAGGCCGATGCATAATAACATCCGGCTTATGATAAACTTCTGGAGATGGGTGATAAATAAGCGGAGGCCTTCTCATTATTACGAGATTCTTTTTACCCCCTTCGCCATTGTGATGCCCTTTTTTGTGAAGTCTGCTCTTCACACTTGTTCTGGACTCTGCTGACCGCGGAGTTCTCTCTCCTTTTCGTACAGGACGATGGGATTGTGTACTATGTTTTTGCTTGTTGTGATTTTCGTGGGCCTTATTGGAGTCTTTAGGTTTTTCAACATGCTTCTGAACAAGAGACTTGCTGAATGCTAGAGAGTATGGGCCACGCATAACTCTTCGACTTGCAATAGGAGTATGTGCAAAGTAATTGTTCCTGTAAGATGAGGATGAAAACCATGGAACTCTGTAGCCATTCCATCTATTCCAGCCACTTCGCTGGGCTAAAGAGTTGTCTGAGAAGTCGTAACCATATCTCCATCCTCCCGTATAGTAATGGGGTGCGCCAACGTAATTATGGGCATGACTGATGCGAGAGGCATACGGAACAAAATGGGCATGACTATGATACATATCATGGGCGGTGTACATTGGTTGATGAACCATGGGCGCAGGTTGATGAAACACTATTGGAGGTGGATGATAGATAATTGGGGGACGATGGACAACCACTGACGGTTGGTGGTACACTACCGATGGTTGATGAATAACGAAATCGGGACGGTGAACAATGATGCTAGGTCTGTCGTAGATTTCTGCAGGTGGATGGTAAATCAAATTTGGACGTTGTATAATTACCATGTTCTTTTTATGTCCTTTCTTGTGACGTTTTTTATCCTCCTTTTGTGGATGTAATGGGACAGCCTTTATCTCTCCTTTTTCGCTTAAGTTTTTGTTATGTTCTCTTTTCTTAACTCCAGTGAAGATATGTTTCAGCATTTTTGTCTTTTGATAAGTTTCAGTTTCTGCTGTATCCCTTCTGGTTTTGCCGCGTGAAACCTCCTCTGAACGCTTGCTCGCAGTCGCATTTTTTCCTTTTTTAATAGTTTCTAACTTTTCTTTCTTTGATCCTTTTTCTACTTTGGATTTATCAAAAGCATGTCCCATGAAATGTCCAAAACCATACGTTGGCCCCCAATGGCCTGGGTAAAAGTGCGGTGCCCCTACATAAGAACCAGCGTGCGTTAAATGAGACAAGTATGGCACAAAGTGAGGGTGAGCAAAGTACGTCTCATGCGAGTGAAAGATTGGCTGGTGAACCATTGGAGCAGGCTGATGGAAAACAACTGGTGGTTGATGATAAATTATCGGTGGCCTGTGTACAACGACAGATGGTTGATGAAAAACTACCGATGGTCTGTGAATAACAAGATCCGGTCTATGCACAATGATGTCTGGTTTATGATATATCTCTGGCGGCGGGTGATAAATAAGTGGTGGACGGTGCATCACTACTAAATTCTTCTTGTGTCCTTTGGATGCATCTTTCTTCCTATCAGATTTGCCATTATCTTTAATGCCTTTTGTACTTTGCAAAGTTCTTCTTTTTCCTTCACTGTCCTTCTCTTTCTCAGTATTACTTTTTCTATGATGTTTTGATACTTTTTCAACTTTTGATTTTCCGAAAGCATGATGAAAACCACCATAGCCATGGTCTCCCCATCCCCAGTTACCGGGATAAAAGTGTGGTGCACCCACATAGCTCTCTGTGTGGTGCAGATGTGATGTAAACGGCACAAAATGTGGGTGTGCCAGGTACGTGTCGTGCGAATGAAGGATCGGCTGGTGGACCATGGGCGAAGGCTGATGGAAGACAACTGGAGGTTGGTGATAAATAACAGGAGGCCTATGAACCACTACCGAAGGCTGATGGAAAACTATTGAAGGTCTGTGAACGACGATATCCGGTCTATGCACAATAATATCTGGTTTGTGATAAACTTCTGGTGGCGGATGATAGATAAGAGGAGGTCGACGCATTATTACAAGGTTCTTTTTGTTTCCCTTTGTGGTTGCCTTTGTTTCGTTTTTCAATCGCATTTCGTCTTCCACATTCTTTTCTTCCTTCTCTAAAGTCCTCCTGCTACCTTTTAGCTGTTCTTTACCTTTTTGTACGTGACTTTTTTGTTTCTTGTGAGATTTTTCTACTTCTGACTTACCAAAGGCTTGACCAAAACCATAACCGTGTCCTCTCCATCCCCATCCGTTGTCATAGAAGTTAGGAGCACCCACATAGTGTCCACCATTATAGACATTTGATGAGTAGGGAGTAAAGTATGGGTGCGCGAGATAAGTATCATGTGCGTGCAGAACTGGCTGTCTCACCATAGGAGACGGCTGATGAAACACAACGGGCGGCTGCTGATAAATCACTGGTGGTCTGTGAACCACCACGGATGGTTGGTGATAAACAACTGAAGGTCTGTGAATAACAATGTCAGGTCGATGCATGATAACATCAGGCTTATGATACACCTCTGCTGGTGGGTGATAGATTAGAGGAGGGCGATGAATAACGACTTGGTTTTTCTTTTTGCTCTTTTCAGTTGTCTTTGGTTTTGCTTCCTTGTCATTCTTTCCTTGTTTGTCTTTTGCTGCTCGTCTAACTTTTTCTTTGTGTTCTGACTTAACGTTATCGTGTTTTGTGGACTTAGAATTCTTGCTTGGTACTTTTGATTTACCATAGGCTGGTCCAAAAGAGTGAGATTGGGTCCAGCCATAGTTCCACCCACCTGGGAAATAGTGGGGACTACCAACATAGGTAGATGTGTGTTGTATATGGGATGAATATGGTACCGGTACAGGATGAGCGACGTAGGTATCGTGGGCATGCATTATTGGTTGATGAACCAATGGCGCAGGTTGATGAAAGACTACCGGAGGCTGTTGGTATATAATAGGAGGTCTGTGAACAACAACGGAAGGTTGGTGATAAACAATCGAAGGACGATGTATTACAATATCAGGTCGATGAACAACAATGTTTGGTCTGTCATATATCTCGGGTGGCGGATGGTAGATCATTGGTGGTCTAGCTATGATCACTTTATTCTTTTTATGTCCTCTAGAAGTCTCATTTGTTTTCCTTTCTCTTGCTGTATCACGTGTTGACCTTTCGTGCATTTTGTTTCCACTACGAGTTTCCTTTTTACTTTGATTTTCGTCCTCCTCACTTACAGTTTTGCTCTTGACCTTTTCGACATCCGATTTTCCAAAAGCATGGCCCACATAACCGCCAAACTGCGGCTGATGGAAAAAGTGCGGAGCTCCAACGTATGTTGCTGCATGATGAACCTGCGAGGTGTAGGGAACTGGAACGGGATGCGCAAGATACGTGTCATGCGCATGCAAAACTGGCTGGTGTACCATTGGTGAAGGTTGGTGAAATACAACCGGTGGCTGGTGATAAATTATTGGAGGCCTGTGAATAACAACGGAAGGTTGATGATACACTACTGATGGTCTATGCACGACAATATCTGGGCGGTGTACTATGACATCTGGCCGATCATAGATCTCCGGTGGAGGATGGTATATCATTGGTGGTCTGTGAACAACAACAAGGTTCTTTCTCTCCCCTTTTGTGGTTCTTGATGTTTCTCTGGAGACATTTTTCGCGCTATTCCTATTTTTATGTTTTTCTTCGCTGTGTTTATCTTTAATCGACATCTCAGGACTCTCATTTTGTATTGTCGACCTTCCCATGGCGTATGTCATTGGATGAAAAAAGTGACCGTGTCCTACATGATACACGGGTGTTGGGTGGTGAAGTACTATAGGAGGTCTGTGTATAATCACTGGTGGTCTGTGCACGACAACAGGAGCTCGATGTATGAGGATGGGTGGACGATGGACGACCATTGGCGGTGGATGCATAACAACAGCTGGCTTGTCAAAAATGTCAGGTGGGGGATGATACACTATTGGTGGCTGATGAACTACAAGGTCGACGTTCTGCTTTTTTGATACCTTGTTGTCTTTCTTTGTTTCTGGTATACTAGAGGTTTCCCTTTTTTCGTCGACCTTTGCTTTGTGATCTTCTCCTTTTCTCCCCGAATCATTCACGCTCTTGGATTTTGGAAAGTCTTCTTCAGTAGCAGTTCGCTCTATATGCGACTTTCCATATGCTTGCCCCGGAACAACAGGCCCAAAATAATTCCCAGCAGGGTGTACATATGACGACGTAGGCACCATTATGTGCCGAAGGTGAGGTGTTATAATGTCATGGGAGTGAATTATTGGCGAGTGTATTATTGGCGGAGTATTGTGGAAGACAACGGGAGGTTGGTGATAAATTATCGAAGGGTGGTGAACTATTGTTGGTGGTTGTTGAAACATTATCGCCGGCCTGTGGTAAATCAATGGGGGTAAGTGCATCAGTATATCTGGTTGACGATAAACTTGTGGAGGCGGATGATAAATGAGTGGAGGGCGATGTATGATCACGACATGTTTACGATGTCCTCGATGAGCAAAAGAGCTGATTGGTCGAAGATGATAAAAGCGTTTGCTTCCACGAAGGTGATGGCCGTGCCGATGATGGTGATGATGGTGGTGATGGTGATGGAAGTGACGTTTGCTCAACACTGCTGATCTTCTGGTACGCTTCTTATTGTCCTTATTCAACGTTGAATCGTTGTTATGTATCTCTTCATCTTTCGTTTTTTCTTTCTTTTTAGACTTCTTGTTTTTACTATTTTCTACCTTTGACCTTCCAAAGGCCGGTCCATACAGAGAGTAACCATATGCAGGTGATGGTGTGTATCCTTGGTAATTAGAGTAACCATAATTGGTTGTATAATCGTACTGGGGTGTTTGCGCGGTGGGTACATGTGCTGATAAGCCCCATCCGTAATCATTCTGCCCAGGGTAGTAATGAGGTGCTCCTACGTACGTTGCAGAGTGCGCTATATGACTCACATGCGGATGAAACACAGGATGTGCGACATAGGTATCATGGGCATGGTACACTGGTTGCGAAACCATTGGCGCTGGTTGATGAAATACAACTGGGGGTTGTTGATAAACCACCGGTGCTCTGTGGACTACCACAGATGATTGGTGATAAACAATTGAAGGCCGATGTATCACAATATCTGGTCTGTGTACTATGATATCTGGTCGGTCATAAATTTCAGGTGGCGGATGGTAAATCATTGGAGGTCGTGCAACGATAACTTTATTCTTTCTCTCACCTTTGGTATGCCTGCTTTTCTGCACTGTTGGTTTGACATTCTTTTTCACGTCACTTCCGTTGTGGCTGTCCTTTTTCTCACTTAGGCGCTTTTGGTGAGTTTTATGCTTTCCACTGTCGACTCTAGCATGCTTTTCATTCTGTGGTTTCAAAACTTCGGTTCGTCTTGCCCAGTTGGGTTGGTTTAATGTAGGAAATACATGCCCTGTTGAACCATGGGGGATGGATCCGGGGAAATTAGTTACTCCACCGTGTGGTAAACCCACGTAATGGCCAGCGTCGTTTACAACAGAGCCCATATGAGAGGCAAAAGCCATTGGATGAACAACAAAACTATCATGTGAGAACAGCAATGGTTGATTGACTGCTGGAGCGGGCTGGTGAAATACAATTGGTGGCTGGTGGTAAACAACAGCTGGTCTATGAACCACAACAGGAGGTTGATGGTAGACAATGGGTGGCCTGTGAATAAGAATAGGGGCTCTATGCACAACGATGTCTGGTCTGTGGTATACCTCTGGTGGTGGATGATAAATAATCGGAGGCCGGTTGACAACTACATCTTTCTTCTTTTTATGGGCATCTTTCCTCTTTCTTTTATGGCTAGCTTCTCTGGAGTCTTTCTTGGACTTCTTGTCTGCAACAGAGCGTTTTGGCTTGTTAGAACTTTTGCCTTTGGCTTCCGTGACAGTAGAGTCAGAGTGTGACGTTTTCTTATTGTCGTGCTCAGTAGTGTTATCTTGGAGTCGTGCAACGGTGGATTTCCCAAAGCCACAACCAGGACAATGCATGTGAATCATGTGCATAGGATAGTGATGAATCAGATGGGAATGGTGAATTATCATTTGAGGTCCTTTGTGTATAATAATTGGCGGTCGATGGAAGATAATCGGGTGATGGTGAATAATATATGGACGACGGTGGATAATTATAGGTGGCCGATGAAATACTAATGGTGGTCGATGAACTATTATAGGCGGTCTGTGAATAAGAACTGGCTGACGATGAATTATAATTGGGGGACGATGTACTAAGATTGGTGGTCTGTGGAAGATGATGGGATGGCGGTGGACTATTATGTCTGGCCTGTGAACAACTATGGAAGGTCGATGAATCATGTGGCTTGGTGGATGATACAATATTGGTGGCCTGCGAATTATAAGTAGTGTCTTTTTGGTGCTATTGGTGTTTTTGTCTGCGTTTTCGTCAGGTGTAGAGAAGTTTTCAGTTTCTTCACTACTACGTTTATACATTTCATATGCTTTCTCACCTTCAAACGATGTCCACGGATCTGCTATCGCTCGCTGTATCCTCGCACTAGCGCCCACTGGAGTCGTAACAGCATCGGCCTGTGAATTTATGTAAGAACCGTCAATGGATCGTTGAATTCTAGTTGCAGCTCCAACAGCTTTCTCTGGAAAGTCATCGTATCCTTGGGGATTCAAGTGAAGTTCACTGGAATATGTGCTGGCCAGTTGGTTTCCAAACAGTGGAAGTGAATTTGCAAGGCTTCTTTGAATTCTTTGACCCGCTCCAACAGGCTTCCTGTTCTCTTCAAAATCCCACTGTTTTTCTACCAAGAAATCAGCCAATGCTCGGGTAATTCTTTCTCCCGCTCCAAGCTTGGCATTGCTAGCTCTGCGTTGGTTTGCATCATCTGCACCTTGTGTTTCAGTACTCTTTGCTTGATCGTTAGGCTTTTTAAATTCTGTTGCAGTCTTGGTGTCTTCATCGCTAGTTTGTTTTTTCCCTTCCACGCCGTCTATCTTGTTTCTGCGAGTACCTCTTACAGGAACGTGTGATTTTCCGAAAGCTCCAGTACCTATACCATGCATAAATATTTCTTCATGCGGAACTCCCTTGTATGTGGCCACGTGGCGTACATGTGATGCATACGGAATGACAACAGGCTTTGTCACCCAAGTATCGTGCGAATGCAGAACTGGCTGGTGGACCATCGGTGGTGGCTGGTGGAAAACGATCGGCGGCTGATGGTAAACAATGGCCGGACGATGCACCACCACTGGTGGTTGATGATAGATAATTGGAGCTCGATAAAGCACTATAGGAGCACGGTGTACCACGATGTCTGGTCGATGGTAAATCTCTGGTGGTGGATGGTAGATGATTGGTGGCCTGTGTATAACTACAGAGTTCTTTTTGTTCGCTTTTTCTGTAACCTCCTTTGCCTTATGGTAAGTAATGTTATGCTTCAAAGGATGGTCATGGTTCTTGTGTAGCTTAATTCCAGTTTCTGTTTTGTCTTTGCTTCTTGTGAGGGCAATATGCTTTCGTCTAGTATGGCGAGCCTTTTTACTGCTTTTCCCTGTTCTCGACTTTCTGTCCATTTTCGTGCTTTTCACAATGGCCCTTTGGTCTCCTTTTTCTTCCACAATGTTTTCTTTTTGAGGCACCTTGGATTTTCCATAAGCCATATAGTGAATTCCTCCATGTCCATGGAAGTACGCGTGAGGAATATGATAGAAGTGCCCCGCATGATGCATTCGCGACCCGTACAGTCGTACTACTGGTCTGCGCACATACGTGTCATGTGACCTGAATAGTGGTTGGTGTATGACAGGCGGAGGCTGGTGAAAAATAATTGCTGGTTGGTGGTACACAACTGCCGGCCGGTGCACAATCACAGGTGGTTGGTGGTAGATTATTGGAGCTCGATGGATAACAATAGGGGCACGATGAACCACTATCTCTGGCCGGTGGTAGATTTCAGGTGGCGGGTGATAAATAACCGGGGGACGACGCACAATAACTGCATTTTTCTTTCCTCCTTTTTGACTACCGGCCTTCTTGGTTTTCAGTTTCGAAGCAATGCTCTGCTTTGTATCTTGAGCGGTAGAATCTCTCTCTGATTTTGTTGAGTTGTTCTGACTAGTTATTGTGTTTCTTTCAGATGCTTTTTCTGCGAATGATTTGGTATGTTTTAAGATATGTGACTTATAAAAGGCGTTTCCATGCCCTCCAAAGTGATGAACAGTATAGGCATCTGGAACACCAACGTAGGTATGATGATGCATTACTCGAGAGGAATAAGGTACTACCATAGAGTGAGAAATCCAAGTGTCGTGGGACTTCAAAACTGGCTGATGAACCATGGGTGGCGGTTGATGAAATATCAAAGGTGGTTGGTGATACACTATAGCAGGGCGGTGGACAACAACAGGCGGTTGGTGATAAAATATGGGTGCCCGATGAATCATAATTGGAGGTCGATGAACAACAATTATAGGTCGATGATAAATTTCAGGGGGTGGATGATATATTATTGGCGGCCGGCTGACAACAACAGTGTTCTTCTTCCCAGCTTTTTCACTGGACTCGTTCTTCGCTTTGTTGTTATGGTCTTGAAGAGAGGCTCGCTTAGAAGCTGTCGCTGTTGAATTGTCATGGTTTGTTCTACTTGCGTTCTCTGTTGAAGGTACGCTTTCTATCTTCGATCTTTTACCTATTGGAGGTCCTCTTCCAAATAGTGGGTTTCCGTAATTTGTGATAACATTTGGAACTCCCACATAATGTCCGAAGTCCCGTACAACAGAGCCATGATGCGTAGCATAGAAGGAAGGATGGACAGTGAACGAGTCGTGGGAATACAACAGCGGTTGACTGACAGCAGGTGGTGGTTGATGGAATACAATAGGCGGTTGATGGTACACCACGGCCGGTCGATGAACAATTACTGGCGGTTGATGATAGATAATAGGTGGTCTATGTATCACAAGAGGAGGGCGGTGAACAACTATGTCTGGCCGGTGGTAAATCTCTGGCGGAGGATGATAGATTATAGGAGGACGGTTGACGACCACGTCTTTCTTCTTCTTCTTTTGTGTTCCGTCCTTCGTATCCTCTGGCCCTTCTTTTTCAGTCTCTCGTTTTACTTTTGAATTCCAGTTGTTATATTCTGTGTTCGTGTCTCTCTTATTAAATGTGCCGCCATTCGTATTTCTGAAGGTTAACTTTTCTTTGGTACCTTCGGTTGAGGTAATGTAGTCCCATTCATCATCGATTTCTCTCTTTGTAAATCCCTTAGCTTTCCATAAAGAAGTGAAATAAGCCATATAATCTCCAAAACTGTCACGTTTTGTTTTCCTTTTATGCTCTGCTGCGTGTGTAATGTTTTTAGCCTGGGAAGAATTGCTGTGTGGTACTCTTTCCTTCCTGTAAGAGCAATGTGCTCCATGGCATCCCTCTCCATAATCGCCAGAGTACACATGGGATGGAATTCCATAGTACGTCTTCGCATGAGAAACCATGGATGCTGTGTGATACACCATTGGCTTTGTCACCCAGGTGTCGTGGGAGTGCAGGATTGGCTGATGGACTACTGGAGGAGGTTGGTGGAATACTATTGGTGGCTGATGATAGATTATTGCTGGTCGGTGAACGACAACAGGAGGCTGATGGTAAATTATAGGCGGGCGATGTAACATAATTGGTGCGCGATGAACGACGATGTCAGGACGATGGTAAATTTCTGGTGGCGGGTGATAGATGATTGGAGGCCGATGCATTACAATTGCATTTTTCCGGTTTCCTTTTACGTCTTTTGCATGTTGTGCGTGCAGATGTGATACACCGTGTTTTCGTTTTATTTGTTCGTCCTTTTTCTTTGTTTCCAACTTCTCAGAAGATTTTGCATTTCTTCGATATTGATGTCGTTCGTGTGCTTTTGACGTAAACACATTTAGTCGGTGATACCGCTTCAGAGTTTTCTCCCAGCTTTTAATATTCACTTTTCCTTTGTTTTTCTTTTCCGCACTGTGATCCTTTTCGAAATTTGCATGTGAGGCATTCCGTTTAGGATCCATTTTTTGGTCATGTGAAAGTTCTTTGGTTTCGCTTTTACTCTTTGCACTTGAAAGAATTGCAGTTTTCTTGAAAGCCATCCTAGGAGCCTCGGACGGTGGCTTTATGTTGCTGGTGTCTACCGCTCTGGTTGCTCCAGGGATTACCCCACCGTTTTCCATTCCTCCCATTCCTTCCATGCCATTATTAATTTCACCTGGTAAGCCTTCTATGTTTCCCATTTGTCCTAGAGAGTTAAGTCCCATGGCACCAATATTGTTCATGCCGTTTATTCCACTAATTCCATTAAAGGCATTCAAATTATTCATTTGATTTGCTTGATTAAAGTTGTTAAGTCCGGGCATTCCGTTCATTGCAAAGTTGGCTGCATTAATTCCTCCAAGTAAGCCAGGTGATGGATTTCCAGCAACGTTTATGGGTGGGGGCATTGGGGTCATTATATTCTGCCTTTGGGTAAATGGAATTCCTCCGCCAATAGGTAGCTGCGGCATTGTTCCCTCTTCAGGTGTCATACCCATCTGTGGGGACTCCATACCGTTCATTATCGGAATGTTATTGTAAAACTGCCGCTTATATGGCCCATTCATGTGCCTGAAACGCCTTTTGTGACGTCTCCGGCCATGATAAATTGGGTAATTGTCTGGCTCTTCCATCCGTGACCGTTCGTATAAATCAGAATCGTGAAAATGGTGTCGATGTCGATGTGGGTACCAGTAACGCATGTGGCGGCGATAAAAGGGTGCCTCGTCGTAAAGACTATCAAAACCACGTCTTTCAGGAAAAGAATGATATGGATGGAAAAAGTGGCGACGATGAAAATGACTGTACGATCTTCGCATGCCGGGAAACCAATGGTGATGTGGGTGATACGGTGGATAATGATAATGGTGGTACAAAGATCGTTCTTGTGCAGCCCCCGACGGAGAGTGAGAACCCGGGCGTGAAACCACCTGTAAAGAGGCAGGTTTAGCTTTAACTTTCACTCCGGCAGAATTTGCGTTTATTTCCAAATCAGCAGACTTATCATCCACTTGGAAATGACCCACCTCAGGTCCATTAGACGGTTTGGGTTCAGTATCTCTCTCTGTGTATGAGTCGAGATCCGATGCTCCACGAGTTGTCACAATTTCTGATCCACTGTTTCCCAAGGCGTCCCGAACGGGTCCTACAGGTACATTTTGCATTTGAGGCACGGTGTGTATTGTTGCGCTTTCTTGAGGCGATGACTGAGTTTTAGCTGATGAACCCACTGCATTGTTTTCTGCAGGAGCCGCAGCGTTTTGATCTCTTGAAGTAGTTGTTGTGACTGGCGTTTCAACTTTCGCTGTTGTGATTTTAGTTTCATCTGTATTAACCTGTTTGTTGACATTGTTTGTTATTGTCGCTTGAGCTTCCTGTCGATTTGCTTTAACATCATCGATAAGCGGATTAGATTGACTATTTTCCAATGATGGAGAAGACCCAGGAAACCTCACTGCGTTCTTGTCAGTGGGAACGTTTCCGAGCTTTGTAATCCCATTATTATTCTCCTGGACACTTCGAACTTGTGCGTTTTCATCAACAGGTCTGCTTGATTCTGTCTTGCTTTCTCCAACACTTGCACTAATTTTGTTTTCAGTACTTTGATTGTTATTTAAAGTTTCACTACTTGAATCAGCTTTATCATTTCCATGATTGTCTTCCGTTTTCAATTGATCAGTTTCTCCCTGTTGAGTTTGAACACCGTTCACATTTTTGTTGCTTAGAGAAGCGTGCTCTTTCTCCTGTCCTTCGTTTGATTCCTCAGATTTCAATGTGTTGCTTTTAGCGTTGTCTGTTGAATCTTGTCGATGCTGCGTAGTGGAGCTGTCGGTAGCTGTATCTTCAACAGCTTTCTTTTCCTCCTCAACTGGGACGCCAATCTGTTTGCTGTCAGGCTGGTCGACCTTAGACCGCACATTTTCTTCACTATTCAAGTGCGGAAAAGTGTCTTTATCCAAATCAGAATCTGAAGTCAAAGGCTGTATGGGCGTCTCAATGCCTTGCCTTTTTCTAGGTTCCCCTTCATTACCGTTCGGCGATTCGTCCTCGAATTCTGTAGGACTTCGCTTGTCTCTTTCTATATAGTGGCCATTTTTATAGTTTATAAGTTCTGGCCAATCTCTTTCATTAAAGCCTCCTAGGTTACCTGCTGTATATGTACTTAGAATATCTTGTTTACGGTACGGCTTGGCTTGTGTTGGCGATCGGTCAAAGAGTAGAAGAAGCGATAGACAAAGTACTAAAGTCGCCAGAATATTTGGCGGCGACCAGCCAAACATTATGTGGCTTTTTAGTACATTAAAACTTTCCCAAGGAAATGAGCGCGATCTCTCCAACCATTGTTTTGTTATTACATCACAAGTCCTTTCTTTCGCCGGTTCGTGAACAGTAAAAAGATGATATAAGGGGCGCGGAATTTGGATTAAGTCGTCTTATCTCATGGAACCGGAAAGAGCACCTGTTTGCTCCCAATCAAAAGTACACACCGTAACAGGTCTTTTTCGTTACGGCAATCAAAATTTCACTCTGTGAGTGGTAAGTTCACTGTTTAAGGTGCAAAAGATGCTGGTGACTCCTTAAGTTCAATGAACAATTGGAGTGTCAGAATTTTACAGCGGAAAAACACACTCACAACAACCTTGTTTTTTCCATCAAATTCTATTTTGCAATAATTCCGGTGGAAATGTGTATTCCATAAGCCATAGTATCAGCGGAGTTGCCAACCAATGAAAATAAAATAGCGATTATAATATTCATTTGGCTATAGAAAGTGGCGTTGACCACAGAAACACAATTTGTTTAACATTTTGAAGTTGTTTCTCTGGCATAACGTAGTCACAGTACATTGTTTCGTCTAACACGACATTATTGAACCAAAATTTCGCCAGCCAAAACAATTGTGTTTTAGGTCATCTAAAAAACGCGACAAAATATTCCTAAACGTATAGCTTTTTCAACAAGCGAAACGCTTCGATGACCAACGGAAAATGCTTCCTTGTTCTTGCTTAAGCATCTTGAAAGGCAATTCGACGCGAAATAATGCGAGGGCTGTGTTACAGTTAATTTTTACTTATTGCTCTTTAAATCATCTATTTAAAAACTGCGCAATACAATTTACCTAACAATTACCCCGAATAAAGTCACAAAAAAACAAACTCAAAATTGCGGTCAACAATAGCAATCTACCATGGTAAAATGAAAACAGCTGCCACTAATAAATTTACTGTGTCTTCACGATGTGTTTGTTTTATTTACGCTTTTAACGAATTTGTTTTGGCTAATTTAGGTTTTCGCTTAAAAAAGCCACCAGGTGAAAAACAGGTGACCAGAAGTAGCTAAATTTAAAACCTTAAATTTCCATTAGACAACGGTTAAGGAAGCGCCGAAAAACGCTACGATATCTTCGTACTTATTAGGTTAATGGGTGCTTGCTATACTACAATATATTTGCCAATGCATAAGATGAAGTTCGTCAGTTTACGTACAACGGTTTTACTCTATTTGTTGTGGAATAAGCACTTTAAAAAATCGTATTGTAAGTTCCTTTAGATAATTGAAAAAGAGCGTGGTCGTTCATTTCACTTTCGCTTCAATAGTAAATAAGTCTGAGAGTGGCAATCAATTTAAAATCATTTGAATGCGAAAGTTATAGAGCAGTTTGACGATAAATGGTGATTCGGGGTTATACCTAATGCCGGCTTTAAGAAGCTTAATTTAGTCTTGTTTCACATTGTTTTGCGACATTGTTTTGCGACCTTGTTTCTCTAATGGCCGTAAGTATTGTTTTTCTACAACCTACACGTGCGTTTTAACTAGCACTTGTAAAACATTCTGTTGCTCTTTTTACATGTTTCGAAGGCTTGTCCGAATTGGAAATATCAATTCTCCTTACTTGCTATCATAAATTTGTCATAATATTACTTTGGAGAATTTGCTGAAAAATCGAAACATTCACTATTTTGTAGTTGATAGTTTTCTGTACTCTCTACACCTATCGGTTTTACAGTGTAGTAATCTTGTAAGGTGAAAATAGGTTTTGATCACTACGGAGAATTAATTAAGGGTAAAAGAGCCGTCTGGGGGCTTAATTCTGTCAATAGCTCTCGATGAGGTAAACAATAATGTTGATATTGTTTTCTTTACAAGTTCTGTTAACTTAACGCCTTCCAGTTCTAAAAGTGTATGGGTCGCTTGTCCAGATACAATTTTTCATCGTGGTCCTAAGTAACGCTTTTAGCACCCCAGCAAAATAGAGGAAAGGCGAGTATCTGGTGTCTTTAAAAAATCGGAACCTGCGCTTATAAACGCCAAAAGATTAACCCGACGGAAAACATGACCCCGGCTCTCAAGTTTGCGGAGAAAATCTTCTTGCCCCGTTAAACATCCACCGATGGTAGAAACTGCAGATTCAGGATAATAGTGATGATTGAATCAAAGACTATTAATCAACTGTGGAGTGCATATATTAGGTCCGCGAAAAACTTTACCTGTAAATAACCCAAGAAAGACGAATCATTCTAAAATATTTATTACTTTAGCAGGACGCTATTCGTCTTCCAATAGATTGAAATTCTTTTGACTCGCTTCATTGGTAAACAAAACCGAGTCTTCTTTGAGCAGGAGGTTATATCTCTTTTAAACTTCATGATTGAGAAATTAAACTGTGCTCCATGTACGCCAGAAGATTATACTTATACGTCTCACTAGTTTTCTATACAGTTACTCATTTTGCCGAACAAATATAAGAACTGTTTTATTTTCATAACTAATCGTACGCTTATATAACCTGTATTCATATATAAAGACACGATAGCTGTAGATCAGAAGCAGTTCAAACCATAAGGGGATATCATTTGCTCGACGTATATTGTTTTCATCATTGGTCTTTACGTTTATGATGAATTTAAGATATTCTAAGATCTGTTATTGTTCAGGTATCTTTCTATTTAATTTAGATCTGCGATTAACGAATCATGTTTTGGCACATTGCTGTGTCGAGGAGCTTTGTCTAAAATATATTTGTTACACAATTCCTCCACATAGATATCCCTTTCGTCTGTCCTTTGTATGGTATTGATTTCTTTTTTCCTACTGCTAATAAACGAAAGGTGACAGTTCTTAAAGACTGTTAATTGAATAGTTACAGGAATAACAGCTGGCGGCATGGGTAGCGTAGCGATGGCATCGCATTAATCGCAAAATTCTATGAGTTACTTTACCTGTCTAGCATTGCGTTTGTCATAAGTATAAGGTTTATATACAAATAGGGTATTGGACTAAAGCCACTTTTTGAAAGAAACACCTTTATTTCGCCCAGAAATATTTTTTTCGATTCAGTTTATAAATTAACACCAGCTTCTAAAGTCTCTCGTGTTTCGCAGGTGGTCGTACTTTTTAACAAGGCGTCAACTTGAGTTCAATTGCTGAAACAGTTAAAATTGACTGAACTCTTAAGAGTGTCATAACAAAAACAAAAGAGTCATTGACCTTTTTCATCTATGAACGAATACACAATTGCAAGAAGCATATTGAAAGAAAAACAGCAGACAAATCCAATCCTTCAAAATATCACACACTCCCTTAAATTGAATGCAAACGTTAGATGTACGTTTTATTTACCGAACTCGATCCGTGTGAACACTGTTTGTTTTGTCTTGTGAAGTGATAATTGGTGAAAAAATAGGCCTTTGTCCAAACTAGACAAAACAGTTGGCCAGAAAATAAAACGCTTTTAAATGCAATAAAACAATTTTTCAAGATTGCGATAAATTGCTCATGTGTATATGACACATGAGCAATTAATCGCAATCGTAACCTTATGACTTTATTTTCTCTTGGGTCAGCATTTGCTGAAGATGCACGCAGTCGACCGTTTTGTAGGAGGTAACCAAATATGGTTGGGTACCAGCTGACTCTTTGTGGGGCCAACACAGCCATAACAACTTGAACAAAGCAAAATCGCCACCCCCTGGCCTTTTAAACAGGTGACCTAAATGACTTATTAACGAATGTGACCAATTATTTTTCCAGTCAAAAATTGAAAGAAAATAAGTATCGTTCCTTGTTCTTAACAAAACGATGCTCCTAAATGTTTGCAAACAATTAGCGAAACGCACTTATGGACTCCTGGATAAATAAATTTAACTGACATTTTGACGTTCAAAGACAAAATGTTTTGTCTGTTTAATGTTTTATTTGCCACGTTATTTTCAATATTACAAAAGAATATTTAATAACTTACGTAAGGGTAGTTCTTTTGTTTGCAAGATCAGTGCGGTTTCACCAAGGGCTTAGTTTTGTCTTCCGTGCCTCACAGAAGACTGTGGCCAAGATGGGACTAAATCGCCCTCTTTTATTAGTTTTTCTAGTCATAGCAAGTCTTCTCATGCTACATGGTAAGCCGCTAATCCAAGATAATGACGGAAAAGAACGGTTAAAAAGAGAAGAACCCGAAGAAGACGCACCCGAGTCTTCAGCTGACGAACAAGCACCGGAAAAGGAAGAGGGAAAAGCAGCGGGAGATAAACAAAATGAACCCACAGAGGAAGACGAAGCAAAACAGGATCAGCAAAATGAGGAAAAAGTGGACGATGAAAATTCTGTCGAGGAAACTTCTGAAGACAATACATCGAGTGAAGCGGCCGACGAAGCGGCAGACAGCAGCAAAGATGAAAAGCAAAAAGGTTCTAAGAGGTGGTTCCACCACGGTTACGGAGGATTTGGAGGATTGGGTTATCCCGGTTGGGGTGGACTTCATGGATTAGGATTTGGAGGTGTTTATCCTGGTGGACTCGCGCCTGGTTATGGTTTTGGTGCTGGATATGGCTTGGGAGCAGGTCTTGGCTGGCCTGGTTATTGGTACAAGTCAGCCATTCCCAAAGGCAAAAAAACTCAAGACGCGTCTAAAAAATTCGGGGTTGAACACCCTTGGGGGTATGGCCTGGGATATTTTGGTGGTTACGGTGGTTTTGCTGGTCCTTGGGGTGGCTACTACGGAGCTGGACTCGGACCCTACGGTTATGGTTTGGGAGGGTTTCCAGGTTATGGATTTGCACCTAACCCAGCATTGTTTCCCACTTCTTTTTTCCGATCTGGTGTTCCAACAAAATCCAATAAAAAGGGCGCAAACAGGAGAGAAAATGTAGCGAAGAGGTTTTATGGTTATGGCCACTTTGGTGTTCCCGCTGGGTTCGGATATCCCGGCTGGGCAAATTACGGACATCCTGGATTCGGCTTTGGGGTTCCTGCCTTCGGTGGTTACAGCCCTTTCTTAGGCTATGGACCTTTCGGTACCTGCTTCTATAAGTCCAAGGTTCCTAAAGACAAGAAAGACAGTGATAAAACCAAGCGTGACACAACTGGCAAAGCGAACAAGAAATGTGGGTGTGGCGGTTTTGGAGGTTGTGGTGGATTTGGAGGCTGTGGTGGATTTGGAGGTTGTGGTGGTGGATTTGGAGGTTGTGGTGGATTTGGAGGTTGTGGCGGATTTGGAGGTTGTGGTGGCTTAGGAGGAATCGGTGGATTAGGAGGAATTGTACATGGACTGGGATATGGAGGATTTGGCCACGGTGGATGGGGATGGGGCGGGTATGGTTATCCTCTTTACGGTGGATTGGGCTTTGGAGGATTCGGTGGAGTTGGCCCAGGCTGTGGATTCTACAGATCCAAAGTTTCTGACAAGGATAAAGCACAGCAGTCCGAGACTAAACCAAAGCGAGAAGCTGATGACGACAAACCTGTAGAAGACAAAAATGAAGAGGGCCAAACACCGGAAGGCGCAGAAACGGAGGACGACAAAAAAGAAAAGAATGGCTGCGGTTGTGCACCACCATCATCAGACAGCTCTGAAAACAACAAGGCTGGAAAAAGATGTTGCTGTGGTGGCGCTGGATATTTTGGACTGCCTTTCTATGGAGGATATGGCGGTTTTGGAGGATATGGAGGGTATGGATTAGGATATGGGTATGGGTATCCTTTCCTGGGAGGCCTGGGATATGGCGGCCTGGGATATGGTGGCTTGGGATACGGTCAGGGCTTCGGTGGATGTGGTTACCCCTGTGGAGATGATGTCGAGGTAAGACCTAGCGACAGTTATAGCAATGACCTCACTACGTAAAGGTCAGTCGGACTATTGTTATCAATTTGTTAATCCTCCATGATAGCAAACATTAACCTAGAAAAGCACTAATTTGCCTTTTTATATGTCAGTGCTTCAATTGAGGTTGTATTACCGTTTAATACAAAATTTATTAGGCCTAGTAAGAGGGATATTGTCTAGTTATTTCCCTTAGAGTTTTGACACAACACGAGCCTTTGTTTCATTTAAGAAAAGAGAGTTTGCATGGTCAATAAAATATATATTGGATTATGTCTTTAGCATGTATTTTAAAACCGAAAAATGGCCTACGAAAGTAGAATTATTTCACACTGTTTCCGTGAGAAAATAGTGCTTGAACGCTATAATGAGAGTTCATTAATTACGAGAAATAAATGAAAAAAATAAGATTAAATATAAAAGAGCTAAAGGCGAATCTATAATATTCTCAGTGCATCTGAATAATATTGTTACGAAAGCTGAGTTTATTTCTAGGTTTTTCTCTTTGCTGACATATTTGGCACTTTGAGTTAAACAATGACAACCAATAAATTGGCATTGCTTCCGAAACAATAGTGTTTTACTTTTGACGGAGCTAATACCAGACGAGTTAAAAAGCAAACTGAACAAACACGGATTTATCGTACGAACGTTTGTAAGCTTTGCTAACAATTATCCTTTCTTCATCTTCTGACGAATATACATTAAGCCAATAATTAGCCATTATTCAACCTTGTCTTGTCTTACCGAAACACAAGAGGCCTTTATATGTTTGTTTCGTTTGACTGGCTTCGTCTTTGCTGTTTACTTACAAATAGTTTCTTTCATCAAAGCGATTTTGGCTGACCGTTAATTATCATTGGCACTTTTTGTAGCAAAGAAAAGGATACAGTAAAGCGATGAATAAGCAAGCAAAAAGTAAATCAAAGCAAAAATGAACAGAAAAAGATGTCAGAAATGGTAGTGTGAGACTAAGAGAAAATAAAAGAAAAATGAAAACCTGTGGAAGATATAGTAGCAATTACAGAAAAGACAATTGCTGGAGTGAAACGTCAATTTCAATATGAGACTATGGAACCATTATTTTTATTTTGACCTTCTTTTAAAACCGATATTCGCTTATTATACTTGATGCAGGTTGTACCTGCCAAATAAGGTTGCTATGCAAACCTGGACATATACACAGGACTCAAAGTTGAAAACTACTATGAGTTAAGAACAAAGGGAAAAATATTAGGGATATTTTTCCATTCTTTCGCTGTATCAAGAGATATCGATAACAATTTGTTAGTCATTCGATAAATCAATGGTTAGCCTGTGCGCAAAATCTTAGTAATTTTCACGGTTTGTCATTGTAACACAAGCTAAAGGAATACTTACAATGCGTTTACTTGGCCTTCTGACAATACAGTCACTTACACTAACTGTAAGTCTGTTTACTTATTATTACCTTACAAAATATTATTACCTTACAAAATATTTTTACCTTACAAAAATATTTTTACCTTACAAAAATATTTTTACCTTACAAAATATTTTTTCTCATTTTAAAGTTTATTAAACGTAACGCAGTTTCCTCCTTGCTCACTATCTTGGGTCAGTTTGTTTGTTTGTTTGTTTGTTTATATTTACGTTTTTACATTTTGTTCAAGTCAATCATTGGTGAAAGAAGTGACCATGCGACATACCTTATTGTCACTTATTTTCGCGGGAACTTAATTCGCGAAAATGAAATGGGCATATTTCGCGGGACTTAATTTTCGCGCTTTGAACAAAAAATTACGTTTAAAGCATAAAAAGATGTTGAAAATTATCTTCATTATTTATTACCGAGCTTAAAATTTACCATCTTTATTATTCAATAAAAACGTTAAAATAAAATTTCTCGGGTCTTAAGTTTCGCGTTTTTTTTGAAAATCGCAAAAATTAAGTCCCGCGAATATAAGTGATAATAAGGTAATTAAAATGGCAAGCAAACGTATTTTAGAACGCCTTTTGACAGGTTGTACCTGCCGAGTTAACTGAGACGTCCGAAAATTGCACACAATCAATTAACTACATTGAAAAATAATCTGGCCACTAGTTTTTTCGTTAGTTGTTTTCGTTTCTTCCTTTCTTGTTGTACCAACGCGGAGTTATCTGGAAATTTGTTTGCACTGCCAAAGTATAACCAATCATTTTTCATTTTCATTTTTGAGATTAAATTGTATCTTCTGATAAAAATAACTTTATTGAACTCTCCCTATATGTTTTTTTTTCAATGAACAAGAATACAATCAACATATATACACCTATATGATATAACGTTGTCATAGGCATTTCAAAGATATGTTCGAAATTCGCCCAATTTATCTTACAACACGATTAATATGTGTACAGATATAAACCCGTGAATTTCTTGTAAATGCTGCCAGCTATGACCTATAAGCTAATTAATTCCTATTTCGCTTATCTCATTGCTTTTAATATGGCAATTTTATTGCAATTAGGTGTGTATGTATCTAAAAATATGTTATACATAGTTTTTATTGTTCGGTTCAATTAGTGAAGTGGGCGCCGAGACTATAAATTAGCGCCGCGGTGCTTATTCGAGAGCGGCGTTTAATCGATCATTTACGGTACAAATATCTCACGGCATTTTTTAATCCACAAGTCTCGTTTACCAGTTTCCGTGTACTCCTCGTATTCCCTGACCGCGCGGAAGATTCAAAAAGATGGAAAGTCAGGATTTCGGTAAAAAAGGATAATAAATCTGCTATTAGGAATTTTAGTATGTTAATACTGCAAGACTCCTAAAAGTGTGCAATGATACTACACAGTAAAATGTCTCGGAAGTTATATACATGACTGCTTGCGTCGTACATCAGCACTCGAACGCGAAAGGATACTTAGTCTAGAAGCCAGAAAATTTATTTCGCAATTTTCCAACAGTAAAATCGCTATAAGAACTTAAACGGTTCAGAGTATTAAAGTTTTCTAAACTACAAAACAGCGAAGGTATTAAAGAAATGGAAAAATGCACCGTAATAGAAGTTTTTATAAATAAAGTTGACTTAAACGTCTTACATCTAGCTCGGCACTCAATCGTATCGCAAAAGCGGTTTGTAAAGGTTCTTTCATGACAAAACAAAAAAGGTATTTATAATCAACCTTGTCGTGTTGCTTCTGTACTTTAAATAAAGTGTTTCATAAAGTGCGCAACTTTTCAATTTAAATCGATGCCAAAGTAATAGTGGTACTCATTCCACTTTGTGAGCTTATTTAATCGCAGAGGGTAGCCATATCTTAAAAGTCGAAACATCTTCGGATCTACGACGGCCACCTTCGGAGGCCTTCGGATGTCTTTAGCCAAGTTTCAGAAGGTGTTCTGAAACATCAAGACGATGTTAGCAAAATCTTTCGAGAGTTTGTAAATTATGGCCAGACATCTTCGCCTGAGCTTTGTTAGAAATGTTGATTAGTATTGTGATAAGTGGAAAATTTTGCTCTACAGGAGATTTTGGTTTTAATGAAATAGAAGTGGGAAACCTTAGCCTCCCTATAGCGAGTAGTTCAAAGCATTAGTTCATTAGCATCAGCAAATATTACTATGTAGGTAGGCTATTGAAATTTTTACTGAAATTATCTCATGGGAAAATCTTAAGGCAAAATAAAATTTGCATATGTTTTTTTAACCAGATACACCTAACATTCAAGTTTGTATGAAAAGTACTCAATAAAGTTTATATTTTTAAATTTTTTTTAAATTATATATTTATTATTTGACGTTCAACATCTCATGGCAAATTGTATTTCATATACCTTCTTGTATATTAAGTCAATTTATTTTAAACAGGTCATTGACCCATGTGGATGTGGATACTCTTCAATGGCTGCTCCTTGTGGTTGTGCCTCTTGCTGTGGAAAGTCAAAGATTTCTGGTGAAAAGAAGGATGCTCCGAAAGAAAAGAGAAGCACCGAAGGTGAAAAGAAGCAAGAATCTAAGCGATGTGGGTGCGGTGGTTGTGGTGGATTTGATTTCGGAGGTGGTTGCGGCGGTTGCGGTGGTTGCGGCGGTTGCGGTGGTTGCGGCGGTTGCGGTGTTTGCGGAGGTTGCGGTAGTTGCGGTGGATGCGGTGGATGTGGTGGGTGTGGCCACGGGGGATGGGGTGGTCATGGAGATTGGTTTGGCGACATTGGACACTGTGACTGGTTTGGTGGATTGGGACATGGCTGTGGAGGATGTGGAGGATGTGGCGGCTGGGGATATGGGCACCATGGAGGATGGGGAGGATACGGTCATGGATGTGGTTGCGGTGGATGCGGTGGATGTGGTGGCTGCGGTGGATGTGGTGGATGCGGTGGATGTGGCGGTTGCGGAGTTTTTCGATCTAAGCTGGCCAAAAATGAAAAAGAGCAGTCGGAAAAGCAATCCAAAGACAGCCCCCAACCTGGCCAAGAAAACAAATCTTCACCTACTGCAGATAAAAAAGAAGAAAAAGCAAGCAAACGGTGGGGACCTTGGGGTGGTTCTGGAGGATGTGGAGGATGTGGAGGATTTGGCGACTTGGGTGGATTCGGAGGTTGTGGAGGATTTGGTGATTGGAACTGGGGTGGATGTGGTGGTCCTTTTGGAGGCTGGGGTGGCTATGGAGGTTACGGAGGTTTTGGAGGGTTTGGAGGCTATGGCGGCTGTGGCTTGGGAGGTTATGGTGGCTGCGGAGGTCCTTGTCTTGGAGGTGGACCCGCACCCATTGGTGGAGGTGGACCATGGACATTTTTCAATGAAGGGTGCTGCAAGTCTAACGTGGGTGATAATGCTCATGATGAAAAATCTCCGTCCAAAGAGGCTGCACCGTTGTCAGTGAAGCCAGCTGAGGGCCCTGTACAAGGGGATAAAACCAATGTTGCCGCTGCAGCTGCTCCTGCCGCTGCAAAGCCTGCTCAACCAGCCCCAGTACCTGCCAAAGCTCAAGATCAACCAGCAATCCAGGGGAAGGCATCTAAACGCTTTGGAATCGGATTTGGAGGCTGTGGCGGCTGCGGGCGTGGCTGTGGAGGAGGTTGCGGAGGTTGTGGAGGTTATGGAGGTTGCGGAGGTTGTGGATTCGGGTATGGAGGAGGCCTTGGAGGATTTGGTCATGGCGGCTACGGACTCTTAGGCCATGGATTTGGTTTCCCTGGCTACGGTTATGGCTACGGCTTGGGATATCCAGGTTATGGATATGGGTATGGCTTCCCATTCTGGTTTGCCCGATCAAACGTTCCTCAGAAGAGTAAGGACGTTAAGCCGAATACTCGAGGAGAGATCCCTGTGGCAGTAGATAACTCAGAAAGCAAGAAGCAAACTATTCATCTGGGATATGGGTATGCCAGTGGCGACAACTACCGTCTTGGATACGGTTTTGGCGGAATGGGAGGTAACGCAATCTCGTAAGAATAATTACATATATCTGAGTCCACTTTACAAGCAACAGTAAAAATAGAAACAGTAAAACAAAACAAAAAGAAATCTTATGCGATATATCAACAAGTTGCTTCTTACTTTATAGTTACGAACCACAAATCCAATCCAATTAAAAATTAAAGTTAATTATCATTTTAAAACTCATTTAACAGTTTGCTAGACATACAGCACGTTATACATGCTTTTTCAGTGACGTGAATAACCCAATTATGGTTAGAAACTACGCAGAAAACACACAAAATGTAAGATGCCGTAGAAGGCTACGTGTTATACTCATGTACAATACAATACCTAATTTTATCTGTATGAATTCCTGTTTGGGAGGCCTCAAATCGAGATTTGTAGTGTGTAATTATTAGACAATGAACAGGAATATCCAAGAATACGAATTGTTCTCTTTTTAGGGTTAGCTGGTTATCATGGAGTTGGTGGCGTTACTGGAACCTCCGTTTATCGCTCCAAAATCCCCAGGGGAAACGTGAAAGGATTTAAAAGATGGGGATGGGGACATGGCGGATTCGGCGGACATGGGTTTGGACATGCTGGATACGGAGGTCATGGACACGGAGGGTGGGGATATGCCGCGCCCTATGGCCACCCCATCACCCATCCAGGATTCACAAGTATTGGATTTCCCGGTCATGCCATGGCAACTTTCGATGTTAAAAATAGAATTGTCCAGAAACGTGGAAAACAAAAGCGTCAATTAGTTCCATTCGGTGCGGTTAGTCCTGGTCCACTGGCTGTACCCGCCTCTCTCCCTGCCGCAGTGCCAGCAGCCGTTGCACCACTGGCTCTTCCTGCTACTTACCATGCTCCATTGTATGCACCAGTCGCGCATCCAGTTGCTGCTGTTCCATCGTACGCCGCTGTTCCCGCAGCTAGTGCTCTGCCAGCTGCGCTACCCCTTGGCCGTGAGTAGATTTGTACTGTTATTATTACCAAAGGGAAATCATTTTTCATCAATGAATAGAATTTTATGTCCTTTATGCGAGGTTTGTCGAATTACAAATGCATAGAAAAACTAAAGTGAAGCTCCTTCTAATTTATAAAACAAAAGGAATTTTATGAAGGAAACTGATTGAAGATAATACTTCTCTTAACTTTTAGTTATTCAATTTGCATCTGCGCCCCCTATATTAACAGAAAAGATTAAACACCACCACTGCTAATCCAGGCTTGATAATACGGTGATTCCTTTTCTGACCGGGTCATACATATTATGCAAGTAGTGTGCTACTGTAAACCCGTACTTCACAAATAATCTATACAGCACCATGCATCTACACCCGTTGTTTATGGTTGCATTTTTAGTCCACTTTGGCGGACCTGCTATCGGTGGACTTGCCCTTGGCCGTTCCAATATGCCACAGGGTCAACCGTTTGCACCCTTTGGTAATATCAAGAGATCAGAAATGCCGAAAGAGTGAATACAAGAAACCTGAAGAGGTAAAAATATTTGTTTTTGTACATACCTGGTTACTGAAGTGGTGATGATTTGACTCATTTTAATTAGTTAAGCCCAGGAAGTCTCTTTTACAAAATTACTGTTCAAGTCATTTCATGATAAAGCATATTTCATGACACACAAGTTTTTAAGACAGGGCAGTGTAAAGATTTGATCGACATATGGACAAAATCAAATACATGTTCTCCTAAATAAGATATTTTGTTCGTCTGTGTTCTATTATGCAGACCTATACGCCGGTTCGTATTCTATGGAGAATATTTGAAGCTTTGTTTTTAAATCTAATCTTTTCGTACAAATTTGATCCGTAAATCCTACGCCGGAGTGTATCATACACATACATAATTATGATTAACAGAGTCTCTCTGTATTCATTCCATCTTCATCAGGTGGACTATGATTGCCAAACGAAATAATAGTAATAATAATAATAATAATAATAATAAAAATAATAATAACAATGATAATAAATTATCATAGATAAAGGTCAAGCACGGATGCAATAGTTGTAGCGAGAATAATACGTATAGAATTTTTACAGCTTTTCTTTTCTTTTATATTCACTATTTGTAAATTTTTGGTTTTGAAATATTTTTTAAAGACGTAAATGAAAATCAGATTTTTTACGAACAGAAATATGTAAATAAGTTTATATTTTGTAAATAGTTCACCTCAGTTTGTAATATTTTAACTTGTGTACATAGAAGCTTAGAGCGTGTAAAAGCTTTCAGAGTGTTATTATGTAGGTAGGCTATTGAAATTTTTACTGACATTATTTCATGGGAAGAACTTAAAGAAAACAAAATTTGTATATATATATTTTTAACCACATACACCTAAGATTCAAGTTTGTATGAAAAATGCTCAATAAAGTTTTGTATTATTCTTAATAATATTAATAATATTAATAATAATAATAATGATAATGATTATTATTATTATAATAATAACAATCACAGCAATTAAATAAAAAAGCTAGAACAATAATACAATTTCACTCTCAAAAATTAAAATATACTTTTTATTTCAGGTTGGAATACACAACGGAGAAATTCCATCACAAGAAATCAAACGAAATTAGATAATATTTGTTTTGTATCATTAGAAAGCAAAGCTTTGTAGACAGGTGTTATTGAAGTTTGTAACAATCTACGAAGTGCGTTAACTTTCGCGAGCCATGCGAAAACAACGAATACTTTACCAAAGACATTTTTAATTTTAAGGTGTCAAAAAATAAAGTGACATTATTGATTTACATATGTTTGGTTACCTTAAGTTTCTCTTTAGTGTCATAGCTTTTATCACTAATAGTGGTTAGCAACCTTTTTCTTGTAACTTAGACAATACAGCGTTAAACAAACTTTCAATTTTGGTATTACAGAAACACTATTGGCCATGGGTAATTATTGAATGCTATGGCGATCTTCAAAGGTACTGGCCAAAATATATGTCCAGAGGAGAAACTGCAATTCACTGTACGGAAAAAGATGGCGACTGGTACCTTTAACAATAATTTTTAGCACGAGAAAAACCTAAAAACGCTCATAAAAGATTCACTGCGAAACTCTTAAAACTTCGAACCAGGCATGAACATTGTTGTCAGTACAGGGATGAATTTCGCAAAAACATGGCTTTCTATATGCCCCGTGAGCTGTGTTATGTTTGCAGGATATTGTGGTAAAATGTTCAGTCGCCATTGAATCCGGTTAACCAATAAAAAATATGACGTGTCTTCTGGTGCATGTTGTTAAGTTGACCTACCTTTTCACGTACACCTAAACTTGCCCCAAGTCGCCCGTTTTAAGTCTGTATACGAGCCTAGGGGCCCATCAGGCCGGAGCTTATCCCGGTTTCCGTAGCATGAAGCGACTAGGAGTATTGCTACTCCCCCCTGGACGGGATGCTAGTCCATCGCAGGGTTACCCCCAGCAGTAAATTCGCCGGTACCCATTTATACACCTGGGTGGAGAGGGGCACTATGAGAGTAAAGTATCTTGCCCAAGAACACAACGCAGTGCCCCGGCCAGGGCTCGAACCCGGACCGCCCGATCCGGAGTCCAGCGCACTAACCATTAGGCCACCGCGCCTCCCAAGTTTTAAGATCGCTTTGAAATCGCGCGAGCCGACAGACCGCAGTAACTTGAGTAAAATTGCTTTAAAATCGCGCGCGAGAGACCGCGCGGTATTTTGTCTGTGTGTAACGCGCAAAATCGAGGGATGGCTTGGAACCATCGATTGTGTCACTTGCAGGAGATCGATTTTGACTGACGTTTATTTGCCGCGAAAAATAGCCCAGTTTCGATATTTTAATAGTCAGCCTAAAACAATAGACACCACTACGAGGCTCCGGGGAATAAACCCCACAAACTCTATAATTTATTCACCGGAGCCTCTTACTGAGGTCTATTGTTTTAGGCTGAATTTAATACATCGAAATTGGGCTATTGCATCGCTTCGTGTGCACTAGATTGGTTTCTTTTACCGTGCCGGCGTCAGTTTTGTGTGCCGTGTGCAATTTTACGCGCGCCGTGGCGTGTGTTCAGATTGCGATTCTCTTCGCTTTAAGAAAACCAATTCTCTCGACCCATAACTTGTAGCTGCATTCACGGAATATATAGCTACGTCGGCCTTAACAACACAGAGCTAAAAAATGTATCGAGCACCTTTCCCTTTTTTATCTGGGAAAAGGTAACGTCTGCTAAAGCAGCAAACCGGCGAAACCGGTGGAAAAATCCACCGGTGAAGCCACATTTCAGAATTGGTGCGCTGCAAGTGTGACAAATCGTTTGTTCCGCGACCCGCCTCCATTTTGTTTTCCAAGCCTGCGCGCGCCCTCTGTATCCGTATCCAGCCGTCTCTTCCGCAGCAAACGAGCGACTTGGAGCAGTCTAACATGCACCATATACACTACACAGTGGTCAAACGTAATTTCCACCGCCTTGAACTTTGTAAGAGTTTGAAGCGAAAAAAATAATGTGAAAGGCTTTGCAAGAAAACATAAAAAAATACCTGGATATTTATTCTGGTGGTCCCTGCACTCGAATATTGCTTCCGGAGTTCATCCCAAAATATAATTTCTCCCACCCTGTTTGATACCTGTAGATCGATCAGTTTAATAATTCGATCATTCTTTTTAAAAAATCAAACCATGTAGTAAAGGGGCAACATAGGCGGCTCTATATCAGGCTAGAAAGGCTACACCCTCCTTTAATAGCTTTGCAATGGCTTCCCAGGGGACAACGAAGGCGCGCGGGGGAGGAGAGGGGAGCTGGACAAACTACCACCGAAAAGGCTTCTGGGAAGCAGAATGCGTCAAACTCAGTGGTGCGCGACGTTTCGCCGCACAAGGTTCTGTAGATAGATTGCTTTGCCGTCAAGCTAAATTCTCCGCCTTAACAAGCTAAGTTTTCAGAGTTTTAAAATCATGTCAAAGAGTACAGCGATTGGAATTGATTTTGGAACTTGTTACACCCGAGTTGCTATTTATCGGAATGAGAAGCTTGAACTTATCAAGAACGACATAGGAAATGTGTCTACACCGAGCGTTGTCGCTTTTACAGACACAGGCATTTTAGTAGGCGAGCCTGCAGTGGATCAAATGTTCGAGAATGCAAGCAATACAGTGTTTGGTAGGTATTCATCAATGCACATGACTTTTTTTAACTTAAAGGCCCAGTTTCACCCTCAATGCATTGCGCGCCCCGTGCCTCTCTAATTGATTTCTCGCAGTTGAAAATTACCGATTCGTAGATTCACTTAGAAATCCGTTTCAATCCTCGATTATTTAACTATTCTGGATTGTCAAAATTTTATTAAATAAGTGCCTCTGTTATTGTAGTTTATCTTTTCTTTGTTATTTTGGCTCGTGTTCCCGATAAGTTGTTCATTTCGATCGTTAAGATTAGCATGTAGTTGTGTATGTTGCCATCGGTAATGGCGGATAGCGAACGAAGCGCTCGTGTTGGAAGACCTCGTTTACCTGGGTCGGCAAAGTACATTCGTCTTCGCGAATCTGTATTTAGTCTTTGGCGACAGCGAAAGGAAAGCCATGGAAAGCTTACAGACAGTGAGTTTGCAGAATTTCTTCTGCATCGAAGGTGAGATTTCTGTCATTTCTGTATACTTGACATTCATCCTTTTGAACGAGCGATAGGCTCGAGCAAATATTTCTTTTGATTTGAGTCAGAAGCTCACTTGAATTATTGTTCGCTATTTTACTTTCAGAGATGTTAGGGATCCTGTATCCAGAAGTGATAGTTCATTTCAGGCTTCAACATCACAAGATGATCCAGGTAAGCCCAGATCGTGTCCAGCAAGGATTTGCAACTCATGCAGCCGTTGTTTTATTTGTAGAGTCCAACACTGTGATGAATTGTTATATTTATTTCGTGAATGCCCTCTTATCATTGTCTCGCTTTCATATTCTAATATCTAGTCCCCTAGTGTAGCAGCTGCTATTGTTTTGGGGGCTAGGGGCATTGTTCTTGTTGTTTGTTCTATTGTTCTCTCAACCACTCATGTGAGACCTTACGAGAGCTGCTACATTGACCCCTAGAAATGATGAAATTTTGAAAGGGCTTTAATATGTGCATTCAATTACATGAATTCATTTATTTATAGAATATTATATGTTTGTTGCAGACTTGATTCCTTTGTGTTCTACACCAGCTCGTGGTATGCCTGATCGACAGTCATTTCATTTATCTACAAGCTTTTCAAACTCGTAAGCTAGTGTTTTGTAGATACCAAAGATTTACTAGTATAAAAGTTATTGTGTGAATGGATAAATAACCTGCAGTTGTCATGAGGAGACCTATAAACTGTACTATAAAAATGTTTTTTTTTTTGTTAAAAAAATCAAGTGGAACCATGAGCTGCAGATCTGTCAATATTTTCATACATATTGGACATTTGAAACATTGTCATAACATTGAATGATAAATGTTGTATTTTCTGTATTTTCTGTTAGGGATGTTGACGTAACAGGTGTAACACCAGTCAACTCATGTGTGATACCAGCTGTTCAAAGCATGAGATTGATGTCAAACAGCTCTTTTAATGCACTTGATGGTAATCCATTCTCAGTCTTTGAGCCCGAAGAAGAAGATGACAATGGTGATGTTGACGATGTGTCAGTCAGCTCAGACAATTCAGCAGATGACCCTGACAGTTTTGGTTTGTTTACTCAAGACCACAATTTCACAGACAGGTATTGCAGGGTTTGAAAAAAAAAACCATGAATTCCAGCTCGCCTTTTAGACAGGCATCTCTAAAAATGTGTATGTCCAAGGCAATTGCATGATTGTTTTTTGGCTTTTTATGACTTGATACATGTACTGTACTTATCTACTAATCTGGATGCTTATCTGGGCCCTTGCCTATTGGGTTTATAAGGCATAAATAGAGTTCCCAATAGAAATCTCAATTTTTCCTGACTGATAGGATCAAGGATGGCATTTTAGTTAGCCCTGTATTAGTGTAAATATCAAACCTTATACATGTATATTATCATATTATTATTGTTGTAAGGCTCCTATATAAGCTAGACCAAGGACTAAAGTTTTCATTAGAGTTCTTCAGACTCAAATTTGGTTTTCTTTTTATTTTAGTACTATCTAATTCTTGTTTTACCGTGTTCTTTACTAGGATGGGCTCTGTCATCGAACAATTTAGATGCACCAGTGACTCTGAAGACAGTGATGATGATAGTGATTTTGCTGGATTTATTGAATCTGTTGATGATATGGATGCTAACCAGATGTGAGTATCTTTTTGATGACCTGATATGTTTATACTCATTACTGAGTGTCACAGGAGAAGTATTTTGTTATTTTGCTGTGCCTTTGTATTTTCATATTCCATGTAGTGCAGGGGCTGTGTTACTGACCAACATTTGAAAATTAGACTTTTATACGCCAACTATTGCAAGTGATAAAGAATATTTGATTACCATGTAAAAATAAGGTAGTTTCATTTCAATAGATCTGTAAAAACTCTGACAGCCTTCTTCAGGATATTTTGTTCAAATTATGATTGGTGCTAAGGTCAAATTTGGGGTACAAACATTGTCAAAAAAGAATACCCTTGGAGGTACAATTTTTTTTATTTCTTTGTTGTTGCAGTTATGATGATCACACCAAGCTTCTTTGTGAAGAAATGAGTATTAGTTTAGATGGTGACGATGAGCGAACACTGACCATGGTCCAAGATGTGGATGCCTCAGACCTGATCCAGGAAAGTTTACCTGTGCCTGTACATGATGACATTGTAGAAGCTGGTAGTTCCCAGGGCATGGAAGGTGCCATTCTTCAAGGCCTAGGAAATGATGCAGATGAGGAGCAGTCAAAACAGGTGGAGGAAAACAAGGGAAACATACTCGCTGCACTGCAAAAGTCTTTGAATGAACTGACAACCATTGGTGAAGAATTAAGAGATTTTGCCATGCTCCATGAAAGGAGTAGGTACATTGTGTCTGTCGAAAAACTGTTGGAATTGGCTGGTTCCAAGTGTTCTTTTGAATTGAATGGTCTTCCTTGCCATGCTGTACTCAATCACAGCAGCAACAAGGTTGGTGGAAATGTAGAGGTAACATCAAGATGTGTCAATGGTCACTGCAAGAAGTGGGTGTCCTCTGAGGTGTTAAGCAATAAAAAAGGCCAGCCTGTGTATTTAAATGATTGTTTGTTGCCTGCTGCAATTCTTGTGTCAGGTAACAACTATGAAAAATTTGGTTTGTTGTGTAAAGCCCTAGGCCTCAATGTAATAAGCAAAATCACTTTTATGAGGTTCCAGAAACACTGTGCTGCACCAGTCGTTGAGGAGGTGTGGGGTGAGATGAATGAGCTTGTCAAAAAAGCCTTCAAAGATTTTGAGGGTGTGTGCCTGTGTGGCGATGGCCGGAATGACTCCCCCGGCCACAGTGCTCGATATTGTGTGTACACAATCATGGAGCACTTCACTACTGTGGTGGTAGATTTCGAAGTTGTTGACAAGAGAGAGACAGGAGGCAATTCAACTACGATGGAAAAGGAGGCACTGAGAAGGTTGTTAGAGAGAATGGCCACTGTTTTTCCTTTTCATGAGCTAACAACTGATGCTTCTCCTTCTATCATCAAACTTGTGAGGGACTTGAAAGGTATGTAAATCTAACTGCAATATTATTGTATCTTATAAAAGAGGTAACTAATCAATGATCACTGACATTGATGTGAAATCAGTGTGTAATCAGCAATGAGTGATAAGGCATTGAATATTGGTGATGGACGAAAAGTAATTGAAGCCCAATAATTATGCGACCTGTTGATTACTCATGGATGCCGTCGAATACTCCTTAATTTTATTTGATAATTTTCATCAATTTATTACTGTAGTTACCGTAATAACTCGATTTAGTGCCCTCCTTCCAATAAGCACCCCCTTCCCACCAAGAGTGATTAGTCAGCTTGCAATCAGGGAGTCTCCCTAACAATGAACCTGCCACTACTCTAACCATGTTTACAGAAAAAATGATACATGAACATGGGCTACTACATGTATTTTGAGTTGTTTTGAGGTGATGAATTTGTCGGTAGACCCCCTGATGGCAGAGTGACCAGTTTGTTAAAAGAGTTTCAGAAATCTGGATTCCACTATGTTAATTGTTGAAATCAGGTGTTGAAATTCATTTTTATTGTGTGTTATTAATATGTAAATGTGGTTAAATGCTGTTATTTATCCCTGTTGTTACTATATAAAGGAAAATTTCCTCAACTCATGGAGCTGTTCCATTCACTGGATATTTGGCACAAAGCCAAGAAACTAAACAAAGCCCTTCATCAGGTAAGTTAACTACCCTAAAGTGAACCAATAATCATTGTTCTTCAGGGCGTATCCATGAAGTATGCACATTTGTAATACAGTGTTTAATAATGAACATTTTCCGTGAAAAATACATTTCACTTGTTTGTTACATTAGGCTGCCAAAATAAAAGGTTGCAGTGACCTCAAGGAATGGATTGACTGCATTGTAAACCACTTCTGGTTTTGCAGCCAAGATTGCAATGGAAGCGAGGAAGAGCTAAAGGTAATGCTGTGTGTCCTTCCTCTAAACTTTATTATTAATTTAAATAGAAATCAAAAGGTGACTAATACAGATGGCAGAGAGTGTTAATATTAGAGGAGCAAATAAATTTTCTGGAAAAAGAAATGATTATGAAAACTGCAAAACATAACCTGCAAAGATGTGACAACTTAAAATGTGTAACTTATTGCATTATTTTAATTTTTCTTTTTTTTTTTTTGAATTGCAAAAAGGAAACATGGGTTGGCGTGCTCCATCATGTCTGTGGAGAGCATACATGGGCTACAGGACAGTGCAAGCATGATCCGCTAGGCGATGAAAGCTCCAAGAAGTATCTTGAGAAGAATTCAAAAGCTATGGCTGCACTTCGCAAGATTGTTCTTGATCCCAAATGGCTGAGTTCACTTCATTTCTATATGAAATTCAGGTAATGTCTTTGTAAAATTATTTTCTCAAACATGGGGTTTTGGAAGGAGTGAAATTATTGAGAATGATACATCACCAAGTCTAAGAATCTTGTAAGGTATGCAGTGGTCTCAGTTATAGCCAGGCTCTGGGTAAATTGAACAGCTTGGGCTTTTCCAAGACATCTCCTGCTCATGATGTCTTCCACTTTTTTGAATCCACCTTTTGTTTTTGTTTTTATAGACACACCAGTGTATTAGAGTCATACAACAGCATGATGACAAAGTATGTCCCAAAAAGAATGGCATTTGAGTAAGTACTGAATTAATTCACATATTTTATGCTTGATCAACTTCTATACTGGCTGGATTCAATTCAAGGCAGCTTTTCAAAGCTAATACAGAAAGAACAAGAAATTATTTTCACATAACCAAAAGTAAACAAGAACGGGATATTTTTGCTTTGACATGCAGAAAAACATCAAAACTACCTGAACAGTTTAAAAATGTGAGTGTAATAAATTAAATTTTTGGGTCCTAGTGTAATCCTTTTATGTATACTGATGTCATTGATGATAACTTGATGCATTATCTGATCACCTGAAACTAGGTATCCATACTTCATCATGCGGGTGATGCTAGCAGCCATAGACCACAACATGCACCTATCTCGAAAACCAAAGCTTACTACTGATGGGAAGGAGCAAGGCCACCGAAAGTATTCTAAAAGGTCACAGAAGTTTCATGCAGAGGTTGTCAAGGAAGAAAAGCAATACAGCTATTTCCCATTCCTTGTGTCCAAAATGTTGCAAAGGCGCTCTGTGTATGAGGGTAGCTTCACTCTGCCTTCAGATAGAAACAGCTTCGACCCAAAGCAAATTGCCCCCACCCTTGGAATGAAGGAGCCCCCACCTACAGAGGAATTACTGAAGGGACCCTCTCGCTTTGATAAAAAATCAATGTGAAAAATGACAGTCCATTATCAATGAATGCTGTTGTCAGCAAGCAGTTAAATATACTGCATTGTCAGCAAAAGTGAACACAACTAATAGTTATATACAGACATGCAAAAATTTGAATGTTTATTTTAAATTATTGACTGGATATGTGTAAACAAACACATGTTTGGCTGCGAGATAAAGCTGTGGTGATAACTGATAATATCAACAGTACAAAACCACTTATAAAACATTTTTAATTTAATTCAACTGTAGCCAAGTGTCTCCAGGTTTTCACTAATTCAGTTTATGGAATACCTTATATGGAGAAAGAGGTATTTTTTTTTGCAAAGTATGTAAAATTATGTGAATAAAGTTCATTTTCAAATTGTCAACTTCGTGTCTGTTCACTTTTTTTTATTATGTACAATGTTTATTTATTACTTGTTTCATTTTTTTAATCCTCAGCTAACCTTATTACAAGGTCCAAACACATGCGAAAATATGTAAAAGGCAGTACTTATTCAAAGCCAATGCCATAAAAAAATAACAATAACAGGTGTTGAGCATATTGCAACTAAAGGTCATTTGGATACTGTATGGCTGATTGACACTTTTTTGTGGCTTAGTCGTTTTTAAATCCCTGCACAGGAGGGTATGACACGCCTGTTTCCCCTACCCAACTTGCCATATGTCCATAGAGCAAACTGGCGATAAGCTGCTTTGCGGAAACTCTCCATTGAAAAATTAAATTCGTCTGCTCTAAGGTCACATCTTGCTTTGATGCACACCTCGAGAATATCTCTGTCCAGGCAAATGGTGTTGAAGGCTCTATAGGATGTGACACATTGTTGCTTCTTACAGCACAAATTTTCTTGTTCAGTTTCCATTGGAACACAGACACGACATTTACACCATGGAAGGTCAGTCGGGGGTGAAGGTTCCTCAGGTAAGTTCTCTGCAACCATCTGTTTAGCGAAATCTAAACTGCCCCTGCCCATACTCAATAGTTTAACCAACAGGCCATCCTTGGTAGACTCGTCTAGTCCTTGAATGAATTCCTATAAGTAAAAGTAAACAATTGCAAATAAACATGGACTATGAAAATGTGTCAACCCATACCCCTGACCAAATGTACAGTCATGATTTTCTTTTCTTACTGTTATTTTCGAAATTATTTCGAATATAAAATAATTTTACTATTTTCTTTGCAAGCAAATTACTTTCACAATGACAAGAAAGAAAGATACATGTGCCATGTTTACATAAAACCGTAAAAATGTCTGGTATAAACATCATGTATTCTGTTCCTATAAAGTGCTACTAGGATTTGTAGAAGTAAGCTACAGCTAAAAGGGAGTGCAGAAAAAACATCGTCACGAATAATCCATACAAACTCAAATGTGACCAAAGAGAGAAACGAAACAATTTTTTATGAAGGCTTACCTGAATCTCTGTAGCAGATTGCTCGACGTCTGCCTCGAAGCGATCGGCGCCATCAGAAATAACATTTTCCTGGCTTCTTTGATTGACCACGGTCTCTGCCACCTATAAAGTTAATAAATGAACGGTACTTCGCATAAGTCGAATACTTATTTCTTTTGATCGTCTACAGATTTATTATTACCTGATTCTTGCACTTCGATCTGCTGCATTTACAAGCTGAGGTGCAATTGAGATTCGCTTCTTTGCAAGGACATGCTCCTCTTCCACGCTTTCGTGCGCACTGCCCTGAACATGAACAGTTAATCCTTGCACTATCTGCGTTTTCTGGTTCCTGAAATGAAAGGAATACATTTTAACAGGAGCTACTTTTAGAGCACACGTGTTTCGTATTCAAACATCGAAACTTATATCTCACCTCGGTAGTAATGTCTATCATTTCTTCGTCCTCCTCGTTCACGTCTGCAATTCCTGAACCATAAAAATTTACAAGTTCATCTTCCTGTTGGTAGCTCGCCATGATTGACACCACAAAGATCACGAAGATTTTGACTTCAGGAAAACTAAAGCGACCTTCGACATAAGTTGCCGCTTCTACATAAGTTGCCGCGACGCGAGAAATTCAGGGAAACCCGCGATCTGGTAACAGCCAATCAGAAACGAGCTTGCCATTTGAAAACAATAATAAACGCCCGCAAAGCCAAATGGGTGAAACTGGGCCTTTAACTTCGTATGCAGCGCAAAAAACACGTGTATCAGTTGAAGTGCCAGTTTGAAATGCCAGGGTGAAGGACACGATTGTCTTCGAAATCATAATGCGACCAAATTCCGGTATAATCTTTCTACAAGACGTACCGCGTGACACCTTTTTTTCTGTCTTTGCAAGAAGAAGCATTGATTCCACTTGCTAGAAATAAAATGTATGGCTCAGAGCCCGTATTGTGTTCATTGTGGATCATAATATTTTCAACAACAACCAAAGTGGTACAGTGAAGAAAGCCTTTATTTCAGCAGGGCAATTTGATAGACAGTTAAGTTACACGTGAACAGCAGTTCTGAATTAAAAGTTTGAATTTAGTGGGAATTTTTCTAGCATCAATCTGAACCCAAGATGCAAAAATTCTGCATCTTGCTAAGTGACAAAATAGCTCAAAATTCACTGAAACCAAGATGCAAAAATTCTGCACTTTGCTAAATGACTAAATGGCCCAAAATTCACTGAAACCAAGATGCAAAAATTTTGAATCTTGCTCAATGACTAAATAACCCAAAATTAACTGAAACCAAGATGCAAAAATTTTGCATCTTGCTCAATGACTAAATAACCCAAAATTCACTGAAACCGTGATGCAAAAATTCTGCATCTTGCCTAATGAGTAAATAGCCCAAAATTCACTGAAACCGTGATGCAAAAATTCTGCATCTTGCTAAACGACTAAATAACCCAAAATTCACTGAAACCGTGATACAAAAATTCTGCATCTTGCTAAATGACTAAATAACCAAAAATTCACTGAAACCAAGATGCAAAAACTCTGCATCTTACCTTATGACTAAATAGCCCAAAATTCACTGAAACCATGATGCAAAAACTCTGCATCTTGCTAAATGACTAAATAACCCAAAATTCACTGAAACGAAGATGCAAAAATTCTGCATCTTGCCTAATGAGTAAATAGCCCAAAATTCACTGAAGCCAAGATGCAAAAATTCTGCATCTTGCCTAATGAGTAAATAGCCCAAAATTCACTGAAACCAAGATGCAAAAATTCTGCAGGTTGCTTAATGACTAAATAGCCCTTCAAACAAAAGCACAGGCTTGTGGAAGTCTATGAAAACATCAAAGCAAAAAAATTAATTCTTAATTATAAATTATTATGAGATGCACATTGATAACATTTGATAGTTAACAACTATTCACCAAAGTGGAGGTGGCAAGTGGTGAAAATTTACCGAGCCACAAAGCGGCAAGGTAAATAACCACCACTAGCCACCGACACTGAGGTGAATAGTTGTTTAAGTATACACTAAAACAGTGAGATAATATACCGGTAACCCGAAAGGATGATTTTTGACTAATTCATTCTTGCAATGATTACAATTTTCTCGCGCACGTTGCTTGGAGGTGAACAGCAAAGGATATTCGGAGTTTGAGTAGCCAATCAGTGCGTGCCAGAAACGCTATCCACTGTTTTAGTATATACATGTACTAAGAAGTCTTACATGTATTTTTGGTAACTAAAAAATGCAAGACTTGTTAATGGTGAATGAAATAGGCCAGATTCATGTTTGCCCCAACAACAGCTTTTTTATATATTCCCTGACTTTTACCTACATGTAATGAAAATAACATTTCCTAACTAAAGAAATACAAAATGGCAGATACAGTGTATAGTGGTGGCATCCAGCCTCTGCTTCCAGAAATAACAAAATGCTGAAATTGACCTGGGGAGCTTACAAAATTAACCACAAACCACTAATATTTTATCCAGTCATACAATGCTAATAGCAGATTTCATACCATAAATTCAAAATTTACCAATGTGTTAAAATAATCTTATTCACTCAGGCTTAGAATTCATAAAAAATACTCCCCCTCACCCATTTTTTTGGTTGAATGAGTCAGAATCCCCAAGATTTTTAGTATAGTATTGAATGTTTTGGAAATACTGTACTGATAGATGAGAATACATGTATAGTAGCTTGGAATTTCTTCATATTATGTTAAATGTAGAAAGACAAAAATAATTCTCTTGAACAACAAATAAGGGTTTACAAGAAGGAATGCCAAAATGAAGATATCCATTTTACATGTACATTGTAGAACAATTTAAAAGTTTATTTATGCATAGTTCAATTTTACCTGTTACCAAACTTTTATTATTTTGTTTCCTCGTCATAATTTTTATTGCAAATGTTTTGTAATTAACTTTTGTTTTCTTGTATTTTAATTTTTCTTTTTTAACATTGCTGCTGAAAAGCCCTTTTCGGGGAGCGAAATTAATTTATATACATGTATGTATGTATCCTCTCCCCGGGCAAGGTCCAGTTCTTTGCATCCAGGGATGGGGAATTGATTGGCCATGGTAACAGGTAGAATTGAACTACAGGTAAGCATTGCTATGACAACAACACTTTTCTGGTAATTACAGTTTACCAAAATTCCCAAGTACATGTATATTCTGAAACAATTGCCTAAAATGATGCCTTTGATTGGCATATAAATAAATTAAGTGTAAAACGAAATGATGAATATATGAAATAATGTATTTGAACTGCAGATGAAGAATAAATGAAGAGAAGAATAAATAAGATCCTCGCAGTTAAAAAAATCAGGCTTGCTGGGACTCGAACCCTGACCTCTGCGATACCGGTGCGGCGCTCTAACCAATTGAGCTAACAAGCCAACTGGGAGCTGGTCATTAAATTGGTTTGTAATATACCCGGGAAAGATGAAGATGAAATAATGAATATATGAAATCATATATTTGAACTGTGGATGAACTAATTTAATGACCAGCTCCCAGTTGGCTTGTTAGCTCAATTGGTTAGAGCGCTGCACCAGTATCACAGAGGTCAGGGTTCGAGTCCCGGCAAGCCTGATTTTTTCAGGCTTTCTTTTCACAACTGCTTAAGTTGTGTTCATAACTTTGAGGATCTTCTCTTCATTTAAGCGTAAAACATTGCATGTGGCTAAAATTGGCTTGTTACTGACATGAAAAAATGCTGGACGTAATAACTGTCATCTGATGAGATGTACAATTGTATACAATCTTATACAACTGTCCAGTTTGAAAGGTTTCTCTGTTCTTCTTTCACCTGTAAAATATTAAATTGAATGTATTTTCGATTAACCTTGTTGAACAGTGTCTCAGCCTGTGTACTGCAACAACAAAATGGGGGATAACCGATCGACAACGTAAAAAAAGATAAAACAACAACAACAGTGTAATATTTTGCACTCTAATGAAGCCTATCAGCTGTTTGGAGAGTTTCACTCTACTCTGGTATTTATTATTAAAACACACGAAGCTGTAACAATTTCAGCAAATATTATTGTATCCAGTGACTACAAGTTTGTGCAAACAAAGTCGGGTGTTATGCTTCAGCATCCAGTTTATACCCGTAAGCTGCCCAGTTGGTTTTTAAAAGAAGTATAAGCCTATGTACATGTACTCACCAAGACACTTTGTAAACGACTCTCCTGACTGCCAAGGCGTGCATTGTAATAGTCTAACACCTCAAAAACAAGGCCTTCGATCAGCTCCAAGAATCACAAGCTCTAGTACACTTTTCTCCATTTTACACAGGATTAACACAGCATAATTTTTCTTCTGTATGTACATGTAATTACATTTAGCGAAACCATTATGCTAGACAATCTGTGTTGTCCACTCGCGAGCTTATTCAAATGGCCTGCAGATAATTCAAACGACCGGCGCCAAAAAATTGAAGGAGCAACGATTCAACAATAGTCACGTGAGTAGAATTCGAGTGTCATGATTGGCTGCGCCACGAAAATCTGCTGGAGCCTTCAACTGCGGTCTCAAGAATGACCGTTGGAAAGCACTGACTGGCCGCCACCAAAGCAAAGCCACCATTTTGAAATTTTCAATGTTTAGAATTCAAAGATATTCTGCAATGGCAAGAGTGAAACCCGCATCAGTTGCTCAGCGTATCTGGCAATCTTTTGGAGAATGTGAAGGGTGGAAAGTCTTCATTCAATAACAATGCATAAAGGTGAGTTAAAAACATTATTTTTTAACCGTTCCTTTCGCCAACGGCCGTCAGTTTCTTAGTCTACCGTACTCTAAAGGCCCGGCAAAACAACGAAACATGTTTTATCGTTTTGCCTGGCTTAAAGTAACTTTATTACCACACTAAGAAGTGAAACCACATCTGTGGCACGATTTACGATTTTATTTAAAACCATGATCACGGTGTAAGCCTTGCTAGTGTAAACTACTACATGTAAGCCCTTACAACGAGAGAGAGGGAGAGCCTGTGCCTAAGTTACATGTATATATTTTTAAAGTTATGAGCAGAACTACGGAGCAGACATTCAATACTCAATAACCTAATAGTTTCTGATGTAAGAAATTGTTGTGTGGTTCCTAACGGATCAGACGTTGGGGAATAACTTTTAAACCTCGGTGAAAGGACATGTCTTGTTAACCTAGTAACAGTTTGATGTTGGAAAATGAACGGATTTTGTTATGAGCAAAGCTTACACGAAATTTCAAATCTGACCTAGTATGTTTTGTTGGGGTTGACAAACTCAAATGGTGTCATAATGCACCAGTCATTTGAGACACCCATAAAAAAGCAATCCTCACTTTGAAACAACGGACACGAATCCAGACAGAACAATAACCCAATCATAATATCAGACAGGTCAGTGCAGCATATTCGAGACCTACCTTTCGAGAGCAGGCTTTAAAGAAATCAGCTATAATACATGTACTTCTTTACAGAGCCATGGTTGTAAGAAACTTTGCAAAGCATTTTATGTGTATAAGTATCACTTACAGCTGTATGTCCAGAAATGCACGCAAGTATTGTTTACAGAGTACTTCATGTCCTACTGGGCTTTTAGACATTTTCATATACTTCATATTTGATATAATTTGGTGTGTTTTGGTGGGATTTCATTAATAAGGACACTTTGTGATGCCTATTATGAGGAACATGAATCTCATTACCGTGCATTTCTGGACATACTGGCTTCTACCATGTGGCACAAAAATGAAAACCGCAGACCATGGAGTGACTGCCCCATGTATTCCCCGTTCCAGGATGCCGAGATTGTGATTTCTGGTGCATTCCTCGCCTTCCAGGGTGCCCATTTTTGGTGAAAGACTTGTAATGATAGTCGTGAAATGTTTTTCGGCCTCAAATAGCTGTTGGTGACGGGGGTGGGGGCAGGTGGTGGGCATTTATGTAATAACTTACTGTAGAGCACTGGCTGTGAAGGAGACTTTGCTGCAATCTGAAAATGTTTTGTTATTTGAAAGTTTGATTTCATTTTCGCACCCCATCTTGTTGGGGCTTTGTGATGGAGTATTAATTTGTCTGCATGTGTATGTACAGTGTATACACATTGATAGTGATCTAGTTAAAAGTAGCCAATATTAATAGTTGTCTTGGATGAAATTCTACTCACAAGGGAATCTCAGAACATGTATTTTGATGGGGAAGGGGAGTGAATAAAGTTTATAGACATGTTCTGGAAATAGGACATGGAAATTATATTGGTAATGTTATATTTACTGTATTTCTTATCTATTTGTTTTTTTTTTTCTGATCTACATATGTTCCTTAACATTCAATTTGAAATGACATGAGATAGTGAGGTTGAGCATCATCCTAAGATTTATACATACATGTATAAATCTCTCTAAGACTACAGTCCAGTTTAGGTAGCTGTCCATCTTATATGGGTGTCCTTTAAGAGTTCTTGACTTTACGACAATTTGTGATTGGCTGAATCGTGTAAAGAAATGTTATTAGGGTTTTAACAACTGTTCTTTTTCAGGAATGGGAGGGAGGGTTGTGTGACAAGCACAATCATTGGCTATGAATGAGACAACTGTGCTGCAGTCTCAAAATGATAATATGTCATTCAAATGTTGATGACACCATTACATCCTGTCCTGCCAGGGTTTTGTTGATACAATACATGTACACTGTACTAACTAGCAATGACGCTGACAACAAAATTCTTATGAGGCCATCTCACAGTGGTGGATCAAGACCTTCAGATAAGGGAGGGGGTGGGGGCAATCACCCAGACCCTGTAATATGGGGGCACTCCAAAAATAATTTTTCTGGACCCTACGGGCCTCTTTTTGGCCTAAAAATAAGGTAGAGGCCCGGGCCTCCTTGGCCCCTTTCCTAGATCTGCCACTGTCTCAGTAGGCATATTATTATGTGGAAGGGAATTAAAGATCTTTTTCGACTTCATCTAGTGCTATTCTGTTAAATAAAAAACATTGTCTTGTTAAACCTTTCATTAACTCTCACTGAAGTCCTTTCCCCTCTCCTTACACAGGGTGGAAATTTGATGTGCATATTTCTTACATAACTCATGCTTCTCTCTTATAGGAAATGCATTTCTTGCTATGCTCAATAATGGAAGGCAGGCAATTTTGTTGAGCATGTGATCAACATGTTGTCTGCCAAAAGTTGACAGTGGAGTCAAGCAACATCAGCAAGGAAAGTACCAATAAAAGGATAAATGATATATAATTACAAATTAAAATAACAACAGTACATTTTTAGAATCCAAAAAAGCTAGTGTCAGAATTTTTTACTATGCATTGTCTAGATAGCTTCAGGGTTGCCACAGATCAGAAAATTTAAGGGAATTATAGAATTCTTAAAATTCAGAGAATTATCTTTTGAGTTAAGGTGATTTTGAATTTTGAAAAATAGTCAATGTCATTTTAAAACCACAGATTTACTACATCTGATATATACTGTATGCTGTAATATTTGGCCTGGGATAAGTCAGGAAGTTTTGAAACTGGTGACTGTGGCATCCCAGAGATTGTCTTATATTATTGTTTCATGCGTACTATTTTCAAATAATGTAGTTTGTACAGTAGGAATAAAGTAGGATCTTAGTAATGTAAATGAAAAATTGTTAATGTTGGTTACGGAAAGTCTGGTTAAGGAACTTCTTCTGACTGTATGTTTTGACATGATACATTTTCCACAGCAGGACAGGTTTTTGTTTTTGCATCATGGTTTCAGTGAATTTTGGGCTATTTAGTGATTAAGCAAGATGCAGAATTTTTGCATCACGGTTTCAGTGAATTTTGGGCTATTTAGTTTTAATAGGCAAGATGCAGAATTTTTGCATCTTGGTTTCAATGAATTTTGGGCTATTTAGTCATTTAGCTAGATGCAGAATTTTTGCATCTTGGTTTCAGTGAATTTTGGGCTATTTAGTCATTAAGCAAGATGCAAAATTTTTGCATCTTGGTTTCAGTGAATTTTAGGCTATTCAGTCATTTAGCTAGATGCAGAATTTTTGCATCTTGGTTTCAGTGAATTTTGGGTGATTTAGTCAGTTAGCAAGATGCAGAATTTTTGCATCACGGTTTCAGTGAATTTTGGGCTATTTCGTTTTAATAGGCAAGATGCAGAATTTTTGCATCTTGGTTTCAGTGAATTTTGGGCTATTTAGTCATTTAGCTAGATGCAGAATTTTTGCATCTTGGTTTCAGTGAATTTTGGGCTATTTAGTCATTTAGCTAGATGCAGAATTTTTGCATCTTGGTTTCAGTGAATTTTGGGTTATTTAGTCATTTAGCAAGATGCAAAATTTTTGCATCTTGGTTTCAGTGAATTTTGGGCTATTCAGTCATTTAGCCTGATGCAGGATTTTTGCATCTTGGTTTCAGTGAATTTTGGGCTATTTAGTTCGTTAGCAAGATGCAGAATTTTGGCATCTTGGTTTCAGTGAGTTTTGGGCTATTTAGTTAGCAAGATGCAGAATTTTTGCATCCCGGTTTCAGTGAATTTTAGGCTATTTAGTCATTTAGATGCAGAATTTCTGCACTTTAGCTGCTTTGCTTTTTTGTGTTGTGATACCTTACTTGAGTTGTTCTGCAGCTTTAAGGCCTTTGGATAAGAATAGCTATTCATTACTGCAATAATAGAGGCCAAATTTCGTCTCAGTGTATTGAACGTAGTTTTCACTGTAGATTTTTAGTGTAAAAATCTATTCCGAATAAATATCAGGATTTATGACAACTGTTTGAAATTGTGCTTTCAGTGTGTAACAGGGAATGACCCCAGCAAATTGTATGCTTGCCGTCGAGTATTTTCATTTTCTGGCGTAAAATACTTTTTCTGTCGTGTAAAATTGACCTTTTTCGACTGAATTTCAGATTTTGGAAAAACCCATTTTAGTTTGGAACGCATTAGCTCTTATACGTTTAATATCTGAATTTTAGGGCTAGTACGTAGTTCACAAGGCAAAGCATATAATGTACACAGACATTAAAAGATTGCAGACCATAATTGAAGGCTAGAATATTCTTTATAGAGTCGTGTAAATTAATTCGGTGGAGCCCCGCCTCTCGGCCATTTCGTTAATCTGATCACTTTGCTGGCCCATATGTATTTACTTTTAATCATTTCTTATTTTAAAAACCTCTTTAATAAGAACACCTGTTAAAACGACGTCACTTAAATTTTGTGTCCTAACAGTGAACAGTGGTCGTATAGATAGCTTGTAAACCATCCCGATAACAATAGTGTGGTGGTCTTGTTGCTGAACTGAACAAACAAAGAAACTCATTGTAATATGTTGTTGATGACCACCAACATGGCGTCCACTTTATTTACGAGTTTGCGTTTCTCGATCCAGTATCCACTTGGTAAAAACTCCTGTAAGACCTAAGTCGCTTCTATCGTTCTCTCTCAACTTCCTGAAATTATAGCAGGCCAAGAGAGAACTACTGAGAAGGCATATCACAACAGAAACGCGCTTTTTAGTGTTTAATTGCTGTTCATGCAAATACAGTGGAATCATAATGCGTTTTCATTTATGCTCAGTCCTATGGGATTGAAATAAAATGGACATGTCGGAAATGTTAATTCATGTTTTTATGACATATCAAAAATGGTGGCTATGACGTCGCGAAATCGGAGTTAAAATTGCAGTGTTCGACTCAATACTGAAAAAAGTCTAAGGGAAGCGACTTCAACTCGGTCCTAGTTATCAGGATGTTCGTGAAATGGGTTCCACAGCAGGTCCAAAGTAACTCAAGCTCATGCAGAGCTCGAAATAAGGTTCATTAACTGTGAATTGGACAGTAATTTCTTTTGTGTAATTAACTCCTCTAATCCTCGCAAAAGGATAATTGAAATACCTTCGGAAAGAACGAGGTACTAAAAGGTAAGAGATAAATACCGAGAACGGAGGTATTAATCCATATACATCCCACCGACGTTCGAGGTATTTACCTGAGGGATCATGATATGTTTAGGGATGCCATGTTTTCAAGAATGAGACGCGCGTTGTTGAATTCAAACGACAATCAAGCATATCAATAAGCTACATTAATAACCAGCTCACAATGGTAAGGGGCGGCTCTGAATCAATAGGCGGTTTTCTTTATCTGGAGTTGCTGGAGGTGGCTATTTATAAGTTGAGGCTGGGGTGGAACGAAAAAGATTTCGTAGCTAGCCGGTTGTGTTTGCAGGACAGTTGTGTGTGTGGTCAAACGCAACATGGGATGAATATAATTACCGTTTCCTCGATTAAACGCCAGGTACCGAATAAATGCCGGGTCTTAAAAGTGGAGTTGAAAAGAGGCCCCTCAGGCATTTATTTAAGGTGTAATACGCTGTAGGTATATTAGCCAGATATTTTTTTTTTTTTCAAAAATAATGAGTAAAAACCATTGCTTAATGAAACGCGGGCTCGAATATACTGCAGGGGTCAAATAAACGCCTGGACCACCAGGCCAAGTTAGAAATAAACGCCGGGGGCGTCGGATCACGAAAATGCGGTATTCAAATTTATTCTCTCATTGCCGTTGTAAATATATAACCTTCCTAAAATCGGGTTATATAATAACATTAAAGCAGAAACAAGCCTCAAATAATTTCCAAAATATTTCCATTGGGTCCCCCCAAAGGACGTTTGTAGTGGAACCCGTTTTGCTTTCTGGGGAGGGCATAGGTACTACTCTTTAACCAAATTCAAAGAAAATTGGATAAATATTCCAGGCCGATGAAACGGACTATAGTAAATCGGCAAATAATGGCCCAACTTGATATTCCAGCTACCTTATTATAGGAAATTAATTTAAGTTGCGTTAATTTTTGCGAGCGTTAATTTCAGCGCCCTTAATTTAGTGGAGCGTTAATTTCCACGCCATTTATTAAGTGGAGCGTTAATTTGGATTTGTTTTAGCATTGTTTTATCAGGGTGGAGATCCACCGGTATCGTTGGCGCTGAAAAGAACGCTCGAAGTAGCGAGATTCGCTTGGGTCTTGGATTTTGTTAACTTAATAACAGTGTGTTACAATAAATTTGTTCCAGTTTTCTCTACAAGTTCAGTTCTTTGGGTGGTCGCGTTAATTTCCTTCATTCTGAAATTTTAGCACCTCTTTCGCGTTAATTTCCTTTATTGGAAAGTATTTTTTCCTTCACGCGGCGTTAATTTAAGTCGCGTTCATTTCCAATACCTTAATTAACACGTGTGTTAATTTCCTATAATAAGGTATTTTACACATTGTCAATAGGGCCAGTCTACTATGTTCCGAAGACAGTTCTGTAGAATGTTGCTCCCGGTGTCCTTCCCCGCTGCACAAGGCTACCCAGTGCTCACAGCGCTGATGTGGGACTAAAATGTTTTTCATGTATTCATGGCGGCAATTTTAAAATGGTATATGATTTTGCCAAGCTGCTTATTCCTAAACGAAACAAGGCATGTGCAATTTTACTTCACAGAAAATGTGTTATGTTGTCGGACTGAATCGCAGCGAATGACCCAATGACAGAGAAATGAGTTTTTGTGGTAAAATTTGAGCTATTCCCGGAACGAATCGAATGCTTGAACCTACACCAGATATTATTTCGCAAATTTTATTGGGTGATTTCACCACTATATATTCATCGACAAAAAGTTTTAGTTCCAAATTCCATACAAACTCTTTTATTCTACCTACTAAATATCCTAAAATTATAATTGCAACATTGAAGCTTTTGCCCTCGCGCTTAATAGTCGGGTATTTTCTATTCCGTGGATAAGTGTTTCTGAGAACAAATTACACTATCTACTGAATAGCAATTTATCCGGTGTGTAGCATTATCCATGAGTTGCACAACCAGGCCTACAATTGAGATAAAAAAAAATGAAATTAAATCGCTGGAAAAAAATATAAATGCCGCACTCGAACCACACCGCGAGCTAACTATCTTGCCTTGCTTTATTCTTTCTTTTTCTAACTGTTAACACGTGTCATTTTGTGTCAGATATCAAGCGCCTTCTTGGTCGTAGATTCGATGATCCTGCTGTGGTGAAAGACATGCAGAGCTGGCCTTTTCAGGTGATAAGTGCAAGAGTAGAGTTTTTGACGTGTAATGGTTTGCCACTATTGTTAGGAAGCAGCGGAGTTTCCGTGAAAGAATAGGCCAATTCCGATATCGTGTATTAAGATTCTAACTTGGTCTCGAGGCTTGCGGGAATAACACAAAAGATATCAAATCGAGAGATGAATAAATCATTTCTTTTGTTTTATTCCCCCAAGCCTTAGCGCCAAGTTTAATATATCGGAAAGCCCATTGCGCAACCATTACGATTAGATGTAACTTCTCCCTTGTCCTGAATAATGTAAAATTTAGACATTGTCAAGGCTGCTGCCTAAGGAAATTTTTAAGGAGCCCTTTGGGCTCCTAACATCAAAAGTTAGGAGCCCGAGCCATTACTTTAGGAGCCCAGCCTAAAAGTTGCCATGGTCAATCAAGGGGGAGGGGGTGGGGTAGTAGTAATAATACCATTCATTCTTCATTCCATATTTGGGAGTCGGTCCCAGTCCTAAACACTTGAAAATAAATGGTTTTCGAAGTTGCTGAATTTTGCAAAGGCACATTAGGTATTTGATACGCTAAAATTATCTCGATTGTGGAAAATTTTAGTATTATTTTCTGTTTTGAAATGAAGCACTTACTGTTTCGAACAGGATATATCTTACGCTAGTGGAACAAAGTTACAAGGAAATGGAAGTCATTAGATGAGAATGGAAAATAGATGCTTAGTTGCCCGTCCGGGCTCCTTGAACAAAAATTAAGTCGCCCACACTCGTAACTTAGGCGCCCCAGGCTACCGGGCACCCGTTAGGCAGCAGCCTTGATTGTTGTTGAAGGGTAGCGATTCTGTGCATGGTGCACATGATAAAAGAAAAAGATGACACTTGTTAGAAGGTTAGATCATCGCCTTAAACGATGACCGAGAGACTGACTAAAATCATCATTAAATAAATAAAGTAATACTAATTTAACATTAAAATTTTAACCAGCTTTCCTGAGACGCCGGAATATAACATCAGATTTTCTTTCCTCACCCCCTCCTCCAGCTAGCCCCCTGTGCTAATGACTCCTTCCCAACTGCTAACCCTAAACACATGCCGACCCAATACCTCTTCAAATGTTTTAGTATCGATGATGTAATCGAAGACCGAAAGGAATGATGGTTGATGGGTGCCTTGAGTTAAATCTGTTGGTTGTATGTTGGTTTAATCTGAATATTTCATATGTAGCAAATGTAGCAGTTGTTGTTTTCCATTTCCCCACAGAATGCAATATAAACCTGAAAATGCTTGTTGCTTTTTTCTTTATGATTGCCTCTTTTGCATTGGTTAATCTTTATTTAGAATACAATTTTTTTTATTTTTTCTTCCATTTAAGGTGGCTCAGAACAGTTTCCTGCATTTTTCAACACCTCAATTTTGACGGATCAATGCCAAAAGTCTTTTTCAGTTGACCCAACAATTATGGTATCAAACAGATGCCCAATGGCCGGTAAACAAGTTATGGCTATTTTTTGGACATTGCAAGTTACCATAGCAACAGTATAACCTGTTAAAAACACCCTTAATTTTAGCTTTAAGTGCTTATAACTCGAAAACAAGTCCGGTGACCCCCATTTTTTATTATCGAAATGTAATCAACAGTATAAGATGCAACTTTCTGCAAAGTTTTAAAAAAATCTGCACGTGACGTTCAGAGCCACCTTAAATTTACGAAAATTTAAGATAGCTCTGAACCCCATGTGCAGATTTTTTTAAAACTTTGCCAAAAGTTGCATCTTGTCTTGCTGATCAAAATTTCATAATAAAAAATTGGGGTCACCGGGCTCGTTTTTGAGTTAGAAGCACTTAAAGCTGAAATTAAGGGTGTTTTTAACAGGTTGTAGTGTTGCTATGGTAACATATTGTGTAATGAAAAAGACAACAACGTGTTCACCAATCATTGGGCATTTGTTTGACACCATGATTGTAGCATCAACTGATAAAAATTGCTTATAATGACAGATCGAAATCTAAGTCTTGGAAACGGTAGCCAGCCACCTTAAGAATGATTTTGTACGACAGAAACATTACATTTCTGTGTTACATTTCTTTTTTCTTTTTTTTTTTTTATTAACTCTATTTTGCGTTAAAAAGGTTATAGAAGACTCGGGAAGACCAAAATTTCAAGTGCAATTTAGAGGAGAAACGAAATGTTTCCTTCCTGAAGAGGTAAACTTTCTGTTTTGCACTTAGACATCTCTGTAGTCAGTCAACCCGCCAGTCAGGCCGTAAGCCAGAGATTTATTCAGGTGTCAATCAGTGAGTCAGTTCGGCATTAAGGCAGTCCGGCAGTCCAGCTGTCCAGCAGACAGTCAAATGGTCTAGTCAATCAGTCAGTTACATGTAATTACTCTGTCTATTGTGCATTAGTAAGTAAACCCCTAAGTAGTCAGTCGTCAACCACTCAGATAGTCATCAGTCAGTCAATCATGCAGTCGGTCAGTCAGTCAGTCAGTCTGACAGCCAGTAAGTCAATTAGTCGTTCACTGCAAAGGATGGGCTCATACTAAAATTTTAAGTCCCAAATTTTCAGAGAAACACAATTTTGCATCATTTTAGTTTATTAGTCTTTTTTATTATTGGATTCAGCCCTGCAAAGGAAAAAGTGAGAGCGAGGAAGCAGTGGGATATGCGCTAAAGAGTTAAGTCAGTTATTTGCAGCTTAATTATTGTTGGTGACTAGCTGAATGTGCTTTCAATTGACTTTTACAGGTTACCGCCATGATTTTAAAGAAGATGAAGAAGATGGCAGAGTCCTATCTCGGTACAGATGTTACTCGAGCTGTCATCACTGTCCCTGCTTATTACAATGACTCACAACGCCAAGCTATGAGACACGCTGGTACATTCTTTTTTCAGTAGAGAATAATTTTGTTAAAACGAGTAGAGTGATATTTAATATATAAGTCAATTCGAAGCGAAATTAAAGTCATTTATCATATGACCCGTACGGACCCGCGCGCTATTTCGTTGGAAAACAATATGTAAAAAGGTCCCGTGTGAGGGCCGTACTCCATAATCTAACTGGGCCAGAAAAAGCCGTACGGCCCTACAATAAAAGCGAACGGACCCGCGACCGCTGCGAGATGGAATTTGGAACCATCTGATACAATAATTTTGGATTCAAATTGAGTGACAGTTATTCCGAAGATTATTCAGAAACCAAAGAATGTCCAGCATGTTTTACGTTACTATCTAGAGGCCAATGTAGTTTGCAAGCGCTGAAATTTAAAACATAACATGTTCAAACTCGGCAAATGCATTAATATCTATATTTAGGCAGGTATTGCCACAGTATTTATGAGCGTATACGGATGCCCATAAAGGTGCAAGATAAACTTAAATCGCCCACGGTTCAACTGAATATCTTACGGCATAAGAAATTTGCTCGCAGGAAAATGAATTATCTCGAGGCACAACAAAATAAACCCTCGCCAATATAACATGTTATCCTCTTATATTTTTTGCCAGTTTACGAAATATATATTTCATGGCCATGGTTAACTATTTGTTTCTGGTCAATATAAATTAAAACTTTTGTGCGTTAATCTCTTGCCGTGTGCAGTTCGAACAACTTTTACTGGACTTCGAAAAACCGCGCCTATATAAACTGTACGAGTTTCTTTTAGTTTATGTGAGAAAATTCACGGCTTTAAGCTGAATTAATATGGTCGCCCACAGCTCTCACGGCAACAGCGAAACTCACCGCAAAACAAAATAAATTAACCACAAAATAAAAAAAAACTTACGGCAAAACAAACAGAACTCACGGCTAAACAAAGTCAACTTACGGCTAAACGAAATGAATTTGCGCCACAACAAAGGAACTTACGGCATAACGAACACAGCAAACATACTTATGACAGAACAAACTCAAGTCAAACGAACTCCCGGCACAACAACAAAACCCAAGGTAAAGCAAACTACACTCACGGCCGAACAAAATTAGCTTGCCACAACGAAAAACTCTCGACCACCCTCGGCAAAACAAATTATTATTCAGCAAACCTAATAGCTTAAGTCACGGCGAAACGAAAACGAAAATCACCGTACAACGAGGCTAAAGGCAAAATTAACTCCACTATTCTCTGCTATTTGTATGGGAATTGTCTGACCGATGCGATTTCAGCTTTTCTGGTGTTTAAATCATATTCGGCGCGACTGAGGTTAAGCCTCACAGAAAATTTGTCTAATTTGTAGTTGTTGATCATCAACTGAATCCTATTATCTTGTTGTTCTACAGGTACTATTGTCGGCATCGATGTTTTGAATATCATGAATGAACCAACCGCTGCTGCGGTCGCCTTTGGACTCGAAACAAAAATCGAGGCCGAGAGAAACGTTCTTGTCTTTGATCTTGGCGGTGGTACTTTTGACGTTTCCATTCTTACGATAGAAGATGCAATCTTTGAAGTCAAGTCTACCAAAGGAGATACCCATTTAGGTGGAAGGGACTTCGACAATCGAGGAGCAGATTACTTAAAAAAGGAAATTAATTGGGATCACCAAAAAGAAATCACCACCAAAGGACCAGCTTATCATAGATTGAACATTGCCTTTGAACAAGCGAAGCATACTCTCTCTTTGAATGGTCAATCTGATGTTTCTGCTAAAGCTCTTTTGCAGCATTTTGACTTGGAGACATCTATAACACGCGCAAAGTTTGTTTTTCTTTTCTTACTTGTGGCTACATAAAGTCTATATTTTTTCTCGTATCCCACGTTGTATCCCTACACATCACAACTGGTTATTGCGTTGTTTTCCATATTGAACTCAGGAAACTTTTCCTGATACATTCATACATGTACAGTAAGTGTTAACTGTGCGAGGAGCCGGTTCTGGAGGACTGGTTAACCTCGCCCTCAAGCGTTTCATTCAATGAACTCATACTCAAAGGATATTGAACTATACGTGGTTTTTGACGTTTTATTTAAACAATAGTTTCATGAAATGTTTAATTTCTATACTTTGATTTAAAATTACATTGAAATATAGCAGAGAGAAATTCGACCAGGGTTTCTATACCCGCCTTATTGGGGCATAAGGACTGAGTTTCGTTCTTGATCGATTCTTTGAACTCTTTAAGCTCGAATAAAACATACTTTTCGGTAAGACTACGTTCCAGTGGAAGATCCAAACCTTTGATTGACAAGCATATAATATTTAGAGAGTAAGGCCCAGTTCAGAAGTCGTGCTTCTGCCGTGCTGAACTTAATTGTAATAGGTTCGACTGTAGCACGACACAAACACGACTCTGATCCAGACGTCGTGCCAATTTCAGGACTTACTGAAGTCACGTAACAATTAGTCAGCTTTGATCAAACAAAAATGGTGCCGTAACTACCCCCGTCAAAATACATTTAATATAATTTATGAATTTTGTTTGGCACGGCAGAAGCGCGACGTTTGAATCACTGCCGTGCCAGAATCGTGTAGCACGGCAGAGCTTGTCGAAGTTAATTGCTTTGCCGAACTTAATTTTAAGTTTGATTCAGACGCCTTACTTCTGCCGTGCTTTTGTCGAACTTAATTCCTGAATTTATTTCGGCACGGCAGAAGCACAACGTCTGAACTGGGCCTAATACTACAATAGTCAATCTTCTTTGACAGGAAGCGTAAATAATCATCATAGTAGGGTATTGGAAATGAACTATAAAGCGTCACCGAGTGAGTCTACCTGCAATATAACGAGGGTTTTTTTTTATTTAACAGATTTGAGGAGTTAAACGGTGACTTATTTAGAAGCACAATAGAGCCAGTGGATAAGGCCTTGCGAGATTCCAAATTCAGAAAGGAACAGATTCATGAAGTACTGTTGACTGGTGGGTCTACTCACATCCCAAGGATCCAAAATCTGCTGCAAGACTTTTTTGATGGCAAACAGCTGAACAAAAGCCTCAGTCCAGAAGAAGCTGTGGTGCGTGGAGCTGCTGTCAATGCTGCCATATTAGACAAGGAAGGGAGCGCTGCAATCCAAGATATCCTTCTCATGGATGTTACTCCGCTGTCATTAGGAATGGAGACATCTGGTGGAGTGATGATGTCATTAATCAAACGCAATTCAACTATACCAACAAAACAAATTCAAAAGTTTACCACTTACGCTGACAACCAGGCCGGTGTTAAAATCCAAGTAAGTTTTTTTTATTTTTAAGCAAATAGATTGGATTGCTTACAGGACTTCTGATTACAATATTTAGAGAGTAAAGTTTTTATGAGTCAACTGAGTCAATGAGCCCATGAGTCAAATTTTTAATTAGTAGAACTAACCGTACGCAAAGTGGAGTACTTCTAAGCTAACTTGAACACTGGCAAATGATGGTTCAATATATAATAACCTACTTTGTTAAATGAGTCTATGAGTCATGAAAAAAAAATTAGTCTATGAGTCATGAGTCAATGAGTCAAGGTGTCAAGGTTATTTTTTAACAAAGTAGGTTATTATATATTGAACCATCATTTGCCTGTATTCAAGTTAGCTTAGAAGCACTCCACTTTTGCGTACAGTTAGTTCTACTCTGAATTGCTTGCGGTTAGTTCCACTCCAGTTTGCTGGCAGTTAGGTCCAATCTGGTTTGCTTGTGGTTACATGTAGTTCCACTCCAGTTTGCTTGCGGTTAGTTCCACTCCAGTTTACTTGCAGTTAGTTCCACTCCAGTTTGCTTGCGGTTAGCTTTTATTAGTTAGCAAGGGCAGCACTATTTTCAAATAAATAACGATAATTTAAAATTTGACTCATTGACTCATTTGACTCGTAAAAACTTTACTCTCTGTTGTTGCACCTGGACAAGGCGTACGGAGAACCTTCGCCAGCGGGCCGAGTTCTCTCTACGAAGCGAAACGACGCGCTATATCCTGATTGATTTATAAAGACATAGACACAAAAGTTTTACTCCTTTTAATTTATAAAATTGCTGCGGAAAAATATGTAGGGGAGAAAGATAACGACATTACAGTCGAACTTCTCCTTACGAACACCTCTATAATACGAACACATCCCTATTATGAATTACAATTCACTTGGTCCGAAAGAGAAAAAAAATATAACCACTCTACCTATGTAATAAGGACACCTTCACAATGCGAACAATATTTCCTGCCCCTTTGGTGTCCTTTAAACGTAAATTGACTGTATTTATTTATAACGTCCGTTATGATTTTAAATTAAAAGTGCGTCAAATTTTATTCCAACAAAAATGTTGCTCTAATATATGTTTATTCTGAGAAATATTAGCTTGAACAGCTACTCTTTAAATCCGAGGCGTAAATAAAGGTGATGTGATGTATGCAGGGGCGGGGCAGAAAACTCCTCAAATTTTCGTATCTGAATCATCCAACAACAAATGACGTCACATCCGGTCAAAATCGGTCAAAAATCGGCGCGGCACTCGTTTCTATAGAGTTGAAAAGTAAAGTTTCAGTCGAGTGTGATTTTTTCGTATTTGTGAACCAACACTTTCATGCTATTTTATTATGAGGATATCAGCAAGTTGCAGAGACATTGTTTCGACTTCCTGAGCAAAGATTTTGGCAAGAGAGGAACGTTTATTATCATTTTGTAAGGGAAAAACAGAGAGCGAAGTGCCATATCATGGCGGATATTTCACACCTTGAAAACGAGTGGCGTTCCAACTTTTGGCTCTAGTAGTTCCTGATGCATCAATAACATCATGTTCTATAGCCTACGATCTCCACAACATCATGGATGAAATACTGGTGATCATAGTTTGTAGTGTTAAGTGCTGGGAGTAGTTAACCCTCGCTGTAAAGTTTTGAAAGTCGCTGTCACTAAAAGCTGTTGTTATTCTTCATCCACGTGTGTTTCGTCTATAAGAGGGAAGCTGCATCGGATGCTGAAGGTTGGTCTTTATTTTTTCTGCCTTTCCTTTCCTATTGTTGTTTTCAGGAAGATTGAAAACATATACATGTACACTTAGGTTTAGAGTAATCAGTTGCCTTTTTTGAGCGTCATTGTGAATTATTTAACGACTTAGCTTGATCATGATCATGCAGATCACAAGTTAATAAATGTGCACACACCATCATCGGCCTCTGATCTCCTGGATTTATTCAGAAATTTTAAGCCATCCATATGATATTCTCCAGCAAAAGGAGACCTGATATACATAACCCTACCTCACAGGCTTTCCTCCTTAACTGATCCAGTGATCCTCAACTTACTTCCCCTACATATATAATACCCTGCAGGCCATGATGATGGGTGAGGCCCTGCCAGGGGGGTGTCCCAGGTCGCTTGTCGGAATTTTAAAATGTCTTGTGTCGGCATTTTGTCAAGGCTACACAACGCTGTCGGAATTTAACGACATACATATGGCTTCGTCAGTCGTTTGTCGCTATTATATTTCGTTTGAGCGCTGTCGCTACTTTTTGGCCCATGTCACTTGTCGGAATTTACCCTGGCAGGGCCTCATGGGTGTGTGACTATCTGAGAAGTTGAAAGTTGTGTAACAATGGGCAGGTATTTTTTGCAGGCTGCAGGTTGAAACTTTGACCTGCCTAATTTACTTTGTACAACTGATCAATACCATTTTCAATGACTTTCCATGACCCACGCTTACATGTGTACATGTAAAATCCATAATTTTCCAGGCCTGGAAAATAAAAATTGTAAAATCCCATTTCCAGATTTTCCATGGACCCATATGAAATCCTGCTTGTGGTTAGCCTTTCAATTGGGTTTTTAAGTAACTTCAACTTGAATAGAATTTTTTTTTTAACCTGCAAAAGCTACCTGTCATAAATCCACACAACTTCTTATTGGTGATTTTCTTAAAACTCGGAAATGTTATCTGTATGTTCTTTTATTTTGCCAAACTCTGTTTTCTGCATTTTTTGTTTTGTCTGTTTATGCATTAATGGACTAGTTCCAACGCTGTGGGATACCATTTTTTATATTGAAAGTAAGGGATAAGGCAAGGTTTTAATAGTTCGGATTTTAAAGATTATGCAGTGGATGTGGTTCACTCAAAGAAACAAACGTGAGCAGCCGAGTGAACAGCAAACATGTCAACAGGTACATGAGTGTCTGAACAAACACACTGAACAGTGTGAAGACATCATAGCAAGTGATTGACGAGCTCAAGAGTGTTATGTAATGTAGGTTTTGATAGGTTTATGTCATCAAGAAGTCCCAATGTCGGATGTTATTATTTTCGTTTGATACTTCAGATTATGATGTTGATTATTGAAATGGATGCTACTCATGCACACAACAGAAAGAATGAACAGCCGAATGACCAGCCGGCATGCGCAGGAGCACATGAATGTCTGAATCATTCCACTGAACACATGAGGGCCCATCATATAGAAACACCATAGTGTACATTGTATGGTTGTGTTAAGGATATAATTAGTAAAAAATAATTATATACATCCCAGCCCTCCTATATTTCCTATTTATTTTATAGGATCCTATAAAACTCCTATAATTGGCCAAAAACTCCTATATTTCCTATAAATACAATGTACTGCTTAAGTGACAATAATTAAAGCAAGGAGTTCCAACAGTTCAGACTGAGTTTGTATTGAGTGTAGAGGTTTTATTATGTTGTCACTTGTCCAAACAGACACCAGCACACTGATTTAGTGTTCTCTTCTCAACTTTTGTTTGAGTTTACTGGCAGAATTTGGCCTTCAGTTTTTGAGATAATTTAATGTTTTAGAGACTCCTCAAGTTGGGAAGCTGTCTTAATACAGTTTACCACTGTTGAAGCCATCTCAATGTTGTTGTTAAAAACGTTTTTTCTGCTAAATGTAAATCATTCCAAATAATTACGTTGAGTCTTTTGGAGGTTGTAAGTGGTTGACTGTTGACAATGGCTGTTAACATTTGTTTGTGAATCAATATTTTTAATTCCAGGCCCGTAGCCAGAGGTGGTGCGATGGGTGCGTCTGCACGTACCCCTCCATGAGGGGAATGGCATTTCTGTACTTCATCTATTTACATTTAATGGGTCCACCATTTGAAGATTCGTGTGGCATATTTTTGACCAAATTGTGTGATGATTCTAGGTTAATTTTAACGATACATTCTAACTAATGCCGTTCATAGTCAGCAAACCGACTCTGGCTGATTTATGTAATTACCATTTGACAACAAAATAAAGATATCTATCTTTTTCCAGTCTTCCTTTAAAATAACTGCCGGGTTCTGTTTCTAAAACTACGTTTTGAATTTAAAAATGTACCAGAATTATTGTCCTTGCTACCTTCACCTTTATATGGCTTGTTTCCTAACAAACTGTCTTCAAAACGCACAAAATGCGGCCTCAGATAACCCATTTTTCCAAAATTTTCTGGGGGGGAATACCCCCAGACCCCCCTACGAGCTTGCGCCTGCGGCGCTCACATGCAGCCACAGCTAGAATCCTGGCTACGGGCCGTAATTAAAATTAGCACAGTCTTAGAGATGAATAAAACACTCATTAAATTGTTTTTCAACTAGCATAACATCTCTGTGAGGTCTGAAAATCCTCCTATAAAACTCCTATATTTTTGCTCCTGTGCTCCTATTTTTCCTATATATTTTTTGGAAAAATGGCTGGGATGTATGTAATTATTATATTTAAGGTATACCTCATGCAGATTTGTTTAAAATTAACAGACAATGGCTTACATTAATGCTGACCTGAATGGTGGATAGATGACAATTGGACAGTGAACAAATTTTGGAGCCAACAATTAAACCAGAAGGTGGAAGGAGTGGGTAAGAAATGAATTTTAATTGCTTGACTTTTGTTTGGTTAATTAGTTAACGTGATAGTAAGTTCTGATCCTGTAGGATGTCTTCAAAACAACCGAGGCATTAGGGCATGAGCAGATTTTAAAAAATTATTACAATTATTAAATGTTTATGTTGGTAATGGATGTGAGAGATACAGACAATAGAGACAACCGTGCAAATGACCAGGCAAGCACGAGGGCTGAGCATGTATAACCATCCTGGTGAATGAATGACTAGTTTGTTATATTTTGGCAGGATATGTTAAACCTGTGAAATATAGTTTTAACATTTTTGGATGTTGTTGTTTATTTAAATCAGGATGCTGGTGATATTACTAGATTTAATGTTCCAAATATTAGTGTTAATGTTTAGTGGAACTGAGACATAAAAAATGAATGATAGTACAGTTGAGTAAATAGTAAACATGCCCACAAATTATATGCCTGAAAACCGTACTGAAGAGATGAGGGCTGAGCATGTTTTAAACATTCTGGTGGAAACAGTTAGACTTTGAGAGTGTAATTTTTGGGAAACAATTAACTGATTGATTGAACTGGCATAAGTTGCTTAATAATTGTTGTAAATATAAATAGTTCCTTTGTTTGTTTCCCTTGCTAATTAAGGTGTTTGTTTCTTTTGTCCCAGGGGTTCCAAAAAGAAGAAGTGGTGTGAGAATTTGGCATATACAGTGGACAAAATAATAGACGATTGTTCCTCAAGAGAAAAGAGAAAATTATAATTAAGGCCAAGATAATTTATTAATAGCTCTCTGGAAAGATTTTTGAAAATATTTTTTCATTTGAGGCCTGCATGAACTGTTATTTCTTTAAAAATTTTGTAGAAATAGATCTATGTACACGTTCTTGCAAAAAATAAAGTTGTTATTTCCGTTGAATTAAACATATTACTTTATAAAGACTTACACAACCCTCCAAGCTTTTTTTTTTCTTAGTGGCCATTTGGCCACTGACTGCTCAAGTTTGGTCGCCAGTGAAAACTTTTAGTCGCAAAATTAACCTCACTTTCAATCATTCTTCTCAATTTTAGTCGCCAGGCTGGCGACTTCGGTTCCAATTAATTGGTCGCCGGCTCCAAAGTTTTAGTCGCCATGGTGACTAAAACGGTCTTGACTTGGAGGGTTGTTATAGTTTCGTTTGACTTATTTTGAAAGAAGGTGCTTAGAACTGAGTGGTAATTTCATAACTTTGTGTTTAAAATGTTCATTTTGTTGCTCTACAGCCATAATTTAACTTATTTTGTATAAAAAAATTAACCACTGAGTTTTAATTTATGACACAACTTTTCGCTACAAATTCTGTGTTTCCTGCATTAATTTCCTCAGCTCTGTTGCCATGAGGGTAAGCTGGGCTGCCAGCTGTTTACATCTAATTTGGTTTTTTAGTAGTAGTTCATAAAGGTGTTTTTTCTCCTTTTTTGTTTTTTTTTCTTTTCAGCTGCTTCATTTTTTGGATAAGTTTACTTTTCATTTTAATTCTTTTTTGTATCTTCTTCTTCTTTAAATTTTTTTTCTTTTCCATTTAAGATTTTCTTTGTGCTCTTGTCTTTTCTTTGTCTTCTGTTCTTGCTCTCAAATGCCATTACACTCTGAATGTTTTGCACTCTTCTGGGATTTTATATGACCCTTAACCTATAGAAGAGTAGATGAAAAGAAATGTAAGACAATCTAGGCAATCCTTGACTGGCTGCAGTATTAAAATCTTTTTCTGAAAAATTAATGAATGGGAGAGAAGCAGTACTACATGTATGATTCACATAAAGACAAATTAAATTAAATGCTCATTGTTATCCCTTGTTATACAAGGTGGGTCCATGGAAAATCTGGAAATGGGATTTAACAATTTTTATTTTCCGGGCCTGGAAAATTATGGATTTTACATGTAACAAGGCTGCTGCCTAACGGGTGCCCAGTCACCTGGGGTGCCTAAGTTACGAGTGCGGGCGACTAAATTTTTGTTCAAGGAGCCCGCATACACTATTGGATGAGAACCTGTGAAAAACCTGTGAGAAACCTGTGAAAAAACATGTGACACAGAAACACCCTGTGAAAAAACATGTGAATTTTGCAAGGGCTAAATTTTGTCCAAAAATCACAAAATTTAGAACCCGTGAAAAAACCTGTGAATTTCATGACCTATGAAAAAACTTGTGAAAAAACATGTGAACAAAATAATTAAAAAATTCACTTTTAAAACCTGTGAATAAACCTGTGAAATAGCCTCTGAAGAAATTTCAACAAAATTACTTAGAACAAACATGTGAAAATACCTGTGAATAAACTATCAAGAGCTTTCACTGGAAAAGGAAAACAGTTTAAAACTAATAAAAAAAAACACTTTGATTAATTAAGTCAACAAAAATTGCTGTGATAAATAGGGCGAACATACAGTTGTAAGCCAGGCAATAAAAAATTGAAATATTTTGCAAGTTCAACATGATTTGAACCATTTTGATAATTGAACTGCATGCAATTGCAACACATGGTTTACTTGTAAACCAAATCTGGTATGTTCATTATTTCGGCGGGCAAAATATTGAATTTGTATGATTCATCAGGCCACACCTCTCATTTGTAAATTACTGGGCAGACCAAATGATACTTTTTCAGGATTTGGCTTGCCAAAGCTTTGTGTATGTGTTTATTTTTTCACTGCAATCAAAGTGCTTTTAAATATTTTATTAAATATAACACTTAAATATACTACCACATTGCACTGCTGATGCAATGACAGGAAAAACATAACATTGATGTATGCTCAGGTCCAGAAAAAGCTGTCTAGGCCCATACAAGTGACCTGAACAATTCAATAACCATGTGCAATCGATCATATATTTCACCATGAGACATTTCTACAACTTCCAACTAAATCAAGCTAAAATACTCATCAACTGCGTTTGGCTGGGCTGGAGGGAAAAGATTTGGCTGTTGGTCATGATGCTTGGGCCTCTCAGAGCTCTGTCAACATGTCCTGAACTTTAGCCAAATATTATTATTGTATTTATCAGATAAATTTGTCAATAAGCTAATAATAAAAAAATCCAAAGAATATTCAATCATGTACAGTATAGCTTTATTGGAAAACATCTGCCATTTGATAACACTGGTACAATTAACTGATAATGAGTAATATATGACTTTACATTTATTTACTGTTAACTGATTGTAGCAACAATTAGTATAATATGCAGTTCCAGTGCAATAATAGATTATAGCTTCAACTAGCAGAATGAAGTGCTGAAAATAAAGGTCAGGGAGGATGCCATATAAAAGACATGGCACAGAATAGAACTCTGATGCCTTCAGGTGACGGAAGTTCTCCATAACACTTCTTGGTAAGTGTGATATACAGACTAGTGGAAACAAATTCATATCTTGACTTAACAACCCTCCAAGTTAAGACCATTCTAGTCGCCATGACGACTAAAATTTTGGAGCTGGCTACTAAATTGCAACCGAAGTCGCCAGCCTGGCGACTAAAATTGAGAAGAAGGATTAAAAGCGTGAGCTAATTTAGCAACTAAAATTTTTCACTGGCGACCAAACTTGAGCAGTCGGTGGCCAAATGGCCATTAAGGAAAAAAATAGACTTGGAGGGTTGCTTAATCTCATGAAGTTTGTCTTACTGACCATGATTCAGAACTATAACTCTTATCCATCCACAAAAGTAACAGTGGTGGATCCAGACCTTCAGCAGGGGGGGGGGGGGGTTGACTACAAATGTTGAATTCTGCAAAGATAATTCTGGCAGTTCACAGAACAGGCAAAAAAGGGGGGTGAGGGGAAACCATTGGCAAATGAATTTTTTGTAATTCAGCTGCCAATTGAAGAGTTTGTTCATGTGTCCTCTCCTAACCATATCCAGTTTTTAAATTATTTTCAATAAAAGGATATGCATGGGTGTGGCCTCCTTTGATAATTTTGTTTCACTGTCTCCCCAGGGCTTAGACGATATGAGCATGAGCAGCCATAAAATGCATTGTATTAAAAAAAAATTCTTGAAATAAAGGCTTTGCTGGGGCATCAAATGTGCCAAAACCCAAACAACAATGGAGAGTCTTCAGTCTGGTTGATCTTTACTTGTATAAACCTGCAAGCAAAACAGCCAGTCATATTTTTAAAATATTGAAGGACCATAGCCAGGGTTAAACATATTAAGAATTTAAGAACGATCTCTGGCTAAAAATATGTAAGAGTACGAACTTTTGACTGTTAGATCTACAGTCTTCAACGGGTAAAAATACATCTTTTGTTATTCACTTTTACCCGTCGAAGACTGTAGATCTAACAGTCGAGAACTCGTACTTTTAAATATTTTTAGCGAGAGATCATTCTTAAATTCTTAATAAGTCATATTTTTGTTACATGCAGACACTCAGTTGCAAAATTATTAGGCCTCCTGTGGCTTCCCTCAAGCCTGATCAGGAGCAGTGTTAGCTTTTAAAAGAAGTTCTTCTTGCAGCTTATGAAACAATTATATTTAGTATCGTCCATTGCACCAAAATCAAAGATTGAAAGAGTGTTGGACAATGTTTCGCAGAAGCAGTCACAAAAGTGAACTGGCGATGAATTTTATCCTGACATAAATTCAATTTCAAGTCTTCTGTGTTTGCAAACTGAATGACAACATGGGCTTTGACAGTAATAGTAATACTGACATATATTATTAATTTATTGCCTTGCACTGTCCAATTGAATGGCTGATAAAGAACTGGTAAAACTTAATGTACATGTACATGTTCATACCTTGGTTAAACAAATCTTTCAAGGTTTCTGCAAATGGTTGCATAATGGTCTGAAAGCAAGGTGTTTGCTTTCCAAACCAGACGCCAGTGAATAAACAATATTTTCTTTGATGTCTGTAAAACAAGAATTTAGTTTATGCTAGAGTGATTTTACAAAACCTGTGAAATAGTAATATTACACTTTCAGTTTCTATAAGACACTAATGCCATTAAGCAGAACTGTTAGATATTGTTTTATGGGTTAAATGAAATCACCCTAAACACTTTACTCCATCTGCATACAAATTTACAGGTCATTCCTTGTCAAATAGTATTACCCGCTACTTATCAGTACAACGAAAATGAATTTCTTCTACTCAGGCAAGGGATCGGGCACCTTATATATCATGCAAAGCAATAGACCTTATTTAAATTCTCCGATGGCCCTGAGGCGAGAGCCTTCTAAACATGAATGTGAGGCTCATATGTGGGGGATTTTGCTAAAAAAATTAATACAAATTAAGCTACATAAGAAGGAAAAATATTACAGCAGGGTTGCTGGAAAACCAAACTAATAATATTATGCTCTAAAGCTTATGTAAGTTATCTGCAGGCTAGAGGGGTACCAGCGTCAAGCAAAAATACAAGGAGATTGAAAGTCAGTCAGTGAGACAAAAAATTCCAATTAAAGGAACTGTATCACAGATTCAGCCAAATGCAGGTACCAAAAAGTGCAACCGAACTGGGTGAAATTAAAAAAAAAAACACTTCTAAAGAACAGTGAAGGGACATTTCAAGAACCAGGGTTCATACAAAAAATCGCAACCATTTTTCCAGGACTTTTCAAGGACTTTTCAAGGACCAAATTGAATTTTCAAGGACCACCTACCAGGATTGTAATTTCACAGATGGTATATAAAATGCACATTCCCAGTCCAAGCTGGCAGGTTTCTAAGGCTTCAAGTGTTTGCTCTACCTCCTTCTTTACATTTTTCAGTTCACTTGTCTTTTCTCGTAATTAGCTGCTTTTATAACCGTGTTTTACAGTAGGTGAAGTTGCTTCACACAGGAAAAGAAAATCAGTCTATGCACAGCAAAATTGGTTTCGATGCCTCTACATTTAAAGTTGAAGAAAATTCAAGGACTTTTCAAGGACTTACACAGAAATTCAATGACTTTTCAAGGAAAAATGGAATTCAAGGACTTTTCAAGGACTCCCCCTAAAATTCAAGGACTTTTCAAGACTGTGCGAACCCTGAGAACACAGCAAATTTTACAGATGGGAAAAAATTTAAGAAAATTGAAATAGATTGACCAGGGTTTTTGAATTACTGTTCAAACAGTTTTCAAAGATAGTTCCGTTTGTTTGTAACTTTAAATTGTAAATAATTATGCCCGGAAGACATAATAAGCTAATGGCTTTGTCATCTAGATTGGTTCCACAGAAGTAATTTCTCTTCATAAACATCAGGTGCCAATTAGCAAGTATTTTGCAAAATTATATAAAATAAACTGAACTCAGCCGTGACACAGTCCCTTTACATGTAAGTTTCATACATTTCTTTAATCTTTTTTATCTTTGAGAGCCCCAAACCCCCAGGGAATTCCAATCAATCCCTTTTGTGGGTGGAGTATGGGTATTTTCTGGAACTAGCTGCAGGCACACAAGTGCATGTAGCTATAAAGCAAAAAATATTATTTAGATACCAGCATCAGGCCATCCCCCTTTTTTTTTTGTTTATTGTTGAATGCGTTTTCTGATTTTGGGTCGGTTGGTCAGGAAAGAAAAAAAAAGTAACAAAAAAAAAAAAATTGGAAAAGGAGTCTGGAACTAGGAGGCCCGGTATCTCAGCATAATATCCGTGGAGCCTGGAAACAACAAGACGTGGTTATTAAGTCAACTTGGCGGCAATGGAGGGAGGAAAAATCGACATCGTGGTTAAACTCAAACGAGAACAGCGAAAAAAGGATGAACCACCAAAACTGTATGGCAAAAAATTGCCTATGTTTCGGATTAAAGTGACATTTCTTTGAAATAATGTGTCATTGCCTTCTGCATAACTTTTTCTTTTTTTTTTAAAACACGAAAATCTGGGTCGGTCGGACGAAAACAAGGGGAGAAAAGAGAAAAACAAGGGGATGGCCTCAGCAAAGTTTAAAACACTTTAAAGGTTCACACACAGTTTAGCTCAACATAAATGAAAGTTAAAAGCCCAAATTAATTTTAATATGGTTTTAAAGAAGTACATGTAGTTGAGTACCTGCACTTTGGAGGAAGCCCATTTATAAATAGACAGTAGACAGTTGGCCAAATGCTCAATTTGGAAGAACTAAATTCAGCCACACCATCTGTGATTATCTGAAGTGATAAATGGATCTCCATTTCTTTTTGTTCTGCAACTTGTTACTCTGAAGAATCCATCCTTTGCAAAGTGTTAAGGTACAACTGTCCATCAAAAAATAATGTCCTCTATGTTGCCCTCATGTTTCTTTTTCCTAGTGAGTGATATATACACTTCTTCCCCTTTTGAGTAGAAAAGAAAGAAACCAAACAAATATAAATTACTAGAAAGGTCTGCACTGCAGAATATTTGTTTTATGCAGTACATGTAAATCTCACTGCTAACATACAAAGAAATGGTTGTTCCTATGACAAAAATCTGCATGGAAATACTCAGTTTATTCTACATGTACGCATCATCTGATTTGACCTTAGCATTTGTGGGCTAAATTTCTATGTCATCTACAGACAAGAAACAGAATGACATATAAATGGCATGCCCTCTTCAATAATAATAAAAACAAACAAACAAACAAACAAGCAAACCAGAAACCTCATTGTAACGTCCTCCGTCCATTTGGTTCTTGAATCTCAAATGAACCTTTAAGTTGGTTGGAACTTCGGACTCCAGATGACCATAACGCCGTGAGCAAGTAGGAATTCCACTGGCATAAAAAAATGTCTGGATTATCATTTACGAAACTGGATAGCTGTGCATGCAACTCGTTCAAAAGAGCCTCGAACACATCCCCCTCTTTCTAAGAACTCTGTTATCCTCGTTTTCACTTGTATATTTTAGATGACTGTTGATCGCATCTCTGACTTGTTCAAAATGCGGTAAAATGTTGTTTTAGGGATCTTTGCGTTAGGTTGAGAGAGATAGTTTCCAAAATGTCCTCTCTTCGTTGTGGCTTCGGATTTACTGTCCTTTCAGAGGAAGAAGAATTGGAATTTGAACAGGCCGCCATTGCCACAGTCAAGCAGTCAAGCGAGAACTGCGAGAACTTAGTAACCTCTCGTTTACGCGTCCACAACAAAAGTTCAGCGGCGTTCTTGAAAGGATGCTCGGTGGTTCGGGCGGCCGCGTTTTTTGGCGGGCTTTTTACCGCCAAATCGTCAAGAAAACCATCTTTGCTCCCATTTCTTCACACTTTTTTGCCTGTTTATTTCTTATCGGCTCGAAACTGACAAGACTGTACAAAACCTAGTCCAAAGAGTTCAAAAGTTTTGAGTTCAAGAAATGGGAAAAGTAATTCTCGGTACGAGGATGAAGGTAAGAGACTTTCCTTGCTTTTTATAAGCCTTTTTAGAACTATTTTATTCTACTATTTAAGCGTATTGATATTCAACTTTTTTAATAAGCTTAATTTATCTGTAAGATATTAACTTATAAATATATTTTAGCTCAATTAGCTCTCCAGCTGAATATTTTAGACACTTAACGTTCATGTATGTATGTAAGTTTTAGATTATGTATACTGCAAGTAGGCTAGCGCTGGGAACAGCTTTGCTCTCGCCTCCGCCAGTCTTACACACAAAAATAAAATAACGCCTGTTCTCCAGGTTATATACTTAATAATTGAAGTGAAATTTTTTTTTTAACGTGTACAAATAATAATTTATTCTATTTTAACCCCCCCGGGGGGGGGGGCACTTCGTATAAATGGGCTAATGGGGATGTGCCGTGGGATGGGGTCGCATTTTCACGACAGGACTGACTATAATGGGGTCGCTTTTTCAAGCATTTTTTATAGGGTGACTAGAATGGGTCACACTTTTGCGGGATTTTGAGAGTAAGAAAATTCTGGCAAGTTGTGATTTATAAACGGAAAGATTCGCCGAAAAAAAAGTTACCGTATTCATTGCTGTTGTTTAATATTTCACAAACGGCTCCCATTAAGTGACTAAGTTGGGGTCGTGAAAATTACATTTAAGGTCGCCACACGAGGCCAGGGGACCAGTCGCAGGGACCGGTCGCAGGGACTGGTCCCTGTAGAGTTTACAAGATGGAATGAGTCGCGGGGACCAGTCCCTTGAAGGGTTCACACGCTGGGACCTGTTTCGCAGCAAGATAGCAGTATTTATGACGTTTTCAATATATAAAACAAGATAATCACCTTGTGGAGATGGAAAATTATTATTATTATTACTATTATTATTATTATTATTCCTATCATTGTTCATATCTGAGCGTGCTTACTGGACTGTGTTCAACAATTGTTTTAAAAACATGGAATGTTGACAATGTTCGAAATCCGCTCGTATTTTATAATTTTGATATCAGGTTTCCTTTCGGTGTTTTTATACCTGAAAAAAAAAATAAATTGCATCATTTCATCAAAAACTGCAAAAGTATAGTATTCTCCAGGCTAGCTGAAAAAAAACATCCGATCAAATTTGCATAACATAAACCGAATGTCACGCATTCTCTTCATGAAATGGCGCAAAAACATGCTAGCGACAGCTAGCTATATATAGCGAGAAAATTTGGCAGGACCTTTGTTTTCATCGAGTAAAAATGGCTTCGAGAGCTGCGAAGAAAAAGACTCTGTTGCTCCTGATGATGATGCAAGACGAAGAATTGCCGGTTTCTTATGAACAAAGAATCAATTACCATTCGTGTACTGGTGATGCTCCAATCTTCAATATTAATGCCATGCCAACAGTCTGTTCAGTAGTATTCTGTTCAATCTGTTCACTACTCTGTTCAGGCATCGCCATCTTCAAACACGAACATGCAGAATTGTGGGAGCTTAAAATGCTGATCAGCGATTGGTTCATTTTTAATTGGTCGCAGGGACCAGTCCCACGACCCTGTTCACACGAGGGACCAAGCAAAATATTGCGGGGACCAGTCCCTGCGACTGGTCCCACGAATTCAAACCAGTTTGAATTCTTGGGACCGATTTTAATTAACAGTTACTGCTGCTCAATTGTATAATTGCTTTATTTGTAGATGGTTTAACTCATCCCAGCTGGTGCACATATGTATGTTTATGCTAACATCATTGAGCAGGCCTCCAGATGAGCATCAGGTACTGGATGTGCAGCATGCCTCAGCCTGCTGGATGCCTTGAATGAGGAGTTTAAAGGCCAAAACCTAACTAGAGGAAATGGCAAATTATCAAATTATATTCTGAACAGCGTTATTGGTAAGCATAAATTTCAGGATGTACAAGTTTATAACTTAGTCATTGCAAATTATGTGAACCACAAGCAAATGTCACTAAGGTGATTTCTCAGTACTGCATTGCGCATTCCTACTGTGCAGAATTTGACGCCCGATTAGCGTGCACATAAACAAAATGGCGGCTTTTTTCTATAGGGCTTGGCTCGTGATAGAGATAAACTACCTTTTTGTAGTAAACAAGCATGGTCACCTATATTTTTTATAGTATAATTTTGGTGTAAAAATTGTCCTCTTTGAGTAAGACAATTTAAAAAAAATTCATAAAAAAAGATATAGCTGAGTGCGTGCACAAAACTGTTACTCAAGGACGCAAATTATGACCTTGAAAACAGCAATGCGAGGATTGTTTTGATTCGATGTCGTTTGAATTTGTGAAAACATGTATCATGTTTCTATCGAGTTATAGAAACGCGAGTGGAATTTTGGGAGAACGAGAAATGCTGTGGGAACACGAGTTGCAGGCAAGTGTTTCCACAGCTTTTTCGAGTTCTCCCAAACTTTCACGAGTTCATTCTGAGGAATCACCTTCAATCAATTTTGTCACTTCAATATAGCCTAAATAAACTCACCCTGTGTGTAGTATTAAAAATAAAACAATAACAATGACAACAAACTTGCCATAATGAGGGATAAATTGTCAATTATTATAACAATTATTTAATTGATGGGTGTTGTTAACACTTAATGCATTGTCTTCATGTCAAACAAATTGATATGAGTAACTGTATCCTTATTCATTCTGCTTTCTGTCTCATTGATTCAAAACAGGATTTACACTGAAGAAGTACCAGGGGTTCACTGTATCTGCAGCTGCCATCAAGATAGGTCTCCGTAACAAACTTAAATTACCACATTCAACTCTGTGCTAGGGAGTTTAACTTGGATAAACTAGCAGATGTTAATTATTTTGCAAATTAAACCTCATGCACCTTGCTTATGTATACAGCTGATTATGTTTCAAGATAGTTTTTCTCTTCATTTTAACTTAACTTTCTCTTTTTTTAAGAAAGCATCTGGGTTGTAAAGGTTTCTCAGCCTGAATTTACTTTTTTATTATTCAGGAATAGGGAAATATTGTATCTGGTGGATGCATTATTTATGGGTTAGAGACTGTTGTGAGTGTTTTGTTTACAAATACACGCACGCGCTGGCTGCACAATGAACGAGAAATTTTCAATACTGCACGAGGCGTAGCCGAGTGCAGTATTGAAAATTTCGAGTTCATTGTGCTGCCAGCAAGTGCGTGTATTTGTAAACAAAACACGAACTAACAGCCTCTAACCCTTTTAATATACAATCTGAGTACACTGCACGCAATACACAATTTCGCGAACTTTGAACAAGAATTTTTAATAAATAGAATAAGAATTCAGTTCTAGCTAATAAGTAGCACAAAATTATATTAGCGTAGTTTAAGAATATAGAAATTACAAAGCTAAATTAAATATAAGTGAGGCTAAAATCATTCACAAAATCGTTCAAAGTTCATATTTGTTCTTCCACTATTTCTGCAAATCTGTCAGCTGAAGCCATTGTCAATAATGCACGATTTTTATGCGTTATTGTCAATAACGCACTGTCGGAGTTTGCTGACGACAGGTAAAGTAAAATCACGTGTTCGATTTTAACCAATCGCGCGCGTGGATTTTGGACAGTGAACGAAGATTGTATATTAATTATTTGTAATTCACTGCAGATTGAAGGAAATTTGTTAATAATTGTAAGTTTATTTTTTTGGACTCAATCTCTAGAGACTTTTGAATGTTGTTGAGTGAGAGAGTTCTAATATACTGTCATTAAACTGCTGCAGTTAAATGAGTCATTTTGCTGTTTTTGTAAGTATAATTGAGGTCTAATGTATTAACAGGACCGGAGGTCTAGTGTATGGAAGAATCTTGAGTGCAGACCGAACGCAGTGCAGCTTGGATTCGTTAATGTCATCCCGTGAGCTACTAATGCTGCTATGATCAGATCCTGAGTAAACTAACACAAACTAAATTATTGGAAGATACATGCAGCAACAGTCACATTTTCTGGAAAAAAGAATCAAAGTGCACTGACATTTTATATCTTAAGCAAAAGGCAATTAATGCAATCTGTGTAGTTTTGTATGCAAAAAGTATACAATACTGACCATTTCCATTAATGTTTTTAACTGAATGTAATTACAAAATGTGTACAAAAAGTATGCATCACAGCCCACTGACAGGTAATTAAAAATGTTTTGTATACAAAAAGTATACATCGTCTATATGTTGCGGTTTAAATTTATCTTTGGTTTAAAAATTTTCAAACCAGTTTGATTTTGATTTCCCTTTGTTTCAGATTATGATATAATGAATATGAGACAATGAAAAACCAAAATCAAACTGGTTTTAAAAATTTTAAACCAAAGATAAATTTAACCACAACATATACATTTTGTACAAGCGGTTCACCAAGTTTTTTACAGGTTTTTGTCCTTTTTTACAGGTTTTTGTTCTGTGAAAAGTGCCCTGTTTATTTTTCAGGTTTTCAGATCTTCAAAACCTGTTAAAACACTCCAAAACAAAATTACTTTTCATAGGTTTTTTCACAGGTTTTGACCCTGTGAAAAGTGCCCTGTTCACAGGTTTTTGAGATTTCAGACCCTGTGAAAAAGCTCCCCAAACACTATATTCTTTTTCACAGGTTTTTTCATAGGTTTTTTCACAGGTTGTATTTCACAGGTTTTTTCATAGGTTTTTTCACAGGTTTTGACCCTGTGAAAAGTGCCCTGTTCACAGGTTTTCAAACTTTCACACCCTGTGAAAAACCTGTGAAAAAACATGTGAAAACTTGTAGTTCACAGGTTCTTTCACAGGATAATTCACAGGTTTTTCACAGGTTTTTCACAGGTTCTCATCCAATAGTGATAGGCGCCTAAGCATCGATTTTCCATTCTCATGTAATGACTTCAATTTCCTTGTAACTTTGTTCCACTGGCGTAAGATATATCCCGTTCAAAACAGTAAGTGCTTCATTTCAAAATGGAAATACTAAACTTGTCCACAATCGAGATAATTTTTTTTGCAAAATTTGGCAACTTCAAAAACCATGTATTTTCGACTGTTTAGGACTGGGACTTACTCCCAAATATGGAATGAAGAATGAATGGTATTATGGGCTGCTTCACATCTCATCGCTTTGTTGATGTTTTGGAGGAGTTTATAGTGAATTTGAAGTAAACATTTATGGATACAAAAGTGAAATGAATCTCCTGGCCATCCATGCATCAGGTCTGATCATGACAATTTTAATCTGCAAAAGCTTGATACAAAAACCTTTTCAACAAGCCTAAAATAATGTGCAGAATGTTTTGATGTTACACTTACGAATTACTGTAATTAAGCTTATTGTTGAACTCAAACTTTTATTTTTTCACTTTTGAGAACGCTTAATTTCATAACAACAGAAAATATGTGCCTTTTCTGTGACATTCTTATCAGCTAGTGCTTTTTGTGGATCAAGTTTCTTTGTTTGTTCATTGGAACTGTTTTGTGTTTCATCTCGCTCATTGAACCGTGACAAGGAGAACATTACACTTGAAAACAATAATGTGCTAGAAAACTTTGCTGAAAACAGCTTGAATAACATGAATAATGTTTTTAAAACTACTAAAATCTATTGGTATAAGCAACTCATTTGATAAGCCGAGAAACTGTTTTTTTTTTCACAACTTAATTTTTCTGGTCTATTTTTGACAACTGATTATGAAATGTAGATAAAATCATAATTTAAATAACCTTCAAATAGACCTGATAGCAATAATTCAAGTTCTTTAGTGAGCTTGCTGTGCAAAAGTGAAATAATAATTTTGCTGCTTCATTGATTTTGCTTCAAAACTTTGGATGTTCAAAACTCCTTTTAAACAATGTTTTATTTTGTTTTACACATTTTCAACTTACAGTATTTTATCCAACATTCATCATCACAGCACAATATACTGGTCGGATTTTCAAACTCATTTTAAGCCTACAGAAACTTTCTAATATACACACTCCTGTTCATGTCACCCAATCAGTGTAAAAAGGGTTTTATTGAAGGAGAGGCTCGGCTAAATAAACTGTCAAGTTAAGAAAGCTAGAATTTCTGACAACTATTTGAGGGATACCCTCAGTCAGGAGCTCTCAGAGAAAAAATCTTGTCCGAAGGAGTTCTCTGTTCTCTGTAATGGCTTGGGCTCCTAACTTTTGATGTTAGGAAGCCCGAAGGGCTCCTTAGAAATTTCCTTAGGCAGCAGCCTTGTGTAAGCGTGGTCATGGAAAGTCATTGAAAATGGTATTGATCAGTTGTACAAAGTAAATTAGGCAGGTCAAAGTTTCAACCTGCAGCCTGCAAAAAATACCTGCCCATTGTTACACAACTTTCAACTTCTCAGATAGTCACACACCCATCATCATGGCCTGCAGGGTATATATATGTAGGGGAAGTAAGTTGAGGATCACTGGATCAGTTAAGGAGGAAAGCCTGTGAGGTAGGGTTATGTAGATCAGGTCTCCTTTTGCTGGAGAATATCATATGGATGGCTTAAAATTTCTGAATAAATCCAGGAGATCAGAGGCCGATGATGGTGTGTGCACATTTATTAACTTGTGATCTGCATGATCATGATCAAGCTAAGTCGTTAAATAATTCACAATGACGCTCAAAAAAGGCAACTGATTACTCTAAACCTAAGTGTACATGTATATGTTTTCAATCTTCCTGAAAACAACAATAGGAAAGGAAAGGCAGAAAAAAATAAAGACCAACCTTCAGCATCCGATGCAGCTTCCCTCTTATAGACGAAACACACGTGGATGAAGAATAACAACAGCTTTTAGTGACAGCGACTTTCAAAACTTTACAGCGAGGGTTAACTACTCCCAGCACTTAACACTACAAACTATGATCACCAGTATTTCATCCATGATGTTGTGGAGATCGTAGGCTATAGAACATGATGTTATCGATGCATCAGGAACTACTAGAGCCAAAAGTTGGAACGCCACTCGTTTTCAAGGTGTGAAATATCCGCCATGATATGGCACTTCGCTCTCTGTTTTTCCCCTACAAAATGATAATAAACGTTCCTCTCTTGCCAAAATCTTTGCTCAGGAAGTCGAAACAATGTCTCTGCAACTTGCTGATATCCTCATAATAAAATAGCATGAAAGTGTTTGTTCACAAAAACGAAAAAATCACACTCGACCGAAACTTTACTTTTCAACTCTACAGAAACGAGCGCCGCGCCGATTTTTGACCGATTTTGACCGGATGTGACGTCATTTGTTGTTGGATGATTCAGATACAAAAAAAGTGCCAGGCGTCGAAGAGTGTTCTGCCCCGCCCCTGGATGTATGATATGATTTAAGTTTTGCTCATCGTTATATCACATCTACTCTTTACACTCTGCTAAAAAATGGGTTTTCTTTAAGAAATTAAGATACCCGCGAAAATCCCAGCTAGTTTGTGAATGTTCTGCTTATTTACCTAAGAGGAATGAGATCTCGTTTTCCAACAACTATAAAAACTATATCGAATGCACATTTGTGCCGCGTGCGCAAATAAAAACAATTATCTTATTCTTTTATCATTATTTCATCATCTCGATTAAAAAAAACTTGAATTCTATTTGAATTCTCGTGTAAAGGTTTATGAAGGCGAAAGAGCTATGGCTAAAGACAACAACCTTCTTGGCTGCTTCGACCTCGTGGACATCCCACTGGCTCCACGTGGTGTGCCTCAGATCGAGGTAACCTTTGACGTGGATAAAGATGGCATTCTCAGCGTGACAGCAATCGATACTTCCTTAAAGAAAAGTGTTCAGGTCATCAAGCAAGGATGTTCCAAGGATGATGTTGATCGATTGGTCAAAGAAATGGCACAACATGTTCTTTAGTTATGGAACTGTCAAAGCCCGTGTGCTATTGAGTTATTTGTTAGTTATTTGTTAAGTTTCAATGCAAAAGTTTTGGCACAACTAGAGTTGATCTCAAAGTCTTCAAAAGATACTGTATCACAAAACAATCGTTAGGGCTATTAGATACACAGGCAGCCCAAGCTCTTTGGAAGCTGTGAACGTTTTAAAATATCAATCTTTTAAAATAGCTTATGTTTTATTTTAAAGCGGTAATGCAACCTAAAAGATAAGTTAATTCAAGTAAAAGTGTGCATTGTAACGTCAGCTGGTTGATACTTGTTTAATAAATATTTGCCACCTATAGTGCGGTGCATTTTAAAGACAACTGTGCACTTGAAAGTGTTATATTATTTCGATATAAATGCTTTGTCCTGGTTATTTCATACAATGCTATAACAAGCTCAATTTTACTATTGAACAGCTTTTCAATGTCATTATTTTGTTTTTGCATGTCTGCCGTTAATTTTTGTTTTGTTTTGTTTTTGTACTTTGGGCCTACTTCTCGAAGCGCAAAACAAAGTACCCTTCACTTTTTTACAATACAGGCAGAAATCTGGCGCTCATTGATCTGAAGCTCTGGTTGGTGAGAGAACGGACCATGAAAATGATGAAGCCTGTCAGGCTACGTCAACTTCAAGGTAACGCGACTTTCTAACAAACGTAACCTGGAGAGTGAAAAATGCCAAATGGAAATTTGGGGTGAAGAACTCGTCGGTTTCAAGCTAGAAGAAAAAGTGACTATTCCGCGCTGTGTCGCCCGCGCAATTTCGCTATTATTTTTCTCTCTAATCACCGGCAAAGTCAACAAATAATACAAAAAATACACCACATTTTTCAATCGTTTTCTCTTCATATCTGTCCAAATCGTTTCAGTAAAACCCCTTGCTTTGCTTACTTCTACTTAAATTTTTCGACCTTTATGATGTCATATCTATTGCCTATATACTGGTTATGCAATGCTTGCCCACCAGATAATAGAAAAAGAAAGAGAAGACAAGGCCTGCAAAGCAGCAACGAGGGCGGACTTGATCGCCAAAATCAGGGCGAACCATGAAAGAGATTGGAGTTGCATTCAAGAAATCGAAGGCTTGAAACAGAAGCAAAGCAGCCTCGAAGAGAAGAACAAAGAGTAAGAAACCCGTTTGGAGAGCTAAACAAGGAGTTAACTGCTCAACAAATGCACAAGATAAAGTATAATCACAATTTAAGGAAGGTGTGAAGTCGCTACTCAACACGCCTGCAAAGGAAGAAAACTAAGATTTTTATAGTCAAGCTGGAGAGCCACAGTTGCCGAAGCAACCTAAACTTCCAATTCAATATACTCAGTGAGAAAATAGATGAGTCGTTCTAAAAAAATCTGAAAAAAAAATCTGTTTTTTTTGCTCATGCTAAAAATGAAAATTAGACGTTTTACAATACGTTACTGCAAACGGATGGCAAAGAAGTGAAAATCTAAAGAGGCCTTGTTACAGCAACAACTCTCCTCACTACACTATCCCGCACAGAGGTTCATAGCAAAATCTACGAGGTAAAACAGATACTCGGACAGATTTCATTGATGCACAAAACAGAGGGTGTCAGGATTAGGAATAACACAGTGTGGTGCGAGCAAGGAGAGCGTAGCACTAGATATTTCTTCGACCTTGAAAAACAAAGCCAGTCTAAGACATATATCACAAAATAAAATTTAAAGTCGAAAATCGTATTCTTGCTACCAGCACCGAAGTCCTGAGGAGGAACATATAGGTACTACCAAAGCCTGTAGGCTTCGACTTGTACAAACCCAAATGATACTTGTCATAATGAGTACTTCGATAGTTCGACCCTTTGAAAACTAGCTAAAAACTGGTCAAAACTGACGAAACTTTCCCAACTAACTGACACGTGATGGCATCTTAACATAAGAAGAATTCTATACCTCTGTTAAAGAATCTTCCAAGTCTCGGGACGATGCATGGTTTACTCTTGGAATTTTATTTATTCTTTTTGGACAGTAGTTGACAGCCTCAATCTCGCTTTCGAGATCAGTGAACTGTCAATATCGCAGAAGAGAGGAATAACCATCCTTACCCAACGATAAAAAATGCTATTTAAGATAACTTGAGACCAATATCTGCAACCGCAGATTTAACATTCTTTGACTGTTAAGAACGGAATGTCATACTGAAGCCTCTAAGAGACTGACCAATGAAGTGTGTTTTCTGGGGGTTTGTTTTTCCCGCCTTTTAAACGCCCGCAAAAGATAACTTTTAAAAAAGATCATTTGCTCTAGAAAAGTGACTCAGCATCTGGCCATCAAAGGCTTTAATACTCAAAGGGAAAATCAACATCATGAAAAGCTTAGCTCTTTGAAAAATAACTTTTTCTGTATTCGCAGGGTTCCCTGTTGATCCGTTGATCAAGTGAACAAACCCCTATCAGACTTAATGTAAAACCATAAACCGCCAAAATCAAACATTCGATAATGATTGGTGAGAATTAAAGAGAGCGAATTCGATATACTTGATTTTACAATTAATGTTGTATTGTCCGGGCAATGGACAGGAATTGTTGTCTGCATGCATTGGGAGTTAGCTTGGTATGCTTGGTGTGGCATACCAAGTTAGCTCCCAATGTGGATAACAATTCCTGTTCATTTCCTGGACAGTACAACATTCTTTTTAACAAATATTCTTAATTATATGCATTTTTATTTCGTAACTTCACGCATCGTATTATAATTTCTTTCGTTTTTAGTCATTCACATTTTACCCGTCGAAGACTGTAGTTCCCATAGTCGAAAGCTTGTAGTTTTTAATAGTTTTTTTTTTATTGAGCTGTTAACAATACGACACATATTCACAGTACACTAATTACGCTACTTACAATGCATTAAGTTAACTACTTACAATACGGCACTTACACTACGTACAATGCATTAATCAAAAACTACTTACAAAAGATCAATTTACACTATTTACAATGCGGCACTTACACTACGTAAATTACATTAATTAAACTACTTACAGTACTGTACTTATACTACTTGTATTGCTAATTACAGAGACATGCACATTAAATACACGAGTAAAATAAAAGTAAGGACGAAAAAAAAGGAACAATGAAACAGAAATTGAAAAGGCTAAGGAAAAAAACAAAAACAAAAAAAAAGAGAGAGAGAAAAGAAGAGAGAGGCCGCAATCCTAATGTAGAGGTCTTGGAAGAAGAGTGCAGTTAAAACAAAGATTAAGTAGCGATAGAGGATTATATTAAAACAAGTACACTAAAGTCACAGTTCATTTGAAACGGTTCCATTTTGAATTGTATTTCTTAACAGACTTCGTCTTATAGGCAAAACATTTGTCAATTTCTTGGCACTTTAAGAACGTTCGCATTCGCAAAAATTCGCAAAAGTTTTTAATAGTTTTAGCCAAAGATTTTTTAGACAAAAAGTGATTATAATTTATATAGGTTATGTAATTGTTGTATTTTTTTTCCTTATTCTGTAACTAATTAATTAGATATAAGTTATGTAATTATGTTTTGTAACTTGAGTAATATGTTGTGTTTTAATAAATGTTTTTCCATAAAAAAAAAGTGATTCTTGGGTAAAGACCCTGTCCGACAATCTAAACGAGGAAGGAAAGTTCTTGTCTTTTTTGAATTTAAGAAGAAGTATAAAACAAGCACATATAGACACACACACAGTATAGATTTTTATTCTATACAGAGTTGTGTTATGCCATTCCAAAGTATGGTTTGTACAGGACAGTCATATTTATTGTTTGTCAGCAAGCACGTCCATCATTTGACGTCTCTAAAACGCAACAACTACTGAGCCATCTTGCGTCCGAGAATCCTTCAACGACTTCAACCTTTAGTTGCTTGGAATTCATCTGTTATTGTAATTCATCTCCTTAGTATTTACTTAAGTACTGCTAAAAAATCACTTACACCGTAAATTGCAGTGTATACGAATTGTACTGTTTATTTAAGCTCTTCTTTTGCAACACTACCTTGTCATGGATAGGAACTATAGGACTGTCTAAAAGGGCAGTAAAAACTCTGTTTTTACAATATTTATGAAATTGTCGATCCTTAAATATTTGTCCAGGCTAATAGGCTGTGAGAAGACTATGAAAGTGTATATCAAAATATCAATTGCGTTAAACATGCTGAATTTAACCATGCCTCAATCAAATAAACGTAAAAAAGCTTTATTTACAAAATTCAATACCTCGAAGAAGCAAATGTAAATTGTTCCTGATGAGGGGATTGAATATGGATGCGGAATATGCCTGAATTAATTGCGTAATGAGCAGGGTGGGACCTTATGAAATGCTATCACTTTTAAATAAGATCGCTTTTAAATAAGGCACCAATTCCATCACCTTTATCACCTATGACGACGAAATTTGAGATTTCCTTTCATTGGAAATCAATCGAAAAGAATCTATTTAAGTTTCTAGACTTTCCTTTGTGGCTTCTAGAGCGCACACATAACAAACTGTATGACGGCTTCTTCGTGATATGCGCGTCCGTTATAAAATGTACACCACGAATCCTTGGATACATCTCTTTCACGAGCTTTTAAAAAATTAGCAATTTAACTTGATGCTGATTTTATAATTGATCCCAAAATTGTAAAAGATGAGCTTGTTTCATCTGGTGTTGTTTTATACATTTCAGGTTTCCTGACTGACTCACCAACATTGAACGCTACAACCTCTCTATTCTCAGGGTCTTTTGCGTTTATTTTACCTAATATTTTATTACTTGAGAAACCTTTTCCTTCACCAGTTGCCTTTCCGCCTATTTTCCAACTAGTTGAACCTCCAGACGTACTCCAAATTGCTCCCCCGCCTCCAGCTCCTCCACCACCAGCTGCTCCTCCAGCTCCTGCTCCTCCTCCACCTGCTCCTCCACCTCCAGCTACTCCACCAGCTGCTCCCCCGCCACCTCCTTTTCCACCTACTTCTTTTCCACCTATTTTCCAACTAGTAGAACCTCCACCTTTTGCACCACCTCCACCTGCTCCTCCACCTTTCCCTCCACCAGCTCCTCCTCCACCTCCTGCTGCTCCTCCACCAGCACCTCCTCCTCCTCCAGCTGCACTCCCAGCAGCTGCTCCTCCACCACCAGCTGCACCACCACCAGCTGCTCCCCCACTAGCTGCTCCTCCACCAGCTGCTCCTCCACCAGCTGCTCCCCCACCAGCTGCTCCACCACCAGCAGCTCCTCCGCCAGCTGTTCCACCGCCAGCCACTCCTCCACCAGCTGCACCACCACCTGCAGCTCCTCCTCCAGCGGCTCCCCCACCAGATGCTCCACCGCCAGCTGCTCCTCCACCAGCAGCTCCCCCAACAGCTCCTCCTCCACCAGCTGCTCCCCCACCAGCTGCTCCTCCACCGCCAACTGCTCCACCACCAACAGCTCCTCCACTAGCTGCTCCTCCACCAGCTACTCCACCGCCAGCAGCTCCTCCGCCTGCTGCTCCACCGCCAGCGGTTCCTCCGCCAGCTGCTCCTCCACCGCCAGCTGTTCCACCACCAACAGCTCCTCCACTAGCTGCTCCACCGCCAGCTGCTCCCCCACCAGCTGCTCCACCGCCAGCAGCTCCTCCACCAGCTGCTTCTCCACCAGCTGCTCCTCCACCAGCTGCTCCCCCACCAGCTGCACCACCACCAACTGCTCCTCCACCAGCTGCTCCTCCACCAGCTGCTTCTCCACCAGCTGCTCCTCCACCAGCTGCTCCCCCACCAGCTGCACCACCACCAGCTGCTCCTCCACCAGCTGCTCCCCCACCAGCTGCTCCCCCACCAGCTGCACCACCACCAGCTGCTTCTCCACCAGCTGCTCCTCCACCAGCTGCTCCTCCACCTGCAGCTTCCCCACCAGCTGCTCCTCCGCCAGCAGCTCCCCCACCAGCTGCTCCTCCACCACCGGCTCCACCACCAGCTGCTCCTCCACCACCGGCTCCCCCACCAGCTGCTCCACCACCAGCGGCTCCTCCACTAGCTGCTCCACCGCCAGCTGCTCCTGCACCAGCGGCTCCCCCACCAGCAGCTCCTCCGCCAGCTGCTCCACCACCAGCTGCCCCTCCACCAGCGGCTCCCACACCAGCGGCTCCTCCACTAGCTGCACTCCCTTCCGTTACACCTGGAGAGGGAGGAAGACCAAGTCTATCAGTTAACCAAGATGGTAACCAGAGCTTTGGCCCCTCTCCGGGTGGTAGTGGAGCTGGAACAGGCTTAGATACGATCAGGGTTGGCATCATCCAGACGTCTTCGAGTTTTTTCCCACCAGGGTTACAGCAACAAGGACAACATGGTGGCACCATGCATGATTGTGGTTGACACGGCAAGCAATCAGAGCATGAACAACCACACGCTGAGGGATTAAAACAAGAACCTCCACCTCCGCCGCAAGGCATGAAACATATGGATCCGTCTTGTTCTGGAGAGTCGCCGGATTGATCCTCTTGGCTTTCTTTGTCTTTTTTCTTCTTCTTGAATTTCTGCATACTTGCGATATTATTATCATTATTGTCACTATCTGATTCAGTCTCTGAACTATCCTCCATTTCTTCGTCGTTTTCTTTTTCGTTAATAGTTCTCAATGCGTTTTCTAAAATCATGTATAATTTCTTGAAATCCTGTCGTGAAATCTCATGAACTGGCCCATCGGGCTTCTCCTCTTTCATTCTTTTGGTAACCGAAAAGCCACGACCATTCCTTTGAATCAACAATACTGGATTTGAGACATATCTTGAGTTATTGAACGTTTTAACAACTAGACCGTTGAAATCCTTGATTTGTTGTAATAGTCTGTAAAAAGTAAGGTAATCATCTTGAAGCGATTTGCCAATGTGTCCTCCAGCTACCACGGAATAAAGTAGAGTCAATAGTACAAAAGGTTTGAATACTTCATACATTTCGGTCCATTTTCCTTTCTCTCGGCTCTAAACTGCGACCACATCTTTTAGCTGTCAATAAGCAACAACTTCTTGGAATACCATATTTTCTGTTCCGATCAAAGATTTTTTTAACTTCGTAAAGTGGGTCAATTAAGTATAAAATATGTCAAGAGCCTCTGCCACCTTGATACTTAGTCCTATTGAACACATAAAATAGCAGGTCACTGTATTGTTCAAGGCCATAGGGTTATCAAATATTTAGTCATATTGTTCTTTGAAGTGTTCCATCGAAATAATTTTTGCTAAGGTTTCTACTCACCTATTGTAGGTAATTCAACTAGTAAAGAAATTAAGAAACAAACATAACATTTCGTGGCATCTGCATTTATTGGAAAAATCCTGGTGCTCGCGCAACATAGGAACCGGACTGCCTGTTTTTATTCGCTTTGGTTCAGCTTTAGAGAAGAAACGATTTTAAACATTACATTTCAACGACAAGAATTTTATCTGCTATTTTTGATACGCGTTGTAGTTTCTTAACTGAGAACTGTTAACGAAGCTGCTAACGTGCAAATTTTGCTTTGGTGAGGTAAGACAAAAATTTAATCAACTTATGTCTCTTTCGGAGACGCCTTATTGGCTTGGAAAAGAGAGGATAAAACATCAAATAATTTAATGGTACCTATCTCCTCTTCCTACCAAGATAAACACCGTAATGTGGACAGCCACATTTTGTCTTCGATTTTAATGGCTTCATTTTAAATTTTGGTGGACTGTATTTGACCTTGTACATTATCATTGGGCGCATGAGGCAGCATCCACCGCAGCCACAAGGGATGCAGCAGAGAGATGGCTTCGGTTTGGAAGACTTGTCCTTTAGTTTTAAGACGGGCTTTCCTGGAACACTAGTACTTTGGTCGCATTCCTTCAGACCATCCAAAGCTTTCTTTAAAAGTCTACAAACGTTTTTTAATTTAGCGGAGTTGAGAGTTCTTGTTCTAGCAAAGTCACTGCCATCGGCTAGATTGACGTTGCTCTCGGACGCTAACGTACTTTCTTCTGTTTCGTTATTCCGACGCTTCTTGTGATCAGGACGGTGCAAAATTCCGTTGGTAGATTTTAAGCTAGCTAGTACATTAAAATCCCCGTTTGCCTCACGTGCACGATAAACGTTTTTGGAAAACTTGGATGCTAAACAGTCACAATGTAGATTCAAAACTATGCACCATAACACTGTCAGTGGAATTACCTTCTCCATGAACCATTTTCGCATCAGGAACAGCATCCTCCCCTTTAATAGAAGTTTGTTCTTTTTCTTAAATTCGCATGCTAGATAAGTGAAACCACTCTTCAGACGATGACCAGACTAAGTAAGGCCAAAAATATTTGCATTGTTTTTCTAACAGGTTAATCTGTCATCAAACACATGTCAATAGACACTTATCAGTGGCGCATCCAGGCGTCGACCTTCAGCTAAGAGGGGGCCTGCTTGACAATGAATGTTGAATTTTGCAAAGATAATTCCGGCACTTTAAAGAAAATAAGATGGGGGCCGGGCCCTCCCGGGCGCCTTCCCTGGATCCGCCACTGCTTATATGTAAGGCACGTCGAAAGAGTTGCTCACTTTATCACCATTATTTTGCAGTGGGTATACGAAAACCTTGAACATATTTATAAAAATGAGAGAAAGTAGAAAAATAAGCTTTTGGCTTCACCACTGTCCATTTCTTTACATTTCCTGCAGTTTGAGATGTTATTTAAAGGTTTTGTTCAGAAAATGTTTCATATCTAAGATGCATTTAAGTGTTCAGGGCTTCAAGTCCTATGATAGTAAAAAGGAACCTTTCTGTTGTTTATTCCAAAGATTCGCGTTGCAGCCAGTTGAGACGGCTTATTACAAATTAGTCGTATTTCTCCGTGATGGTGAACGGTCTTGGGTGGTTAGTGAGATTGTTGTCGCCCCTTGGAAACTTTTAATTTCACTGGCGATGAAAAGGAAACGTATCCTTTTTGTTGGGGTGTTCCCGAAAATACTTGACGAAATAAAAAAATAAAATATATACATTTTTGTTTTTAACAATAAGATTACAGTATTTACGAGCGAATACTCAAGGAGGCGTAGTCGAGTTGACTATCGCTGAAACAAAACTAGGGCGAGCAGTCTAACTGTTTTAGTAGAAACTCTGACTAAAGGATTGCAGTCCAAAACTTACAATTAATTTTATGTCCTGATAAGCCAAAAATTAAGAATCATTTCCACTTCAAAGAGCAACGCGTGCGATTAAAAAAAAATTAAGAAAAAATAATTTGAGAAGGAAAACAGAGTTTCTGCAACTAATCTTTATTCTAAATAACTTCGGCAGTCTGTGAGGTTTATAAACTTGCAAACTTCCCGTGCAGTCCTTTGCTTTCGCGATAAATGACTCCAGCCACAATTTGCTAAATTTCCTCGTAAAATTAAAGCAACTTTTCCCTTTCCTTTCTTATCACTTTTACAGCTATAAACGCACTTGTAAACGTTTTCGTCGCGTCAGTTCGTGAATTTTGGTGTGGAGGGTCGGTGAAACTGAACCTGCGTTTTATTCTTTCAGCCACTGTAGTTGGTTTACCGCTTAATTCGATGAACATGTTGAGAACCAGACACTTAATCAGGAAATATATAGATCCACATTTCTCTAAAAAGAAAACGTTTTCCATGGTTAGTTCATTAATGCAATATACCACACTTTCTAGGGGTTTACCGGCATAATAAATTCCCTTGGGATGTTGGGAGAACCGTCGAAAAGCTTTTCTCGTGTTCTCCCAACATCCCGCGGGGGTTTTATTGCGCCAGTGAACCCCTAGAAAGTGTGGTCTATTGCTTAAATGGAAATACAAGTGGAAGTTTCAGAGGTTTGGAGAACAAGATAAATAAAATAAATAAATCTGATAAATTACCTCTATTTAGACACGGTGGTATTTAAAGCTAGAAGCTTGTGGGGCCGTGTATTCCCGATCGAATTGGAATTTGGAAGTGTTAGTTTTTATGCAGGGAGGAAAACCGGAGAACCCGGAGAAAAACCCTCGGAGCAAGGACGAGAACCAACAACGAACTCAACCCACATATGATACCGGGCCGGAATCGAACCCGGGCCACATTGGTGGGAGGCGAGCGCTCTCACCACTGCGCCACCCCTGCTCCCACAAATACTGTGAGAAGACGAGCCGAAAGGCGGATGTTTTGCACAAGTTTTTCGAGTTCTCCCAAACTTTGGCGAGTGTTTCTATAACTCAGACGAAACACGGAAAACATGTCTTCTTTTCTTGAAGAAAATTAAACACCGCGATCATCAAAATGTAAATTCTCTTTGCTCGCGCGATCATTACGTCAAGAGCTCGTGCTAGTTCAGTGTTTCTATCGACGTTTAGTATAATTTCCAGAGGTGAAAACAAAAATCGGACATTCTGATTGGTCCAGAAGCGGTGAATGTAGCATTTGCGATGTGGCTTTTTGCGAGTGGGTGGTTAGCTTTTTGCGAAGCGTTTTTAAAGCACGCTAACTAATATATTATACTGCACAACACCAAGTTTTTTCTCAATAGTTGTTTATTCGTCTTTCCTTACAGATTATTGACATAGCACAATGGTTATTGTTCTTATTTTGGAATAAAGAAAATTTCCTTGACTTTGATGGAACGATTTTCATTCTTCCTTTGTGATAAAGCGGATGAAATCTCCCGTGAAACTCTGGGCATGGCTGTTATCTAGTAGGACAACCTTAGAACTAAAACCAGAAATGAAACAAAAGTATTATCAATATAATTCTGATCATAAGTGTGTAAAAGCCAGGATCGCCTGATTACTTTCTTGAATGTGTTTTCAGTCACGAACTACCTATCTACCTACCTACCTACCTACCTACCTACCTACCTACCTACCTACCTACCTACCTACCTACCTACCTACCTACCTACCTACCTACCTACCTGACTAACTAACTAACTAACTAACTAACTAACTAACCAGCAACCAGCCAACCAACCAACCTACCTACCTACCTACCTCCCTCCCTCCCTCCCTCCCTAACTACCTACCTAACTACCTACCTACCTACCTACCTACCTACCTACCTACCTACCTACCTACCTACCTACCTACCTACCTACCTACCTACCTACCTATCAAGCCACCTTACCTAGCTCGTAAAGACACTGAATCCTTCTTGTTAAACTCTGAAAGGTCCTGGCTGGTACGGCGCCTGGGGAAAGCCTTGAGTATTGAAGGGAAGGCCATTTACTACGGGGAAACTGGAGGGAAACCTGAATGGGTTGACACCTTTCGAGAAAGACCCTCCATTGAGGGCTGTCGTTAATTGAAGCTTAACAGGACTCTGTTGGACTGCTACAAAATAACAACAAAAGATCACGATATTTTACAATTACTCACCGAAGTGGAGGTGAATATCCATCACTTTCACCGAGAATGTGATGAATAACTGTTTTAATATATAGGATCTATATCCCACAAAAACTGAATAAATTGCGGGCCAAAACCGCAATACTGCTCAGAGGTGAGTAGAGCTATAGTAATCACCTATAGTGGATAACACGGGGCAGCTCGGTCCGTAAGAAAGACCTTATTTAAGGTAAGGGAACATTTGTCACAACAGTTCTTGCACTTTTGTTGGCCAGTTCAAACGAAAGCCATAAGAAAGTCGTGAAAAAGACGTGAAAAATTAAGCAAAAACTTAATCAAGTGGTCATGGTATGGCGCGCAGCGCTGTAGGGATTACGGTATGTCAAAAAAGGTATGTTAAAGAGGCAGAGTTATGTATCATTTCGAAAGGTATTTGAGAGGATACCTTTCCGGTCAAAACAGTATATAAAACGGGTATATCCCCTCTGGATGGGATAAATACGATAAAATAACATTTCATCGGACTCACTTGATCTGACGTGACCGCACTTTCTGCAAGGACAATGGCTTCGCCCTGGACAGTGACACGTTGGCTTGGGCTTCAACGGCTTGAACTTAAACTTGGGTAGTGTACACTCGCAACAGCAGGGCCACATGCATGGCCACAGGCACTTGCCTTTCGGTGGCTTCTTCTTACCGCATTCACAGCCTGGGTTGTTAACGCAAGCACCAAATGTGCACGGAAATGGAAGACTTGGGCTGCATCCACAGTTGCAGCCCCCGCAGCCAATGGGTGGACCAAATCCCCCTTTACAGTTTGCGCACATTGTTCCGTCAGCACACCAGTCGCATGGTCCGCCGAGGCCAAAACCATACCCACCACTGAACAACCCTAGACCACCACATCCCCAGTGTCGTTTCCCTAGAGAAAGAGAACATGTATAGTGAACGGTTTTAGCAGAAATGCAGTTTTCAAGTTAATTATCCTCACTTCAAATAAATGCTCTGTAAAGGTAATAATTATGTAATTAATTATCATTAGTATTAATTATTAAAAACTACTTGGAATTATCAATAACAGGAGGGAATTGTGTATTTTGCATAATCTAAAATAGTGTCAGTTTAAGTTAAATCATTGACTGAGATTAGATTTTATTTTAATGTTACTTGTAAATAAAACTGCTGGAGCGATCTGTGGTCATAGCTTAAAATATATAAACGGTTTAAACAGATCTAAAAAATATAAAAAGGGATACTCTAAATTTTCGATCGCCTTCTGCGGTCTTCTTCAGAGAATGATGGATTTTGCAAGGTTCGCAGAATTCTAATAAGTTGCATTGACGTTATTGTTCGTTGCCCCCCTGGGGAGCAACTAGCGATGCGTAAACCCTTGGGAAGGGCGTTCTTTCGTTTATAGTGTTTTTGTCGAGGAAAGAATGTAAAGACTCAAGAAACAGTCTTTTGTTCTTGCTGTTTACACCTGTTTCAAGAATTTCGGCGTAATTTGGATGTATGTCGTGGCCGATTTCTGCATGATGTTTAATCGCGGAGTTGATATTTCCGTTTGTTCCGAGCTTGTGTTCGGCTCCTCGCGATTTCCAGCTTCTTTTGCTTTCCCCAACGTATGCAAATGAGCATGACCTGCAAGTCACTTTGTATACAATTCCTTTCAGCCGCCCTTTATCCGGTCGGTCCTTGGGTTTTTTGAAGATATTTCCTAACGTTCGTACTGGTTTGAACGCTGTCTTGATGTTTTCGCGGCTCAAAACCCGTCGAACGCGCTCCGACACTCCTTTCACATACGGGATGGACGTGTATGCCTTCGGATTCTCCTGGGTTCTTGGTTGCGTGTTTGTTTTGTTTGATTCGCCAGCTGACTTGATGAAGCTCTCGGGATAACCGTTAGCTTTTAAGTCATTAACAACGCGTTGTTTCTCGTTTTGTCTTTGCGCGGTTGTTGATGGGATGCACTTAGCTCGGTCCATCAGAGTCTTAACGACAGCTCTCTTGCTTTGCGCTGGGCTGTGTGAATGAAAGTCTAAATACTTGCTCGTATGTGTGGTCTTGCGGTATACACCCACCTCGATCCTACCATCCTCATTAACGGTGTTGTTGGTGTCCAGGACGGCTATGCTGTTTTTGCCCATAGTTGTTGTAGGCATCTCCACTGTAAACTGAATGTTCGCGTTTATCGAGTTTAAGTGGCTGTGAAAAGCTTCAACACCGTCCTTCTTAATGCACGCATTCGAATCGTCGACATAGCGGCGCCACCACTTTGGTTGAACGGGCGAAGTTTCTAACGCTTTCTCCTTAACTTCTTGCATTACAAGCTCTGCGATCACCGCACTGACGGTGTTGAAGCTTTTCACAGCCACTTAAACTCGATAAACGCGAACATTCAGTTTACAGTGGAGATGCCTACAACAACTATGGGCAAAAACAGCATAGCCGTCCTGGACACCAACAACACCGTTAATGAGGATGGTAGGATCGAGGTGGGTGTATACCGCAAGACCACACATACGAGCAAGTATTTAGACTTTCATTCACACAGCCCAGCGCAAAGCAAGAGAGCTGTCGTTAAGACTCTGATGGACCGAGCTAAGTGCATCCCATCAACAACCGCGCAAAGACAAAACGAGAAACAACGCGTTGTTAATGACTTAAAAGCTAACGGTTATCCCGAGAGCTTCATCAAGTCAGCTGGCGAATCAAACAAAACAAACACGCAACCAAGAACCCAGGAGAATCCGAAGGCATACACGTCCATCCCGTATGTGAAAGGAGTGTCGGAGCGCGTTCGACGGGTTTTGAGCCGCGAAAACATCAAGACAGCGTTCAAACCAGTACGAACGTTAGGAAATATCTTCAAAAAACCCAAGGACCGACCGGATAAAGGGCGGCTGAAAGGAATTGTATACAAAGTGACTTGCAGGTCATGCTCATTTGCATACGTTGGGGAAAGCAAAAGAAGCTGGAAATCGCGAGGAGCCGAACACAAGCCCGGAACAAACGGAAATATCAACTCCGCGATTAAACATCATGCAGAAATCGGCCACGACATACATCCAAATTACGCCGAAATTCTTGAAACAGGTGTAAACAGCAAGAACAAAAGACTGTTTCTTGAGTCTTTACATTCTTTCCTCGACAAAAACACTATAAACGAAAGAACGCCCTTCTCAAGGGTTTACGCATCGCTAGTTGCTCCCCAGGGGGGCAACGAACAATAACGTCAATGCAACTTATTAGAATTCTGCGAACCTTGCAAAATCCATCATTCTCTGAAGAAGACCGCAGAAGGCGATCGAAAATTTAGAGTATCCCTTTTTATATTTTTTAGATCTGTTTAATGTTCCTTATATTGTTTAATTTATATTATTTGCTGAATGTAGATTAATTAACTGTTACTAATTATGCAATAATCACAATTACGCAATGCCCTACTTTGTTTCATATATTGTACGTCATATTTTTATTAGACATTTGTTAGTTTCACATTCTCGAAAAGGTTTCTTGGGAGAACTATACGTAAGGTCATGTGGGTATCGGTTTACAAGTTGTAATAGAATGGATGGTTTAGTGACTAAATGGTTAGAACAATGAAGTGAACAAATGTCATGAATATGATACATGATACCTGGTGAGTGTGAGGTGTATTTCCATGGTCTTATGCCAGTGAGTGCGTTTCTTGATCCTGTAAAAAATTCTGATTGCTGGAAGTCGGGTGTTTATTATATATTAATAACACAACACAAGTAAATCTAATTTCAAACACTTTATTGACTTTTTTTAATATAGTTAACACCAAGCACAATATGTATCTTTAAGATTAAGCGCTTCTTAAGAAGACAATGTTCTACATCTTTGTGGCAAAGATCCACTGGTCTTCGTCTCGAGACTCAGGTACGGATTTTTTATAGCGCGTCAAAATGATGATAAAGGTTCATCTGATTCTTTTTCATGTCATTATCGCTGAAAATAAGCAAACAGAATATCAGATGAGAACAGTTAATCTAATTAATCTTCATATATTATTCTGTTTACACTGAATTTAAATTGAAATATTTGATTCGTTTAAAGACACAATCAAATCGTTGCATAGGTTAAGGAATATAGTAAAAAGAGGAAGCATTTCAAAGTTCAACAATGTCGCGGTTTTAGTTTCAAATCGGGAAATTGAAAAAGTACCTTATTGGAATCTCTTCACGGCCAGCTTAGAACGCTCTTGGGAAATGAATGATTGGTACACCCTGATTATAGAATGGACTGATTATAGGTGCATAGCCATAACTGTAAGGCACCGGTGCATTCAGTAAGCTCCGCTTCACGGGACCCTTTCGAGCTGTAGAAAAAGTCAAGGAAGTACAATTGAGGGTCTCCCAGGGGTTTTGGGGAACAAGGGAACATTGGCAAAATATCGAAGGGAACAAAGGAACATTAGCCAATTTTTGGGAACAAGGGAACAAAATTCGAAAAATTACAATACGAAAAAATTCTGATATATGATATAAAATGTGTGGGAACATGGAAACATAGGGCAATATTGGAAGGGAACAAGGGAACAAGGACCCCCCCTGGGAGACCCTCACAATTGAGAACCTTCATTTATAATAATAAGAAGGGCCTCAAGAATTTTGCATAAATTGCCAAACAACACTTTAGCATTAGACTGAAAGAAAAAATAATGAAATGGATAAATGTAACTTGGTATTTTTTACTATCACCAACTTAAACGTTTCAACTGAAACAACTTGTTTCAAAGAAAGGTATGATCAAGTAACTAGTTTTAACTGGCCCGACTGTAACCGAAGCAACTTCAGCCGTCAAAATCAACAATGAAATACTAAGCCAAATGAATGGGCAAAGAAAATACAGCTGAGGAGACATTGGTGTATACACTGGAATACAGAGTTTTCCAACCTTCTTTTTCTCAAACCAAAACTCGTTTCTCTTGGATTTGCCTCACTCAGTCGACAATCAAACACTGCAATTTTATCCCCCCCCCCCAAAAAAAAAAAAAAAAATCAATCCGACTGAACACTTACATCTTTTCAAACCGTTTTTTCCGCAAGTCCGAGCATGGCATTTTGATGGACAGTGACACGTAGGTTTAGCCTTCAGGGCCTGGAAATCAAATTTGGGTGGTGTGCATTTGCACACGCAAGGCCACAAGCATGGCCATTTGCACTCTCCTGGTTTTGGCGGCTCCTTGCAGCATTCACAGGCAGGGTTGTTTACGTTAGCTCCAAACACGCAAGGGTATGTCATACTAGGGCAGCCACCATTGTTGCAGGATCCACAGACTTTTGGTGCACCGAAAGCCCCTGTACCCTCTCCGCACCAGTCACAACCGGCACAGCATCCAGCATGATGCAGGTGGTCACAGTCACATCCACATCCAAATCCATATCCACCTCCACACCCACCTCCACATCCACCACCACATCCACCTCCACATCCACAGTCATATCCAAATTGGCGTTTTGCTGAACCTTAAATGGAACAAAAATTGATATATTAATTTCTATGCTATTTTATAAGTCTTTCATTAGATTTGTTGTTATACAGTCAGTCAAATTTAAATCAAAACGTAGAAGCGAAAGTCAAATTGTCGTTGAACGTATGAAGGAAATCTTCCTTCAAAAAAGAAAAATATATATTATCAAAGTAATACCTACACGCTGAAATAAAGTGTACCTCTAACATAAATGATGGTTATTGGCGGTCATCCCGTGCTGTAGCTTCTTTCGATCAAATTATCCATGCATTTAAATCCTCTGTTTCTATAACATATCATGATTCTCTCCAATATTCAATTTTAACGTCTTATTCAGCAGGTATACTTTATCCAAGGCTATGATAAGTCAATCTCATTCTATCAGGGGGGGGGGGGGGGGGGGGGGGGGAGGTGGGGCGTTAAATCGGCCTTCGGTTAAAATTGCCATAGTCACGGACGGGTTTATATACCCTGATGCTGAAAATAAAGGCGAAGTAACCACAACATACTGAAAACGCAAGTGTATACAAAATCATTTTGAATGAAAATGGTATAATTCTATAAGTAAAGCACACGTAACACCTAGATCATATTAAATTGTTGCTCAATTTATTAACCAAATTTTCAGTAATATCGTTACATATAACGAGTTTACTGAAAATGTTTGTTTTTTCGTTCTAAGAGAATAATGTTCGTTTTAGTAAAGCGTTGATTCTTTCATCATTCGTTGCGCATTTCCCTGCGCATGCTGATTTGAAGCTGTGTGTTATGTCATCTCTTGACATCGAGGTCCCTTTCTTTCAAGTTGCGGGATCTAGAAAATAGATCATGTAATACAGCATTTAGTACTTTGTATACTTTAGGCTTGAACAGTTTTAGTATACGAACGGATAGGAAAAGAAGTACAAATTAAATGTCCCTTTTACTGCATTACAGCAACTTCGTTCCCAGCGTTTGTGATCCTTTTGGTCTACATAAAGAATTAGCGGAAGTGTCCATCAGGAAACAGTTTTGTTTAATCCCGTTATAAAAATAATGATAATAAAAGGAGAGGGGGAAGAAGTAAAGGGGGACGAGCAGGAAGAAGAGGAGGATGCAGTTTATCTTAAATTCTTACAGTTTATGGTATCTTTCTATAAAAAAAACATCATTTGTGAAATGATATCAGATTATTTGATTTAATTAATATTTTTCTAAGTATTCACAGAAAACTTTACACACCTTATTAATTAATTTAAAATGGTCTTGGAAAAGGCATCATAGGTATTCCATTGAAGAATGGGTTGTAGAATGGTGCATAGCCGTAATCGTAGGGAGTGGGCATATAAGGAGATGGCTGTTCTTCCATCAAGCTGCGTTTCACGGGACCTCGCTTAGCTAAAGATAAAACAAAGACAGAGACGGTCAGATAATCTAAGAAATATAACATAACTAAAGATACAAATAACTTTATTCCGATAAGCTTAATTTTAAATTAGCAGGAAAACTAGGGTAGTTAGAAAGTAGTTAATCAAGAAGTCATTAGCTAAAAGATGAGCTAGCAGATGGAGCTCAGGTTGTTTTCAGATATTCAGGTTACATTCCTTACCTCAGCTGTAGACGCACGTTTTCTTAGTAATAGCAAGTATGCGATGTACTAGAACCTTGTTTTCTCATGGCAGTAAAGAAAAGTGAAAATTGCATACCTGATCTCCTCAAACAGTGGTGTCCACAGGCCGTGTGATGACTGTGTGGTGATGGGCAGTGGCACACAGGTTCAGGTTTGAGAGGTTTGAACTCAAATTTGGGTGGCGTGCAGGTGCAGCAGCAAGGCCACATGCATGGCCACTTGCACTTCCCAGGTGGGGTCTTTTCTTTGCAGCATTCACAACCAGGGTTGTTCACGGTGGCACCAAATGCGCAGGGGAAAGTAAGACTAGGGCAGCAGCCGGTGTTGCATCCGGAACAAGTGACTGGTGGACCAAATCCTCCTTTGCAGTTGGAGCACATAGTACCAGGAGCACACCAGTCGTTTGTACCGCATGTTCCACATCCTCCACACCCACATCCAGGTCCGTAGACGCCGCCAGGTGCTCCACCGCAGCCTGCTCCCAGGTAGTCACAGCCACCAGAGTCAAAAGCATCTCCACATCCTCCACATCCTCCACATCCACCACACCCGCAGCGCTTTTCTATAAGAATGGAAGTTGGAACAGGGCAAGAGAGAAGAAAAAGACAAAGGAGTAATAAAACAAACTTAGAAAAAAATATTTTACTTACGATCGGAAGTAATCATTTTTATTCCATTCCTTTTTTATTATTGATTTAAGTTTTTCTTTTCACAACCAAGAACACAATTTTAAATTTTATCTTTTGTTATTTAATTGCATTACTACTTCTGTTTTTAATTACTTTTAATTACCTGTTTTATGTATTTATTCAACTTTTTTTAATTTTACCTGTTTGCAATACGCAGACTTTAACGCAGAAAGTCAATGATACAGTCACTGATACAACAGAGGTTTGAGCCTTAAAACTTTATTTTTATTGCATAATTTAATTTAGTTTCAATTTATTTTAATTATTTAATTATAAATCTACAATTTTAACAATCTAACTAATCTAAAGAGTCCAATATTCATCTTAATGTATTTATTGTAATTGATTCCTCTTTGGCATGTTGTTGATATCTTTTGAAGGCCTCCTGCAAAGAAATATAAGAAGAACATTAACTTCAAAACATAACCTTGAAAAACCTTACATTCTGGTATGCGATGAATAGCAACACAGAAATCCTTCTTAGTCCCTACAACTCCTCGTATTACGTGTCAAGATACGTTACACGAGGTATTAGATAGAATCGCATAGCTCAAAGAATTCGCGCGCTCTGATTGGCTAGAGATGCCAAGGTATTGAGCGCGGTGTTGCGACTTGAAAGTGAGGCTGCGCTTAAATTCGATACATTCACCACATTTTCATTTTTAAAAGGTTATGAGATTCAAGGAAAATCCATTACCTGACTCGTGAATTCCACGTTAAATCTCACTTGAAAAACCGATATTGCACTCATCGCTTCGCGATTCGTGCAATATCGGTTTTTCGCGTGAAATTTAACGTGGAATTCCCTCGTTTCCTATAGAATTATGCGAATTACGCTACAATATAATATTTGGCCTGTTTACAAGTTGGTTTTCACGATGGTACTCAGTAAGTTGATCCAAAGAGAGTACGGAAACATTGCCACTCACCATCTTCAGAAGTAATAATAGGGGTAGGGTGACACCAATGGGACCGCATAGTAGAAAGGTGCAACGGGGTTGAAGACATAAGGCAGGGGCTCAATACTCGTAATGGCTGGTGGAATGAGGCATCGCTTGCTGCAATCACCTGTCCAGAAAAACATTGAATGAATAACTCTATTAAAGTGTGGTGGAGGTACACTCTTCTGCATTAAGATGAATTAAATTTACAATTTCACAATGAAAATTACAATACGTTTACTATATTGAAAATAGAAGAAACGACCATAAGAATAAACCGTGTAAAAACGATTTCTAGAATTACGAATACAATATGATACAATAAAATGCATAGGAATCATTTAAAAAGCAAAAAATTAAAGTATCAGGTGTCAAGTAGCACATATGAGACAATTAGAACACGCCTCCACGATAAGAACAGTGATATCTTTTTCTCTAATACTGTTTCTAAAATTGTCGATCGTCAGCCTCTTTCTGTCAGCTGCACTCAATTTGGACCAAAAGGAAGGGCCGAGATATATGATAGTGTTTTCCACGGACTGGAGAGAGCCGATGCAGATCAAAGTCAGCGTAATTTGGTAACGTCTCGAGATATTTCTTCTTTTTTATTCAAATCAGTATCAGCTTCACAGAAAATCCCAAGATTGCAAATGCTTCGTGGGGCAATCCCCAAAACAATTAACTTGGATAGTAGAATGAAATTAGATGTATGTGTCATTTTCTACAGGAGAAAAACTCTTTCAGACTAGAGTCGTTTGTTATCTGATTATTCTTTACCTCCGCGTTTTCGACAACAGTGACAGCAGTGGCAGCAGTGACAGCCATGACAACAGCCATGGCAACATTCTTGGCATTCCTTCGGGACCGCTTTAGGCTTCAATGGCTTCAATTTAAACTCGGGAACTTTGCACTCACAGCAGCATGGCCACATGCACGGCCATTGGCAAAAGCCTTTCTTTGGTGGCTTTTTGCAGCATTGACAACATGGATTGTCAACACATGCTCCAAAGGTCACTGGGAAGGTCATTGAGGACCCACAACCACAACCACAACCACAATCGCAGCCGCCGCAACAGTGATGGCAAATATGCGGGCATCCAAAGCCACCGCAACAATTGCTGCATCCGCAAAATCCTGAACGTCGAGCTGTTATGGAAAAAGACAGGAGAGTACATTATCCATAGTTATTCATTCATGTTACGAAAATGGGAAAGAAAATAAATTCATAAGCAGGTCAGCTTCGTACTATGATCTACCATCTGCCATCAAATAGATAGCAGAATTAACAACGATTACGTGTATAAGAGAGGATATTTGTTGACGAAGCTGCCCTGTCTATGGTTTTGCCAAAGTAGAATAAAGCAATCGAAAGTGTAAAAGGGCAGATCGCAATAAAATACTCACCAGCATTAGCGAAGAGAAGCTAGCGAGTGGTAACCATAGTCAGCGGTCTTTGATGCAACCCGAGTTTTCTAGTCGAGGTATTTCTCTTCCTACCTCCAGCGGAAATGACGAAGAGACTTGTAAGCGACTATGATGCACGCGATATCAGCATGTTTGCTTTTTATGGTGTTACTGGTCCGCGTTTCGAAAGAGCTAATCGACATTCGAAGTGCTTAATGCTTTGACTAAACGTAGGCAGGGCAGCTTTCGACAGCTCTTATTCGATTAACTTTTTTCAACTTATTTGCTGTGATGTGATAGAATATTCAAAGGGTCCGAAACTGGGAAAATTCAATGAATTCAGATGAATTGTCAGAATTCTTGAGAGAATATCGAATAGTAACGGTTATCAATTTTGGTGATGACTGTGAAAAAAAAAATATAAACCTACATGGCTCAGGCGCAGGTCTAATACAGTTTGAGATTTAACTCTCTGATAAGACATTTCTGCTTTATGGAGTATGAAACTGAAGAATAATTTTCTAGGCCATATTGCAACATCAGTTGCTGAGAAACAAATTTTTACACATGAAATGAAAATCATTTATGTTATCATCATCTTGAGAATATGCCTTTAGAACGCGAATAAAGACTGGCCTATCTTGAGTGGTGGAAACTCGGCCTGGATCCGGGCAGCATTCTTTAACAGATCAGGTGCTTCTCTGCCTATATCATTTAGTAGCAAAAGTCAATGCAAATAGATTCTTCTTCTTCTTCTTTTTTTCTTGTGATTTCTTTTCTTGTGGCATTAATTTACCAAATGGCCTTGTTTAACGACAGAAAACAATTTGCCAAGTGGACCTAAAAACGTTCGCGATCGGCATAACTATTGTTGCTTTTCAGCTTTTTCCAATCAGTCATGATGGGACGTTCGGCTGTGGAATGTACGAACGTACGAACTAGGTAAGAGAAAGTGCTTTGTAAACTCCGGTTGGTTTCCCTGGTTACACTTGGTTTCCATGGTTACTTGTGATGAAGCTTTACCGGACAGTAGGGATATCTGACCGGTGTTATCAGTACAGGGAAACAGCGATCTGGTTGACAAAGATCAAGCGAAGGGGTAAAAAATAGTATAGACACCACAAAGTTGATTTCTTTTATTTACTGGCATGCTGTCATGCAAGGCACTTAGTGTTCGATTGGCGAATGACACGTGGTGAAAAAATATTTTCCAAAAACAGTTTCTTTATTGTTACGTTTCCGTTAGATCCATGAAAACGTCGTCTTTTTGTCATTGATTACTGCCGTTTTCTCATTTTTGTCACTTTTTGCATTGTTACAATTTGTATCTTTTTACAAGGAAAATTACTTTGAGACATAATCTCTCATACTAGAAAGCGACGAAACAGGGTGTACGTCTTGAAACAGCCCTCTCCAAGAAGATGACATTTCGCGAATAATCAAAGGACCCTGAAAAGGAGAGACAGAGAACTGTCAAATACAATTAATATTGCTTGAGTGTTTAACTAATATTATTTTAAGATAGGAAAACCTGAAATCAACGAAGCATAATGTGCAATGTTTAATAGACAATTAATGACCCTACTCGGTGAAGGGCTCCCATTTCCTTTAATTAAGGGTAAAGGTAAAAGGTAAATCAACTTTATTTATACACGGTTTGTGTTTAAAGCTAGAAGCTTGTGGGGCCATGTATATGAAACAAATACTAAACAAACATAACATGGTTAAAAATCCCAACTGGCAGAAGGCAAACCAGTTGGCTATTTACAAACTTGACCGAGGAGTTGAACTCGGGACTACCGAGAACAAATCCAGATAGTGGTCAGAACGGGACTTGAACCCGGGACCTCCGGATTTCAAGTCCGGCGCTCTAACCACTCGGTCACGCTGCCTCCCAAATTCACAACACTTAGTTGATTTTATTTGGCAGAAAAATATTTTTTGAGTAGAAAAGCCAATAAGATAAACAAATATTTAAAAGGCAAAGGTTTATCAAAGAAAGCTTTCCAAAGTTTCTCGACATTTAATTTTAGTGAAACTTGTGGGTAGGAATGATGAACGGTTTTTACATACATGGTAATTGTAAAATCTTGAACAGTTTTGTCTAAAATATTAAATGCCTCACTAGTTCTGCTCGAGCTCGCTTTGCAAGTTAAAAAGAGAAAACCTAAAAATACAGGCATCACTGCATTTCTGAGTCACGAGTCTGCAGTCTGTTTTAGAAAATAACCTTTCAGAGTTAAATATTCATAGTCATAGCTTTAACTTTAGTTCACGTCAAGATTCTAACTGCAGTTAATCAAAAACTGAACGTTTAACACTGTCTGGAAATGCTGCATGGAGAAAGAGATGAGTCCCGTAAAAACTGACAAAGCTGTCAAGTTAGATTCTACTTACTTAGTAAAACGGATAGGGACCAAAGCCGTGTCCATATCCTCCGTATCCATATCCTCCGTATCCATAGGGTCCAAATCCACCAAAAGCTCCGTATCCGTATGGTCCTCCAAATCCACCAAAAGCTCCAAATCCACCAAACCCATAAGGACCAAAACCGTCACCGTAACCAAAACCGCCACAGCATCCGGACCCGCAACGCTTTTGCACGTCACCTCTCTTTACTGGACCTACAAAATGTCAACAATAATTTGCATTAATTATTTTATCATAGCACCTATATTTATAGGTAGTTTGAGTTCCGTGCTAAATAAGGTGTGGCAAACAAACTGTCTCGACAGGAAATATTTGCCTTAAAGGTGGTCATTTCTGCATAGATGTGTATCCGTTGATTTGGCTTATTCCTGATTGGGCAATTTGGTACAGTGCAATCACGTTTAATTTATTTTTCTTATGGTCGTCAAACAGGTAGAAAACAGTTTCATCCATTTTGGTTTTGTTCTACGCGTTGAATTCATGACTTTATACAGTGTGAAGATTTTTCATTCTTGGTTATTATTTTCCAAATTTATTAATTAAAACTGACACAAAAGTGGTCTACTAACCTGCACTCTTCTTTCCGCCGCAGCATCCATGGCAGTGAGGACAATGGCACATCGGTTTGGGCTTGATCGGTGTGAATTTAAACTTTGGTGGATCACATTCACAACAGCAGGGCCACATGCAAGGCCACTGACACTTGCCTTTCGGTGGCTTTTTCTGGCAGCATTCGCAGCACGGATTGTTAACACATGCACCGAACGTGACGGGGAAGTTGAGGTGCGGACAGCAACCGCATCCACAACCTCCGCAGGTGTGGGGACATTCAAAGCCGCCACAGCAATTACCACAGCCGCAGCCTTCACCTGGTTCACCCCAGCAACCACAACGTTTTTCTTGGACTGTTCATGCAAGTAGTATCATGCAACATGCAAAAATATAACATGCAAATTTGACAAAGTTAGTTCATGCAAAATGTGCTGTTTTAAATCTAATTTAAGCTTTGCTGTGACGATGATCTTAATAAGATACGGCGTCCCTTCTTCGGGCATGTTAGTTGGGAGTATCGACATAAAGAAAAGAAAAAAATTCTCATTAAAAATGACCAATTCTACTATCTATACCAATAGCTTGTACAAGTCCTTACAGCCTAGGCATTCATAGGCATATGATCAGGACTTAAGTAACATTAACAACTTTATTATCACTGATTGGTACTTTTAGATTTAACCTCTTTTTTCAACAAATTAAATTAAAACGACAATCTAAGAACTTCAAGGCGTTAAAAGAGTTAAAAGAACATAAGAACAATGTCTTTTATCTTATCATGACCAAGTTTCGATTAGGAAATAAAAAGGTGAAAATAGTATTAGTTATACTTTGCCTCATCGTAAAATAAAGCAAGTTCTAAAAATAAGTTCATCTCTTGCAATTGCGTCGTACAGGTGGCTATACACCTGTAATCTTTGAACGCTTCAATTAACAGCAAGAAATTTATTTCTACTCTTACCTTTCTGAAAAAAGTTCTAACTTTTCAACATTGTAGTAGTTTTAGGCCTTAACTAAAGAAAGTAGTGATTTTTCCTAATTTGTTTTGGCTCCTTAAATTAGAAGACACAACCGAATTACAAAACGCCAAAGCATTATGAAATATTAATCATTTGTCTCTTTGATTAGATATTCTACTTCATCGAAACATCGAGGTTAAAAGTGAAATTTTGGGTTTTCAATGTTTTACCTTCTTGGAAAATGCTTTTTAATTAACTAGACGCTGACTTTTGCAAGGAAACTTAATAAGGGGATCATTTATGTCAAATATTTAACGTAAAGAGCTAAACTGGCGCCTGTTGTTTAGCCAGTTTATATCCATACCCCCTTAACAGACGATATATATTAAACAATTTTAAGATAAAACAATTTCTTTAGGCGAAAATAAAGCTACCTTGTGCGCTCTTTGAAGATTTTTTGTCATCATCAACGGATCGCTTCTCAGGTTTGTCCTTTTCTTTGTCTGAATCTTCAATTACCACTCCTTTGATTTTTCCATTGCCACTTCCCTGAAGTACGAGGTGATCGGAATCAAGATCTACACTTTCTTCCCCAGATGACTCTTGATCATTCTGTTGGTCGTTGAGATCAGGTTCCTCCTCCTTGTCGTCCTCCTTTTCTTCTTTATCGTCCTTGTTCTCTTCGTCATCCTTGTTCTCCTCGTCATCCTTCTTCTCTTCATCTTCCTTTTTCTCCTCATCCTCCTTCTCTTCTTCGTCTTCGCTCTTCACGTCATCTTCTTTTTTCTCTTCATCGGATTTGTCTTCTTCCTTATCCACTTCTTCTTCCTCATCATCTTTGGCTTTTTCATCGTCACTGGCCTCTTCACTTTTCTCCTTAGCCTCCATTACGTCCATAACATTTTCATTTTCTAGCTTGTAAGACGATGCTACAGGAACGGCTGATGTTTGATAAAGTACAAAAAATAATGTGAAAACTACCAATAGTCCGGTAGTTTTCATCATCTTTCGCTGCTATGTTTTTCTAAACCTCAGGCGCAACTAAAAGTGATATCGTAAACAACAACAATGTAACTAGTGCTCCGCGCCTCGATATATTGTCTCATAAACTGCAATTCCCGTAAAATGACTTGAAATTAGGTAAGATTTGAAATATTTACTACATGAAGTTTGGTTGGCTAGGGTGTTCTATTGTGCGATTACTTCTTCTTTAATTCTATTGGATGACAGGTCGTTGACAAATGTGGTGACACCTCATTATTGCCAAATTTGGAAACAAGGTCAAATTTCTGGTTGGTTTCTTCCGTTTAGCATAGCCCGTTCTTTGCCGAGAATTAAAGTCTAGTTTCAAGTCTTTTTGATTTCATTGTGTCTCGGCTAAAAAAAATATCATAACAAATAAGATCTCAGAGCCAAATATAATGCGTTTAAAAGACAAAGTTTTCTAAACGATACTTCTCATTAATTTTGCAAAACTTTCCTTTCTTGTCAATTCAAGCATATAACACGGCGCCTGAATGCACCACCTACCGTCAGCGTTAAGTTAGAAGAGGCTTCTATTTATCGCTTTGTGTTGAAAATTAATCAAGTGTGAGAATTTTATCACAAAGATGGTTCAGAAAATTAACAAACACTGCTTGGTTAAAAGGGAGGCAGGCTAGTGAATCGCGAAAAATTTGTAAGATATTACAAGAATAGTAATAATTTTATTTTTCACATATCGACGAAAAAGACAGGAAGAGGCATAAGAAATGAAACAGATGACAGGTTAAACGCATGCCAGGGGCTGGGAGGGCACTTAGCCACAAGAAATTGTATGACTACAGTGTAAATTATTATCAACACACAGTTTGCACCGAACGGAAAATGCATAAAAGAAGTGTTTGTTTCGTAAATCACTGACAGTGTTTAATCCACCCTTTGCAAGATACACAAACAAACAAATCAACTAAAGTGTATTAATTTAGTTTCCAGACATACAAAGCAGTCTCCCTGAAATCGAAACCTTGCTGGGCATAAAGTCAGTGTATGTTGAGACGTAAAAAAGCGAAGACATTGCACAAAACGCACCTGCAAAAAAAAGAATCAGCTACAGATTTTAACCCACGCCATCGTGGTCGGGTAGGCGGATCAAATCAGTTACCGAGAAGGAAGAGGCGCCAACTAATATTCTGCCCGAACTTGCATATCGCAACATATATTCCTTTTTTTACATGTCCGCTTGTTCAAGTTACTCAAGCACAACAGCTCCTAAAAGGACGCCTTTATTGGTCTTTGGAAATTATTTTTCGCCGTTAAAACGAATGACAAGCAATCCACCGCTAGTATTCATTGGAGATACATATCGATCACTCGGCTTTCCATTGCATAATACCCATACAATAAAATGAAATTGGAAATACTAGATTTCCAAACTGATACGCATTAACGAATCTTTGTTATTGTTTGCACCGCAAAGTCTATTGTTAAACATTTCAACAATAGTTCAGTCAGCCTCCCATATAATATTGACGCGTAGATAAACAGAATAGCCAACGTCCTTGCTTGTGTTGTTCTGGTACCCGTGGAAACAATTACCGTAGCCGGCTAACACCTGTTGTTAACCCACCTCGTTAAATTGTTTAAAAATGGTATTTATTAACTCCTTTCTCTCTTTTTTTAACATCCACTCCAAAGTATATCAATACTGCGAAATGCCCAGCAGCATTTTGTAGTCTGTATGATGAGAAGTCCTTTTAATAATTGTTCAAAACTATTGGTGAAATACATAAACAATATTACCTTTCTTATATATTAGAAATTATTTTTATTAGCAGTGATAATTTGTTTTCTTGATTTTCGCGAGAAGTATGTTAAAAATGTGGAGTAAATTTGAAAGGAAGCTGCAGATCTACAAATGCAAGACACGCAATGCAACATGGGTATTTCACTTGCAGTGGTGATTTCTGGGCATGCGGTTTTGATGTCGCTTGTCAATTTTCCATGTTGTACGTCTAAAACAATATTTCGCGTTAGCATATCGCTGTTTATGATGCCCGTTTTCTGTTATTCGCCTTTCATGCCCTTCTTTTGTCCGTGACACATTTTTAACTCTCGACTAGCACAGCATTTAGACGTGTATTTGATCGGCGCGTGTGGGTAACGAATACCTAAACAGTCACGTTGATTCGCCATGCAAATCAAATTTCCAATAGTATTGTGGCTACCTTTTATAAAGTAATAAAAGTGAGCACAGGGAATTGGCTATATCAGTTGTCTTACGTGTTTACTTTGTGTAATAAGAAGGCTCAAAAGGCCAATAACTGCTTCACACACTTTCATAGGAGAAAGACATAACAATTCAAATATTTATTTTGAACTGACACTTCCACTACACATGTTCAATGTTATTTCATCATAATATTGTGGCAATGACAGGATTTTTCTTTAGAGGCATTTTATTAATAAGGGTGAAAGGCTGGTAACCAGATCGGTCAACTTGAATTACCGTTCTTAATGATGCTGTGGTTTCGCTTGCGCACCAGCGATAAGTGGATTTACCACACTGGGCGCTTGTGCCGAGGCCTTCGACTTTTTACAGCAGCAGTGGCAGCAGCATGGGCAGCAGTGGCAACAGTGACAACAGCATGGGCAACAACACTCGTGGCAGCAACAACAACAGCACGGCTCACAGCAGTGACAGCAGCAGCAGCACGGCTCGCAACAGTGGCAGCAACAATCATGGCAGCAGTCACAGCAGCAACATTTCTTGGAACCCTTTCCTCTTCGTCCCACCTGCATCTGACTACCATCTGCCTGTGGCATCATAGGTGCAACGGCTAAGATACCAGGGTCATCCGCCACTTGGGACACAGCTGCGTGTCCTGCCTTGGAACGTGAATTGCAATTGCAGTCGCATCGCTTAGTAACATTTCTGTGACTACCACGCTTTTCTGTATCTTGTGCGTTCTTGCACTGGCATTGCTCAGACGTTTTCTCCGTTTTACTCGTTGGTTCACAGTCGCAGCTCTTTTTGTCGTCTTGGCATTTTTTCATATCCTGTTTGGAACAATCACAGTCTTCTTCTCGTTTCCCTTGTTCCTCTTCTGTTGGCATTTCGCAGGTGCATTTGTTGGCATCTGCCACATTCTCTTCATCTGCAGCAAAGAAAAAAGTGTTCACCTCAGGTATATCACATGTGAATGGACGAGCTGTTTAGAAGTTTACGCTATTTTGACAGATTGGTAACTACCAGCAAGACTGTTAAGTCTTGCAGTGTTTTCGTTGGCTAGTGAACAAGGTCAAAAAATCTGAGCCTTTATATTATATATTAATTACTTAAAAAGAATTAAGTAGCCATATATATTCTGTCAGAGATCAAGAGAACTTTATACTGCTTTAGCTGCCACTATCGCCATCGTTTTCCTTTACAATCATTTTAGTGCCTTTAATTTTCCCTAATGAATTGCCCACGTCTTCTATTTTGAAGTCGCTTGTTTGTTCAATTGTTTGCAGAAACTGACTTCTTTGTCTTTTAAATTAACCGGAATTAAACACAGAACTCATTTAAACCAACATCAATCACTGAATCACAATTAAGAATAAGTGTGGAGACGAAGCTCTTCAACAGAACCAAAATATGAATATTTCTTAGAACTTCGCTCCTCTCTTGTTGTAAAGAAGGAAATCTTACCATGCTTTGAATGAATTGATTTTGCTCCCACCAGTGAGGAAACACAGCTCAGGAAAACAAAACAAAGAAACAGTGTCGCCTTCATAGTGGCACCCAACACAAACACTGAGAAAAAACTGAGTCGAGCAATTGAGGTGTTGCCTAAATGATGTAATTTGCTCTTAAATGATCAATTGAGCTGGTGACCTGCCTTTCAGTTGCGGCTTAAATTTGCCTGTTAACGTAATGTTTTACAACTGAAATTTCCTTTACACCAAATATTTGTTTGACAGACAGTAATTGCCGATATTTATTAAGCTATTCAGGCAGTCGTTTTAAGGCAAGTGAGAGACACTTCCGTTGCTTCTACAACCAGTTAGGGTGTTCCAATTTACAAAACACCTGATAGCTTGTCAAGCGCCGTATGATCACTTCCGGGAATTCAACCTCAACTTTATGGTGGATTACATCTCACCGGGACTGCCCGTACAGTTCTATAAGTTTCGAAGTTTGATTAACTGAATAAAGACACAGTACGTTGAAAAGCTATCAGTTAACCTTACTCAGAAATCATGCAATTACATATTTTGTTACTTTATGTTCTCTGAAGTGGGTGACATTTAATGTATATTAATTGACGTCAAAAACGGATATATCGTAGATTATATTTGCCAATACAACGTGGGTAGTTATTTTTGATTTTGGCAGCCTTATACTACCATTTCTTTTGGGTTTTCACATTTCCAGTGGTCACTTCTTTCAATTCATAAAACGCTGCCTTTAGGCCGAGCAATGAGTTAAGTCCGTAGATGGATTTTTCTCCAACCAGGTTTGTAGAATAAACTTACTAATTAGCATACGTATGTAGGGTGCTTAATCAATGAAACTGTTACCCTAGAAAGTAAACTTCAGGCAGGAAGATTTCAACCTTTTGGGAATTTTTGCTAAATTTTGTTGTTGTTCTTAGTAATAATTTCTACTCTCACCAGTCTTGGTCAGTCTTCTGTAGCTTAGTGGTATCCCACCACAAAAAAAAATTAAGATTCATTAATTTAAGAGACGCAGTGGAGCACAAGATATCGTACAAATTGTATATTGTGTGTTTTACCTGTCCAGATCAACAGTTGAAAGTGCCATTAGAATAACCTACTTCGTGTTTCGTGAGATCAAGTGTTTTAGGTGGGTTGGTTGGTTGGGTGACTGGGTGGGTGGGTAGGTACGTTTACCGTTTTCGGTTGGTTTGACGCTTGTTAAAGCGTTTGATCACGAAGGTTCTTAGTGAAAACTTTTAGGAATTGAAACACTGATGGCCCAGAAACAACAATCCTTTGAAGCAAGTCAACTAAAAACTTGTCTTCTTAATAGCACACGAAGAAAACTCAGCCAGCCATAAACCAATTGAAAACGGTTGATCCCAATAGAGCGTGGCCTAAACTTCATTTACCATTTCAACCTAAAAGTGTTGTATTGGGTACACTTACAAGTAAATCAACCAAAGACGATGGTTTAAACTTAAATTACTTGAGTCAGATTTCAATTGAATTGAAAGGTAATGGGGGAGTTAATCTTTCTTGGGAAGGAGTACCTGACAGGTAGCTTGTTTTCCAAATAAGCTACAGTTAGTATTTAGAATAGTGTGGTACAAGCGTCGTAAGATCCCCTCCTACAGCCTATTATAAAGTTCTCCATGAATTAACTGTATAATGATGTATGATGCATCTCAAGTTTATCATCAAAAAACCAACATGTGACAGTCCTTGTCTGAGTGACTCATCCTGGTCTCCCAGAGGTCTGCTCTCTAGCTGCCACAGAACGGCAATTATTTACCTTTGAAGAAAACTGGAGTGACAAATATTGTACCGGCCATAACACAAAGGGAGGTTTACTGTAAAGGTTGCATAATGGGCCGCCCTAGTTCAACAGACAAAATCAAACAAAATTAATAATTTCTGTTCTTTATTGTACTTAATTTTGCAGGAGTGGTATCTGCACTCAGGCTGGGAAAATGTAAATATTTTTATGATAATGATAACCATATTACTTTAATAAAACAAAGAGGCGTATTCCTCTTGTCTTGAAAAATGCTTGCTGAAAGCCAAAATAAAGCAATGATGCTCACAAACATCGTCACTTGCTTGCATACTAGACACACTTATGAAATTGCATCCAAGCGGTAATCTTACAACCAGTGCTATTTTCGCGCTGACATGGAGTTTAGAGGACTGTTCGCAGTCTAAATTCGTAATTGTTTCCACGTTTATATCACACTGATAAAGGTCCACTTTTGAACTCTTTAAAATTTTAAACGTGCTGTTCACATGGCTTAGTTCTCCTTTGCAAAAACAAGTCTATGAAAACATGCGTGCAAACTTTAGATTTAAGGACGGAGAACAAAAGACGTGGTGTTAGAATCAGTCTCAATCATTCTAAAAGTAGGGACAGTAGCTTCGCTTCAGTGGTGTGCCGGGCGGGAAGCTGCAGCAGCGGCTGCAGCAGCTAAAGCAGCAGAGTTGAGTTGTGCCTTTGATTTCTTACAGCATCCACAGCAGCATGGGCAGTGGTGGCAACAGTGGCAACAGTGGCAGCAACAGGGGCAGCAGCACTCGTGGCAGCAGCAGCATGGCTCACAACAGTGGCAACAGCAGCAAGGCTCACAGCAATGGCAGCAACAGTCATGGCAACAGTCATGACAACAACAATCGTGACAGCAGTCACAGCAGCAGTCATGGCAACAATCGCAACAGCAGTCGTGACCGCAATCATGACAGCAGTCACAGCAGCATTTCTTGCTTGAATTTATCTTTTTGCCAATGCCATGCTGGGCCGATAAGGCACCCACCGGTTGCACAGCTCCAGAAACAGCACCTGGTTTGGGGATTGCTTGCCTGGCTTCACCTTCTTTGCACTTACAGTTGCATTTCTTTTCGCCCTCAGATGTTTGAACACTTTTGCATTTCTTTCCTTCATCTGCTTGAGACTTAGGTGGACATTTCTTCAGCTGATCTTTGTTTTTGCAGTTCTTGTTTTCTTTGCATGGGCTACTACATTTTTCAGTGCATTTAGATTTCTTTGTCGCGTCTTTGCATTCCTTTTGAGCTGTTTTAGTACAAACGCAGGGATCTTTAACTTTTTGATCTGAAACAATAGAAAAAGTCGCCGTATAAGGTCTTAGTAAGCATATCTCCATAATGGTATTATTTTATGTTAACAATTGCATTTTCAAAATAATATCATGGATGACAAATTACCCCTTAATTTTGGCGCGAATTGTGGCGTTAATTCATAATTTCACATGTGAAATTACAAAATTGCCACGGAAACGTTTCCCATGTCTCAGTGCCAAGATGGCGTACAGGTTAATTTACATGTCAAAACGTCAAAACGACTTTAAAACACGAAGCCAGTTACATGAATAGCATCAAGCTGATTTTGGGGCATTTTACACGGGCGCTGTTTTCAGTTCATTCATTACGGATTATAGCCAATAATGTAAGAAGTACTCAACTTTGAAACATTTTATAGATAGCAAGAAGGATTCCAAAGGAATGTTGTCGACAAATTCTGAAAATTGCGAGCTTTAGCCGAAATGTATGCCTTAAACTGTCCAAAGCTTGTAGTTCTCGATACGATAAACATGTAAAAAAAACACGATTGTAAGGGTAATTTGTCACCCATGATATTAAAAGGTAATCAAATGGTATATAATTTCACTTGCGTTTTGTCAAAATTCTTATAATTTCTTTCGCCTTTTTCTTATTTCACTCGTCACAATTTGATTACCCATACTAACAGTTTTATTGAAATAAATGAAATCTTATGTAAACCTCCTGCGAAGTTTATTTGCACCTTTGATCAAGCTGAATTTTAGTGACAGCTAAGCACAAGTTTATTTTAGTTATTGACTAACATTTTGACAATTTAGCCCTTTTCTTTCGATGAAATTGTCTTGCCATTTTCCTGAGAATTCCTAAGGAATAATCTTGCTTTCTGTTAGTTAAAGATTGTAAAAGTGGTGGTCATTACATCCCAATTTATTATGTTCTTACCGTTTTCAGATTCACCTTCTTCGTTCGGTGATTCTGAGTCGACAACCATCTTGTTATGTTTCTCTTCTTCTAACTCTTCTTTTGGTTTTATGTTTTTAATTTCATCTGTGAAGAAAAAGAGATAAACTAGTGTCATTCTTCCTGTCTGTGTATATTGGTACATATGGTAGAGATTCAAATACTTTACACTAAACTGTACCTAAGTTGTCTAGCATAGAAGCGGAAAACATACATGCACCAATATATAACAATTGATAAAATCAAAAACGCACTTTATGAGCTTTCTCGACCGTTGTGTGTCGTTTACTATTTTCTTGCAGCCTCGAGGACAGACTGACATTTCTTAATACAAAGCAAATTTCACTAATAAACGTTCCTTTGTTCAGACAAAACTAACCGTTTGGCGATTCACTGCTTTCATTTGTGGATTCTAATTCAACCATCTTGTTGTGTTTCTCTTCTTCTAGCTCCTCCTTTGGTTTAATTTGAAATTCGTCTGAAAAACAAGAAACTGACGTCTTATAAATGGCTACATAATTCTAAAATGCACTTAAAGGTCAACGATACCATTTTCTTTGTTTATGGACTTTCCCTCCACCAAAGCCAAGACACCAAGGGCCATGCACAAAACGGCTACTAGTTTCACACGCATATTGCTAGATCAAATGTTCAAACTGCGACCGACAACTTAAAGACAAAAAACTAGTAGTAAGCGTTTGTTATCCGAGGAAAATGAGAAAGTATTACATCACAGGGAGGCGGCAGTGGACAAATGGCTCAGAGCACCAATATGTCATTTTGCTGCTGGTAAACTATCCCCCTTGTTAAGCCCCTGTGTAAATCACGCCTACAAGCTTGCTTGCTATTGGTGGACAAACGCGATACCTGATAGTCACTTGAGTACCACTCATCTTACAGCATAAAGGTCTTTTTATCTCACTGAGTTTCATTTTCGCTTAATTATTTACTGCCTTCCACTTGATGCTTGCATTTGAATTCCCCACAGTTTACAAAGATCATCTGAATATTGCTATAGGAAAATCGAGTTTATAAACGTTTTGATAACATTGATCAGGCCAGGTAAAAATGAATTGCAAGTTTCTGAGAATGGAATATGAAAACGTGTTAGGCTCTGAGTCGCTGGCAAAATTACATTTGAACAAATTAGAATGAGAGTGAATTCAAAAAATTCCTTTTTTATTAGGATAGTCAAACACTGGAATTCACTACCTAGGGACATTGTAGAGGCTGAAAGCCTTCAGCTTTTTAAATCTAAGCTTAAATCACATATGAATATTTAATTATGGTTCTTTTTTTTTTCTTTTAATTTTATTTGTGCTCTTTTTTTAAGGGAGTTTTATATAGGGCTAACCTCCGAACTTCCTTTTCAAGATGCCTTTTCATATTTTTAAGTCTTTCTTATTTTCTTATTATTGTACTTGTGGATCTTGAATAAAGTATGTTTGTATGTTTGTATGTTTGTAGAGGGTATTCTCTTTGCAGGCATTATAAATCGTACTTGAAAATAAAAAAGAAAGGTTCCGCTTTATTTGGTCACGTGGTTCATTTTGTTTGCTTATTTTAATAAAATGTAATAAACAACGTTAACCAGAAACACGTGAGATTTGAAATGCATAGTAAAATTAATTCAAGTGATTATTTCGCAGGGGACATTGAAAACCTTAGCTTGGATAACACCAGTTTACAAAATTTGGGTTAACACAGACAGCATGTTGCCGAAATTTCATGAATTACAGGCTGACTCTTTCCCCAAAAAGGTAAATCAATTAACTTGATCTACCTTTTATTTTTCTTCATTCATCACGGAAGACGATAAATTACTACTTTAAGGAGGGTTCGAGGAGGGGCTAAATGTTTTGACAAGAGTTGTAAATATTAATCGACCTACACGCCCTTTTTAATCCTGCTTATTTTCAGTTTTAGAGAAACTTAAGCTTTCGATATTTTATTCCCTTAACCACGAAATAACGGTAGTTGAAATAAAGCATACTTTCAAATGTTTAGTGTCAGTGTTTGTTTGCCATGCCGATATCGTTTTGCGCCCACTTTGGTTATTATTATTAAATTTGATTGTGTTAAAAAGATCATTTACTGAAACAAACATTCAAGTGTTTTCGTGATTGTTCTAAGATTTTGTATTTTAGATCCAATGTAACGAGTAGAAAAATGCAAGGTTGTAACTAAGCATTTTATCAGATAATACATTCCTTCATTTGCATTCTCTCTTTTACCTTCCACCTATGCTTGGACCACAATAGAACAGCTAATTGGATTGCTCTTCCAAAAACATTTTTCATTTTCCAGGACGCTAGTTCGCCTTCTGACATGTGTTATTTTGGAATTCATGCTAAAATGTAGCTTGGACGTTTCCAAAAAGGGAATAGAAAAATTAATTAAAAACATGCATATAATATCACCAAGCTATGTTTCCTGAAACACAATCATTTTAAGGCTGGCATTTGAGGATCTACCTTGTTTTAATAATAAAAAATGATGTGTCATGTATGGGATGAATGTAGACTTCGCATTATTTGTTGGTATCCGCCATTTACCTTGAGGCGAGTATGCTATTGACAGCCTTTACTTTTCTTGTTCTACAACGAAATCATGCATGTTATGTAGGTTCTCATTTTAACCTGAAAAATGTTATCTGTCTTTACTGTTTAACAAGAGACCTCTGCGATTAAGGGTTGCACATATCACCACTTTTAGTAATATATTGTGGCCTAACATGATTAAGGAGCTCTTTCAATGCCTCACCTCCGCCTCAAGAACTTTCTATCTGATGACAATAAAATATTATGACTTTAAATCGTGAGAGGGGACATTAAATTACATGGCGGACCTTATTACGGATTCCCTAAGCAAATCGATACTAAGTTCTTATTAACCGAGCAGGAGGTCTATATGGGAAAACCTTGACCGAGCTCGTGAGTACAGACGGAACTCGATGACTCGTGTACTCACAACCGAGGTCAAGATTCTCCAACACAGACCAACTGAGCTCGGTTAAGGCGGGGGTACACCTGAAGCCCGTTTTTCCACCGCTTAACTTAAGTTTAATGCGAATATTTCGTTCCCGTTTCAAGCATTCCCAAAACTCTTAGCTCATCTCACAAAGCTATGTTTAGCGGTGTTTTGTAAATTTTTGCGTGATTTTTGGGTAAAAAAATTTGGAGAAATAACAAATATTAAAGATTTAATGTGATTTAAAAATTATTATTTGTTTTAAAGTTAAAAATTAGTAGATGGACACCCAAACAGTCCCCTGAAAAACAGGGGTGCTCTTGTGTGGGGGTCAACTGTCTGTTGGTGTTTCAAAAATAATTTTCTTTCCTTTATCCCTTCCTTAAATCTCTTAAAATTTCACTCAAAATCGGGTGTACCCCACCTTAACAAGATGTTTCTCATATGGCCAAAGAAGAAAATTAAATTCGCTTTAAGTGAACGGTTCTTACTCATTGACATTAGCTTCCGAAAGGAGTCAGACGGAAAATTTGGACAAAGGAAGATCAAACTCGCTGTCAGGTATGTTTTCAATTTCTCTCGCCTCTTTCATTGATTTTACAAAATATTCTTACAAGTATATTTGAGTCACGTTTAGTCCTGTTGACTGCTTTTCGGCTTCTAGCCTTGCAAAAACTTCGCAATTTTGTCTCCAGCTGGTGTTTTGACTGCACGTCTGCGCTGAAGCTGGACCGGTCTAGATGGGAAATGAGACCGTGGTCAATATCTATTTTAGCCAATCAAATTCGCGAATTCGGTAGTTCCCAGTCCTTGTATGACACGGGCATATTATAATTAACAATTATTCCACGAGCGGGCGTACGATAAACTCTAAATGGCTGACTAAGTTTTGGCCTGACCAGGATCGTTTTATCTAAACAATCAAGAATTTCTAATGCTGTTGGAAATGATGATAAAGGCTGTCCATATTTTGGCTAAATAATCTACCGAAAGAGTTCCGTAAGATCCAAACAAATAGCAATGAATATATATCCCGTGGTGTCCCAGCTCTCGATTTGTATTCCTGGTGGACTAAAATTGAATTTAATTACTATCATTTGGCCAGGAAACTACCAATGACAACGCTTGTTAGATCTTACTATCAAGGCAAGGTTTCATCTTCTTTGAGCTTATAAAGGAGTCTTCTATTACATGCATATTATTTTTAAGTGCCGTGGCTGATTAAAACTAACAAAAATTATCAAGTGAGATCATATTCCTATATCACCGTTTGTGTGTACACAAGGCGGGTACAAGACTCCAGTGCGACACCTTAACATTCCACGCCTCAACACTTAAGAATTTAGCATTAAAGAAGTGAACTTTCAATCATAGCTAAGTACAAAACAGAGTAAACACTCGTCACTTGAAATGAAGAATATTATTCTAGCAATCGCCTTAAATGTTCTGTTTGTTTGGATTGCATTCGGAGAAGACACGAACGAGTTGAGAGTACAGACTCAATATCACACGAAAATTCAAGATATGGTATTAAGCAGTGAAAATTTTAAGTCTGGATCGGGAAAGGTTCCAATAAATGCAGGGTAAGTTAAAAAATTTGTTAGTGAGGTGGTGAGCGTCTTTAATTTTTTAACATTTATTTGTTTAAGAAGTAAATATATTCAGTTTAGAATTCATGGTCAAAGAGGTTCTCTACAGCATTGCGCTCTGGTGAAAAACTTGTGTCCTTAGGCTGGGCAAGATTAAAATTAAGTTTTCCATTGTCAGATCCTGTATAAGCAAGGTCGTAGCCACGTTATTGCTTTCATCGATCTCTCTTTTCAATCGCATGCATCGCACATTACGAAGTAGCAACCTGTAAAATGTTGGTCCTCGGGAGAAGGAATATGAATCTGGTTTGAATGGTTCGTTATATTTAGTACCTCCTTAAAGTTAATTCTGACAAAATTAGTTCAATTTTTCTTTATTACAGGAAAATGACTCCTCATAAGGCAAAACAGCACGCGAAAAACAACATAGTAAAAAGGCACGCTAGTCCACAATGGACTTATGGGTATCCATGGCCGTGGCCACGTAATGATCAACCGCAGCAGTCGCGGATTTCGTCAACGGCCCCAAGATCAAAACCGAGAAGGCACTAATCATTCAATTAAACTGGCATTAACGAAGATGTTGTTGTCTCCAGAATGCAGATTGTTATCGGCTATCTAAATTACCGCAACACATGTGTCATTGAGAATTAAGAATGCCTGACTTAATTGTTTTAATGTGAAAACATTAAAGGAAAAATATTAATACCTAAACACGAACTGTCCATAAGCTCTTACACTTCTTAATGAAAATTCTGCTTTCTCTCATACATATTTTGTCCTTCGTAGATACAGAAACACACTGAAGTAAAACATCCGTTACAATGTGCAACATGTTATGCACTAGACGCTTACAGTAAAACTTACGAAACACTCCTCCATAAAAATCAATCCCCTTTTTGGCACGCTTTGCCTTATAAGGCAATTAGCACTGCGATTTCAAACCACAAATTTAATCATGCGATTTTAATTTGTGTTCTTTCAATTTGTAACTTGACCGTCTGGCCGTAGAACAAACCGGTTTATCGGGGTCGCAACTAAATTGGCCTTTAGTTTACTTTATCTAACAAACTAATGGTCTTTACATCCTTTAAGGTGTTACATTTAGGTAATTGCTTCATGTTGTCGTAATTCTGACTATGATCCATTGTCTTTTGGGGATAAATCATCAAGAAAGAATGTCTTTAAAAAAGTGCTCAAGACGACGAGACATATTTGGTGAATCCTTGCAACTGGCCTGTTTCTTGTAAATGTATTACTTTACCATTCAAATGATTCATTGAAATGTCAAATCAAAAACTTGAATATCTCAGAACACCCCTAATGGTCCATTTCGTAACGGTGAGTATCCATGGCCACTGTATGGTCCAGTGAAATAAGGGCACGGACTAACCATGAAAAAGTAGAACGGCCTTCTGAAGAATGGTGGTGACAGGGGTCCTTGAGATCGCTTACAATGACAGCAGTGACAACAGCATGGGCAACAGTGACAACAGTGGCAACAATTACAACAGTGGCAGCACGGACAGCAGTGATGATGGTGATGATGAATATGGTGACAGCACGGATGATGACAGCACGGAGTAGGACAACATGGACAACAGCAAGGACAGCAGCATGGCTCCTCTGGTTTCTTTTTTGGTTCTTCCTCTACACCTGGTATCGGACACCAACAACCTAAAGAATGCAGGAATTACTAAATAAGACAATTGGTTTCGTAATCCATGAATGATGAAGGGTGCTGATAAACTAAATTGAAAACTAAACTGTCGGTGTCGCAAGCAGAAAGGAAGCAATTGAAGGGCGTGACAATAAGCATCATGATTGGTTTGTTCTTCCGCTTCTACTTGCAACTCTTACAATCCGTATTTCACTGGATCATAAGCGACGGAGTCATAAGGGGAATCGGAAGAAAATGGAAAAGTTCTGATTCTTCGGACTCCGATTTCGTCGAGCTCATGACTCCTCTTACGACTCCAATTTTTGGGTTACACTACGTCACCAGCCTTTAATGGAGAGGCAACCTTTTTATGAAAAAGTAGCACTGTCGAAACATTAATGCAACACAAATTCACCTCCCTTGGCCTTCACATGCAAGGTGGACATCGTTTTCACAACAGAATATTTCACTCATTATGCGCTGGAACCGAGTACTTTTGCGCTCTGCTTTCGCCTTTTTTTTTTGTTTAGTATTAACGTGACAAGTCACAGACAAGGTGACCCAAAGTTAAATCACCCTAAACACTAGTCGTTATTCTATCTCAGAGGTTATCAATTTCATGCCGCATGCATTCGTTTCGCTGTTAAAGCATGGTTTACACGTAGACGCAAGCGGGTATCGGCATAAACATAAGCGCAAGCATAAGCACGAGGGTTTTCACACTTGCGATAAGCATAAGCACAAAGCGACAGTGTCCATAAAGTGGTTCAACATTGCGCTTATGCTTACGCTTACGTCGTAGGTGCAAACCAGCTATAAGAGACACACAAGAGGCATGATAAAGGACCGCTTGTGCTTGCTTTTTTTCGATTTACACAAGCAATGCAAGCCCAAGCGCCAAAACATAGGGAAAGGTGAAACTTCAGTCCTTTCTTATGATTCCGTTCATGATTGCTCTAGTGCTTGCATCGCGCCCGGCTTACGCCTGGTTCCTCGTGTTTATGCTTATTCTTGCGTACGTGTATTACATGTAAACCAGGCTTAACAGTTTACTCAGTGTTCAAGTAGTCATGCACATTCTACATCATGGCCATGCGGATAGAAATTGACAAACCTTCATCGCATTCATGGTGACAACAGTCACATTCGCATTGTTGCATACAGCCACCAACACATGGCTGACAACTATGGCAAATTTGGCATCCTGAAAAAAGAAATGTACACTTGAACATGGTTAACAGCCAACTCCCAGAAAGCCTTCTGTGGATGCGAGCGCCTAGTGATTAGGACGCCGGACTTGCGATCCAGATGTCCCGAGTTTGAGTACTTTTCTCTATATGGTGGCCCCGAATTTCTGTTTATTCACAATGTTTGTTTGTTTGTTTGTTTGTTTGTTTATTTAGCAGCCATTATATAAACTACTGGGACACCTAAAAAGTGTTTTTTATTATTTGTCAAAAATCGGTTTGCAAAAAGGAAACATTCGTATAGCGCGGGACAATGAATTGAACAGTCATTAGCCTAATATGCGTTTTAACTCAGTGGCTCAGTGGCAGTGAATACCAAGCAAATTGGTAGTTCAATAAGTTTTAAACAATGCAGGAAAACACTAGTGTTGACATGAATACAGAGATTTAGAAGAAACTATGTATTTAAAGCATACCATTTCTTTTTCCCTTAATTCTTCCTAAATCATTACTTTGTGGTGCGTTAGTGACGGACTCGGGTCTGCAAATAGAAAGAATGACCATCTTGATGTATTTGAGTATACACCATATTGCACAGAACAGACTTAGGCAAAAATCACCTTATTAACAACAAGTTCTGAGAACTCTCCGCCACTGATATTCGTGGTAAGAAACAGCATTAAGATCTAAACAGTAGCATACAAATTGCATACTCTTTTTAAGACGACATATTTTGTTTACTCGTGTTACGATACAACTTGTTCTTGAGTAACAGTGGAAAACAGGGGCGCTTTCCATTTGTCAGAACTGGCCGGCCAAACCGGTATATTTGAGAACAGAATTCCGTTGTTAGTCAGATTTGTCCAGCCAAATCAGTCAATACATAAATATTACTCATTGTTATGGCGGATTTGTAGGAAAATCGCGTGGAAAAGGTCAATTTCCCATTAAAAACCACCTAAATTGTACCGGCCCGGCCGTCAAGTTCTGACAAATGGAAAGCACCCCAGCTCTATTATAAGCTCGTTTTCCTACTGACTAGGCAACTTAGTTTAATTTCGTCTACAGTCTATATACCCAATCTGTAACCCTTTCTTGCAAGGAGGAAAACCCTCTTCTTTTTCTACAGGTCAGTGATTTTTGTGTCTTTGAATTAAAATAGTCGATGGTCTCTTGACATTGTTAGATATTTCACAAACAACTTCAAAGCGGCCTTTCCTTGATTGCTGTTTTGTAACCGTCTCTCGCTGTTTAAAGTAATTTTTATAATTTCCACTTATTTTGTTTCAAGTACCTTTTATGATGTCCGATTTTTAAAGCGTATTGGAACGCTAAAACATATCAACTAACTGAGCCAAAATGAAATTATCGTACCTCAATACACTTGCTGCTATTTGTTGCTTCCCGGATGTCTTCCTTGTAGAAAATCCTTCGCTAAATTTCAAGTTACCATCTTTCCGACCAGCCGTGCTTAGTCTTGGGAAAATCGAGGGTTTTTTGTTTTTCCGGTGCAAAACTCCTTCAGAAATGACGGCGGCATAAAATATGACAGCAGGAAATAAAACATTCACGAGGATTTTTGTTTTCATTTCCTTCTAGGCAAGTCCCATGTTTTCTAAAAACTGGGTACTATTGGAGAAATTGCATGGTCGAAATTATGTTTTACCTACGGATGAATTCAATTTGGTTTCCATACGAGTAAGTTATAAATCTTACATCACAGCTCCATTCAATGCCCGTCCCCTCCTCTTTTATTTTTAACGCTTCAAGAAAACCAGGTCATGGAAATCACACGAGAGTGAATATCATTGGGTTAACATGGCATGTCTATTTCTGGTACCAGTGAAGCTAGCAAAGTTTGCTGGTCGCGTTCTTTTCCTTGAAAGGAATCAGATGACAGAATTTAGCGACGCACAAAACGCGTGCTAATTCCAAATTAAAATCTACAAACAGCTTCGAAATTTCGCCTAAGTTATCAATTCAAGGTCACTGATTATGTAAAAAGTAGCAATTAAGTGGAGAGGCAACGACTTGTTTCTTGAAGCTGGTAGAAAGTGATACAATTTCACGCTGTTTTACGTTTTGTTCCCCTTATGATTATTTATTTTTTTATGACACGAGAGAAGCCATAGTCTCAAGTTAATTAATTGGTTATTTTTAAAACCAAAGTCCTCGCGGATCACAAAAGCCTCAGACTATTTCATTTCCACAGGTACAGTAATACCTTTGTTCTTTCAATCACTGCAGTAATTACTCAGAACACTTCCAGCCAATGAATACAACAAACATATTACAAACACCAAACATATTACAAACAGATGAATGGAACAGTGAAATTTTTTCTGAGAAAACGGCGATGTAAATCGTTATGGCGGCAGAGAAGCAAAGAACAAGACAACTAATGTTTGTGAACCGACTTTCGCTCGACTGATCGATAATTTGAGTTTGTATCCGTATTACAATTGAACATATTACAACTTAACAACTGAAATTACATTCAGATGAAAGCAAAGCATGTGGTTAACTTTTGTGACAAAAATGTCGCTTCACCGAGTACAAGTCAAAAGTTATGAATGTACTTTTTTACTTTGACCTTGCTCTATTCTATATTTATTTTATAGATATCTTTGGTCTTTGGTTGGTTAAACAGGTTGCTTCCTACTACTTATCTTTTGGACACTTCTAATGTGATCCTTTAACATTGGTAAAATAAACTTCCAATATTTGCAATTAACTTCCTATATTTGCACTTGAGTAATCGATCTCCAAGGCAAAGGAAAGCATAACACAAATAACATTTGTTCAAAAAAATATTTTCTCCATACACTTAACAATTGTTCATTTATTCCACGAGCGCGCGTGGATATGAGATGGTAGGTGGCCAACGAGGCGCGTAGGCCCGATTTGGCTATGACTATCTCATGTTTAACAAGCGCGAGTGGAATATAGTTGTTTTATAAAAACACTCAAAGAATTGCAATATTTGAGCTCCCCAGCTGTACTCGCTGATGCGTACTCCTGCCATATTTGTGGTCCATGAACTGTAAGCCAATCAAAACTCAGGAATTGCAATATACCATGACTAGTTTTTAATAATCAAAGTTTACCATTACTATTATTACAATTTAATCATTCGAAAGTAATATTTTCAGCACACCTATGCCAGTTCATTCTACTACTTCTTAGTTGTGATACCAAAACATAAACGGTGTCACGTGACGACGCAGCCGTGCCATATGCTGGCGCATTCGTTTGGAATATGGAACCTTGGTCCTGTTGGTTTGAAATAAATACAACAAACATTACTGAATTGCTACTGATAGAAAATGAACAATTTTATCAGGCTCTTCATTTTTCTGCATCTTTTTATTTGTTTGTTTGTTGTTTGTTTGTTTGTTTGCCTGTCTTTTTAGCTTGTTTGTTTGGCTCTTGGTTATTTTCTACATTCTAAATTTTATGCTGAACATCTAAAGTCAGTGTTGCATCGGCTATATGGCATAGTCAGATAATAATATTTTTGCCAGAGAGTTCGTTGCATAATTTTATGGCTGCTCTCTCGGCTACGCTTTACATGACAAAGTTTAGCTATCAAGAGCGAGATACATTCCACACAGGTGACCTCGTTAAAAAGTAGCCTAAGATAACTCCTCTTGGGTGCTGGATTATTTTTAACAAAGTTGCCTCTTCAAAAAGGTACCAGAAATATGCCAATACTGTTTTTAGACGGGCCATTGGGTTGTTTCTATGTAGAAGCGAATTTTATTAACATGAACGTACCTCTTGAGGAACGTTTCGACACGTCGATAGGCCGGGAAAAGATACCCTGGTGGAAGTATGAGCTGGCGACGATCTCCTTTCTCTTCTTTGTTGTTTTTGCTTTCTACTTTACCTGGTTCTGGACAAGCATTAAGAGAATTTAAACTTGAAACTGTTGCATTTTAAGAAATATATTTTAAAACCGAAATTTACTTTAAATTGGCTGTAAGGGTTGTTCCCTCTGTTCATCATAATTATATAATCTCACCATTTTTATATCAACTTTTTAGCGATTACCATTCAATTGTTAGATTATCAGACCAGCTATTATCAGATTATTATCTAGCTGATTATGTCGATTACATTTGAGAAATGAATGATTCATTACCTTCTTTGTCAACTGCAAAAATATCATATTGATAATTACCACACTCGGTGGTGTATCCACAGCAACAGCAAGGCATAACCTGGCAAGGACATCCACATCCCGCTAATCCACAGCCACATGGTGCGCAGCCACAGGATCCAATGCAACCGCTGCAGAGATGATCCCCAAGACCACATCCACAGCCACATCCGCATCCACAATCGCAGCCGCAGCTGCAAGGCTGAGCACATCCGCATCCACAGATCTGTGGACATCCACAGCAACACTGTTGTGCACAGCTGCAAGGACATTCATGGGTGACGTGATGAACGTGATGCACGCAACAATCGTGATGCACGCAACAGTCGTGATCGTGTTCATGGTGATGACAGACGTCTTGATGGCAACAACAGCATGGCTGACAGCAGCAACATGGCTGACAACAGCAACAGCATGGCTGGCAGCAACAACAGCAGCCACAACAGTTGTTGTTTCCGGAATTTTTGCCACCGTTGTTATTATTTGTTCCACAGCAACAGCCACACCCTCCTCCGCAATTATTATTGTTGTTTGCGTCCTCGTTCTTAGCAACTGGCTTGTCACTGTTTTTATTATTATTTTTATTTGTTCCAGAGCAACAGCCACACCCTCCCCCGCAATTATTATTACTTTTTTCGTCCTCATTCTTAGCAGCTGGTTTAGTCTGATCAGCCTGCGTCATCTGCCGGGCAGGCTGTTGACTTGGTATTGCACTCTGACTGATTTGTTGATTTTGACCTGACTGCTCGGGTTTCTTTTGAAGTGAATATTGCTGTGCCGGTTTGGTAGCATCTTGAACGGCTTGTTGGTTTGGCAAAGACGGAGCTGAGTTAAAATTTTGAGAATGCGCATTCTTTACCATTGGAGGTCCAAGTCGTAGACTCGGATTTCTGAAAACCTGGTTACCACGCGACGGAACACTGGGTTGTTGATTATTTCCATTCATCGGATTAGGAGCGATTGCTTTGTCAGTTGTCAAAACGGCACTTAGGAAAGCCCACATCCATATAGACAGAAATGCCATTTCTGAGAATTTCGTACTTATCGTGTGAAAAGTGGGATGTGCTAAAATCACTTCAACCAAATTGATAAGGCGGGCAATAGCGCATTACCTCATAAAACTACCTGTTAAATCACTTCAAATATCACTTAAGTTCGTCGATATTTGCTGTTAGACAATAGAAACCTGACAGATCAACCCACCGAAAACAATGGCATTTGTGTTTCTGTCAACGCTAAGTCAATAAAAACGTTATAATTGGTTAGTTAATATATTGTAAGAAACCATGCTTGTACTTGGAGATCTTACGGCGGTGTACAGCATTGAAGTTTTTAAAAACCTGTTTTCAAAATCTCTAGTAGTCCTAACCTCTAACACGTCACGAGAATGACAGTTTGTGAAAGTGAAGAAATTATTAAATTAGACATTAATCTCTGTCAGGAAAAAATGCCTTCAATCCCTCCACGGAAAATTATTACGATAGACAGAACGGTCTGGTGAACAAGGAAACACTGATGATTGCAGAATCTTTTATTCAGCAACAATGATTGGGACCGAGTAATGGCCGTGTGAAGACGCTCGACGCGACCATCCGCAAATTGTATAGTATATGAGTACTCCCTGCAGCGGTTGATGGTCGAAATTATTACCCAGTTGCTAAGCAAAAGGAGAAACAGATCATCTGCCAATTCGGACGATTCAGTCTCTTCACCCGAGAGCAAAAAAAAACAGGAAGACCGATTCATCGACTGAAGAAGACGACGAAATCTGGACCGCACTCAATATGTAGCAGAATTTAGCAGGAAAGCTTGAAGAAATCTTAGAGAAGCTAAAGAAGCTTGACGTGATAGAATCTTCCGTCAAGAACATCGAGGCAAAACTTAAGACCCTAGAAGAGCGCACTGATGTCTTGGAAAACTTCAGACAAACAGCAGAGAAAGATATTAATGATCTCAAAGATGGCGCAAATTTCACCAGCGCGCAGCTAAATGAATAGACGACAGATTTAGCAAAAGCTCAAGCTGAGCTCTCCGACCTTTTCTTTTAAAGAAAACAGTAAAGGCGAACGAGGAGGGAATGAAAGAAGCGGCGAAAAAACTCTTGTACTTGGAGGCTAATTCAAGAAGGGAGAATATCAGGTTTATGAATATCGCACAAGATGGCCAAACAGAGGAGCCTGAAAATGTCGAAGAAACTTTGAGAACGTTCTTAGAACGCGACTTGGCCTTCCTAGATGATGGATCTGTAGAAATCCAACGATTTCACCGCAACGGAAAGGCTAAAGATTTAGCCGTCGAGGTCTCGTTTAGGGTTGCACGCGAAGAAATAACATAAAAGAAAGAATTTTGATTCGTTATATTTACTCGATTCATATAAACAAAGTCTCTTTTAGGGGTCTGCATAAGCTTCGGCCACGCCCAGATTGGTCTCTTTTAGGGGTTAAATTCAAAATTTCCGACGAGCATCCCCGTCCCTTCCATATGGGGGTCCCCCCCGGGCGATTACCCCACAGAAATTGTGAATATTGCTGTGAATATTGAAGTGAATATTGCTGTGCCGGTTTGGTAACATCTTGCTTGAACGCCTTGTTGGTTTGGCAAAGACGGAGCTGAGTTAAAATTTTGAGAATGAGCATTCTTTACCATTGGAGGTCCAAGTCGTAGACTCGGATTTCTGGAAACCTGGTTACCACGCGACGGAACACTGGGTTGTTGATTATTTCCATTCATCGGATTAGGAGCGATTGCTTTGTCAGTTATCAAAACGGCACTTAGGAAAGCCCACATCAATATAGACAGAAATGACATTTCTGAGAATTTCGTACTAATCGTGTGAAAAGTGGGATGTGCTAAAATCACTTCAACCAAATTGATAAGGCGGGCAATAGCGCATTACCTCATAAAACTACCTGTTAAATCACTTTAAATATCACTTTAGTTGGTCGATATTTGCTGTTAGACAATAGAAACCCGACAGACCAACTCACCGAAAACAATGGCATTTGTGTTTCTGTCAACGCTAAGTCAATAAAAAAATTTAAATTGGTTAGTTAATATATTGTAGGAAACCATGCTTGTACTTGGAGATCTTACGGCGGTGTGCATCATTGGAGTTTTTAAAAACCTGTTTTCAAAATCTCTAGTAATCCTAACCTCTAACACGTTACGAGAATGACAGTTTGTGAAAGTGAAGAAATTATTAAATTAGACATTAATCTCTGTCAGGAAAAAATGCCTTCAATCCCTCCACAGAAAATTATTACGATATACGAATACCCTAAGGAAAAATTTGATATAAATCACTAGAAATTCTGGCTACGGAAATTCTGGCTACGGCGGTTTATTCTCGCTACAACTTCTGATTATCAAACTCCAGTTTTAACCGGCCCACTGACGCAGCACGACAGTTTCGTTTGCGGAATCTTTGTTTACAATATTTGCCTCATTGGCTTAACCGCTTCAGTTTGTGATCGAGCTTCAAAAATATCAATTTGGTATATTGAAAAAACATGGTACGGTAAACGTTCGCTTTAAATGTGAGCCCGATGTATTAGAAAAATTTACTTCGACGCGGGTTTGAAAACGGGTAACGGGATTTTTCAAAGAATTTATGGGCTTATAAGCGCTTTTGCCACTCAGAAATTTTGCAGTTTTTGAAAACAATTTCTCCTTTAATGTTACACACAAAGAGCTGAAAAGTTCGCCAATCATTACGTTTTACAAGCTCTTTAAAAGTATGGAGTCTATTTGTATACGGCATGGTACCTTATTTACGCAAAGTCGTATGAAGGAAAATAATGTGTAAACAATGACATCAGCAAGGATTCCACTATACCTTTGTGTTTTGTCTTAATCGGCATTTTGTTTTAGTTCACCCGATATGTTTCTTATGCTTTTGTGGAGTTTCTAAACCTCGTAAGCGCCGTTCACGGTCTTATCTCACTTCATAAACAGACGTTCACGTGCCATAAAATCGATTACAGATTTTTTTTATAAAACCGTTTGTTGCCATCCGTTATGTTGCTTAGCAACGTCTCTGACAGAGCCTTGGGCAACCAAGAGAAATTACAATTGAGGGGCTGCATACACAAATGGGAATAAATATATGGGAATTTGCAGTGGCATTTCTAAAAAATGGCTTTTCATCCACTGTTCTCTGATCGAATTGGAATTTAGAAGTGTTCGTTTTTGTGGAGGGAGGAAAACCGGAGTGCCCGGAGAAAAACCCTCGGAGCAAGGACGAGAACAGTGAACAACAACCTCATCTCACATATGATACGGGGTCCGGGAATCGAATTCGGACCACATTGATGGGAGGCGAGCGCTCTCACCACTGCACCATCGCTGCTATCCCACAAGACAGCTGGGCTAGTAAAAGAAAGCATATCACCATGTACCAGCTTTGTGGGAGGAGCCATGTAAACAAGTTTGAACAGCGTCAAATACTTGATATATAAAGCTATAAATTCACTAAGCTAAACTAGCATCATTTTGTAATGCACGTGAGTTGAAAAGAGTAAAAATTGTATCTAACAGAATGCAGGAAGTGATTTAGTGAAAGATGGCGTTATTCAAACATAAAGATTGTTGAGAGGGGCCGTACATTTTTTTGTCATGTAGTTGATCGAGCAATTATTATTGCATAAACTGTGTGACCTCACTAATCAATATTAACTACTCAAATTATAGAGATACGCGAGAAGCGATCACTTTTTCTCGTGTAAAACGAAACTCGTTTTTCTTTTAAATTGTGTGATGAGGTTTCTACATCTTCAAGCGCAAGTTGCTGTCTATCTTTCTCTTGTGTTAGTCCATTTAGGCGTGGTTGAGAATCGCCAGGTTGCTCCCAGCACTCTTCTAGAGGCGTTGAATATCACGAAGAATGAAGAAAACACTAAGAGTGCTCCATCTTCCAACCATGGCTTTCCAAAGCGACGTTTTCCTTCCAGCTTTTCGTATTTCTCTGATTGTCCTTGTAAACAGGGAGTCGTATTTCTTGGAGGACCCTGTGGTCCTATGAAAGCAACATGCTGTGGAGGGTTTGGCTGTGCTTCAGGAATTGGTTTCCCTATTTCGACTGTGTGCTGTGAGTTACTTTTGATTGCATTCCCTTTGTTCTTAAACTGACAAATTAAGTTACTTCATGATTATACTAATTTAGTGGTAGCGAAGTGTTACTGTTAACGTTTGTTTCTAAAACTGAAATGTAAATGATGCCAACCTAAGAATCGTTCATGTTCAGATGCATATAGAACAATAAATATGACTGCATATAGTACAAGTTCTCTTTACAAACAAGCTGACAATTTCGAGTAAAGGGCAAGAACAGACATTTTATACCCCCAAACAGACACGTATTTCTATGTTTACCATATGACTGATAAAGTGAATTAATTTGACTGAACTTCAAAATATCAAATTTTTAAAAAAAAAAAAAAAGGAGAAGAGCCAACCGCAACTTGACGTAAGTACACATCACAGCAATGGCAATGTAAACTCGTGCACAGGTTTTTGGGACATTCGCATTCGATAAGTATGTTTGTTACCTTGTTACCTTGTTACCTGTTGACGAGAAATGGGAACCTGACATAGACGGTAATTAAAGAGAAACCAATTTTTTGCTTTATTAGTCTACCGGTATTAATTAGTACATTCAGTTTCTTGGTTAAGGTAATTTATAAGGAGAGAAAGCTTAATTCTTTTTAACCTCGGAATGACCTTGAAACTACTTTTTTGGATAGGCGCATGGACAAACTGCAGGGAAGCAAACCAACCAGGCCAAAGAATAAACGCCGCCAAGCGATTTGACATCACAAGCCTTCCAGCAGCACACCCATCCGTGAAAAAGCGTCCAAAACCCTCCAAGGACAAGCTCAAACACAATCATTCAAAGCAGAAGAAAATCGATAAGGACTCATCCAAGGAAGGGCCAAAGATAGACTTAGAGCTAAATCTAAATGATGAAAGCAAGCCAACAGAACAAGAAGAGGTTGCTGTGGGCCCACCAATTCATCACAAACCATGGGTACCCTTCATGCATAGGCCCCTTTATCCGTTCCACATGCGGCCTCATCCTTATCACTTTCCACATTATATGCCCAATAACATGAGGTTTTCACATCCCTCTTACTGGCGATTTCAAGGCTACTTTCCTCAATTCATGAGAAGGCGGGCTCCGTGGTATATGAATCCATCTGATATAAGAAATATCCATCGCTATCCTGAATATCAGTTTGGAGATGTGCAGTTTATACAGTCTGATCACCCATTCAGGTCCAGACAACACTTTAGAGATTATAATGATTTTAGCTCTGACGTTGAACTTTTAAACCAATCAGAAAAACTGCACGAAGATTTCACGCACAGCAAAAACAAGATAAAAAGTCATAAAGAATATAATCTGCTCCATGAACAGGACCGGAAGACGGTCGATAACTCAGAGGATTCAAAGGCGGACACATTCAGACAAGGCACGTTTAGGCAAACAAGAGCTGAACGGGTGCACGGAACAAATCCCAAAGCAATAGAAGACCAGCAAGTCTTGAATTTCAATCCAACGGAAAAGGAGGATGAAGAGAACAATTACCCTGAATACAAAAGCGAATTCAACACAGACCGCTTCTGGTCTTCTCTTGATAAGAGACAAGGAACAGTTCACAACATGTTTAGCTCCCATGAACCAGAAAAAGGAGAAAATGTAATATTCAGAGACTTTACGTCGGAGGACCATGGATTTGATCTGGATGACATTTCCTCCTCCCACGCGAAAAGAAAAGAACCAACTAAGGAAGGAAGCCCAACAGAGTCTACAAACGGAGACTACAAAATCCGTTCTGGTGCAGGGGTTGTGAAGATAAAAACTGATGCTCTAGACATCTCTAATGCAATTAACTCATTTGCTTAAATAAAATAGCGCGATAAATTTCCGAGCAACAGTTTTGAGTCATCACTCAATGGGAGAACTGAACATCTCGTACTAGTAAAATATCTACGTGTATTGGTTACTGACAAGAACAACGACCAACATGTGATAATTTTATAACTTCGTTCAAAGTTATTAATTGAACAAAAATAATTCATGGTAGTGCATAGAGCTGAATTGCATTGACAATAATCGCCATTTCGCCTCCATATTGGATTTGAGAACCGAGAGTCCTTGGGGACGAATTTTCTAAAATTTCCGATGAGGTTAGGTCATAATCATAGAGTTCACTGTCAGGTTAATAACAGTATCTATGTAGACACAAATAATATAGAAGACGTTTGTGTTGCCCGCTTTTTTTTCCGTTCAGCTGTATAATGGGAGCTGCTCCTCAAACTACATTATGCTTTAATCCCCAATAAGGTTTGTTTACAGGTATCAAGTGGGCTTTTTAACGTAACGCCCATACAAGTCATGTTACGACTTTACGAGAGACCAACGGTCTTCTAATTCATTAAGTTAATCAGCGTCACGAACGAAATAAAAATATAATCAACAAGATGATGAGTAAAATCAATTTCTTGGTTATGTTTAGCTATAAGCAGCTTAGACACCTGGGCCTGGTTGTATAAAAGAGGGTTAAAACATACCCTCGGGTTAAATCTAACCGCAGTCTGGTATTCAAAGCTGGGTTAGGAATAGGAGGGTTTAATTTACCCTCCTAACGACATGGGTTAACTCACTAACCACGTGTTAAATAAAAGGCTAAAACGAAATGACATCTTTTGTTAGTATGCAGTTAGGAAAAAATGGCCTTACAATCCGCTAAATTCTATTAAAATCGACGATTACTGAGGAGGAAGTACAGATTTGGAATACAGTCACTGCCCCACGAAGTAATATTTCGAGTCAGGCTTCAATTTTTGTTTGACTTGTTATACTCACTTTGTTGCTCCATCTTCCTTGTCAATATGTCAGTTTCTGATGTACTTACTAAAGGTTTCGCTTTCCTGTCTACTCGAATGGTGACTTTACTTGAAGCCATTATGTAGCTATCCGTAACAAAGAATATTATGGGGTGTTCACGGGGTTAAACCTTTAACCCATAGTTAACTGACTGCTCCACTAACCCTGCTTTTAACAACGTTATTTTACCCCCGAGCTGCGATTACATGTAATAACTTTAAATCTCGTGTTAGCTCTAACGTAAAACCTGACTTTGATTGAAACCTCTCTGGAACAACCTCGCCCGGATGCAGTAAGGCACTATCTCTCTGGATCCTCTATTTTTATTCGCCCGTTGTAAACACTACCTCAATTGTTATTCAGGGCTAAGGGCCTTTGTTATGAGCTGTTATCTATCTATGCTAGCTATATTATCTGGTTCGAGTTTTGATTGTTTTGATTGTGGTGGTCAGGGTTATTACTTTGGGCTTGGTTTCACGACACTTACCTTAATGGCCATAACTAACTCTGAACCTTAAGTTAAAGCACAAGAAAAAACAAAACTGATCAAAGTTAATTTTAGTAAAAAAAATTCCTAACAAATTATAATCAATTTACTTTATTTCAGTTTAAAGCTTTGGGATTGCGTCAATTATATAATGATAACTATTGTATCTTTATTGCCCTTTCGTCGCACACCTTGTTTAACAGGCCTTATCTTATGTTTACGGGGATGATGACGAACGGTTGGCGCAGATGTGGTTGGCGATTGTGCAGTGACAGCTACTAAAGTAGCTAGTGTACGAGTTGTGCCATAGGTAACCCGAGGTGTCGAGCTAGCTTGTGTTCCCGTGGTAGACTGGCTACCTTCAGTACTTGTGGGACCGGTTGCTCCTGTGGGGCTAGACGTTGTTGGTGCTTGTGTTGTAGTGGCTGTGGAAGTGGGTTGTGTAGTTGGTACTAGAGTAGCAGCACTAGTAGCCTCAGATGTTGTTCTGGTTTGTGTTCCTGTCGTGGGCTGACTCCCGCCGGTAGGGCTGGTTGCCCCTGCTGGGCTAGAAGTTGTCGGTGCTTGTGTTGTAGAAGCTGAAGAAGATGGTTGAGTGGTTGGCTCTTGGGTGGTAACACTTGTTGCCTGAGATGATGGACTGGTTTGTGTTCCAGTTGTAGGCTGACTACTGCCTGTGGGGCTGGTTGCCCCAGCTGGGCCAGACGTTGTTGGTGCTTGTGCTGTAGTTGATGTCGAAGTGGGTTGTGTAGTTGGCACTTGTGTGGTAACACTGGTAACCTGAGATGTTGGACTAGTTTGTGTCCCCGCTGTTGGCTGACCGCCGCCGGTGGTTGTCCGTGAGGGGCTAGACGTTGTCGCTGCTTGAGTTGTTATAGTAGCTGACGAAGTGGGTTGAGTGGTTGGTGCTTGACTCGTGCCACTGGTAGCCTGAGATGTCGAACTAACTTGAGTTCCGGTGGTTGGCTGGCTCCCACTGGTAGGGCTTGTTGCCCCAGCAGGACTAGAAGTTGGTGGTGCTAGCGTTGGTTTGACCTCAGCAGTTTGGGATCCCGGGGCTCCTGGCTCTCCGTTGTTCCCTCCACCACAACCTATTTAATTGTGTTAACAAAAATATCAGTGGTGATGTGATATTGTGATAATGAGTAGTGTTCGCACAAGTTAGCCACCAACGTAGCAAAAATAGATCTAAATGCGTCTTTTCAATGTTGAGTGCATGGAGCAAATATGGCAATGAAAAACATGGTGATGAATAAATAGCCCACATACAATCCTTGATACAATCAGAAACAACTTGATCCCATGGGAAGTTTTTGAAGGCCAAAGATAATGAAACAAGTATATATTGTTTTCCTAACCTGTCGAAACAACAAAGTTTTTGAGAAATAAAACAGCTTTACGAATAATACTCACTGCACCATTTTCCACATTGGCATGGAAAGAAGGGAAAGGGTTGAGTCCATGTTCCAAATCTATGCATATCATAGGAGCCTTTGAAAGGGTAACCATATCCGGTGTCCATCCAACCGTATTCCGGCCATCGAGGATCAGGAGCTGAAGGCCACCATTTTCTGAGATATGGAGAAGATTCAGGATGTAGTCTATAACCATACGACATGTCAGTGAAACACCGCTTTGATAGCCAACGAGGTCTACCGGCTTGTTCACCATTGGTGGGAAAACCTATCATTTTGTGCTTAGTTTTACGGCTCGGAGGACCAAGGATATCAAATTTGAAAGGATAGTTTAGATGATGGTTTCTTATGTCATCTCTCAACTCATCCATTTCACCATCCCTGTCATCCGTATCTTCTGCATCTTGGTGGAATCTTTGCAAAGCATTCGTTTGAAAAAGCATGGTATGGAAACAAATGGTTAGCAAAAGTTTCCTAGAGGTCATGTTGCCGTGAGGTTTTGTTAGCACTATATCGTATAATTGGGACTTCTGATCATATGACATAATGTTAGGATACTCTTCTAGAGGAAATAACATGACATCATTCTCATATCTAAATAGAAAAATGGGAATTAATCAGCGATACAGCATCTAAAGCAAGGCGAACAGGGTTATATCCTGCTCACTGCAGCTTAACGCTCACTTAAGAAAGCCAGTATAGAAGCATAGCGACATTTTTGCTAGCGATGCTTGCTGTTTAACGTCGCACATAACCAGTTACGCCCCTTTTTTGAAAGATCACTTAAAGAAACAAAGAGGACTTGCTTGTTTCCATGGAATCCTTGATACGCTTCAATGGAAAAGTTGCAACAACCAATATCAGGGGTATTAAACTGATAAAGAAAACCAAGTAAAGTTTATACGATTTAATTTCCAAAACTTAATTACATCGAGTGCTTGTTAGGCGGCCATTACTGTTTTTCTAGTAGGGCTAGTAGCAATACTGATTAGAATTATGACCGGATTAAAACAACGGTTCTGTAGTTCATAGTATTATACATTGTAGTCACTATCTATCTTCTCATTGGCTAAGAGCCTACAGTTAATTCTGGGAATCAGCGCAACTGACATAGCAGGTTAGTGAATAATCTGTAGGTTGCGCGCGCATTGCATGATTTCCAGGAGCATGAACTTAGCATCTTGCACACAACGAAATAAAAACGTGGCTAACAAGGCGTTTGTCGTTATTTTCTTTAAAACAATGTGTAATAAAACAATTATTAGATTCGGTTTTTATGATATCCGGAATAAGTAATGATTATTCTGGGTATCACAAAAACCTCATCCAATAAGTGTTTAAGGTGATTCCACTGAATTACGTTGCGCATCCTTGCTGCACACGATTTTTCGCGTCATTTAGCGCGCGCACGAGCGCTCGCCCACACAACATTAAGGCATTTCCTTCAGATTAAGCTTAGCAGGGAAATTAATGGTTATTTTCTTCTAAACGAGCACGGTGACCCCCATTTTTTAAGGCATTAACTTAAATGACATACGGTTGACTACAATATATCGCGATTTAAAGAAAATTTGATTATTCTATTTTGAGATATTTTTATTTGAATGCTTTAAAAAGCACGTATTTTGGTAGTGCTGCTTACGTGCGCACGCAGCAAAATCTCTAATTTCTTTTATAATCTTAATTTCAGTTCAATTAAAATAGTTTGTTATTTAAGATTAAAGTCTATTTTGTATAACTGCTTCGATATTTAATGCAAGAAATGATTTTTTCTAGAAATGATAGCTCCCTTTTCGGATTACTAGGATTCCTAATATAAACCTCGAGGGTCATATATTTACCATAATAGCCGTCCAGGTTGCACAAAAACGAGCACGGTGACCCCCATTTTTTATTGCATTTTTGTAATGCTCATAACATAATTATGAACTGGACCAAGTCTTAGAAAATTTTGATTACTCCTTCTTTTTCAGCGGAATCACCTTAAAATCCAAGTATAAAGTCTCATGTTTAATGGTTATCAGAGGTTCCGATCTGTTTCGAGGGCTGAGGTGTGCGTTTCGCACAACAGATGATGTAAATAAAATAAGCCCGTGCAAATTTTAAGAGCTAAAATAGGTATCCCCCTCGAAATGTGTTGTTAATCTTTGTCTTACTTCCTTTGTGTTGAACGGAATCACGTTCCCTCTTTGCAGAATAATATAAGGCCCGAAAGGCCAAACCGTCCCCCCCCCCCCCCCCAACATTCCAGACAAAAGTTCTTACCGTCATTCCGCGTTTTTTTTTTATTTGGGAGAAAGAAAGGACCCAGGTTCACCTTTGACCGTCCTTTTTTTAGTGCCTCTGGATCCCCCCCCCAAAAAAATCCCCCCCCCCCCCCCCCCACCCGTGAAACTAGTAGCTTGGAATTGAGTGAGTGAGGTCTCTCATGGTAAAACGGTTTTGTCACCCAGAGTGAAATATGTATCATCCAACTACATTTTTGTTCGGTTAAGATCAAGTAAAATTTTAAAATCACTGTTCAGTGTACCGTTATTTGTTTCAGTCTATTATCGTCAGCCTATCGCGGATCGTTATTTTCTCTTGTCCCTTTTATTGTAACCGTCTGTTTCCATCCTCACCAGTAGCATTTTATGCCCTGACGAAGGTTGGTTTTGTCCATCCGAATATTGGGCCCAGTTAAATATGACATCAATTTACAGTTGTTTGATCAGCGTTGGCATTCTAAAGTTTGTTTTCTTCTTATACTTTATTGTTTTCTGTCAGTCCATCGGTAGTACTTTTGCTTTAGTCGTTGTAACTTATTATATAACGTTTAAGTTCTTTTACAACAGTACCCGCAAACTCACAAGATGAACTATATTTTGATGATCGATATATACATTTTTATGTAGACTGACGCTTAAATCCAGATTGCAAAGCAATTAAGCAGAGCTTCCTTCCTCTTCTTGGCCGTCGAAAGAGGGTAAATGTAGCCCTGACTCATTGTAAAGACTAAAACACAACCTTTATGATTCTTTCAGAGCATATTTTCGTGACCTAGACTCCTGGAGAACTTCACACGTTCCTTTGTTGCTGGTTGCACACTCTCTCTATTAAGTTAACAGTATTATCTAAAGATGGCCGTGAAGAAGTAGTGGTATATCGTAACTTAAACGATGTAAATCAATGAAACAACTTAAGGCACTTGGTGGCCGATCAAACGGAAACAAATGAGCTCTTTTACAGCGCAGTAAAAAAAACTTGACCTTTATCTAGGTGAGATAGGAAAATTGATAGGTGTCATTCGTAACGTGTTTGTGGAAGTGTATTGGTGTTAGGTCCAACCAAACTCTTGTCTGAGCCACTAACGCTTTCGTTTCGGTTTCTTAGTCGGCGCATTTTGCCCCTTAAATTTCCAAAAGAATAGACTACCCACAACTTGGTCAGCGGGCGATGTTTGCTGAGGAACTTGCCAGTTGCCATAGGGTGTCTGGTTAGGGTCTTGGTAAACAGGGGGTACCTCAGCAACATCAGGGGTAGCACCGTATGTGATGTCTTGGCGCTTAATTCCACGTTGAACGTTCATGTTCTTTCCCTGTTTCATTTGGACTGGACCTTTGAAATTTGCCTGTTTTCCAATGAAGGGATGAAGTTGTGGTGGACCTCCGACTTTGTTTGCTGTTGATTGGCAAGGGGGAGCATCATTGAACTGTGGACAATCACTGGCACCACCTCCTCCACCTCCCCCTTCTTGACCACAACCTGAATAAAATTCGTTTTGAAAGGAAATAATTAAGCAAAGAAAAGAACATAAACATCGTTTCACTGCAGATATCATTAGTTAACGCCAACGTTTAGGCACGTAACTGATATAGCGCACCAAGTAGTAGAATATACTTCAGTTGACCTCTGACAACGGGAAATTGTTTGCTTGTTTTATTTCCAGCATATATATGTGATAGAATTTTTATAGAGAGAGATAGAATGGCAGATAATTTGAAAAACACCAGTTGGTTTTGTCTTAATTTAATTTATTGAAAAAGCTCATGCAGTAGAAGGCAGTAACCAAAGCCCCATTACGATGTTAAACTTAATTCGAGTTTTATGATCTTGCAAACACTTTTCAATCAATCAATCACCAAGCTAAATTTCAAAAGGAACTGAATGACTTACAGCACCAGCCATGGTTGTTACAGCCACAGGAGCATCCGGGCACTCTCCATGGCCCTCCGTGTCCTCCCCAACCTCGATGAAAATCCGGTCCGTATTCCGGATAAAGTGGACCTGGCCCCCATCCCCAGGGACGAGGCCAGTCTAAAAGGCTATCTTCGAATCCCATTGGGCAATCATACGGGGAACCCAAGAAGCACCTTCTCTTATATTGGGACTTCTTGAAATTTTTTCGTTGGCGACTTCTGTTGTCATTGTCCTTGATTCCGTCCGCTTGGTCCACGATTTTTTCTGATTTACTTGGCGCTACGTTCTGCTCATTGTCAAGTGTTTCTCTCCGATTTCTCTTTAGAATGCTCTCCGTTTCTTCGGCAAGGGTGATTGTCAAACCGAGGAGGCACAAAAGTTTCAAATGGTATAAAAACGAACCCGCCATATTCTCAATTGACTTGATGGAGTGAAGTTTTAAATTTCCTTGTAGCTGAAAGTTTTACCTACGTACCTTTGAGGTCAGATTTGTAAAAATAAAATCATCAAAGGAATGTTTTGACGATCAGCCATCCCCTCATTAACATTGCAAGACCTCGGGATGTTGCGTGCTAAGTGTCTCATTAAATAAAATATGATAACTTGTTTTTAAGATATATTCTTATCAGAATATATTTCTTTAAGTTTTTAGACGAATAATTCCTTTTTTAAGTTGAAATCCCGTAATGGCACCAAGACTTTATTTGTAGGCAATTCTTGTGACCTGAATCAAACCTGATACCTGCTTGTGGTGCTACTATAATCGTCTTCCCGGGAAACACTTAAACACACCCATTATGACATGTCTAAATTATTTAATGTAAAAGCAAATATTTCTAGAATATGAAAAATATGGTTAAATCGGTGAAGTTTTTACTGATCAAGTGCCTTGTTCATAAATGACAATATCTTTTACATACACGGGCAATGTACCAAATAAATCTCCACAATAAATTTCCTAATTCTTAATTCATAATCAGTAAAAGCACGAAAGGGACACAATGTTTCTAGCCAACTTTATGGCTTTGACAATATTAATTCTTCTGTAATTCGACCAATGCATGAGTAAACTTTTATAAAATCTCGATAAGACGTTAAGAATAGCTAGTAATTCAATTCTTTCCTGGCAATGTTTATGATAATACGGTCATTATCCTTTTCCTTGTGTTGCTGAGCACCTTTGAGTGGTTTTACAGCGTCGGATGTTTTGTCGTTTACTTTCCCGGCCTCTCCACAACCTGTAAAACAAACAATACTTTTTTTGTTTAGGCGATATTTATGATAATACGGCCACCGTTCCTTTGTTGCTGGTTGTGAGACGCCATGCATATGACTTTGTTGTTTTCATTAGTACGACCTGCGATAAACTCCTACGATAAGTGACCACTTAATCTAAGCTCGAGCTTAGATGGACGGTGAAAGGTTACCCCGGTTTCCGTCGTGTAAAGCGACTGGCAGTATTTCTTTATTTTCTCCTCGAATGGAATGCTACAATCTTGGACAAAACTGTTTAAACACTTGGCCAAATTTCTATTAATTTTGGTACCACCAATCGCTTTTCAACCCCCTCCCCCATTTCAATGTTGTCAATGGTGTAGTGTTGTGAAACAAAGCCTGGCAAATCGTAAACCCGGGATAAAACAACATTGTGTAGGGGGAGAGGGGCTTTAATGTTTTTTTTACCCGATTGCAAGTCAAGACATCGGCGAAATATACGTGAAATGCGTTTGTCTCAACTAGTTTTGTCTTAGATTGTAGTACATGGCAGGGTTATCTATCCTCGGCATTCAATTCGCCGATACCCATTTATACACTTGTGTGGAGAAAAGCATTGTGAGAGCTAAGTGTCTTGCCCAAGAATACAACACAGTGGCCCTGTCCAGGATTCGAACCTGAATTAAGAATGTTTCTGGTCAAATATACGCGTAAAAAATATCAAGAACTAATTAAAATTCACATGCTTGTTGCCAGAGTACACTGTTGGTCACAATAACTTAATTTCGTCTACTGAAGGAAAGGTAGACATCCACAAAATAATTCGATAATTAACCATACAGGTGCGAGACGTAATAAAAAGCCAATGACAAACATTTGGGCGATATCTTTAGAGCTTTAAACCTAGAACAACGAGGGTACACTAAGACTGTAACCGAATTGAAAATAAAAAGGGTTGTGATAGGTTGTTTGCTAGCTTCAACTTACAGCACCATCCTTGTTGGCCGCATGGTCCACCCTGCTGAGGTCCTGTTTGACTATTGTCATTAAACCTCTCTTTCCAGTTCCAGCCATATGCATTTTGCTGTAGATCGCCATCGTACCTGTCCTGCACCCAAGACCATTCATCTCCAACGTCATATGGCGGCCCCTCTGCTGGAAAGTGAGGGGGCGCTAGTGGACCGACAAATGGATCATTCCATTGAATCTGCGTCTCCAAGAATCCATCTGGGCAACTGGCGTCCGGAGCTAGCCCACAGAAGCAACGTCTAAATCTCTTGCAATTGGCTTGCTTGATTAGATTTTCGTCTAGCCTGTTATTTTTGTTGGAGTGTTGAAAGTTGTAGCCGGCTTCAATTGGCCTCACCTCACGTCTTTTAAAATCACTCTCCTTCTTGAAATCGTGCCCATCAACATCGATCTTTCTTTTGTTTTGATTTAAAGGATTGATGTTCTTCCCTTTGGATCCAAAACCCAGGGAAAAAAGGAAAAACAATAGAAACAGAAACCTGTCCATAATTTAATCCTGTATTGGATAGTTCCTTTCTGACCTCTGAGGCGTGTGTCACCACATGAAATGGGAGGTGCAAATTGAGCAAGCATTGCCACAAGGTAGCTAAGGTAAAACGCTTTACAACACCGTTTTTGTAGGTGTTCAAAACACGTTCAAAACACAGAAAGGAAATCCAATACGTCTAACAGCCGTTTATTTTGTATTTGGATGTAGTTTATAATAAAAATAATAATGATGACAAAGATAGGATGAAATGAACTAATCTATGGCTCTCTGGTATTTTTGACATTTTCTCCGCCTTCGTGCTGCCTATTTAAATAATTGTGATGAAAACACCATTTAAGAATGAGATGAGAGGTGAAGCTGGACAATTTTAAGCACAAGCTTCGTCAATCTAGGGCTTCAATTCCTTAGCTAAGAATGCTTGAGTAAAGGTTATGTGCAATTTAAAGTCTTATAGAAAAATCTTCTCTTCGTTTGCGTAGAAAACAATGACAGTGATTGTAAACCAATTCGTTGCATGATATATCGATTCTAATTTACAATTATTTTGTTCTAAAGATAAAACGTTTATGAGATATAAGTAACACATGCATTAACACGCTTATTAAACGTCTAAAACTTTATTGAGAGTTTCTACAAAAGGTTCAAACATATACGAATTAACGAAGCAGATTGGTAATGGACAGATTCTTAGTATGATTTTAAAACTCGGCGAGTCACCAGCGATGCATTTGCTTGTTCGCTGTGTTTACTCTTCACTGCTTTTTGTGCTTTGCTTCTTGGCTGAGTAATATCCATTAGAATCATTGTCGCGATATAGCTCAACGGAGAATATTTCGTCGAATCACCAGTGGAGATGGAATATTTCGTCTCATTCTTCCGTCTCCTGTTGTAATTGATAAAAAAGATGCAAAACTGAGTCGCTTACATTGCTTTGTCTTGAAAAAGTTAATTTATTCTTCCTTTTGTTCTCGCCTTCCCATAAATGGCCTTATGAAATGCACAGAATCAGCTCAGTGCAAGCTAGACAACCAAATTGGAACCATAATCTTTTTTCTATGCAGTTAAAATCTCCTGGAGAGTCTAGGATTAGTAGCGAGTTTTTAAAAGTATAAATGTCAGAAAGAAATCCTCAATATCATCCTTTTGGCATAATAATTGCGCTTAGAAATTATATTCCTTTCTCCTATTAATTGTCAAAACAATCTTATTGCCCAATTTTATATAAAACATTTAATATAATAATATATAAATTGTCCCCAATAGCTTTAAAAAGAGCATCCGTTTTTAAACTTACTCAGCCAAACGTGTTGAACACGCCCGTCGTTAAATTGACGTGGTAAACGTCGACCAAATCCATTATGATGCATGAACCCACCATGAAATCTACATCCAAATCCTCCACAACCACAGCAGCAACCTCCACCGCATCCATGATAGTCCCCACAGCCGCATTCAGCCGAGTCCAATTCATCACCAGCACCAACGCCTCCAAAACCTCCGTTGCAGCCGCAATTACCACATCCACATCCACATCCACCACAACCGCCACAATTTGAGTTACCAGCGCAGTCCCACGGAGATAGCCATCCAGGAGGACATACTTGAGGATGGGACCGTTTCTTGGAATTATTTTCTCTATTTCCTTTCTTTCTGTAGCTTTCGTCTTCTTCGTCGTTGCTTTGTTCCTTCTCTCCATTATTAGAGATATCATGATGGTTTTTGTTATCGTGTTTATATTCAAATGGATCCGCTTCGTCTTCTCTGACATCTTCGTGAATGGTTTGCAATGTGGATTCCATTTCTCCCTCATAAACTGGCAGATCTATGTTTTCTCGGCCATAGGAAATCGTCACTTGAAGAAAGAAAAAAATCGCCACCACTGCATAAAGTGTGAAAACTTTCATTTTGAGACACAAGGGCTCTTGGCTTCTCCACTTCAGATAAGTATATTGGAAAGTAGAACTCCCTGAAAGCAGGTGCCACTTTCATGTGGTAAGAATACCCTTCTGATATCTTTTGATGAAGGAGACAGATTTTGGTGATGTCACTGAGACATAAAAAACATCACCGAAAATGTCTTTCTTCAAGAAATCCACAAAAAATTATTACTGGCGTCTAAGGCAAATAAACTTATTGGTCTTTAATAGATAATCAAAACCATTTTCTGAAGAATCTGAAGAAAAGAAATCAATATTTCTCCATTTTGATAAACTCATGGGTGTGGTTTGTTTTCTGGTACCATTGTGATGTGATTGTTTAATTATAATAAGTTACCCGAAAGCCGATAGTCAATATACATGGCATCCTCGAAGCCGTCGGTGTTGTTTCTACTTCGCAGAACGGACAACTTATTTCAAATTTGTAAAGAAAGCCGTCTCATTATAGAGGAAATAGATTATCCAGTTAATTTATCGCTGGTTGAAGACTTACTTCGTTAAGTGGTATAAAACACATGTAATCAACTTGATATAGCTGATAGTATTAAACACTTTTCAGAAACGAAAAGATGAATGTTTTGTTTTCCCAATCAAGCGTTAGTCAAATGTAATTTCCATTCTGTTATTATTGAAGTGGATCAAATGCACATAAGTATTAGTTATACGACAGGGACGAACATCAAATCGTGTTAAAGGATCATGGTTTCGCATTTTCAGTGCGAAATCAGTCGCGAATCCATAGCATTTATGAATTGTTCTACTTTGCAATGTTTCGTTTCCATCAAGGATTGATAAGCAACGAACTGCCTATAAATTAAATTCAAGACATTTACAAATAGAAAATCGTGTGAACTGCTACTTTTAACGACAGAAAGGAAGTCATGTGCCGACAGAATATCTACTGAAAACAGTGGTAATATCCTAATATCCATGCTATAAGCTATAGGCTTGCGCACTCTACTGTTACAGACTCTACTGACATTATTATTTTCACCAATGTATCGAAAATTTATGTCAGGAAATTAGGATCGATAAATGGAGGGGGGGGGGGGGGGTCACATCTACGGGGCTTACAGCCGGACAGCTGGGCCTATATCAGTTATGTGTGTGCTAGGGGAGGCGCAGAAATGAGCATATATGTTCGAAAAATAGGGACCAACGTCAGCCTAAGTAAAATGAGGGCTTGTCAGTCGCCAGCGTAGAAGAGCTTGCCATGAATGTTCTTCCTCGTCAGCTGCGTGTCAAAGTAATGAAAGAACAGAGGCAAACACACAAAGTGTTTAATGGCACATCTTCAATTGTCTAATCCAAACGATAACTCGCTCTGAAAAGCAGACTAATTTCACATTTATTATAGCAGTTTTAGCTTCAGGACTGAATCCTACATGTGAAACGTATATTTACAAGCCAGATTTCAATCATACTTTGATAAACATTTTCTCTGTTTTATTGGCCATGGAAAACAGTGTTACGAGAAGTGCAGAGGCGCGTTCATCTTCCCGTTCTCGGCATTCTTGAATACCGAGGAGTATCGAAAAGGCATATTAATTGATGCAAATTATATACCAAGCACAAGTGTTTATTTATGATATATTATGATTCCTTTGTTTAGTCCTTTATGCAGTCAACGTACGGAACAGGAAAGTGGCTTCAGTTATTTTCATATGAGTCATTTTTATTTATCAAACATCGATTCTATAAATTTACAATACAGACTGGTTACACAGCATTGGTTATGAAGCTGAGAGTGATATATTTAACACGTCTGGTTTATGAATATTAGAAATTTTGTGTTATTACGAATTGTCCTTAACTTTCGTGAGATCGAATGCTTGGATGTGCTTGTTCTGCCGAATCGAAATCCTTTTTAAAAACCTTTAAATCGCTATTTACAACTAATGAATTTTTGGCAGTAGCTGATCCACGTTTGGTGTTGCTTGACGAGAAAGAGGCTTATCCTTTTGGGTGTTATCTGGAAACGCAGTCTTGCGGTTATCTGGTTGCGGTTTTGGGAGGTCGTCTTCTTTACCTTCGGAATCTTTACCGTTCTTCTTGCAACCTGGTGAGAACAAGACGGAACAATTAGCAAAGAAGTAGCAACTGTGAACAGTAGCCTCCGTTTTATAATCAAGGGTGGGTGGGGTGGCGAGGGCTTAAAACGCGTGAAACGCATTGCTTTATTTGGGGGGTGTGGCTCATGAACACTGACCGCTTCGCAGATCTAAATATTGATTTCCACCACCCCATCTCAGAACCAGGTGTTAAATTTGAAACCTATCGCGGTCTGGCAATAAACTGACATCCCAAATGCAACCACCGGAAAAGAATCTCAATCTCATGCTGACAGAAGGAAAGTGAAACCTCGTTTTAAATCAACGTCAGATATCCTGCCCAATCCAGCAGTGAACAGCCAATAGAGGAATATCCTCCTCTCCCTCTGGGTTCGTTGCGCTCCCCTAACGACGCCTGCTGTTTGCTAGAACTACGCGGTAGAAACATTTGTCGTGTGATCTTGAATTAAATACCAAATGCAAATACAACCGCAAACTTTAAAAACAACGAATAGAAACTGCCTTCACCTGCTTCCAGAATGGATTGGACTGGTCTCACACAATGCAACAAAGACCAACAAAAGTTTGAACCAAAAACTTAATAAATTGCCTTCGTTTGTTTGTTTGTTTGTTTGTTTGTTTGTGTGTTTGTTTGTTTGTTTGCTTGTCGGTCTGGCTGCTCCTCCGTCTGTCCGTCTGCCTGTTTGTTTTGTATTTGTTTTTATTTTTTGTTTATGTCTTTTTCATAGATGTATTGCTTCCATAGGGCCTCTTGTACAATTATAAAAATTTTTTCCTTATGATGATTAGAGTGGACCTAAAGTTAATGATTATTACTGCTAAAGCCACTGGGTTATATTGTTGATTGTATTGTTGAAAAATTTATTATCTTATGTCTAGGTATAAAACACGTTACTTACAGCACATCATTATAGGCGGGTATCCACATCCCCCTCCGCAACCGCATCCGCCACATCCACCAAATCCACCAAATCCACCTCCGTATAAAGGATGTCCTGCTCCGAACCCACCATAGCCACCCCAGCCATAAGGTGGTACCACACCACCGAAACCTCCACATCCCAGACCAGGCCAGCCACCACCGAAGCCACCACACGGCATGGTGTAAGGTCCACTGCAGCCGATCACCTCAAACGAGTGTGCAGGTCCACAAGGGAATGGGCACATGCATCTTCTCCTGACCTTTTTCATTCGGTTGACGGCAGGTTCAAGTGGCGTTATTTCGATATTTCCAGGCGGAGTTGCGAAATTCAAAGAGAATGGGTCCTGCATTATCCCTTTCTGGGATGGGTTCTGTGATCCCGCTGGTTGCAGTGCAGTTATAGTGAAAGGTCCTTGGATTCCCATAGTATTCTGCATCTGCAGTTCTTTCGTATCGGAATCAGATTTCTTTTTATCTTTCGAACGGTCACTTTTTGACGAAGGCTTGTCCTCTTTTGTTTCACTATCATGTTCATTTTCTTGTTCCAAGTCATCTCCACTAGAGTCCTTACTCTTCTCTTCGTCTTCGAGGTCCATGTACACGCCTCTCTTTTGTCTCATTCGGGGCTCCTCCGTGGTACTTCCATCTTCTTCGTCTTCGTCATCTGTTTCACCAGAATTTTCCAACTCATCGTCAACATCAGATTTATCTCCGTGCCTGGAACTTGTGTCGCCTTCGTCTTCTTTGACTGGCTTAGCTGGCGTCAAAACGAACGTGAACAATAAAACAATTAACACGAAAACAGCCTTCATGTTTTGTTTTTCTCTGCTTGAGGAGTCAAAATTGTTATTTGCCTAGTGTTTAAGCATCCGCTAGTCACAGTTTCCGAGAGAATGTAATGTTACGTCATTGTTTCTCTGTTCAAGTGGCGTGAAGGGCCACCTGTAGAATTGTTTCAAGCACTCGAATAAGACCCGTAATAGTTGCTTCTGTAATATTGCTGATCGTTTTTAAGATTTTCGTAAACAAAAGCGTATTTGTAGGCGCCCACTAAGGTGAGAATGAACAACTGCAGAAGTGTGGAGTGAACCACTTGAAAACTTTACTTAGTTTGTGGTGGTAATAAAAGCAGTTGCAATTAACTGAATTGTCACTTTCAGTCTTTATTTATTTGTTACAGGTCGTGCCTAGGTTTGAAAAAAGGTCGCATACAAAATGAGTTCCGTTGAAAAGAAATTAATAACGCGAATAAAAACCGTAAAGCTTTTTCGTTAAATGCGTGGATATTGAGTCCCATCACGTTCCTTGTAAGCCGTTGAATCAAACAACGGTTGGGTGGTTTACAAAGAGGGGATACTAACAGACTTAAAGCGTATTTAATGAGTCCTGAACACTCATATAGCTTCCGTAAGCGTCATCTACCGTTCAATTTGCTACTTTATCCCCTTCTAAATTAACCTCCTTATTTATTTGGCTGATAAGTGTGAATCATTTATTTCAAGGTTGCCCGAATAAAAGACCAAACAATAACTGCTGGTTCCCGACAATCTGTCAACATGGTGGTAGAAACGGTTGATTGAATTTAAATCTCTTTTTACCAATATATCTTCTTGTCGTATAGGAAATTCACAAACAGAACGTGTAACACATCTTTTTCTCATGGAAAAGTGTTTTAAGGGGAAGTTTTTTGGAGGAAGTCATAACAAATCAATAATTAATTACAAATAAATCAAAGATTCCTTTGGTTAACAAGACAAGCTGCCTTATGAACCTGCACAGGCACGAATTGACCAATAGCAGAGGCTCTAATTTTTTATTGAACAAATGAGGCCCAATGCCACGTTAAATTGTTAAACTTGTTAGTTATTCTACGCTCACCAACAAAGTCCTAAACCCGAGGGTTTTTGAAGTAGCTTCTTCATCGAGGCCTTCAATTTCAAATTGGAAGCCTCTAGAAGAAGTCTTCAGCTATAATGGCGGAGGTTTCGTCGAAGATATTGATATTTATCGGATTTCTTTGCGTTTACATATATGGAATAAAAGGTAGACCAAACAATTTCGACGATGTAACTGCGGCGGAAGATCAAAACAAATTTGAAGAAAGCAATCTGTTCAAAAGATCAAAGATTAACAGTGGCGGGCAAGACAAAGGTATGAATTTTATTTCGCACACTAAATCGTTTACAATTTGTTTGTCGCCTTATGAGTCTCACCTGCAAGTGATTTCTTCTATTAAGAAACGATATAGCGTCAATATAATGGTGGCTGATATTGTTATTATTTATAAAACTAGTTGTAGGTAAATTCCCATTATGATATATTTTGTAAAGATTCAACCATCTTTCCTGATTCAGTCAACATCATACACTAAGGCGAGTGTTTTATTTAAATTATATTACTTCCTCAGTGTGAGGCTGTTCAAGTCCGATTTTAGATGCATCTAAAAGTTAAATGCATTGATTGTTCTTTTTCGCAACAATCAAATTTCTCTAAAGTTTCGTTTTGTGCTGTTACCTTATAACCTTTATTCTTGACTTATCTCAAAACGATGAGCTTGTCGATTATTTCAAAAATGGCTGCATGAATGATCCACAAAAACTGAAAATTATAGACTACGTCTATACTTGATTTTAAATTGATCAGTTTAGCGTATCTTTTACATGGTGGTAGAAGAAGAGTGAAAAAATACGGTGGTATGATCTTAAAAACAAACACACTTAATCCAGTAGATTTTATGCAAGTTAAATATTAGCAAAAAGATGAAATTGGTCAATGGCTGATTGATAGTTGTTTACCTTTATTCAAAAAAATGCGGTCGAAAAAGCACTATTTATCTTTTTATATCACCAAGAACAAGAAAAAAGACAATCGTCAAGCAAATAATACATCCACGAACTGCACAGAACACAATAGCCACCTGCGATAGGTGTCTTAGAATTAGTGATCGGTTTAAAATGAGAGGGTGGCTGTTTTCAAGAAGTCAGGTTAGCTTAAACTGGTTCAGTGATTTTTCGTTGGAAGTCTTTCCTTTTTCCAAATTACATAAGTCGAAAAAGTCGCAAACTTAAAGAAAGGAAAATGAACTAAAAAGACTGAAAATGGGAAATATTTTCACCCTTCAAATTGAGTCAAAACAAGAATTTATTTAAACGTTCACTGAGATGACATATTGAACGTTTTCAACCAAATCGCGGTAAACCTCATAATAATTTTCCATTTTACTGCTTTTCTAAATTAATTAATTATGCCCCTATCTAGACACTGCTACAAGTTAAGCGTAGTATTACTGGTAAACCGAAGAGAATAGTTAACGCATCACGTGCTCTTCTTATTTTCAGGCCACAAAGAAAAAGAGAGAAACAAAAAACAAGTCATAGATGCCCTCCACCTTGGTCCCTACCATCACGGGCACCCCTGGGGCACTGTATCACAGTGGCCGGGATTTCACTGGGGCGGTCACACATCGCGTCACGCCGGATGGACCGGTTATCCATCACTTGGAGGATGGCATAAATCTCACATTTCCAAAAAAAACTCTAAAAAACCTGCGCGCAAAGCAGCTTTGAAGCGTCATATGCTTCCCACTTTTGCCTTCCCGACTTACGGATTCGCCTACCCCTCCTTAGGATTTGCTGCCGTCCCATTTACGCCCTCGCCTGTTCCCTGGGGTTACGTAGCGTATCGTTCCAAAGTTCCTGTAAAATCATCGAAAGGACAAACCAGGTCTTCCGTCAAGGGCTCTGAGGCGAACAAGAGATGGTGGCCTGGATATATGGGGGGATGGGGTGGCTGGGGATTAGGAAATGGGGGATATCCCGGATGGGGTCCTTTAGGCGGCTGGGGACATGGTTACGACTTTGGTGGTTTTGGTCACGGATGGGGCATAGGTTTTGGTAATACTGTTCATCCCTTTCTTAGAGCTGAAATTCCTGGAAAACAGAGCAAGAAAGATAAGGCCCAGAAGCGTTGGTGGCCTGGTTACATGGGTGGATGGGGAGGTTGGGGCTTAGGCAACGGTGGCTATCCAGGATGGGGACCTTTAGGTGATGCTTGGGGTCACGGATGGGGTGGCTACGGGTACGGACATGGATATGGACTTGGATTAGGTTATGGATACGGGCATGGATTTGGATTGGGGTATGGATATGGCCACGGTTTCCGCTCCAATGTTCCTGGTGCGGAAGTTGACAAAGAGGAAGAAGGCCCAAAACGAGGATTTATAAACCAACCATTCGGAGGTCTTGACTACGGGCCTTTTGCAGACTATGCCGGAGGTCTTGGCTACGGGCCCTTTGCAGATTACGCCGGAGGTCTTGGCTACGGGCCCTTTGCAGATTATGCAAATCCATTCTTTGGCCATAGCCAGTACATTCCTTATCCAGAATCACTGTATGGGGATTTCAGGCCATTTTCTGGGTTTGGTCCGTATGCAGTAGGTCCTTTCGGCCACGGTTTTAATGGGTTGCATGGTTTTGGAGGACATGGCTTTTTTAAATCAAAAATACCGACAGGCAAATCCAAGAAGATACAAAAAGAACTCAACAAAGAAGAAGGAGCCACTGGCCGGCACTTCGTTAATAATTTTCATCCGGGTCGAATGGGCTGGGGAGGAGCCATATACCCCGGTCACGGATACCATGGTGTCTTTCCTTTGTTAGGCGCTCACACTTATGGCCTTTACGGTGCTGGTTTTTATGGTCCTTTTGGACCTCCACATGGGGCATTTGGTCCGTACCATAGATCAGACGTCCCCGAGACTGCGGAAGAAAACTCCCAGAGTAGACAAGTGATTAACTATAATCCTGGTTGCTGTGGATGGGGCGGTTGTGTTTATCCCGGTTGTGGTTTTATCGGTGGGTGGACCTGGCCTCTACCATGTAATTTCCACCACTGTGGTTGTTGCCCATGCTGGACACGTTCCAAAGCACCTAAAAAGGAGGCACTGAAAGAGGAGAAAGGAAAGGCAAGACAGGAGATTGAAAGTCCGGGAGAGAGTGAAAGCAATGAGGGCAAATCAGAGGACCCGAGAACACGTCCTCATCTAGAGGGTTCCGACTTGTTAAGCTCAGAGATGCAAAGTCTGGCCATGGGATTTCCAGGGATTGAAAAACTGCAAACGCCCATGGGTCTGACGAGCCCTGGTGGTCAAGAAGCCCAAAGTTTCAGTGACCAAGAAATGGAGTCTCATGAAGAAAATTCTTCACCTGAACCAGCCGTATCACCTGGAAATATTGCTGCTATGGCAGGAATTACCCCGGAAGCAGATGGAAATGGCTTCAGAGCGTCCTCACCAGGAAACATGGAAGAACAACAAGATGGCCAACAACAATCTGCTGAAGATTTAATGTCGAGCTTTAATATGAGTCCTTCGAATGAGGGCGAGGCACCCATTGAATCTTTTGGTGAAACAGGTGAAATATTTAAGAAAAATACGTAAGACGCTTTTCTACGTGAGGCGGTGATCTAAATTTATTATTATTATTATTATTATTATTATTATTATTATTATTATTATTATTATTATTATTATTATTATTAACACGCTCTCTCCTTTTTTTAAGGAAATCCAACCATGTACGCTACTGGAGCAGAAGAACAAACCACGGAGTCGGCTTCACGCAGAGGTGACATTCCCGGCCAGACTGAGGAATATCAAGAAACCAAGAAACAGTCTGTGGCATATCCATATCATTACCTCTACCCAGGATATACAATGGCACACGGAATCAATCCATATTACCATTTCGCGCCCGTAAACTATGTAAGGCACACCTTTTAACTTAATTTCCCTATAGCAGTCTCATAACCTTCGCAGTCGATGTTCCACCAAGAGGGGTTTCATTTTACAAGGCACTTGATTACGTTCTTTTATTGGCCTTTCTAGTGCGAGTCAAATATCGTTGCAATGTCAGGCTGGTAGCTTTATCCCGTTATAAAAACTTTGTTTCTGTACATGTAATGAAAACTATAGGAGAACGTAAGGAGATAACGGATTAGTTAATTTATACACGTACTGCTTGCGGATTGGACGCAATCGTTTTCTTTCGTTAAGAATTAAACCTGCGAACGGATTTGAAGAGGACAATGGGTCTAAGTAGTTCTAAGTGAGGCTATTCCAGGAAACTTCAATTAATGTTCTGTCTTGGTAGTTCCTTTATTTTCTTCTCAAGTCACAAGACACAATGAAATGTTTGCTCTTTGTTGTTGTTATTTGTGTTTTGTTTATGTACGTTGATTTGTTTGTTACTAAAGCTGAGAATCGATTTTCGTTTCTCTTGAAGGCATTCCACTGTATGATTGGGTGCTTGTTTATTTGTGTGTCTGTTTGTTTGTTTGTTTGTTTGTTTGTTTGTTTGTTTCTTTCTTTCTTTCTTTCTTTCTTTCTTTCTTTCTTTGTTTTCTCTTTCTTCCTTTTGCTGGTTGTCTCATTTTTTACCTTTATAAATGATTCGGGTGCTTCTGTGAGGATACCCTAAAACCGATAAACTGAAAACTGCATGTGTTCTCCAGTATATGGACAACCGAGCTAACCGCCAAAGCGTTCCATGTTTCCTATATTTTCAACGTTTAACTCTCTTTTAGGCTCAACACCTTATGGCCTACCCTTCGGGGTACCCACTGGCACACGCTGGTTTTATTCCACAAGCATTAGCAGCATACCATGATCGACCCACACACTCTATTCACGTGGGTGCCCCTAATGTCAATGTCGATGTTCATACAACACGGGAACATGTTGCTCACAATCCCGAAAAACAGGTAGGATGTTGTTTTGTGTGCAATGTTTTTAAAAGTGTGTTTATAGTCGCAACTTCTGTACTGTAAGCAATAAAACCTTATTATGTCAAGTTTCACGATCGACACAATTATCTGCTAGACTGTGCTAAAAAGTGTTAGAAATTTACCTCTTTATCGGTTTCAAATACTTTACGTCGTGTTCACGTCAAATAAAAACGGAGACCGAAGTGTTATATTTTAGCTATAGATATTTGAAATATGATTAACTACTCAGTTGCCTTGTAACATTGCAGGGCCCCTCAGACAGCACGCAGTCTTTCACGTCACATACGTGTATATTGCATAAACGTTTAAGGGAATCCCGAAACATCGAGTTTTGGTTCGAGTTCTAGTCGGACTGCCATCATTATTAAACTTATTAAGACATTATAAATTGGTATATAAGTTAATAAGTTACGTGAATGATAGTTAGTTAAAGAGTGTTCACTGTATGGGGTTTTCCTTGGAAAGATGATATGGAAATGTATCACGTTTTACACCTGACTCGTCCCCAGTCGTCTCTTAGGAGAAAATTGCAAGACGCAAAGGATGGTAGGAAGGCGCCGCGCCTGCTTTTCTTCACAAGAGACGGCTGGGAACGAGTCAGGTTTTACACTGTTCCTGGACCTGCTGTCTACGGGAAAAATTTTAAGAGGTTTAAAGAAGGGGTAGAAGAAAGAAAATTATTTTTGGAACACCACCAGACAGTTGACCCCAATGCAAGAGCATCCCAGGTTGACAGTGGACTGTTTGGGTGTCCATCTACTAATTTTTAACTTTAAATTCTAATTTTCAAATCACATTAAAGCTTCACCATTTCTTATTTCTCTAAATTTCATTAATCCATTGAGAAAAACTATCTGGGATGAGTGAACAGTTTTTGGATTGCTTAAAACGCCAACGAGATATTCGCATTAAACCCAAATTACGCGGCGGAAAACGACCTTCAGCAAGTACCCCGCCTTAAACATGCCTAAACCGGCAATAAAACAGTTCACTCCTGAGACTGCTTGCTTTCGATTTCTGTTGACTTTGATAGCTGTCTTTGGACTTCGTCCCTCGCCACCCGCCCCGGGCAAAGATGAAAGTCTGTAAACATTTTTTTTTTGTAGCAAGCCACATACGATATTTGGCCACCATCATAGGAAAAAAATAATTTTTGATACGTAAATTCTTTAGCCATTTATGTTTACTAAATGTTGTCTCAATACCTTTTATTTCAGAAAGGAGGCAAACTAAGAGAACTGGTGGGGCAGTATTCACGCAAGTTGAAATTCAAGAATAAACATAGCCAATCTTCCCATGGGAAAAAAGTGTCGAAAAGGCAGATACCTTCGTTTATGTCTCCAGCCATGAATCGACCAATGGGATTTGCACCACCTCTTAGGTCCATAACTTAACATGATGTTAAAGTAATGATTAAATTTCCCAAAGACAGCACAACACCGTCACTTGTCGTTTTAACAAAATTGCTTACGAGCAGTTGAAAAATACTAATAATACTTGACTTAAAAAGGAAAGTAAAACAACACTATCAAATATTTTATGAGGCGTTAAAACATGTTTCTTTCAATCACTTTGATGTAATTTTATAGATAAATTAAATGCCATTAAAATGCCTTCAAGACTGATATTTTTTCCAAAATGTCTTGTGCATTGCTCGTAAGAATTACGTAAACGTTTTCGATAAAAAAGGCATGTGTTTACTTGGACAATTTTGGCAAGCATGATAAAAATTCAAATATTTCATTACATTTATTACATATTAACGTGATAGATTATTCAATACGCACAAATACGCACGTACCTTTTTAAAACATAGTTAAAAATTTGCGAGAAAGGGAATGCCTCATGCCGCTCTCAATCGAAAACATTTACAATGTTTCCTTCCAAGCGCAAGGAGCAAAAGAAAAGCACCAGGAATGTGCCTTGGACCATCAACCATTCGTTACAGAGTCTCCATCCTTCCCTGATGAATCCACCCAAACACCCAAAACTAACGCGCATGCGTCATTCCAATTCTCGCTGTAGATACGCATGCTCTGTTGAGTCAAATGTGGGTGCACTTGAAAACTGTTATCAGAATATGACAACTCCAGTACCACAATGAATAAACACGATCACCTTGATGCAGTCGAGGTTCCTAAAAATGGACGAAGAAAAGACAAAAACGGAAGAATAATCACTAATAGAGACATAAATGTAAGTTGCAGATTGAACTTTCGTGAAAAATTTATAGTCCTTTCAATTATGCACATGCACGAAACACTAAAATCTCTTTTTTACCCAGTTTGACAGTTAAAGGTTCAAAGGACATACGATAGTGCAATTAGTTTCATAGAATATGCGCATAAGAGAGAGAGCCATTCTGATTGATGTTTTTTTACGAAAAAAAAAAACATCCAGTGTTAAATGACATAGTTCACCTCCATTTGACTCAATAGTATATTGGCACATTGATAATATTCCTCACCCCGACCCTTTTGTTATAGATACCCAGTCCCCAACACTGCCGGCGTCCTAGGAGAAAGGTAATTTGCTTTTATTTCAAATTTCTCATCACAATTGTTGCCCAAATGTACATTGCATGGGTCTTGTTTGACGTCACTGATGACGTTTCATGACGCAATTAACAGAGAGCCAGCCAGAAATAATTTGCACAGTTCGTCTTCCGGCCTTCCTTGACAAAATATGAAACAGGTATTAGATAGCCACTCGGTGCCTAGAAGTGTCGTCCGCATGAGTGTAACTGGTACAGAGAAACCCGTCAATAGGACCATTTACTCCCTTCGACTTATGTTCGCAACACAATGTGCACAATTGACAGTTTTTGACTGAAAACATTTTTCAATTTGACTTTCTTAGTTTTCGTCAAGACGTTTGATGGTTTAATTCATGAGTTGCATTTATTAAAATGCCTTTGGGGCTCCAAAAGGTACCCTTTGGTCCCATTAACTAGGTGGTTTTTCAGTTCAGAAACTAATTGGGCCAAAAGTATTGGCCGTAATGAAAAAGTGATCTTATTACCGGAGTGCTTGTGAGGCAGGATTTCACTTAACTGTAAAGATCATTCAGACAATCACCCAATCGTTGCTTCACAGACGAAAAATTCAATAGGGAGCACAGTGTTGGCATTAGCTAACATTGAGCATTTCACGACGTGCGCAAGGTCCCTGTCGGGGGGACCTTTCCTGTGCCCCATGCTACATCTTACTTAAAGATATGCGTGATAAAATAATGAAGTTAGAACCACCACACCATACTATTCCCACCCCCATTAACCCTGAAAGGTGACAAATTGTTTGATCTCTTTGCACATTTGTATATTTCTCTTCAAATGATTGATCGAAACGTGTATAGCTTATTACCAAGAACCTCCCAGGCAGCTAAACGTGATAACAGAAATCGAGAAAGCTCTCACAAACTAACTTCTGAAGAGTAGTGTTTATACAAAGTGAATTGCAGTTTATCCCTTTTCAGTATGTTTCCATCCCTACAACAACAGCAACAGCCATTCGATATCAACTCTATGAGTCGTTCCGGATTCCCCGCTACGCCGTCAACAGTTATGGGACCATCACCTTTGAGGCTTTCAGCCATTAGGGCCTCTCAGATGCGCCCTGCATTGACACCATCTCAAATGGCCATTTCACGTCAGTTATCGAGTGTGACTGGTATAAGTCTCCCGATATCTGCACAGCCTGGAATGGGAATAGTAGGTACGTTCGCGTGAACTGGACTTCAATGAGGGTTAATTGACCGACCGACCGACCGACCGACCGACCGACCGACCGACCGACCGACCGACCGACCGACCAACCGACTGGATAACTATTGGCTAGATAATCGACTGATTAACTAAATAAATGTCTGACTAGGAATGAGGGAATTATCTCTATAGTGATTTCAGGAGCGATAGCCTCAATAAGGAAATAGGGGACAACACGAGGCAAAGTAGCTGTAAAGGACCATGTCATTAACAGATTTCTAGCTTCTCTAGTACTCACTTCCACTTCATGACCGACTGACTGACTGACTGACTGACTGACTGACTGACTGACTGACTGACTGACTGACTGACTGACTGACTGACTGACTGACTGACTGACTGACTGACTGACTGACTGACTGACTGGCTGGCTGGCTGGCTGGCTGGCTGGCTGGCTGGCTGGCTGGCTGGCTGGCTGGCTGGCTGGCTGGCTAGCTGGCTGGCTGGCTGTCTAATGAGGGGGATGGATCAAATGATTGATGGACAGATTCGAATTTTTCTTCCTGCAGGAATGGCTTCAAGAAAGAAACGATCACCGTCGAAAAAAACTTCAAAGAAGCACAACAAGTCAACAAAACGACAGTTTCTTGCAGCTTTGCCTCAAGCATTTCCGACGGCGGAATTCCCTTCTTTTGCCATGCCAGCAGCACCTTTCCTAGGTGCACCTTTACCGCCTTTTCCCTCATTTTTTCAAGCCCAGCCTCAACAACAGATGAATTTTAAGTCAAGTGCCCTGCCTGCTTTTCCTACCAGAATGGCTCCTACTGGTTTGTCAGCTATGAAAATGAGCACTTTGCGAACAAACCGAATGCCCATGCGATCACCATTTAGTGGCTTCCCGTCGACCCAAAACAATCCTTTTGTCAAAGTCCCTCAATTCCCGAATGCCAATTTTTACAGTGGTGCTCCCATCAGTCCTTTGAGCCCTGGTTCTCCAATGAGGGAAAGTATGTCAGGTACGTCACTTTCAGTTTTTAAAGGGACACCGTCAACAACCAGTGTCCTTTGCGAGCCTCTGTTGTTGTTGTTTTTGATGTTGCACGAACATATCAGCCAAATCACATCAAAAATGAGATATTTAAATCAGCTAAAGAAACAATTTGTTAATTCTTGGTGAAATTTATCCCTTCGACAAAAGATGAGTAATTTCTGTATTACAGAAATTACGTAAAGCATAATGGTTAACGGTGACCCTTAAAATAAATCTTTCGCGAATGGTGAGAATCACTTGGCTCGCAAGACGTTTCATCGCGAGCATTGCATCTTTATCATAATTTCACGTGTTACTTACTGTTACTGTTATTATCGTGAACTTTTTTGTCGCTTTCAATGGTGGCTATTTTCATACACGAGATCAGAGGTTCCCACATAAACAGATGTTAGCAGTGTTCAAGACGCGTGTCACATAGGCACCTAGGAAAACTGGACTATCTCGCCATAAGTCTCGCCGTGGTTAGAGCATGCGACCAGTCTGACGAAGATGACGTGGATTGGGTTCCTGTATTGTGCTCATTTTTTTCTTTCTTTCACGCTCGTGACAACAGAAAATTAAATGTAATTTCTGAAATACATAGTGTATAGAATATATCACTTTCGATAATTCATCTTAGTGATAAAATAGTGTAGATTTATCGTCCGTAAAAGTTTACACTATGGAACATAAATCGACAATGTCCTAGCTTCTCAACACAGGTCGTCTTGCCTACACACGAATTTCCTATCTTATTTTTTAATTGTATAGGATTTCCACAAGCTGTTGAAAGGAACCCATTTCCACAAGCTGTTGAAAGGAACCCAGAGCCTATGGTACCACAAATGCAACAAAGTGAGGGACCATTTCAAATGAATGGAGGTAGGCTGGACAAACTAAATTCTTTTTTGATACGACCTCGGCCACTGTGATAAATTTACCATACTATTTGCCAAAGATATTATTTTATTTTCTGGTCACTCTAATCTGAAATGGCAGTTGTAAGCGAAACGATATATAATTGTGGTACTTTGGTAAATATATAAAAACTTTTATTTATTGCGCGATGGTACAACCCTATGAGAAGTACAGTCTGGCCAGAACTGTCTTCATTCCTACCTCTAGTCGTGATTGTGAGCACCACTTTTCTTAACCGAATATGTCGGGGGAAGGAAGATACAATTGTCGTTAGTCGAATATTAGTACAAGTGTGGATTAAAAAGTTTATGCACCGTGAAATGAGCAAATGTTCAATTTTTTGCTTTCTACAGAGCAACTTGCAGGTTTCAATCCATCAAGTTTAGGTTTCGGTGGGCTACAACCGTCGCCAATGTTTCCCGAAGAAGGACCCGGATCTGAGGGGCCACAACCTTTAATGGCCCCCCAGAAAGAGATGGCGTCGTTTTACCAAGCCCCTGGAGAAGTTGGAATGATGGAAGCACCACGGGTAAGGAAGTTAGACACTCGGACCTTGCACTCTAAACAGTCAAATGGTAAACCAAAACTAAATGTTGTGAGTAGCTTGTGCTAATTTAACAAATCGGACTCCCGCCACGCAGTCGTTCCATTTTGTTAATCACTCGTATGATTTATAGACCGAATCGGGCCCCAATCAGTTCTGTTGCCATTACCAAGCACTGCAATGCCTTCATATTATTAGCGGGCATGAAAGAGAGTTAAATAACTGGTGCAGAAGTATTTTTTGATAATCATCATAGAGTACGCTATCGACGTTGCTTGCCAGAGCAGTGATAAATGGCCTTCCTCACCATGAGTCTCTGTAGCTCAATAGAGAAAGCGCCCGCCCGGGTGTTTGGGAGGTCATGGGTTCGATTTCCGTTGGGTATTAACTTTTTTTCTATGTCCCACGTTCGTTACATGAGGAACAATACATCTCTCTCGTACTATACAAACTTATTACTTTTTACTTTTTCCTTCCATGTACGTAATCCAGTTCAACATGCAGCCTGGTCTTGCGGCCTTGAAGAAGTCTGCAGTTCCAAGCAAGAAACAAAACAAAACGAAAACTTCCAAATCACAGAGACAGAGCACGCCATAGAGAAAGAAGGTAAAATACTAAAAGCCATCTTCTGTAAAGTTGCAGGACTTGTGTAGTAAATGTGATTTGTACATGAAGGAGAAAGGTGTCATGGAGTATAACTAACTAGGGAGGACCTCGGGGAGGGGAGAACACATTGTCCGTGTTTAAATCGACACTAAAGCTGAATAAGGTTACACGTTAACAAAAAAAAAGTGTTACTGGTCAATATACCACCACATATCTACAACAAGTGGCACATCAAATCGCACGGAAACCTCATCCTTCTGTAATCTGAACTACATAATACGTTGTTGAGGTTTTTTGATTGGTCCAGTTGCGTGTCACCATGAACTAAGACAACTTGAAAGCGATGATTGTTTTGCATGCTATCTTCATGAATATGGGGAAGCCTCGACTTCCTGTTCATGAAAATGAGAGGTACTGAGCGGAGCGAGCGATCATGTTCTTACCAGAAATCAAGAAATATCAATATTGACCAGCGTTCTTCTTACTCAGGTTCAAGATGCTGAATTAAAAGCAATGGAGGAACTGGAATACCATAAGATTTTCAAGAAACAACGTGTGGTGCTCAACAATGGATAATTATTCGAATAAAAATAACGTTGGAATCATTTCACATAATATATCCAGTTATTCAAGTCGTAAACTGTTAAAGGCAAGAGTTAAAAATATATGCAGTCGCACCGGAAACGGTAATAATACTTTGATCTACAATGGAACTTTAAAGATCTCAAGCCGACCGAATTTGAAAACAATAGGCTTTTATTGGCTTTCCAAATTACTTGAACATTATAATAGTGTAGTTTTCAAATGATAATCTAACAGAACAGGTTTTTAGGGGGCCGATTTAGTACATTTTTGTCGCAATCGACGTTTGTAGCGACTTTTGTAGCGTACTTTAATGATAAAACAACGTCTAATGTTGGCAAGGCTGTAAACCTGTTCAAGGACTTAAAAACTTGTTTCAGAATCATTCGACATTTTTCGTGTCGTACTGAGACAATCGAAAGCAAACTTTAGGTTTGATTAACACAAAGCAATTCGAGTCGCAGACTTGTCGTAAACTCATAGGAAGCCCTAAAGTTCCGCTTTTAAAAATCAGCCCTAAAGTCAAGATTCATTTAAAATTTAACCGCGCAGGCATTAATAATACTTTTTTTTTTTTTTTTACATTCTGCCGGTTGAAAATGTTTTAAAGGAGCTCTGTCACGAGGATTTTGCATATTTTTGCTCTAAACTGTTCTGAAATTAGTGGTAGGCAACTTAACCATTGAAAATCATTACCTTTGAACATCTAAAGGAAGATATAACCTTAATATATGGATAGAAATCTAACTACGGCTATAAAATATCGATTTTTTTGAAGACGTGCGGAAACAGCTTGAAAAGTTTAGCTAAACTTTTCAAGTTGTAATCCATTTCCATCGTAGCCATCTGCAGCTAAAGACGCCTGTTAACAGTTTTGGTGCTCTTTTATAGCAATTGTTAGTAAATGTGGACTATTATTTTTTGGTTTCCTTCGACACAAATATAAATTTTGGCAGTTCAAAAACTGTTAAAATTCGTGACAAAGCCCCTTTAAGTACCTTAGAGTCACAATGTCGTGTTTTATTTAAACTAATTAAAGAAAACGTTCAAGTAGACTTCATTACAATCACTAAAAATTTTTCCGCGCTCGACTGGTCTAGCTATAGACCAGAACATCTTCCCTCCGCTGCTGTCGGTTGTTTTCTGCCTATCTTGCTCTTGTCCATGATGTGTTCCATCCTTGTTTGTCTGTCTCCTTCTCCGCAGTGCAACACCAGGTTGTTTTGGGTCTGCGTCTGTTTCTCTTCCCCTCTGGCTTCCATCCCAGGGCAGAAGCACAGTCATCGTTCACTTCTATCCTCAGGACATGTCCAATGTGATTGAACCGAACCCGAGCCATTCTCATACACACAATGAATATTTTAGCAATAATTTGACGACAGAAATCAGAGAAAATATCTTACATCGGTTTCTGGCATAATTCTGCGCTAGTTAAGTCTCTTTTTGGTAAAGTAGACTTTGCTAGCAGGGAACTGGCACCAACAACCACCTTGTAAGCGAAAAACAACAGAAACTGGTAAGAACGGGGTTTTTTAAACTGGATCAAAACAATGAAAAATGACTCATGAATATCGAAAGAAATTTATAAATGAATCATGAATCATTGAGGTAAAACAAAACAGGAATCATGAGTAGGTCAGTCGAGTAATGGCCATAGCCGATATTTAACCGACAGCTGACTGACACTCGGCCGATACTCGGCTGACAGCCGACTGACACTCGGCCGAAATAAGTGTCGACCGATACTCGGCCGACACATCGACCAAGTTGAAGTTGTTACTCATCAGAGGACCACAGCGACTGAAGATCTAGTGATAGATATCGGTAATACGCGCTTAGACAGGGTTCACAACTTCAAATATCTTGCCGGGTCCTCCTTGACCACACCTCATCCTGGAAGAACCATGTAGAGTATATTGGCAATACGATCTCGTCTAGATTGGGTATTCTCCATCGGGCGCACAAGGTTCTTCCCAAATCTACTTGTCTAATGCTCTATAATACTTTATTCTTGCCATTCTTCGACTTCTGTTCGTCTGTGTGGGACAGTTGTGGGGCTGGGAGCAAATCTTATCTAGACAAGTTTAACAGACGTGCCCCCTGTATCATTGAAGGTCGACCTATCAGCGCTGACGAGTCAGGCTGACTTTTTCAAGTTGAGATCAAAAGCTCCCGATGGTATCACATTGATATCACTCAATATTTAGCTTCAGTACACTGGTATAGTAATTTTAAGAAAACTTGACCACTGTTAATAGGTTTCCAATGGTGTTTTTGGGCTGTTGAAGTTTTGAGGGTATGCTCGTGACAGTGTCCCTTTAATGACCGTTATTGTGATTTCCGTTTCCGCAATAAAGCTGCCTTCATGCGTTTCATATTTGATTGATGATTCGTTCCATCCTGAAGGGTGTCATCACTGAAAAAGCGATTCAATTCTAGTCAAATTTAGTTGAAACTCGTCACAAACTAAAAGTTAAGAGCATATATATAATAGCTACGTACACTTAAATGTGTTGTCACACCCGCTTTCTGCAGTCAAGGTAGCTAACGGGCAAAGCGCCCGCTAATTAATGAGTTTGCGGAAATGCATAATTATGCAAACTGTTTTATGGAATGACTCACAGAAATAAATCCAACTGAAAAGCGCGTCCTTTTTGACGGCAATTCGCAAAAGCAGTCGCTGTGATTGAGGTTGCGGCCGGGCTCAACTACGATGACAATCGAAGATGGTGCGCTTTTTAGTTGATTTCGATTCTTGAGTAATTCTGCATTCCGCAACGACAAGTCATGCCACACGCCTCTCCGCAGGCTCGTTTCTCCTCAGTTACCCTCACCGCCCTTTCTAGTGTTTGAAGATAGGTTATTTATGTTGGTAAGTGCGGTTGTTCTCCGAGGAGGTCAAGCGAAAATCTACGGGGAGGGTTCAGAGCCACCTTAAAAGGACTAGGTAACGTATTTTCAGGCAATTTCTGCACTAGTCAACTGGTCATAGAACTCGGCTGTCTCAGTTATAAGATATGTCCAGGGAATGAACGCTAATTAGATGCACGTTCTTTATGATAGGCATCGCAATGTGTCCTCATTAATAAACGTTCACCAAACACACTTTATTCTGTCAAATATGAAGTAATATGGAAATGCCAAATGATGCAGTCTAACACTGTAACACGAAGTACTTATTAAACAATACTTGCGGCTTTCTGATTTTAAACCCTAACTTATAAAACTGAAAACACTGAAAAACAAAAAACACTCTATTGTGTCATGACAGATGTGCATTTGAGAACTGCCTTTGAAACTGAATACAGTTGAACGTTTCAAAGCCTAGTTTTCGCATTTTTACTGTCTTAGAAGCCAGTGGCTTCTAGCAAGTCTTAAAATCGAGAAATTTGCTTCTGACATGGCACAAAAGAGGTGATGATTATTTTATTACTAGGAGAGTATCTTGCTTACAATCACTGTCTTAATTTTAGAAAAAGTGGGACGCATTTTCTGCAGTTTTAACTTTAAGTGTAACATCATAAACACCCTTGTTCCTCAGCATTTTCAAATTGAGAAGAAATAAAATGTTAACGTCAAGTAAATTCTAGTTTTTTTTAAAAAAAAAAATGCGTAGTCCATGTGTCATGTTTGTTGCCACTGTTAGCATTTTATGACTTTAAAAGCGCCCTGGGGGCGAGATTGCCGGGAGGGTCCATGGACCTGCACCCTGTTTGCAGACTGGTTTTCTTGTTTCTCTTTTTCATCAAACATGAACCACGAAGTGGCGTGAAGCACTGGTGAAGGAGCCACGAAGCGACGAAAACGAGTCGCGACGCGACGTGCGAGGTTTTCTGCATGATTTTCTTCTTTCGCCCCTTCAACGCCCGCGAAAGCTTTTTCGCTTTCGCTTTAGTACAAGAAAGAAGAAGGAAAACCTTGGAACCGTTACATCCAGAAGCATATGCTACCGGGAACGTCCCTTTCCCGGTTCACGTCCCAAGAGCCCCTTTTCTCTTTTCTTTTTATGCGGGCTCTCGAGGGACGAGATTGGGGAGCCCAATAATTGGGCTCCCCAATTTCATACTCATAATCATACTTATTATTAGTACGATACACTTAAAATCAGTCAAACAGATATGCAATCTTTCTTTTTAATGGCATCATTCCTCCTGCTCTTAGTCCGTATGTACCAGCCGCCCACAAAAAGGCGAAAAAGGCGGTAAAATACAACAACAGCTACTGGGAGTCTGGGACTGAACAATAGGAAAATGTATGCTAATATATGCAATCTCAGCGTCGTTCGACGAAGCACACCCATTGCACGAATATTCGATCCACTGTTTGTTCTCTTTATTCGTGAAGATGGCGGAGGAAGGGAAAGTTAGCAAGGTTCTAAAGTACATCCTATTTGTATTCAACCTTCTCTACTGGGTAAGCATTGAAAATATTGCTGCAAATGTGTTAATGTGCGTGTTGTAAGCGACATCAGTGTGACTTCCAACCGCTGTAAATATTCCTTTTACTGTTTATGAGGTTGTTAGAAAACATTCCAATCAAGTTCCCTTACACTTTTCAAAACTCGGTTTATCCGCAAAACTGTACAACATGCTACTTAAACTTAATTGTTATCGCAGATCAGATCTTTGGGCTGCACGACACCTCGATTGAGCTAAAGTTTTAGCGTAATTATAATACGTTGCCTTCGCTTTCTTCGTTGTTGTTTGATATTGGCTATGAACAGTTATTCTCGATGATGATTTTATTCCCTTATCATTTATCGAGTGTCTTTGCTTTGTACAAATTAGGGTGCACGTTGGTGCATTTCTTACTGATTTTGTGGTGTTAATGGAAAAGCAGCGAGCTTTAGAAAAGTGAAAGACAGTTAACATGTAGCTTCTGTGATGTGCCTTTTAGATCTGTCCAATGAAAACGTACGGCGACTCGGTTTTTAATACAATATTAAAAACATATAAACAGCAGTAAAAGATAAAAATCTTTTATGTTTGTACGGGGAATTCATGTGGTGGTCAATATTTTGAAATAAAAAACAACGTATTTTGAAATACATTATAAAATATTTTGAAAAAAATCAAGTCATTGTCAAACATGTAAATAATTTGTTCTAGAACCTTTGATCTGTTTGTATGCTGCAAATCAGTCATATCCTGGCGCTGACTGTGAAATAATGCTCCAAAAGGCTTGGATCCACTTTGGGCCATATTTTTTATCAGTTTACAAAACCATATACATGTACAATATTTTTATCATTGATTAATTATAATCCAAATTTATCGAACTCCATAAATTATTAGTTTCTCAAATCTTGTACTTTACTCAGACTGTCAGTCACTGCAATTTTATAACCCATGATTTCTCTAACTCTCATTTCTCAAACTAACTTGCATTTTCCTTTGGAGGTGCAAGAAATTGGGATTCCGCTGAAGTTGATAATACATGTACAGTTGTGTAATACAGTAGTCTTGACACCCACTAGTAAAAAAAATAGTGCAGTTCAGGCCCTCTAGATCTCCCTGTCACACAATGCAATAAAGAGAGGGTACAGGGACAATAGTCTGCACGTGCCCCTGATAAACCAATCACGTGCGACCCTCAAAACAAAAAGTCTAGACAAAAAGTCTAGTCTCCGTCTTGGTGGATGTCAATCACCTCTGCCTCTTTGTCAAAAGCTGCACGAAAACTCAGTTGTCTCAATATTATATATTGAATTTCCTGTGTTAGAAGATCAGGTTTGAATACATCTGGGATGACACAAAAACATTTGATGAATCAGAATTGAAGAATTCTTCTGAATCCTGCTCTATCTGATTGCATACATTTTATATATATAAAAAAAACAGTTATTTTGGCACATGCTGTCGACGGCTGTTTATATTTCCTACTAACACAATGTGCAGTTCCAGAAAATATCCATACCTCCACCACGGAGGGAATTCCAGCCAAGACCCCCCACCTCTCCGGAATTTCCATTTTTGTGAAGGAAAATAAACCCCCCCCTCCCCTCCGGAATTTCCAAAAGTTTCTTTCATACCCCCCTGTCCCTCTGGAAAAAGCGATTAAAAAAGAAATTGTGCAAATGTTGTAAACATTAGGCCGCCTTCCATTGTAAACATCGCTATAGTGTTCAACCGATCGATCGAACCATCTTCGATACATACTGTTGAAGACAAAAAATAAGTCAGTAATTTCTTCAAATGTAAGCAGAAAAAATATCTGGTAGTCACTTGTAAGATTACCTTGATGTATAACAATTCATCCCCTTTCATTCCAATCCAAAAGAAAACCGCTAAATGTATTAGAACATGGATTGAAAACTGTTGACAACATTCACCGTAAAATATGTGATCACAAAATCGCAAACACGCTCGCAGAGAAAGCCAAATTGACCCGGAAAATTGCAAACAAATAGCGAGAAATAACAAGAACAAGATATTCTTGGGTTTCTGAAATTGTTACACTATTTTCATCATCAATAAACAGACAAATGTTCGCAAACAAGGACGACTTTCTTTCGATCGAACGTGAGAAACAAACAACTCTAGTCACCAGTGCATTTCGGTCAAACCATGTGACAATTTTTTGTGGACTGGTACCAAGTAATGGCGGTCGCGTTCGTGGAACAACATGGAGGATTTCTGCGAACTTGTTAGCTTTCACTGTGCTTTCAGGAAGAAGAAAACCTGTTTAAAATGTAATATGGTCGTGTATCAAAAACCTAGGCTGCTATTTTTTCTATGTAAAAGATTTTCAGAGTAGGTAAGAAACGATTTTGAAACAAATTTGCATGGCATCGAACTTGACCATCTGGAAACGTAAATTCACTGACAACCCCCCCTCCTCTCCGGAATTTCCTGGGCCTTTGACCCCCCCCCCCCCCACCCCTCTGGAATTTCCAATTCCCTCCGTGGTGGGGGTATGGATATTTTCTGGAACCACACAATCAATAGTATGACTCTCAGTAAATAATTTGGCCCTTCCACTTAAAATTATCCTTTTTACTTATGGTACAACTACCTTGTATTTGCTCAGTATAAAGTACAACGGGATTCAAATGTTCCTACGTTCGAGTTTATATAGGAATTTTATAAGATTTGTCAACAGACAATCACGCATGAATGATTGACAACCATCTCAAATATACATGCGCAGTAGTGCTTAGCTAAAAAGCTGACTAACCGGCGAGCATGCCCAGACAATTGCCCCTGGACCCTCTCCCCCATGCCGTTGTGTGACAGAGAGAAAGCCAGAACTGGACTAGACATCCCCTGGGTGACATGCCAAGTGACCTATTTGTAGCTGGGTCATATGCATGTCTATGTATAATACTGAGGTATACTAGGAATTTCACGGTGAAAGTGAGTGCTGGCTATAGGAATTAAAGATTACACTACACTATTTTTGAAGTGTGGAGCGTAACAGCGGTAATTAAAAGCGTTCAAAATTAACAAAAGAGATGTCAGACTGAATGCACCCGACATCACATACACGTAATATTGATCTCTTTCCCTGGGCTGGTTGGAACAAATGGAGAAAAAAAACTGGCTGAAAATGTTACTAACAACATAACGGCCTTAAACAAGTATTCGGCATTGAATAGCATGAACAGCTAGAATTGTAACAAGTTGCAGAAGACTTCCTTTTCTTAAAAAAAAATAAACAATGGCTATCATTAAATTTAAGTGTCAGGGATCATTATGTGTAACTTTCACTGCTCCTGAATATACTTTCCCTAGACTGCCAAAAAAATGTATGGACATTTTTGTTAACAATGCATCCATTAACAAAGCAGCGTTCAACAGCATATTCGGTGTTCAATACCAGTTTAAGTAACAATCGTAAAAAAAAGCAGATGTTTCCATATCTCCCTAGAAATCAAACAATTGCCTCGCGAGCAAATATAGCAGAATTTACACGATCATACGCTGCAGCAGCATGCAAAAGTGGGAAAATCGCATAAAATTTCGCTTTAAAATACGCCCAACAATATAACAGTGCTCAACAGGGTATTGAAAGCTGAATAGTATTAAAAGTTTAATTGTAGAACTTAGCAGACGCTGTTTCCCAAAACAACATCGGAAGCATTTCTGTAACATTATAAGGTATTATATGGACCTTTCGCCCTGACATAAATGTACTAAAGTGCACTTTTGTAGTGCTGCTTGAAATTCAGTGCAAATTTCGGTTCTAACAACAAAGAAGCATTAAACAGCATATTCAGTTTTCAACGCTATTTATAGGTAGAATTTTACAATGTAGCAGATGACATTTACATATCTCCCAAAACATCAAACAATTATTTACTGTATACTTTTAATAAACGCTACTTCACGCAATCCTATGACAAACGGTAATTCACGCAATCATATGACATAATAAAAATATACAGAATGGTAGACTGCATGCGCTAAATCTGACATCCAAAATTTGGCTCCGAACCGCATACACAACACAGGATACCCAACACACACAGGATTACCAGAATAGTGTGCTGCCTCGCTAAGGCAAGTCCGGCCAGCAAATATGTTGCCAATCACTGATTTGTTGGTTTATTTTCCATTTCTAGGGCATTGGTGGCGTTATGATAGGCATTGGCTGTTGGGCTGTGACACAAAAGAGCGATTACAAAGAATTCTCCAGCATCTCAACTGATCCAGCAGCTGTTATGATTGCTGTTGGGGTTTTAATTTTTGTCATTTCCTTTTTTGGTACAGTAGGTGCTCTTCGGGAGAACATCTGCTTCCTAAGAACTGTGAGTACTTATATCTTCTTTTTCCACAGATTTCAGTATTTGCATGTGCGTGTGAGGATAGCAAATAAATAGGACTTGTTACAATTCAAAAAATTGTTACATATGTACATTTAAAGTGGTCATACAGTACCGCCCATAACTATTAACCCATTAGCATGTGGTAAAACCTTGTCTTGGACAAACATGACTGTCAATATTTAATGCCGCATCGATGTATGGTATACCATGGTGAAGAAACAATACTAACTAACTGCTATTGTCAAACAATATTGTTGTCCTTTTGATTGCTTTTAACTGTGAAAAGTAATTCATGGTCAGGAACATTCTCTCATTTGTAGATACATATAACAGATATCCTGCAATATGTAGTTTGGCAAGACTGTTTTGAATTCTTGCAAAGTGCTGCATAACCACAATTTTTCTAGCTGGAAAATGCATTTTAATTGACAATTTGTTGAATCATAAACAATTATCCTACTCAGTCATGTTGAATATCGCCTGATTTTAGTCAACTGCTCCATCTCCATGTCATCTAATACAATGTACATGTATGTGGCAATGTTCTGTGTGGTTTCATGGGAGAATAATAATTATTGTTAAGTGTAGGTTCTTTATTAATGAAACCTACATGTATACTTGCAAATGATAATTAACACTTGAACCGCTGTAATAACTGTATTGTTGTTTTTGTTGCTTTTCAGTATATGATTGTCATGATAATTATTGTCATTTTGGAAGTGGTAGCTGGACTGCTTGCTTTTGCATTTTGGCCTGAGGTATAACTCATTTTGAGTCATTGAATTTGAAATACAAGCTAAGCAGCCCATTACGTAACAAAAACTTCATCTGAATGTGTTGTTTGTACCAGTATGTTTTGTTGCCGGATATCCAAGTGTTTCAGATAAGAGCATTTCCAGGACAAAACCTTGGTATAAATTAATGTTGACCACCTAACCATAAATCAATGAAAACTACTGATGACAATTGCTCTTGCATCTACATGTATATATGGATTTCTGTTGATCCTAATACTGACAATAATTCTTGTTTGGCATCCTCGCTCAGCCTTTTAAAAACTTGTTGGAACACTGAATTGTTAATTTGTACATTCATTATTAATAAATATTTCAAAAATTGTTGCAAGAATAGTCAGGGAATTGAAATTGATTGTTTACTGAAGAAGATTAAATTATAAACAGTAACTAATATAATTTCCCCTATACCCCATGTCATGTTATGTTATGTTATGTATTTGTTTTCCCTACCCTGGTACTCCAGCAAATTTATTGCAGTTTTATTTACAAGGTACATGTTCACTGTATAGAAGTAATAAATGTAAATGTTCTGTGATCATCAATAGGTCCAGAAATCAGTGGACAATCAGTTTAAAAAAGCTATCGAGCAGTACAGAGATGATCCTGATCTACAGAATGCCATTGATGCTGTGCAAGAGGGTGTAAGTAAAGGAATCGTGAATTTTGTTTTACCCAACTACAGATTTTTCAAGACATAAAATGCCAACCTGTAATCCTTGTAGCAAACAAGAAGCAGTGACATGCGATATAGAAAATAAAAACATTTTACAATTGTACATAGATCACAAACAAATTCTATCTCAAAACCCAGAATTTTCATCTGCATTTTAAACATTCTATTCATGAGTATATACCCCAAAATCCTGTCTTTTAATTGTACTGTACATTGTAAATCCACAAAGGGAATTCTAGGTCTGGCAAAAAGGCGTAAATTATGCATTTATTGACCACATGTGGAGGACTTGCATACAGTCATGTACATGCTAACTAAACATAATTTACATGTACATGTACATGTAATGCTGCAGATTATAAACACACAATTTTACAATTTTTTTTGGCAGTTCGAGTGTTGTGGAAGCTCAGATCTTAATGACTGGGATATCAACCGCTACTTCAAGTGTGGTGGAATCTCCCCTGAGGAGTGTGGAGTTCCACACACCTGTTGTGTGCGTGAACCAGAACAGGTATGATGGTGATAGCTGTAATGATGAATGACAATGGTAGACTAACGTAAAATAATAGTTTCAGCAATAGGTAATTGTTGGATGAGAATTTTGCAATATCCAGCTGTGTCAGTGTTATAACCAAAGGTTGAGACCTTGATTATACTTAATGGACCACTCCCTGGGGTTTTCAGGGCCAATGTGAAACAAATATTGTATTAATGTACATAACATGGTGAAAATCCCAACTGGCAGGAGGCAGACCACTTGTTAAAAATTATTCGTGTTACAATCCAGTTTACAAAATCTTTTTACTTCTTTACAATTCTTGATTTGCTGTTTTGCTTACAGAAACCTAACATACAGTGTGGCTGGCATGTTAGGAAGCAACATGTGAGTACATTTAGCTCTTACCGCATAACAATACACTACCGTAGTTCTGTTTTCAACTATCGATGAGTGCAGTATATAGTGCACTATGCAATTCCCGCCTTTTAGCAATATAAGTTTTTAAATGATTGTTTTTAGCTAAATTTTTGGTGGCTTTGAACTGTCCACCTTCATCAGAGCGATAGAACTCCAGTATTTTCAGTTGTAGCAATATGAAGTTTGGTTCTTTTTTGCAGCGCTTGGCTCTGAAGGGTAAAATTTACATTACTGGCTGCTTGGATGCTGTTTGGGAATGGTTCAGAAACCATCTTCTAATTGTTGCTGCAGTGGCTGTGGCTTTTGCCTTCCCTGAGGTAAGAATTTAGCATCTTTTTCTATAATGGGTCCAGTCTTTTCCATTTGGAACTTAGAGATTGTTTACATGGAAATGCATTTAGGAGTTGGTTTTACTTAACCAATGAAATACAGTAACTAAACTTTCAGATACTATTAGACACTTATTCCAATTGTTTTCTTTTGTTTAGTTTTTACTATTTAGCACTTATGGTTTTTCATGGGTTAAACAAAACCACTCCAGATTGTTTGTCTTTCCAAGTAGTTCTACATTGTACAGTTTTGTATCCTTCAAGATGATACAGAAAAGAAAAGTTTGTTCACAAGTGTTGACTTGTATGTAGCAAAAATGATGTTGCACATGTATGTGCCGTAGGATTTGATAACACTGCATAATAATAATAATAATAATAATAATAATAATAATAATAATAATAATAATAATAATAATAATAATTAATTGTTATCATCATCATCATCACCATTATTGCTGCTATTAGTATGAAAAAGAAAGCCAACAGGCTATGCTAACAAGTTTCCTTTTCCTTCTTGTCACAAGGTTGCTGGAATTGTCATGACTCATTTATTCATAAAACAAATTGAGGAGCAGATTGAAGCATGGAAAAACCCGCCAAAGTACCGATACAGGCCAAGTCAGGATGTGAATGGAAGAAGTGGCCCGTTCTATTAACCTCCTTTTTTTCTAGTTGTCCATGTACGTGTCAATGCATTTTCTTAGATACTATATGCAAAGCTTTCTTGTCAGTCAAGTTGGTGTCAATCAGTCAGCTGTAGTATTGTGATTAGCATCACTCAACTTTTTCTGCACTTGTCCCCAGCTACCTAAACCCATGTTCTGTCCGGTTTACTACATGTACACGTTGAAATTAATTTTGTAGCTATCTTGACTGGCTGAGCTACATGTATTTCTTTATCAGATGCAAACGTTGTTGGAAGATTGTTGCATGCACGTGTACAATTGTAATTACCACACCTCCGTATACCTACACTGTAATGTCAGATGTTTTACCTGCTGTGGTTTAAAGCCCGTACTCATGCTGGTGGTGAAAATTCCCTTGTTATTTTGAAAACAGCAATTTTTGAAAAACCTTTTGTCACTAATACTATTTTATACAGCTGTCTACATGTTAAATAATTATTGTAAAGTTCTGTTTCACTTTACTTGTTGTTCTTAGTTTTTATTTAACATCGAGTATTACTGACGACTTGACAGTAGCTGGTGTTCTAAGTGCAATTAAATAATGCAGGCAATTTTCATGAAATGAGCATTGCCTCAACAGGTGTAATTATTATGATACTAATCATAGCCATTCCATTCATCTCGTGCCTTGTTCACATCAACTGAACATGTGTATTTAAACCAGTTTTATACATTGAAAGTCAAAATCATTGCTAAAACACTGAAAGCTTAAACTTTGTGTAGGATTAAAATACACCAGTGGCAGATCTGTGTGAGAGACCTTCAACGTTATGATTAAGTTTTAGTTTTGATTTGAACAGGGTATCATTCCGTCAGTATTCGCCATTTGTTTCTTTAATTTATGCATGTCACGGATTTTTTTGTTAAAAGTTAAGCTCTCCTGTGTTGATCAGCTGCTGTATTCTCTTGACCAGCCTGTCTAAAATTTTCAGTTCATAGTCAAGAGAATGTAGAAGTTGATCATGGCAGTTGTAACTAGTGGTAAGATATAACCTTGCTAAATAGAGTGGGTTACCAGGATGTGCTTGCTTTGGTATTGCTGTCAATTGGTTCCAGAAACTAATGCAACTTGCTCACACCATACATTAATGTAAGTCTTTTCGTAATGAAGGTGGCATCTTAATTACGGTCGTGACTATTACCATAGTTACTAACTATGCTATTCAAATGGACACTCCAAAATCAGAAATCCACTGCGAGACTGGAACCCATGCACTCGTCCCACTTTGGTTAGCTTGCGGTTAGTTCCACTCCGGTTTGCGTGCGGTTAGTTCCACTCCGGTTTGCTTGCGGTTAGCTTTCATCTCTTAGTAAGGGTAGCACAATATGCAGAAGTGGGTTCCAGTTCTCCCCACGGATTCCTTATTTTGGAGTATCCATTTTAGTCACGCCATCTTATTACCGGCAATGGCCGATGTAGACCGAATACTTTCTAAACTACGTGTCGGACGCCGTCGGTAACTATCGGCGGCCTTCGGTTTTTATCATAGAACAAGGATATTAATTTAAGGTGCATTTGTACCAAGTGTCAAGGAAGTAATAGAAAATAACGTAAACGGGTTAGAATATATTCCCTACTGGTAGTAAAGCTTAAAGTATGCCATACACGCACTTAACTTTTGTAATATAACAAGGTGTGTATATTTTGATATAGTTTGATAAAATAGGCGCGATGTATTAAATGGCGTTGATGTCCATAGAAGGCTTGAGTCAATGCACGTTAAACAATACAATACAATCTAATTCTGTTGTACAAATGTCGTTTGAAAATACCTTGGTTATATTACTTCCGCCACTTTACAAAGCAAATTGGAAGAGAAAAACAGCTGTGGATAATTTTTTTTTCTTGAACCAAAATCGACAGCAAGTTGATTTTCTTTTTCCTGTTCCAGAGGTTCGTAAATTTCAAGGGAGTGAAATGAGACACTTTCCTCTGCGAACAAAATTGTTGACCTTTACTGGAGTCGAAGTAATGAAATCGCCCTAACAAATATCATGGAATGTATATTTCTATAAATTCTAGATGTACGTACCCTTCGTGCCAGTTACAACAACACATGCGGATTGATAATCGTAATAGATCGTTTTCACGTGACGTCATCAGATACTAAAATCCAAATCTAAAGAGACACCAACGTTTGCATCTGCATCAGGCATAAGAAGTACTTAAATTATATCTTTTTGAAAAATAGGGCGTGCCAAGAACCGATCGGATTCGAGCACCAGATATTTCCTGTATTTTAACCGCTTTTACGTGCCAGTGATTTTCCGCTTAGCTGCCACGTGGCCTTAGCTTTAATATCGCAAACACATGTTAAAGGCTCATAAGGCTCACAGAAATTACGTGCCAGTGATTTTCCGCTTAGCTGCCACGTGGCCTTAGCTTTAATATCGCAAACACATGTTAAAGTCTCATAAGGCTCATAGAAATTAGACGGCTAACTTCAGCTTTGTGGAATAATAATAATAATAATAATAATAATAATAAGTCGTAATAATGAGTCGTTCATTTAACTTAGTTTCACGGTTCTCTCCGCCATCGGAGCTGACGCCGCTACACAAAGGTAATGAATAAGTTTGCAACTGGACTGTCGATTGTAACTTTGATCAGAGTGAACTTCTTACAATTCGGTGGTTTCATGTCCATTCCTTTCCAAACATTTTTTGTCTTTTTTTTTGTTTTGTTTTGTTTTTCTGTTTTTTTTTTAATGTCGCTTATAAGCCTCTCAGTTATAAGCCCACCGAAAACCATTACGAAGTTGCCAGAGCTCAGGGCTTGTAACTGGCATTTCAGGCATGTCATTTACCTGGAACACCAGAATGTATTTTAGAAATAATATGCAAACTGCTAAGATTTATTATTGGAAAAAAAAAACAGTGGTTTGTTCTGACGATGGAAAATACCGTACAAAGGCAGAGTAAATATGCTCCTGACAAAGGGCGTATTTGATGGATTTAATTTCAGGGGATCTATTGGAGGGAGTTTGCGCTTCAAGGATGGACTAGCTTCTATTTGGAAGGAAAAACTATGATTAGCCATCAAATCAAATTCAAGTCTATCTGACCATAAAGAGATTAAACAATAAACAAGCCACGCTATCATGAAATGAAAGTCTTTAATAAAGCACTATCTTTAATAACAGCTGACAGTATATACTTGTGCCTTATAATTAGAGGGTATAATCCAGTAATAATTATTCTTAGAATCTAAACTCGATAAATGAGGGAGAAGAGAGAGAGAGAGAGAGAGGGGGGGGGGGGGGGGGGGGGTATTATCGAAGATTGTTCTTAGGAGTGCTTGGTGTTCCAGGTTTTTGTACTTGCCAGCATTTTACGGTGTAGAAAAAGTGATGTACCCTAGTTATGCAATGTTTTACTGCGAAACTGATCCTATGTACGTACATTTTCAGGATGGACACGAGCCTTTTGGGCGAGTACGTTTACAAACAAATCGAGTCAGAACATTCACGGTATGCCACGGGAAAATATTTTATCGTGATAAAGGGAAGCAATATACTTGAAATCCAAAATCCAAATCCTCTAATATTACTTTCACCACGGATTAAACTAAAGAAAGTCAATCAATCATAAAACGTCATCATAAATCGTCATACATGTTTGAACATTTTTCGCAAAACCTAAACTATAATATAAAAGTCAGTGTGCGTTTTTCTAGCCTGTTAAAGGCTCCAGAACTCTTGCAGCACTTTGTACACAATAAACCGCTATTGATAACTGTTGCCTAACTAGATCCCAGTCTCCGGATTTCTCGGCCATGTGGAGAGCTTCCGTGATACCAGGGAATGTAGCTTTTGCTGGTTTAATATTGTGAAAACCATAGTTGAAAGCCACGTGTCGGGCCTGAGGTGAACCTGGGAGGCCATATGGGTAGATAAACGCCTTTTCTACTCTAACCATTTGATCATTGATCGTGCGCAGATCAGAGGGCCTTTCGAGTTTCGCTTGTCCAGATTTTCGGGTCTCAAATTTTCGGCTGGCGTTTAAGAACCAGGATACAGCTTCCTGAAGCGCGGATAGCGATATGCCATTGGCTGAGAACTTTGGAGACGAGGCGACGACATGGAATGAAAAGTTTAACGCGAGTGCATAGTTTAGAATGTCAAATGGAAGCAGAGGGTCATCAGCGAGATGCAGTACCATTCCTCCTCCAAATTGTGTCATAGCTTTGTGTATTTCGAACTTCTGGTCAACAAACGTTTTCATCCAATAAAAGGTATCTTGCTGCGTGTGATATACAGGATATAAAGACGACTTGTCCCCGTACCCAAACCAATATCCAAAATCACCGCATGGTATTCCTAAGTACTGATAAAAAGGCACGTAATCACTGGCAGAGAAAAGGTTGTATAGCATCGGTTCATTGCTAGCGGTATCGGAAGGAGACCTTTTCAGCCAGATGTCATACATCGTTTCAGTTGTAGCCTTCGTATTATTGGGGTGTTTGATCTCTTTGCTCAATTTATAAGTTATTTGTTTAAAGAGAGGAGACGCCCTTGCTCTTAACACATAATCTCCACACACAGCAATGTCCAAGTTGAAGTACGCCACTGCGCGCTCAGTTAAAATGTTTGCATTTTCCTCGACCCACTCGTTTGATCCGATCAAGTTGAACTCCTCTCCTCCCCAGCTGCAGATTTTTATTGTTCGTCGCGGTCTCCATCCTTTCTTCATAAGCATGCCCATCACTCGAGCCATTTCATTGGTTACCGTGGTTCCACTCAGTGCGTCGACGGCACCGAAGGACCACGAGTCCCGATGGTTACCGACGATTACATACCGATCAGGATCGTCCTTACCAAAAATGGTGCCAATAACGTTGTAAATCGTCTTTTCCTGTAGTTTGTTATTAACCTCTAGTTTGAGTTTGGCGCTGCTATTTTGAAACCCTGGACCAGTGCGGTATGTGATGTTTAAGCCACCTTGCCATGTCTCGGGAGCTTCTAGCCCTACAGATATGTAACAACAATTGCAGTTTTAGGAAACACTGTAGTAAAAACCAGTGCTGAACATGGCAAGTCAACTTTAACTAGCTAATTTCCACAATTATTTTAAAAAACTCGTTGCGAAATAAATTCGTTTATTTTATTTAATATCAACACCATATTCACTGCCAGTCACGTAAATAATGATAATCAAGATTCTGCACGATTCACACTATACCGCGAGCAGCCAAATGTTCTGTAAAACAGAGCGGGTTTCAAGAAGTAGAAAAAACAACATAATTACCTCCCAATCTCCGCAACAGTTCCATAGCATCTCCATAAGATATCACCTGGGCTGGGATCTTTGGGAGTTCACTCTCATTTACAGGTCTGCGGTACATTCCCTTGGTAGAAGGAAGGACTGGAGTCAAGGGATCGCCGTTGTAGGCACCAGATAATATAGTCCCTTCTTGCAGCCCGCTCGGTGGTAGCCACCAACCGTTAGGGTAAACTTGACTTTCGTCGTATCCTTGCTGAGCAGAGAAGGATGGATCGGCGTAAATAAGTGCTCCTATTGCTCCGTGTTTTTCAGCATTAGAAACCTAAAGAAAATAAGTTATACCTAATTAAGTCATGATCAAGGACTCGAAAAACCAGAAACGCCAGATTTTGTTCCAAGGTTACAGGATCTGGCAATTCCCGGCAATAAAATCATGACTGACCATATCATGAGCGTGGGACAAAGAAAATAAAATAAAACATTCTGAGTCCCCGACGGGAATCGAACCCATGGTCTCCCAGATACCTGTTGTGAAAAATGGCACAGCTCACCACGAGCCTATGGTAGCTCAGTGGTTAGAGTGCCCCACCTGTGTCTGGGAGGCCATGGGTTCGATTCCCGTCAGGGATTCAGAATTTTTTCTTTGTCTCACGCTCGTGAGAAATGAACATATCATCTTTATAATTTATTCGCCGAGCTTAAAATTCACCATCTTCATTACTTATTACAAGTAAAACGATATGTAACTGAAACTATTCTTCTCTCTAATCCTCTTAGGTTTCATTTCTTTAAATACATCCTAAACTCACTCTGACATTTTAATCACCCGGCATCGGAAGCTTCCCTGGCTAAGCACCTTTTCAACGGCAAAAAGCTGTAGTCTACACACACGAATTATTTATCACTTTTGTTTGTTTGTTGTTGTTGTTGTTGTTGTTTTTCTTGCCCGACCAACCGTCACACTTTCTTATCATGAAAGAGATGGTCATGGGAAATCGGAAACGTTTAATTGACATGGCCTTGGCATTATGGTGAAGAAAACCTTAATCGGTACGACACACTATAACATGATCATAAACAACATGACTTCAGTCTCGGCGAAGATTCGACGATGAGAGGGTCATTCTTAAAAACTCGACTTGCTCTAGCTAAGAGCTGAAAATGTAGATGATGATAAAGAAGCAATGTGTTGGATTTTTTTTAAAATTAAAATGTGTTTTTGTTAGTATTAAGTCTTAAATTTTACTTTTCTAAATGTTATATACACTGCCCCTCACAAGGATACACAGCTATATACACGAGCTATTCTTCAGTGTAAAATGTCAATCGGCAGACTTACTCCTCTTGATCGGATGATGACGATATTTCCTTGCACGGTTATATTCATTTCAGCAAGCTTTTCGAAATCCGCATCTCCCCCAAAATTGGCATAAATCAGATCAGCTTCAACTGTACCATTGGCCGAATACGCCAAGTACGGATAATGGTCAAATGACTCAGCGCTGTTTGGATCGGGCGATATCTGGAAGAATATCAAAAAAAATAGACTATATTACACGGGTATTTTAATACTGCTGGGGAAAAGAGATACTTGGAAATCCTCGAATCTTATTTTCTAATCAGAAGCAGCGGCCGATTACCCGGAGCGTGCAACTCTCATACTCTCATGCTACGTCTGTCACAACGTTTTCACAGATTGGCTTATTTTTAAAATCCCTTTTCCAGGGAAAGTGTGCGTTCGATTCGCGATCGATTCCCGGTCCCAGTGTCATATATGCGTTGAGTTTGTTGTTGGTTCTCATCCTTGGGTTTTTCTCCGGGTTCTCCGATTCTTCTCCCTTCACAAAAACCAACATTTCTTAAACTTTAATTCTCCCTCCCTACCCCACAACTCTTACACACAGTTAAATCGGTTATTGTGCTTCTCGTTTACCTACCTATATTGTTACCAAATACGTATCGTTGCTTAAACTATATTTCGTATGTTTTGCGAACGCGCGCGGTCCGCGCGGTCTTCGAACATAAGCCTGGAGCGAGTGTCAAAACGGAGAACGAGACTGGGTAGAGACGTCTCCATTACTAAAAGGTAGGGTACCCAAAGGGTACATGTGCGGGATATAATGTTCCAACTCATTTGTAAAACTCATTTGCATTAACGGACTTACAACCCGATCGCATTAGTGTGGGATACCACAGGTGTCCCACACAAAAAATAATGCAATAAATCCAAATCAATCAACCGACGGTTCAACCCCATATCGAATTGGACTTTGGAAAAAATGGAATACTGTACTTAACTAACCTTTATCTTTCCTGTTATGCCGTAGATAACTTTACCGCCCTCCACTATCGTAACCTTGTTGGGTTTGTTTGTTTGCGGAAAGGACAGGAGAACTCGGTACTCGGGTTTTTCTACCTTGTCAAACCCGAACGTTAGCCAATTTTCAGCAAGTTTATCTGCAAGCTCCCGCTGCCTATGGGATCCAGCGATGTGAGGCTGCTTCGAAAATTCCCTATAAAGACACGTTTTACCGTAAAAGATTTATTATCCCACATTCTTGTGTTAAACTTCGTTTTCCCCAAGACTCCTTCAAAAGTCACTCCTCCGTATTTCAACGTTTTAACAAATCCCGCAATTCCCAATAACATCGTGCACTGATCAAACGTTAAGTATTTATGGGCCTCTGATATATTAGCCACTTCTGGTCAAGCTCGTTTCAATCAAAAAACATATTTAACCGATTTTAGCTGGCGTAACCAACAAAAGGCACATGCTACAATCTCGTTTATGGAATGTCCGACAACTTTAGCAAACTGTCAGCTAAAACTAAATTAAGTTAACAAAATATTATTTTTTATCTTGGTGAATTCAAAATATTTTAAGATTCGATAAGACATCGAAATGTAAACAAACCCGAGCTTATTTCAAATACATTCTGCCGTGGATTTCAGTGTGCCATGTAAACGGCTATCAGGTTTATACACACGAACTACCCTCTGATCTGATTTTAATAATGCCCAATGTTAAATTTTTCGTAATCATTTCCTTTATATTCTTCTTTACGCCAAACTGATTGCATAATTACATAATTTGTTTTTGTTAGTATACCTCATAACAGATTCCAACTTTTCAGCACTGATCGTTTTCTTAAACAGCTCGTAGAACTCATCAAAGTCGTTCGACTTGTCACCAAGCGAAGTTTCTTTGCTGCAGGATTCGTTCCCAGGTTGCTTGGCAAAGTAACCGATCAAGAAGCCAACAAAAAACACGACAACGGCGACGACTGCAAAACCCAACACAGTGCGCACATTTCTTCTTTTCGGTTGAATTGGCTTTAAGCCTCCGAGAGAGTTCGTATCCTCCATATAAGATTCTTCGTTCGTCATGCGGTTTAATTCATCACCCGACATAGCCAGTCCTTGCTGCGGAGGTAGATACGATTAAATTGAGCGTCTTGTTTCTTTTGTCTCAGTGCTCACTGCAACACATGCGTCGATTGAGAATAAAAAGGTTAATTGATACCAAGAGCCCATGCAAATTTCTGTTTATACACATCACTAACCCTTGCTGTTTATGTTTTTATAGGCGCCTCAAATCTTACAATCCGATTGGTATCAGTTAATAGTCTCTGTCAATCTCATTTTTTAGCGGACGAACGTGAAATTGCCAAAAGCATCGTTGTTATGTCCTTGCTAAAATATCCTTTATTCACACTGTTTTGGGTAACTTAGTGACAATATAGTTGCGCTAATTTCATCCTGTTTTGATGAGTGTCAGTCTGCTTTATTTTCCGTCACATGGCACACACTGAGCTGGTAGCACAACTGATGAAATTTCATTTCCTTCGGTTGTCAAAATTTAAAACTGTTCTGTAAACGAGCTCTTACCTTCAGTGTGCTTAGTTCTGTTTAATTTTTTTTTTTCATTCATTAGAAAAGCATTGATCCTCAAATTGAAAAGAGACAATATTGGGTAATGCTGTGTGTGGTGGATTAAACGAGTACGTCACAGATAGCGTTTCAGTCAAAACAATCCTGTTCCTTTCTGTTTTACGTACGTATCTCAGCTCTTTAGAACTTTTTCCTTTCCATCTCAGTGAACTTTTATTTGAAGTTTTCCCCGATTTCATGTTAACTTTGTACATTATTCCTTGCCCTTCTAAGATGGATTTACTTCGTACCTTCCATAATATGTATTAAGTAAACTTTAAGATGTGACATAATCCGGCGTTTCGACAAGGTTAATGCAACGGGGACCAAAACCAGCAGCAAATCGGCGCGAATTTTGCTGCTCCGTTTTCTCTTCTCGCCCCGACAAACCCTGCAAGGTCGAGCAGATTCCCCCCCTTCTTCCTCCATACGTTTCAGACCAAAAAAGCATTTCTTTAAGATGTAATCTCTCCACAGCCGTTTTAATTGTAACCGAGCGCGATTCTGTATAATCTCGCAAATTCTGTAGTAAGCAAAGCCTGTTGTGAATTCATATTAAGCACTGAGTTGCTTTGTTAGTTAACTTTTAATTGTGCCCCCGACAGGATCCGACGGCAGGACGTCGATAGTGCTGCAGATGGCCCCTGCCTGCGGCTGACACAGTGAAAGTGCATTGCAAACTGATAGATTGTTAAGCAAGCTAATGGACTACTAATCGCGGTCGGAGACAAAAAATAAGCCGTTTTTCTTTGGTAGGCTTAAAAGGCGTAATTGCAAATCCACGAAAGACTCTACTAAACTCTAACTGCACGAAACACTGAGCCACTGATCATGCGCGGTTCATGACCCATAATCCCCTGAGAGTGTTGTGCTCCCACGAGCTTTTGTGGAACTTATAATAATCAAAGGTTTCTCTGAGACTGCGACTGTTTTGCACGATGAAATACATGTATGAATAGCATTATAAGCAGAAAAGATAACAATATTTTGGTAGTGTTGCCAACATAACTTTCAACTTCTATCCCTTCTTTAAACCTCTTAAAATAAATTACATTCACCAACTCGCTGCCTGACTCCACAATGCAATAATGCATAACGCTCAAGACAAATGTACGCTTTGCGGACCTGTGTGTTAAGTCAGCTCATTGCGTTGGTATAATGCAGTAGAAACCAAGGAGGGCGAGAGTTCAAGATATGGGCGGGCACGCGCACGACCTTTTATTTTTTATTTTTTCTCCTCCGACGTGTTCCCAAAATTGTCGTAAAAATGAGCATTGGTCGTAGTGAAGAGTTTACCGTTTTGGTTTACTGTGGCAATGAAGCATACCGTAAAATTCCGGTTATAAGCCCCCCCTCCCCCCCCCCCCCCGCTTGTAAGCTCCCCCAGTTATAGGCCCATATACCTGGAAACAATAAAATACATCCGGTTATTAGCCCCCCTCTGCTGGATGACAGTACTGAACAGTGCTAAATGTTGCTTTATTATGACTTGTTAACTTAAAAACGTATTTCGATCAACACTGCCGTGGCTTGTTTCGAAACGTTTTTTTTATTCCGCTTATAAGCTCCCCCCCCCCCCCCCCCCCCGGATATAAGCCCCTCCGCTTATAAGCCCACCCAAAACCCCTTACGAAGTTGTATAAGCCCAGGGCTTATAACCGGAATTTTACGGTATTTATTATACGGCTGGACCGCCTGGTCCACGCTCAAGATTACCCACGATTTTCACGCAAATTTGTTGTTGTTGCCATATAATAAACACGCAAAAAAGAACTTGGCCAATATTCCGCCATCTTGGCCTCACGCTTGGTCAATAACCCATATATACAATCAAGTCCCCAGCTTGTATTACGAAGTTCACTGGGTACGTCATCACTGCATATTCTCCAAGACAGATTTGACACTACAACAATAAATGTAAAAATATTAGAGGACCAAATGAGACCGACTGCTAATTTTAACGTTATGGTGAATTCATTTATTAGTTTATTAATTTATTTTTGAACTTTATTTGAATTAACAGAGAAACTGTTTTTAAAATTCACCTGAGTACAATTTTAACCCCACTGAAGTCGAGTAGATATTACAGTGCAACTTATAAACGTTATTAAGCCTTTGCCAGATATATAGTACCGCTTTGGGCCAGGGTTTGCCGTGGATGCACTTTAGCTGCACGGCTTTGTAAATCAAGCACTGCAAGCGCTTCACGATTACAGTTAATAAGGAGTGAGAATTCGTCGTGTTCACAAGCAACTTCACTGAGCAAAAAGAAAATAAATAAATTAAGTAAATAAATAAAAATTTGCAGTGGCATATCCGAGAGTGGCTCTTTGTCCACTGTTTCCAGATCGAACTAAGATTTAGAAGTGTTACTAGATATTTCATTTCGTTGGAAAATGAAAATAGCTCTATTATGAACAAATTAAAAAAAAGTGAAGTCACTGAACTGCCCCATGACCATCAATTTTAATTTAAACACTCTTCCTAATTTCTTTTCCTCTGCAAGTCGCACGCCCTAACTTTTGAATCTCATTTAGGAGTTTCTCCTCGAATTCTTTTGTTTCTTCTCTTCTCCTGTTTTCCAAGGCCGTCATTTCTTCTCTCAAGGCATCGAGTTTCTCTTGTAAAGCAAGGTCCCTCATGTGCTGGACGGCTGCTGAAGACTGGGCTTGTCTCTTATCACGTGGGCACATCTAAATTGAGAGCATCAGAATTATTCAGGCTTATTAATCATGTTAGCTTATCTAAACCTCCATGTAATAATTTATATTAAATTTATATAGTTGATTCACGCTGGCGTAGATTTCGTTTAAAAATAGCTCCAACAACCTACTTGACTTTAAATTTGGCTTATGTTTATATTTCCCCCATGTAAAAGCCTGATCTGTCAACAAACTTTCATCACCGCGCAGTCATATTTTTGATAATTTAAGCGATCATATGTACTTTTGGGAAACTCTGTGCCTTACGGCTATTGCGTTGAATTTTCAATAGAGATCTCAGGGTTTGAGCCAGTCAGTCAAAGTGTTGTTGTGTTCCTGAGAAATACAATTTACTGTGAAAGCGCCTCACCCCACCCAGGGAAGCATAAATGGGTACCGGTGAATTATGAGGGCATATGAAATGAACAACAGAGTATAAGATTGGTTTGTCCATAAACGAAACTGGAAATCTCATTTTCGATCGCAAAATCCGGATTTAGATTGGTTAAAAGCAACGCTACCTTACGTTGCGATCCGAACAATCCACCACTGAAGGTGGATCGTTCAGATAGGTAACTGTAGCTGGTTTCAGATTTTCGTTCCATTTGAGCGAGCTTGGTCCAGATTATATCGCATGATCAGTCAGCTCGGCACACGTGGTCAGTCAGCTCAATCTTTTTTAGATATTCGTTCTAGCTAACACGAAGATTCAAACAGTCAGGATTAACTTGATCCGCAAATGGATTGGTTAAAAGGAATGCTATCGTGATAGCCACTACACGAAAGGCTATAGTGATAGTGGTTACAATAGACAAAGATCACTACTAAGATCACGAGGCCGCTCACACATAGAGCATGATTGTAAGGGAAACCTGGCAAAAATACCGGGAGGGGTAACCTGCTGTGTGCTTGAGCTCCATCGGCGGTGGGAGGGGTAAGGAGTAGCACAAAACATCGCAGGATTTTCATCGGATAAACTAGATTAAGTTCAAAATAAATGGGTGGCAAGTGAGGCACCTTTGCGAGGACACGAATTCCTTTGAAGCCCATTGCAACGTAGGGAAAGAGTTCCGTTCGTCCAGCGGTGTACTTCATATGAGAACGCTCTACCACTTGGCTATTCTTGAAAAATACAATGGGAATTGTGCCATATTTTGCCTCATCAAACTCAACTTCACAGGCCATAACATCACCCCGATACGCCATACATGTAGCGTCTGAAAAAGAAAATATTCAAACATTGTTTAGTAATGAGCAGCGATAGAAAGGAGCCTGCATATGTTGCCTACGTTACGCTCGTTTGTTTGTATCACCTGTTTGGGCAATTTTCAAGCTACAAACGTACGTTCAATAAGTTTGCGGTTTTTAGAAAATGAATAAACAAACATAAGGTAGGCAGCGTGGCCTTGTGGATAGGCGCTGGACTTGAAATTCGCATTTTAGTCTGGATTCTTATGTATGCTATGTTTGTTTCATATACACGGCCCCACAAGCTTCAAGCTTCTTCTTCTATAGTGATCAGTTGTTAAGCATATCATCGCGCCTCGGAGAAAGGGCAGGTCCTGGGGGTGAACGAAAACCATGCATATCGCCACGTTTTATTGGCTTACCTCTAGTAACTTCTCTACCCGATTTATGATGGCGCGGTTCAAATATTTTTCCATCGTCTGCATGATACCCGACAGTTCCATCTACCCAACCAGGCATACAATGACAGTTGTAGCCCTGGTACACAACACCCACACCTACAATTCGCCTCTCGCCACTCTCTTGAATTAGTACCTGGAAAATAGAAGCGTTCACGAGGCGCTCTTGAAAGTATTGTGAAGAAAACATGTATAAATACACTAACATAACTATCTAAGCTCTGCTAACCCTTTAAGCCCTAATATCAAAATACACATTCTCTCAACTGTTCTCTATACATTTGTTTTAGAACTAATAAGGAGAATCTATTTTCAAATCAGGACACTTTATCTCTAGTGATTATTTTCTTCATTCTCGTCACCTGTCTGTTTGATTCAGCAGTGATATTGTAAGGAGAAATAAGATGCTGGTCCTTCTTAGGGGTTAAAGGGTTAAATCCCTCTTAAGACATAAGTATATCCAATCGATCCGTTTTAGAGTTTTAGGCCCGCGCTAAACACCGTCCGTTTCATGCGCCGACCTAAATTCAACTAATTATAAGCACATGAAAGGTTCGTTCGGTCGATCCGACCCAATAACTATAGTGATTAGTTGGCTATAACTTAAACATAAACGTGCGCCGAAATTTTGAGTTTTTCAAGACAGTTTCACGATGTTTCGTCCTTTTCATATATAACCCTATGTAGGATCATGTAGGGCTATTCTCCCACAATGTAAATACAATTTATAAAGATCAGTAACGAGCTAATGTTCCAATATTCAATAGCTTTTTCCAAGCAATCTCAAGATCTAGGTATCTGTTGATGTTGGTTGTGACATGTTGTAAGTCTCGGGGTGGGGGGGGGGGGGAGATTATAGGCGGTTCCACGGAGCAAACATGGCAGCTCACTCCATGTTCCGCTGATCCTAAGTTTCGCATTTGTTAAAGTCCTGTATGAACTAGTGTCCAGGCCAATCACAACAGTTCTCGAGATGTTTCTCACCTCAAACCTGGGCATTTCTGGAGTAAAAGGTGTCAAACACTGAGCACCATGATGTTCCCGGTAATCGTTCCTCAGCTCACAGATATAACAGGAGTTTGGTCCCTCATACGTCAGCAGGCAACCTTCGATACCAATTCCCAGCGACTGCCACGCCTTAAACGACAACAACCGATACAACATTAACAAGAAGTTCTTCTAACTAAATTAAACTGCATCTTTGCTTAAATCACTAATTATTAAACCGCTTTTCGCTCAATTTTCAGTAGGTTCATGTTTAAACAGATTTTGGCGAATAAACATCACTCGTCACGCGATACGACATCCCGCTGACGATTTGGTCGTTTCTTCAGGCTCAATCAAAATATTTCTGAGTCTCGCAACTACGAAACCTTTGGCCCTTCGATTCTCAATCAAAGTGTTGTTGTTTTTTTGTGGAGGAAAGAAAACCGGAGAACCCGGAGGAAGCCCCTTGGTGCAAGGACGAGAACCAACAACAAATTAACTTAACCCAAATATGACGCCAGAGTGCCGTTTCTCGAAAGCCCCGAAATCTTTTCGGGTCCGCAAAGCCATTTTTACGAAGTGTATAGTCCTGAAACTTTGTATGAAGGGAACCTCTATTCATATTAAAAATATCATGGAATTAAACAACTCTGTAATCATAAGGTTTGAGATTTAGCTATGGCTTTCCAGCTGAGGTGCGAAAACGTTTCGGGACCTTCGAGAAATGGGCCCCAGGCCCGGGATTCGAACCGCGGCCACATTGGTGGGAGGCGAGCACTCTCACCACTGTGCCATCCCCCCTACCCCATATGCACTTTCGATAATCGCTCTTCCATGCGCACCAAAACCTGTTATTGTATTGATGCAGATCTTGCTAAGGAAAAGACCAAAAGAGCTTCCAAGAATATGGGGTACAATGTGTGGCTAGTTTCAACTCACGTATGCTGAAGAGTTGAATGTTTCCTGTTCGTATCCTTGGCGTGTAAACAGTTGTCGGATAATCTGATTGGCCATCTGTCGGTTGCCGTCAGTTTCGTGAAGAAGCTGGTCCATTTTTCGCTCATCTAAAGGCGAATTTAAATGCGAGTGAAAGGTCAGGTCTGTCTTCAAGTGTTTCTCTACATCATGGGCAGCAGGTTAGCTACTATCCCTTGGCTATTCCTCGTGGTCCAAAGCTGGTTACCCTTACCTCCCCCCCCCCCCCCCCCAAACCGGCCTTCCAAGCATTTTGTCAAGTTTTTCCTTATGGTTCGCCGTTCATACTAAGAAAAGAGAGTCCAAATCAAGCATCTTGCCAAAGAAAACACAAAGATCCTTTTCTCTGTACGAATGCTTAACGCTAGCTCGAAAAATCAGCTTTTCAAATTTGTTGCTGCAGTAAACTTTCCCCATCAACTTCAAGTTCAAACAAAATGTAATTGACCAAGGGACTATGCACCAGGCCAGGACAGGGCAATGTCCCATCCCCGAGAATTGCCCATTGAGCCTGCGGTATTCGTTGCAGTTTCGTTGCTAAGCAACATCGCGTGTGCTCATTGCATCATCATGTGCTGGCGTGGAAGTTTACAGAGTACTCGTCAGTACTCGGTAGTGTTCGTGCTGGTTTTTAATTGGATGACAACAATCGGAAACCTTCCCAGTATTTCACATATTTAAGCTGCTGAAATGTTGTTGTATTTCCTACCTGTAAGTGGAAATAAATAACCATATGTTGCGAAGTAAGTTCTCTGAAGTTTCAACACCAGTTGATCCAGCGCCGCATCCTGTGCAAAACAAAACTAAATCAGGAACGAGTCTCGGTCTTATTCTCTATTCAGAGAAAGCAAAATAGTTCTGCCGGATTTGACTACGAGGTCCACTACGAGCAAGACTACAACTCTTCCATGTACCTGATAATGAAAAGACTTTCAAAATTGACCTCTTTCCCCCACCCCCCCCCCCCCCTCCCTAATAAAAGGCTTTGAACTTGGAAACATCTGAAACTTGTATAATTTCCAATCACAGCAAAATCTCCACAAACTTAAAACAAGATCAATAGGCCATATTCGTATTCTCGGTATTGGACTGGAACTAGCTTGCAATTGAGGCTTATGCGGGTTAATCTTTTCAGATGTAAATCACACGAGGCTCTTTTTAATGATATTCCCCCGCATTAGCCTCCATTGCGAGCTAGATCCAGTCCAATACCGAGAATACGAATATGGCCTATTTTGACAACAGTGACCCCCAAAAGACCGGTCAATTTTGCGCCCTATGCCTTAGCCTGCGAATAAAGCCGCCTCTCACCGCTCCTGACCGGTTTGGCATCGGCGCGCGATGAGAGGCGGCTGTATTCGCAGGCTACCTATGCCTTGAAAGCGGAAATAAAGAAAAGGAGCATACCCTTCCTTCCTCGTCCACTCCTTGCTTTTCAAAGAACTTCCTTTTGAAGAAACACCGCTGGCACAGTTTGGTTAGAGCGACAAGTGGAATGCTTATAAGATTGAAAGGGATTGGTACCGGATGGCACGCACTGTATGTGTTGATTGTCACTGCCTTCTTAAACGACCACTCTCTTAAGGAATTATTCTGTCAGAAAACAAGAAAAATAAAGGAGCTCTGTCATGGGGGCTTCGCAGATTCATTTTTTCGTCTAATCTGTTCTCATATTAGTGGTAGGCAGCTTAACCCATGGAAAACATTATCTTTGAACATCTAAAGGATGATATAACTTTCACTTGTGGATAGAAATCAAACTATGGCTATAAATATCGATTTTTTTTGAAGATGTGCGGAAACAGCTTGAAAAGTTTAGCCTCAATTTTTCAAGTTGCAATCCATTTCCATCATAGCCATCTGCAGCAAAAGATGCTTGTTAACAGTTTCAGTGCTCTAATATAGCAATTGTTAATAAAAATGGGCCATTATTTTTTGGTTTCCTTTGATACAAATATAAATTTTAGCTCTTCAAAAATATGTTAATAACCGTGAAAAAGCCCCTTTAAAACGAGAAAATCATGACACGAAATTTTGGAAACTATATAAGAATGAAAATGAATTCCAGTCATACCCACAGAACGTCATTTTGGTACGTATTGGAGATTACGATCCGATGGTCAACCCCTTCACTTTAAAATGGTCGTGTCATCTTCCCCTCCCTCCCCACCCCTCCTTCGGACGATGGTACTGATAACAAAACACTAACAAATGTTAGTGTTTATAGAAAGAAGCATTGAAGGGTAAAGAAATAATGAGGTAAAAGTTTCAGTAGACTGCGAGCAGTTGGTTTTTGTTGAAATTCTATGCGCGACCGGAAAAATTAAAATTATGCAAATCTGGGGAAAAACGAGGAGCTCGCTGCTCGATCTCAATAATTCACATTCGTGTTTTCACGTCACACGCTACGCTAAGAAAAAGACTGCTCGCAGTCTAGTTTCATAGACAAGATGAAAGGAAATGTTCGTAACTCTTGGCAGAAGTGAAATTGAATTGCAGTCATACCCACAAAAAAGACATTTGGGTACCTTTTAAGGATTGCAATGCGACGATCATCCTTTTACTTATTTATGGCTATGCCCTGTTCCCCTGACCCCCGACCCCTCCCTCTTTTCTTCCTCGGACGATAGAACTGGCAACAACATAAAACCAACAACTAGACGATGTTATTACCTGTGTAGAAAGTAGCATTTATAGTTTGCTACTTACAATATGGAAGGACCATGTTACTCGATTTTTTACCTGGACCTGTTGATAGGTGTTGGACAGCAGCGCAATCAACAAGTTAATAAGAAGAATAACTGCCAATACCAAGAACAAGGTGTACAGCAAATAGCTAAGGGTCTTAGACGACCTGTCATCTGATTTGAATAGATCCCGTGAGCTCATTCCAAGCAATGACCATGCAAGATGCTCTGCTATAGTCCACCAACTGCATGGGGAGATAAAAGATCTTACAATGAAATCACCAGTATAACGAGCGTACCTATAGATAACCAACATTGATGGAACGTACATGTACAGGTGAAGAAGATGAGGAAGAGTAGGAGAACAAGGAAATGAAAGACAAGAAAAAGAAGAAGGAGGAGAAGGAGGAAAATAAACTCACCAGGAAAAACTGTCACTTATTTCACATTCTCTGCAACAAAGGAAAATTTTAAAATGTTAAAGGGACACTGTCACGGACACTTTTTGGCTTTTTTAGTTAAACGGCACAAAAACTACGACTAAGTACTTTCCGAATCATACATGAAATGCTCCTAGAACGTTAAGGGAAGGTTATCTAGCAAATTGTTTAAAGAAGAGGCTGTCCATCAATTTTTCCAAGCCGCAAGCTGAGATCAGAAGCTCCCGATGTTATCACAGTGATATCACTCTACATTTAGTTTCAGTACACTGGTATAGTAATTTTAAGAAAACTTGGCCACTGTTAATAGGTTTCCAGTGGTGTAAACATGTTTTTAGGCTGTTGAATTTTTGAAGGTATGCTCGTGACAGTGCCCCTTTAATGGTTTGGGAATACTGCAAATGATGTTTATCTGAGACAAACACTAAGTAATTGAATGGCTTGGTGCAACACAAGCGTAAGTGACTTTTTCGGGTGAAATTTTTTTCCCCTCCAAAGTGCCTGAATTTTTGCAGTGGTTTTCAATTAAGTAGTAAAACATTGCCCGATTTTTTTTTTTGGCTGGTTTGCGTTTTATTTCCGAGAAAAACGAGGAGAAAATATCGAAGCGTGCAGAATGAACGCAACGAGGCGGAACAAGCGAAAACCATTATGTAAATTTTCGAGTTTTTTTTCTCAGAAATAAAACGTAAACCAACCAAAAAAAATATCGGGCAATGTTTTACTACTTAATTGAAAACCACATGCAAAAATTCAGGCACTTTGGAGGGGAAAAAAAATTCACCCGAAAAAGTCACTTACGCTTGTGTTGCACCAAGCCATTCAATTGTTATCGTCTCTCATAATCACACTCACAGGTACATTAGTATGCACTCAAATCTTTGCCAAAACTAAACAATATTCAAATTGCCCTAAGTTGTCATGTGAACACAACATAGACAAACGACACCTGTTCGAGGTGGGGGGGGGGGGGGCACTGGGATTTTCGGTTTTGTGGTTTTGACTATTTTTTAGATCAGTTTTACGGTTTTCACCCTGAAAAAATGCGGTTTTTCGATTTTGGCGTCTTTTGCAGTTTTTGGGTTTTCTTTTTAAGAGAATTTGGTTTTTCTTTTTGCTTTTGGCAAAAATACTTAGTCTAGCAGTTTTTCGGGTTTGGTAATCAATGTGGTTTTCGGTTTTCCGGTGTTTCTGTGCAACCACGTCCCAAGACCCTGCTAGCAAGGAACTTGTTGTTGCTATACTTACTGATGCTTATCAGAACCATTAAGGGAACCAAAGGATTTTTCCACAACAAAAACCTTAGTCATCGCCAGTGAGAACCCCAGAATTGTTGCAATAAATAACCAGAATATTGCCCTCAGATCTTTCAAAATGACAAATACAGCAATTTGTATGGCACCCATTCCCCGTGCGACTTCCATCACGTGACCAAAGGCTCGCAGCGTCAGAAGCAAGGCAATGAGGCCATATAAATAGCCAGCCACGGCCAGGAGTCTGTTACCAGGCACTTCAGTGGATATGCCCCATGTGATCATGCGCAGAGTGAATGTGGTGACGTAGATTGAGACAATGATGAAGTCCAACATATTCCAGCGATCACTGAAAGAAACATGTAAAGTGAAATAATCAAGGTTCAGAGTCTGGAGTCTAATGGAAGAAGGCCGATCAGATTGGTAGGATAAAGGACTTTATACCATGCCATAGAAAATACAGCCAATCAGAATAAAGGAAAGCGGTTGTACATTCGACGGTATTCAACCCAACCTTCCCATCGTGCTCTGCGGTCTTATTCTCGATGAAATTTAGTCAGCGTATTTTCTATGGCATGGTATTAAATATAGTTACACGACACTTTCTCATGGTATACTATGGAATATCCCACTTGTCACTTGTATTTTCTTCGTATACACACTCGCCTAAAGGCTCATGTGTATACCGAGAAAATACAAGTGACTCGTGGGATATTCCATAGTATACCACTCGAAAGCGTTGCATAACTAGTATACAACCCCTGTGTGCAACAAATATAGACTGCAGACCAGCAGACTACGTTTTATATCATGTTATCATTACCATCATTGAGAGCTAACCATAAACAGGCTAACCAGAGCGCTATTCAGGATAACCTGTGTGGGAGTACTATTCAGGCTAAATGGAAAATTATTCAGGCTAACAGCTAACCAGAGTGCCAATCTGCTGCATTTGTTGCACACTGCTTGAACCCATGACCCAGAACCAGGTAGACCATGCCACTCAGCCAAGCTTCGGTTGTCTCTGCAGATTAGCCTTAAGGTCATTCCCCCGAAATAGAACTGAACATAGATTTTCAACCAAACTGTGTCTACTGATTGGTTACCTTAACTTAAGGAAACTTTAATTTTGAAATAAAAAAGGGGGGGTCACCACATTTGTTTAGCAGGAAGACCTTGTATGTACCACATAATTCCTTAATAATTCCTTTGCGTGCACTGGCAAAGTACACGTTTCCGGTGATAATCTATTTTTCAAACACAGAAATTGATCTGTATTCATTTTCTAGAAAGAATTTGATGGTTACACCCAAAATACGTGAAAAATTGATATTGCATACATCTATGCAAGGGCTTGATTCTGTCTCTTTTCATTTGGATTCATGTCCCTGCCATTTACACATACTTGTAAATTACCTTTTGTAAACCTGATGCTAAACATACCTGAAGTAGTTAGCAAATTTCCTCAGCACAACATTTTGACCAGATGGGTCAATACCTGAACAATCTTCACTGGTAGCTCTGCGACGGAGTGACTTGTATTCACTTCTCACTTCTTGTTTCCCAGCCTTTACAGAGTTTGTGAACTGGTTAACCTCTGTTACAATGCGCCCAAGAAAAAACAATGATATGGCATACTCTAGTCTACTGAAGGTGATAGTTGAAGCTTGGAGACAAATAGCAAAGAGAAGGCCAAGGAGGACAACAGAGCTCAGTGTGTCACGAAAAAAGAGGAAGTACGGAGTGGTGAAGTAGTCCAGATATAGCTCTGAAGAAGAAACAAATATATCGTGAATTGAATAAGTTGAAATTCAAATTTAACCTTGGTTCAACTTTTATTTTCCTTTCGTTTTGGGCATGGTAATGTATGACAATGAATTTATAACCAAGAAATATAAAATTTGAACCAAGGATAACAATCGAACTTCGGCAATTACACATACTAAGAAAGAAGCATTGGAATAAGGCTTCCACAAAATGGTGATAAATTCTAAAGGTTGCAATGATGGATAAATATATTTTACGCCTTTTAACTTCAAATTTTTAAATTTGTAAGTACCGGTAGTTTTTATTTGAGGACCTCCCTGAAAACCACTCTTTGTGACAACTTGATAAAATAAATTACACTTGCATGTCAATGGACTATGAGCAGCCCCTCGTTTTACTTTGTCCATCGAGCATGAAACGAAATAAAGCATATCAAGTGGAAAAATAGCCATGTGCTTGCCTGCACATTTCACACAGCCGTTTTACACACACTTTATTTCACTTCAGGCTTGGACAAAGAAAACAGGGACTGCTCGTAGTTTAACATGCCAATGCAAGTTAACAATGCCGAAAAAGTGTGACTGAGTTATTAAGCAAAAAAGCACTTGCAAAAAGACTATTTTAAATGAAACTATTAATTAACATTGATGGACAAGAATGAAGCTAAATACAAAATTTCAAATGTCATGCCATTCAATCTTGTTCCCAGAACAAAAATTAAAGCTGGGCTGCAGGGCACTGGGGTCTGCAACAAAAATTCTCAGATCTTCATGTTATGTGGCAAGATAACAATAGGGCCTTAAAATATAAACAGCAAAACTATAGGACTCCAGGCTGAACAAAGACAATAATTTAGGCATCCTCGTTTAATTTTCATCAGAACATCTTCGGTGCTCTTCAGCAATGCTTGGAAGTCATCAGAACATCTTCAGAAATCTCCAGAAATGTTTGGAACATCTTCGGAAATGTGGAGATGGTAATTTCGTGCCTGTGACTTATGAAAAGTATTGGCAGGTATAAACTTACAGGTTGGATTTGATACTTAAAAATAGCTCCTCTTTGTCAAAGAGGAGCTATTTTCAAGTATTGGCAAATCCAAAATTACATTAAAGCTTTTGTTTAAAGCTTATCATCCAAAAATGTCTGAGCTCAGTACTGACAACAAACAGTAAGTCAGAAATCTCCCCAAAATCAAGAAACACAGTCCAGGGATAGAGAATCCAGTGGACTAAAAATATATGTGGTACCTAAACTTGATCACCTTAATTTATCAATTTTGTTAAAGTATATAGAAACATTTCTTACCATATATATCTTTTCCCTCCAAGGCTACAAAAATAATCAAGCAAAAGCAAGAATCAGTTGCAAGTGAAAATGAAATTTAGAGTGCCTTTCGTACATTTAGTTGAGCTGTTATGATTACTCTAAGTACTGTACCTTGTATAATAGCTGTTCCTAATGTGCTTGCCAATTCAAATTCTTCAAAATGAAGGGCATTTTCCTTTGCAATATTTTCCAGTTCTGATTGTTTAGCTTGCTCTCCAAATCCAACAGTGACGAGTCGAACACCCATTTCCCTTATCTCCTCCATTTTTTCATGTATGCTATCTATGGCCACACTTCTCAGGTTATTAACAAACACCACAAGTACCTACAGTGGAAATACAGTGCACATGGGTAGGTGGGTAGGTAGCTACAGTTAAGAAGGTAGGGTTAGCAGGTAGAGAGGAAGGGAGGGAGAAAGAGTGGGGGAGGAAGGGAGGTAGGTAGGCAGGCAGGTAGGTAGGTACGTTGATGGGTGGGTAGATTGGTAGGGCAGGGTAGAAAGTAGGTTAATAGCTAGAGAGTGAGGGAGGGAGAGAGGGAGGGAGGGAAGGGGAGAGGGTGGAAGCAAGCTAGCTAGATAGCTAAGTAACAGTAGGTAAATATAGGTAGGTAGGTAGGTAGGTAGGTAGGTAGGTAGGTAGGTAGGTAGGTAGGTAGGTAGGTAGGTAGGTAGGTAGGTAGGTAGGGCAGGGTAGAAAATGATCAAAATTGGAAACAAAATGCTCAAGATTTTTTAAGTGAATATTTCATAAATTTGCATTTTCACCTTATCTTTATGGTCTCAAATGTGACAAGGACCAGTGGTCTTAAGCCCAAAATCGGACTCTTTCACTTTTACTTGACTTATGACTTATGGCCATAACCCTAGGTGGGTATAGGGCCGGCTTTCACTTTTAAGCATATTTCCCAATTTGATGTGTTTTTGGTGTGTACAAAGTACCTAAGTTGATTAATATCTTCTTCAATTTCTTTAAAAGTTGTGATAAGGAATGATAAAAAATAAGGATTTAATCAGTCAAGGGGGAGGGGGAGTTAATATTAGCTTAAAAATTAACCATTTACCTACCTTTTCACTCTCAATGCGAACATAAGGGCTTTTGAATGCATCACAGGCTGCACAAAGGTCATCATAAAGCCATGGGGAAGCTGCATTGGATTTTCTCAATTCATTTACTCTTTTGATCATTACAGGCTCGCTTGGGCAGTCCTCTTCAAAACTGATGTTGGTAGATGTATTGTCTTCATCACTGTCTTCGCGCAAAATGACGCAGTAGTTGGCAGAGTTGCAGCTGTATTGGTGGATTGTGTAACTGATCGTCCTCTTAATCAGAGAAAATACTTCGTCTGTGACATCTCCGGACAGTGACACAACAAAACACACCTCTCTTTCTGTGAAATTGAATGTGAAATAAAATGAAATGTACTTAATTCTGGAGATGGAATGATGATGTTGTTATCAATGTAGCTAGGATAATGTACTGTTCACTGTAGGGTTTTTTTATGGGAAATGAATTTCATGTAAAGATACGCTATATGTAACAGATCGAGGTAAAGGTAAAATCTGCATTTGAGCCTATAGCTAGTTGCCCATCATGCCAGAGCTTTTCACAGTTACATGAACTGACAAGGACTGGGATGCTAGTCCATTGCAGGGTTACCGCCAACCTCGTTCCCAGGCAACGAGGTTGGGTTACCACCAGCAGTAAATTCGCCGGTACCCATTTATACACCTGGGTGGAGAGAGGCACTATGAGAGTTGAGTGTCTTGCCCAAGAATACAATGCAGTGAGTCACCCTGGCCAGGTCTCGAAACCTGGAGTCCAGCGCACTAACCATTAGGCCACCACATCTCCACACACTGTTAAAATATCACTTTGAAAACGTTTTCACAATGCAATATAGGCCACGCAAAAAAACTATACATGTGCCTTCTTAAACCGCACCAGCATGAGAAAACTAAAGGGCCACAGTGAGTCAGTTGTTGACAGAGTGAAGATTAAAAGGGGGGAGATTTTTTTTCCCAGTGCACATATATAACTATATCATCCTCACAAAGTTATTGCAATAAATTATATATAATGTCTTACTTTCTCTTCTGCTCAGAAATGAACAGTCGCTTCATAAGTTCCTAATACAGAAGGTGAATTTAGCGTACCTGTTGCTTTCCTTGTGCGAACTTTTATCTGACGGATGATGAAGAAAAAAGCCAAAAGGAAAGGGAACAAAATGAAATCAAACACAGCCCACAAATTAAGAAAGATGTATTTCCAATAGCTAGAGCTGGTCCAAGACCCTTTCCTCATGGACGTGAAGGAACCATACCATTTGGACTCAAGTAAGTTGTAAATCACAGGATGAGAAATAAACTGCAGAAAAGCAAATCAAAACAATAGGCATAAATTAAAATAAATAAAACAATAGTTATCACAAAATCTTTCACCTTACACTGCCAACTAACAACCTCACTTGCAATTCACAGCAATTAGTCCCATGCACAGCACAGCCATTATCATTAGGACATCTTGTAATGTTCATCTCCACTAGTGAGGAGGAGCATAATTTACACGACAATCCAAAGAAGATGAAGGAGAGTGAATCCTGCATGGGTCTAAATTGGTGAGCGACAAATTCAAACTGCTGCAGACTGGCAGTCAGGTGCTTGAATAGTGCTCTGGTGAGCCTGAATAGTCAGCTCAGGTGAGCATGAATAGTGCTCTGGTGAGCCTGAATAGTGCTCTGGTGAGCCTGAATAGTGCTCTGGTGAGCCTGAATAGTGCTCCGGGGAGCCTGAATAGTTCTCTGGCATGGTGAGCACATGGTTAGCGCATGGTTAGCTCTCAATAATTGTATAATGGTGACATGATATATACTTGAGAAGTCTGCTGGTCTGTAGTCTGCATTTGTCGCACGTACACCACTCTTTATGGGGATGAACATTGGCTTCACTTTCTTGAGTCAGCTAATATTAAAAATATTTGAATCTAATTATTAGCACCTTCTTCTGCTCTGTATCTATGACTTTTTCCATAATGGCATCCAAACAGCTTCTGAATGTACTTCTAGAATCATGGTCTGATTTTAATGGATGTATCAAAGCAGCTGTAAATTCATCCAATGAATTGACCAACAGTTCAAGTTCATTTCTTTCAGCCCCACCACTGTCTGGTAGATCTTTGAGTTTTTTCTTCACCTGCACCAATAACATGAAATTTCCACTAACATGTACGTACAATAGCAATGTTCTTAAAGCTACAATCTCCAAGTATTAATAAAAATAATTTTGATCCTGGTTTACAATACTACCGATAGCAATTTTTTTTTTTTTAATTCATCTTCATGATAAAATAAATAATTATGGTTTACTATGAGGACCCTTTTTTCTGTTAAAAAATAATAATAGTACCATCACTTACAAATTTGTAACATGAGAAAGCTGACAAATGTAACATGATGCAGGCCGAAAATAAAGTTATTTTTCAATTAAAGTGTAACACACAACACCGCATTGGCACAAAAAGTTAAGCTCGACCTAAAGTGAAAAATATATTACATGGAGTTTTTAGCAGCTCATCTAGCTAACTATTGAGGTTTCATAATTTATGCAAATGTAAAATTTCGACACATAATGTTTATACCAAGAAGAGAGCCAGTAATTTTGCCAAGAAGACTCACTGGATGGAATTGGAAGCTTCAGTCAACAATTCAACAGTGAAATCTTGTAGCCCAAGTAAAGAATATCTTGTAGCCCAAGTAAAGGATATCTTCGATTCCTGGTCATCCGAATGGGGTCTTTTAAAGTTTACTGCTATTGTACTATTGAAGGCAACCTTTGTTACTATGGCGGGCTGTTGGAACATTTGGAACATTGAAGCAAGAAGACAAAATTTTGAGCCTCTCGGAAGCAAACTTCAATGGTACGGTTCGGATAATTTTTCGTGATGTCCCATTCAGTCTGAATCTTTTGTTGTCGATCTGATTTGATACCATGATCCATTCAGGAATTTCCAAATATGCCAAAAATTGAAAATTGTGGCTCAAAAACAAACGAAAATGGCGGCAAGTCATTTAGCCGCGTGAGGCCTGGTAACGACTAATAGTAAGGCCGCTGACCGGAAAAGCAATTTCAAAGAACTGAAAGCGAAGCTTCGACGCAACTCACCAGTACGTGAAAGTTTGAGGGCAATATTTTAGCTCAAGGCATTATCCTCCAATCATTTACCAGAAAGCCAGATTGATTTCTACAAGACGTTTATGTAAAAAGGAACTGAAAAAACCAACGATGATATTTCACGGCGTAATAAAGAGAAGACGAGCTGATTGGTTGATGTATTTAACGGTTAATTTGTTTAAAAAGTTAACCTCAAAAGGTGACTTTGTAGGGCTTTTTTCAGTACTCGTCTATAAAACGGGCGAAATTTTATCAAATCGGACGGGATATGTAGATTGTCTGATATGCGTCGTGTTGTGTCTTTGTCGTCTTTACCAATCAGAGCGCAGGAAATTAACCGGAAAGTTATGCTTAACACGAGATCTCACCTCAAAAGCCTTGAGCAGGGCATTAGTCTTGCAGCTTGATAGAATTTTAGGAGTTACGTTTTCTTTGATCTTGTCAAAGTGTTCCCCCTTCAAAGCTTTGTCAAGTTCATTCTCTGTGACTTGGAACAAAAAGTAGCGAACATTAAAAAAAAGGTAAAAAAGGTGAAGGTAAAGGTAAAGCAACTTTATTTATACACGGTTTGTGTTTAAAGCTAGAAGCTTGTGGGGCCGTGTATATGAAACAAATATTAAAAAAACATGACTAAAAATCCCAACTGGCAGGAGGCAGACCAGTTGGCTATTTACAAGCATGACCGAGGATTTGAACTCGGGATTTGAACTCGGGACAACCGAGAACAAATTCAGATAGTGGTCAGAACGGGACTTGAACCTGGGACCTCCGGATTTCAAGTCCGGCGCTCTAACCACTCGGCCATGCTGCCTCCTCCTAAGGCTTCATTAACAGCAGTAAGACTTTTCAAAGGTCATTGACTTTGTCGCGAGTTAAAATGTGAAGTTGACTCACGCTTCTTTTCTACTTCTTCGTAAGTTTTGCTGATCCATGTAAGTTCCTCAAGTTCGTGGTCAGAATCTTGAAGAAAACAGGCAATGATTATTAAAATAGAAAAGTCGGGAAGCGAATTGCCGCGCGTGTATAGCGATCACCAGCCGATTCGGACTAATCTGTGCCGCTGCACTGATTTTCACGTGTCGGGCCGGATTTTATGTGCAAATACGCTACCTGCAAAAAGATAGAATAGAGGGAAATCAAATTATGTCTATAGTATTTTAACTGAAAAAAAACAACTAATTAATCTATTATCTCCATTTTTTTGTTTTCCCAAAGCGTTTTATAAAAAAAATATGTTGACTATAAAAATCCATGGGCAGTGCCCGAACTGTGTATATACCGATTCGTTTCCCGATCTATTGTTAAATCCCAGCGTGTAAATTATCCTTTAGGATAATTATCCTTTCACAGAAAGCTTGCGGGAAATTAATATTCACCTTAACAATACTATGGAAAAGTATTTTTCACATCGATAAAGGAAAACGACGTTAAATTTCAATGGCACGTCCCCATGCCGTGACTTACCTTACAAATCAACAGGTGGATATCACTCTCGTCCCAGAGCCCTCTTTTTTTTCTTAAGAGTAACACTGGAGACGAGAATGAAGCCTTAGTTAACTTAACAGTCAACTGCACTTTTGAGCTGCTGAATACAACACGCATGCGTTTAATACCGCATGGCATCATTTCACTAATTTTATCACGAGAAAGAGCGAGGTGATTATTTTTTTTGATAACATCTTACGGTTCCTTTAGCAGGAAATCGCATGGTTGACCGTCAGGTTTGAGATGAATTTGCTCACCGCCTCTGATTTTCTGCACAAGCAAGTAAATAATCAGGGTACATACCAAACTCTTGCTGAAAGCTGTGTCGTTCAAATCGAGATTCGTCGGTAGACCTTCGAAGATTTTTGGCAAACATCTCTTTTTTGGCTGGATCGTTAGTTGACCTGGCGCCTCCATCCATGGAGTCACATGGTTCAAGAAGGAAAACAACGTCGTGCAACGGTAGCATGTCAGTTGAACAGGCCTGCATAATGACTTCTTGTTCAGTGACAGTGATCGTCTGGCTGCGACGGAGCAATTCTGATAATTGTTCCCTGTGCATTTTGAGAAGATGACCTTATTCAGATTCAGAGTAGACTGTTCTAGGTGTTTGGTTAGTTGGGGGCAGCGAACGAGCGCAAATCGCATTTTTTTTTTTTTCAATTCGCCATTTTTCGCGCTAATCCCGTTTTTCGCCTTGCTCCCCAATGCAACTAACCGAACCCCCGGAACAGGCTAGATTCAGCGAAAATGGCAACCCCCAGTGAACGTCACGCGATCTTCTTACAACGAGAAGACAAGACAGAAAGATTGCGTGTCTCAAGGTGGCTGGACGAATCATACGGGATCATACTCCAAACGAAACGATGCTTCATCAGCCCGCACGTTGTTACAATATTCAATAACCCGCTAAGCGCTTGGAAGGTGTAGAAAGGAAATTATTATGAAATACAATAAAGTAAAAGATAATACATGCATCAGTATAAAGAAAAAGATTAATAAAGCCTTGTTCCCACTAGCGACATAACGATCATAATCATAATCATAAGCACAAACATAACGCTGTTACGTCGCTTATGTCTTAGTGGGAACGTCCAGAAACATAATCATAAGCGCCCTTATGATCAACATAATCATAATCATAAGAAAATGATCGACCATTTTCTTATGATTATGTCTATGACTATGACTATGTTGCTTTTCTTTATAGTGGGAACGCGAAAATCATAACGACATAATCAGAAACATAATGACGCAACTGGGTCATTGTGTTTTGGCCAATAAAATTCTAGGTCCAGTTCTTTCGGGTTGGTTCATTTTAACAGAGAAACGCATTGGAATACCATTCTTTGAGTTTTAAGTGCGGAAGTTCCCACTAGAACATAAGAAACTTATGTTTATGTTTATGCTTATGCTTATGCTTATGCTTATGATCCTTATGTTGCTAGTGGGAACTAAGCTTTACTAAATACATCAATGTTGGCACGAAAGTATATTAACAAGTCTAAGAAAAAAAAGGTACAAAAGACGTGGCAACATAAAAAAGGCAAAAGTAGTGAGAAATGAATGGCAGGAAATTGTGCCTGTCACGTACAACGTACACACAGGCTACAACGTTAATTGTTCCCTCTAAAGTAACCCACTTAGGTACAATAAGTAATGGTAATACTGAGCTCGAGCGTGAGGGTCAAGCGCTCGGCCCCACACTTTCGGTGTCCTAAGGCTTTCGCTAATAGCAAACCGAAGATTTGCAATTACCCTCCCAGAATTCCTTAACTCAGTAATAGACAGTTCATACGAAGATCGGCCGAAGATGTCTTATTATTTCCCGAACATTCACGAAGATTTCTGAAGATTTAGAAATATCATCCAAATGGTTCCTGTAACTTACGATATTCGACGAAAATTCTTCAGGAAAATTCGAAGAAGTTTCTTACGTAACCTAAACATTTCGAGATGTTTTTTTGCATTCTCCAGCCCAAGTCAAAACGCCCTGAGACATCGTCATAACCTAGTCGTGAAAGGTAGCTTGGAAATTATGTTATTTCAGACAGCTATCACCCCCACCCCTACCCCCTACAACCACCACCACCCCACCTCTCACTGTAATAAAAATCTGCAATATTACAGCGACAAACCGATGAGTGGTGCCGGATCTCTTGAAGACCTTGGATCAGTAACTTAGTTAAAACGGAAAATATAGGCGGCAAACTGATCTTGACGGCTGAAGCGGTCAAAAAAAAACAAAGTAACTGTAACATTGCTGATTGTGATGAAAATGGTTCAGCATAAGTGACGACAACATTGCATCAGAGGGGAGGGGGGGGGGGGGTGAAAGGGGAGAAGCGTAGTTTTGCCGCGCTGTTGCGTTTGCGTCCCAAGTGTATTGACCACGGTTGTAGGGTCATTATTGCAACATGGGAGATTATTTTATTAATTTTGTATTCAAATAATGACGAAGTTGACGCTTACATGTTCTTTGGGTCTGCTAAGGTTTCGTTGGTGGTATGTTCAATGAATCGCCATTCCCCAAACTTGAGAAAACGTTTTTATTCTGAAAAACAAAAATTCGTTATAGAGAATCAGCAAAAGTCATAGATGAGTATTAATTTCAAATTAACGTTGCAAAAAACACAGTTATTAAGATGTGCGCGCTGATTAATAAATTTCAATTATATTCTGGCAAAGAGCTACAATAGTAATATGACTAGACTAAAAAATGTTTAAAGTTTGTATCTTGTTATTCATCTTTATCTTTCCCAGTCTTATCGATCCTTGTTTATTTTTTGGTTGCCTTTGGTGTTTTTCTTGTAAAGTTAATTATTTTAAGGTTATATTTCTTCAATTTAAAAATTATTCTGCACATCAGAAAAGTAACTCGACATATCGTGACAGGGATGTCGTGACATATCGTGACCTGGTCATCAACGGACAAGCGTGAGGCCAAGATGGCAGCACATTGACCAAATTCCATTTTTTGCGTGTTTATGGTCGGACCGAGTCGAGGACCATAAACACGCAAAAAAAGAACGGGGCCAATATCCTGCCATTTGACCGAACAAGTTTGGTGAACTTTTCTCGAGTTAAGGGAGTGACTGTCAAATCCTTGAGTGAATCGAGAAGAAGTAAAACGATGCGACAACAGCGAAATTCACCTCATTTTAACCCTCAAAAGGATATTGAAATGGCTTAAATTTGCGAATCAACGTTGCATTTGAAGCCTTGAAAACAAGAATGTCCATTCCATCTGGCCGCCAGCTTTTGATTTTAAGTGGTGCAAACCTGTCGTGACACGAGCTGAATATTGAATTTGTGATTGTTGAAAGAGTTTAGGACTTACCACTTCACGGGATAAGCTTGAACTTTTCTGCATCATTAATTTAAATGCTCGACCCACCCTTACTCGACGTGAGCGTTAGAGGCTTCGCTGAAAAGATGTTAGGTTCGTGTCTGTGCCGTCCGCGATACACAGACGACAAGTTTGCAGAGACTTTATTCTTCAGGTAATTTACTAACTTCAGTCTCTCCCTTTTCATCGAAACAAAGCTGATATGTCTTCAAGTCGCTTTGCGTTTTAATTTAATTGTGTATTAGCAGAAGTCCATAACTAGAATTATTATATGACTAGCTCCGTGAGCGGTCAAGATGAAGCGAATCTCGTGCTCTGATTGGCTACCCGAGCGGTCAAGATGGAGCCATCTTGACCGCTCGGGATCGCCCGCTGTGTTCCTGCAAGCAAAACAACTTTTTAAACCGTCGCTAGTTGATCATGAAAAAGCTTTTCGTCGTAAATTTTCGCTATGAAACTATTTTCCGAAATAACACAAAGATTTCCTGTCTATTTCTAGCGAAAGGAAGTCCGACAACAAGGAAATAGGTCTTAAAGCGAATGAGAACAAACAAATTAAATTACAAATGTTAAATAACGAGTTCCGTGAATTTTATTCGCCGCAAAAACCGGCTAATACAAAAATTAAAACGCAAAGCGACTTGAAGACATGGTATTAGCTTTGTTTGGCGGAAAAGGGAGAGACTGAAGTCAGTGACATACCTGAAGAATAAAGTACTCTGGAAACTTGTCGTTTGTGTAACATCTTCAAAAATGGAAGAAAGCGGACGGCACGGCGAACCTAACATCTTTTCACCAAAGCCTCTAATGTTCACGTCGAGTAAGGGTGGGTCGAGCATGTAGAATGATGTAGAAAAGTTCAAGCTTTCCCCGTGAAGTGGTAAGTCCCAAACGCTTTCAACAATCACAATTTCAATATTCAGCTCGTATGTCACGGCAGGTTTGCACCACTAAAGCGCCAGAAGCGAGCAAATACTCTGCAAAACGTCCAATAATCAAAAGCTGGCGGCCGGATGGAATGGTCAGTCTTCTTTTAAGGCTTCAAACTCAACGTTGGTTCGCAAATTTAAGCCATTTCAATATCTTTTTTAGGGCTAAAGTGAGGTGAATTTCGCTGTTGTCGCATCGTTTTACTTCGTCTCGATTCATTCAAGAATTTGACAGTCACTCATTAAACTTTTAAACCAATGGAATGATTTAGCGTGCGCCATTGATTGTGCATGCAACTGGCTTTCTTTTCAGTGCTCGAAAAAAGTCATATAATAAATCCTTTATTGACCAAGCTTGTTCGGTCAAGATGGCAGGATATTGGCCTCGTTCTTTTTTTGCGTGTTTATGGACCTCGACTTCGTCTCGGTCCATAAACACGCAAAAAAAGAACTCGGCCAATATCCCGCCATCTTGACCTCACGCTTGGTCAATAACCCATATGTCTACATCTGGTATTGGGGCGCGTGCTATGTCTTTCGCGTGTAGGCTATTTTTAGAAACTGATGTCTCGCGAGAAAATGACGTAACCCACTATTTCGACACGATTGGAATTCTAAGTTGCGGCCGAATATTTTGGAAAGTGGCAGGTGAAATAAATCAAATCACATCAAAACACTTGACAGGCCATTCTCTTTAATTCTCACATTTCGACAGAAGTAGTATCGTAGACAGTGATTTCAAACGTCTGTTCAGTGGCATTTGAAGGCGAGTGAAAAAGCAACCCGTCGTCGGGTTTCCGTAGACAAACTCACAAAACAAACAGATCGACCTTTTATAATTTACGAGAGAATTTATGAACAGAAGTTCCCCAAACTTTTAGTAGTTAAGTGTGTCTTTATTTTGTACAGCATATCCTCGTGTTAAAATACTGAACAACATACACCACACAATAGCTGCACACTGCGAAGTGCCCGAGAAGCACAACTTGAATTAAACTTTTGACGGATGTGAATGAAATCATCATTGTTCGATGAATTAAACTCGTATTTCTATTCATATTAAAACAAATACATTACCTTAGTCAGTCTTTTGTTTTCATGCCGTCCTTATAATTCCAAAAACATGCGAAACTCGCCAAACTTGTCGTTTTCTCTGAATGTTGTTCTCAAACGAATCAAACTTCATTCTGTTCATTCCGCGCTCGATGTTGAGCGCTTCAGGGACCACGGTTTTGTTTTTCAAAATAGCAACGAACCTGTGCCAAAATGCACTTGCTCTCTTAATGCCTGTCTTCATCTTGAGAGTACCATTAATCTTTAGTGTCTTCGCATTTTGAATTTGACTCGGAATTAGTCTATCTTGCCCGCTGCCATTTCGTATTCTGACTCCAAAACACTGAGGTCCTCTCGCTTATTTGGATGCTCCGAATTTTTACAACTTCGATGCTATCGTCATCGATGAAAGATGGCCTGATGATTCTTGTCCGGACGATTTAATCCTCACAAAACGGAAATTACGATGACCAACAAACAGAAATTTCGTAATGCCGTTCGCTCGAGTTCACTCGTCCTCTGCAGTTCTGCTTTTCTTCAAAAATTTGTTCAACCAATCAAAGGCGCGAATTAAAAAATACTTCAATGTGATTGGCTACTTGTTCGCGGCAAAGCTGTTCTAAAAATAGCCTACACGCGAGGAACGCGAGGTACACGCGAAAGACATATCTCAAAGCCTATTACCAGAGATGTAGACTTCTAGTTATGGACTTCTGGTATTAGCCGGTTTTGCGGCAAATAAAATTCACGAAACTCGTTAACATTTGTTGTTTAATTTGCTTGCTCTCATTCGGTTGAAGTCGTATTTCGTTGTTATCGGACTTCCTTTCGCTAGAAACAGACAGGAAATCCTTGTGTTGTTTCGGAAAATAGTTTCATAGCGAAAATTTACGAGGAAAAGCCTTTTCAAGTAGAGTCGGTAAAAGCTTTTTCAAGATGGCTCCATCTTGACCGCTCGGGTAGCCAATCATGATCAGAGCACGAGATTCGCTTCATTATGACCACTCACGGAGCTAGTCATAGTATAACATAATTAGGGTGTGCATAAGGCGAAGTTCAACCGTACGCACGTCAACCCCTGGGGGAGGGGCGGGGGGCGCCCGCCTGAGGCTCCGCCATGAGGCCTAAACCATTACTCTTTAATATACCATGTTTGACAGAAAAGATAAACCTTTCGTATACCTTCAATAGAAACTGCCCTTCCCCCCCTCACATACCTACAGTAGGGATACTGTAGCTCTTTCCTTAATTTTTCACTTCGTTGACCCCTTAAAATACGTCTTAAATGGGTCTGTTCGAGGTATTTTGGACTGTCCTTTGAAATAACCGTACCCTATTGTATACTCTTCCCTTCTATGTAGCTCCGATCCGAAAAAAATACAAGGTACTCCTTTCGGGCGGAGACTCCCCGTACGGTTCACTATGGAGAGTACATCTCCCTGCCTCCCCCCAACACCAACCGCTCCACCCGACGTACACTAGATTGGCAATACTGCCCCAAGAAAAAAGTCGGCTTATAGCAACTGAACACACGTGAATTAAAAACTTAACTCGAAATCAATATCTTGCCAAAGGTATTTCGATCTTTTTGTGTATGAATTGAACTTGAATGCAAACGCACCAGCATCTCTGTAAGTTAATTTATTCGCATCAAGATAATGATGCAGACAATGATCCAGTCTCGTTGAGCTTAATCGCACCCCCGTCGCACCTTAATTTTTCGAAAATTTTGGTTAAATGCACAGGTCAGAATTGTTAGTTATTAAAAATATAAAAAAAACCATTAGATATTCAGAGAAATTTTTAGCCCAGTTTTAACTAGTCTCAGTCACAAACTTTCAGTTGTCGGGAACCGATCCTAGTGCGCAATCAAATAAATGGTTTAAGACAAGCAAGTAAGCAACTCCTCTCACCTCAAATTCGTTTCTCCAACACTAGCTTTGTTTGCCAGCCTGGCAAAGAGAAGGTCATATCACATTTAAGATCCTTTACTTTTATCGTTGACGGCTCTTTGCAGACGTTTGCGTTATTTCAGTTCAAGTTGGTCACTATGCTTAAAAAGGACAAATACATGAAAAGTACGTATGAATCAAACCTTTTATGAATACAACCTGAAAACAGCCGTCACCACTTCACAATGACGTCGTCATGCATATTAACAATGTGTTTCCAAGTAAAATACTTCCTTACCGCCTTGCTTTTCCACATTGAAAAAATGAAATAAGAACAATTCGAGAAAATTTTCAGATTGTCGAAAAAAAATAACAAAACATTAAAAAGTAGCTCGAAAACAGTACTTTTTATAGAACCGTGCACACGTTTTGGGCCAGAAGTGATATAACTATTTGTTTCCACAGCGGGAAAACAATTAAGTCTGCCAATAGTTGATATCGGCCCATGTAGGTGATATAGCCATTGCAGAATACTAATACATTTTTCCACAGGAGGAAAACAATTAAGTTTGCCAACTGCTTTTGCTTTATGGCAGAAGGCATTATAATATGATTAAAGGTTGACACTTTAATGGATCCAGCATTCACTTTATCGAGTTTTAGGGCAGACAATTACGAAAGTAAGGTGGCATTTTAAGTTTGCATGAATTTTTTTTCCCATCTGTTGTGCAGGTTTTTTTCCGTTTTCGACGTAGCCTAAAGCATGAATATTACTTAGCATTAGACAATTCGACCAGGCGCGGTTATTTGAACGTCCGTAAAAAATCAAGTATGGTAAATAAAATATTGTGCAGAAAAGAGTAAAAGAAAAGAGGCGCCGAATGGGGTGTTCTTTTCAAATCGATATCAGTCTTTCGATTGACAGTAAACCCACACGGCCTCCAAAGAGTTTGTTTATTCGTTAAAACACCTTTTTGTTTAAATCATACTCATTAAATACAGTGGCGGATCCAGACCTTCAGCTAAGGAGGGGGCCGCTTATAAAGGCATGTTAAATTCTGCGAAGATAATTCCGGCACTTCAAAGAAAATGTGCTATTTCCGAAAAAATAAGGTGGCGGCCCGGGCAACCCGGGCCCCTCCGCTGGATCCGCCACTGAAATAAGCGAGTGGAAGTGAATTTACCGCCAACGCTCTTTGCAAAGGTTCAAAGGTGGCTTAGACTCAACTCCCCGTTTTTAAAAATGCAAATAAAGCGAATGAAGCGGGAACAAAAATGTGTTATGTGAAATGTGTAATATACGCATTACTCCTGATTTTGGCGCGCTTGAAGTCACACTGAAACATTCCTGACAGCCCCCCTATATATTTCTCAGAGTAAAATCGTTTACGTCACCCATTTGGCGATTCACCCGATAAAGTAGGCATCACAACTGGAAAGAACTTGCAGAATTAATTTCTTGTGACAATTTTAAATGGAAACGTAGGCCGAAACCTGATTTCAAACGATCTATTTAAACGATGCATCATTAACAGGAACCGTTTATAACTTAAACGATTTTTTGAAAGAAACATCTCTCATTCAATATTCCACGTGTTCCACTCATATTTGCCACTGTTATTAAATGGCAGCCTAGTCGCTATTGATATAGATTATATCTATCGAATTGCCAGACTAAATAAAGTTTTCGAAAGAAGTTATATGCTAATGATGAGATTAAAAAATGCCGACATCTGTTTACCAACTAATTTCGTGCAAACTTTCAGGTACATTGCTGGGAATGGCACCGTATCCCGCCTCAGACGGATTCTTCCAAAATATATTTGACTTACTGCATTCTGTACACGACAAACACAGTTAGGGATAAGGCCCGGGACTAGGGCTAATAACCAATCAACCGATGTTCTATTGTCCCACATATGGCGCAGCAAATGTTTTACTTACCTATCGTTTATCAATTCTAGGAACAACATCAAAAATTAAAGACGTCAGGAAACTGTAAGCCCAGCATCACGCGCAGAACTACACCGAGTTGCAAAAAAAGGGGTTGGAGTCAGCTATTGCCAATATTTACATATAGTTAAAGGAGACAATAAAAGCTTTTTAACAAATACATTAATAAGTGAATGATTAAATTATTAAAGGTAATGACTGGAAATAGCACCAAAAGCACTTTATAGAAATTACTATTTCTTACTGACTGGAGAATAATATTTGTATTCAAAAATAGCAAAGGAACATTCGGTCTACAGCAGACGTTTATTTCTATGTTAACATTAATTTACATACCAACAAAAATTAGAGCTTCTTATTAGAGCAGGGGCAGAAATAAAAACTGCATCACACAGAGCCTCTTTATCTAAGTATTCAAACTTTGTTCTTTTTTTTTTTCAATTGATTCATTCTGGGCAAAAGTGTACACCCAAACACTATCAATCAGCGTTTCCTAGAAACCAAAGGTAAATTGAATACCGACTAAGCAATTCTTGATTTCAACACTTTGTTCACGTGACTGAGATGTTCGCGTGGAACTCTATCACTAACTTATGCATCGAATCAATGAAATCGATTATAAACGGCCATTACACTTTACATGCCACATATCTTGCTGCTTATTGACCGTTGAATGAAGCCATTAAAGTAACTGTTTGTTTTGTCATCTCATGCCGGTACACCAGTGCCAAAAATTGCAAACATAATGAAAAGCTAACAAAACAGTGACTGTTTAACAAGGAAATACCAAGGTTATTCCCTCATCACACAAACAGAGCCGTCAATTTAGAATACTTAGTAACGGCGAACTAAACGTGGTCTTCCGAGTAATAGTGTGGTTTTCGATTGTCGTAAAGCCAAATCCAATTATTATCAATATACGCGGCCAAATTGAAAACCGCCCTCTTGAAAACACGCGCTTTGCGGGCCGCAAATGACTCCTAGCGGGCTGTTAATGTATTAACGGCCCTGCAGATGATTGGTTCTCGGTTCATCATCCGATGAATATTAACCAATCAGGTCACGTTTAATGACGCGGGAAAACCATTTAGGTGCGTACAGCAAGTTTTAAAGTTAAAAAAGTCTCGAAAAGTTTCTCGCTGAGCGAATAGTGTTCGAAAAGAAAAATCAAAGCCTATTTGTTGTGAATGGGACAAAATGCAGCTAAAAAATTCGGATGTAGAAGCAAAAGCACAAGGGGAAGATATAAAGAGAGCAACTTTTTGTTGTCTTACGAGAAACGAAACACAACAACGGTTCACTTCATTTTGTGTTTCTCGGGTCGAGCTAAATTAGCTGAAGCATTGCGTGGATTTTACGCCGAGGCTCAACTGGAAAATGTAAGTTCGTAAATTATTATTATCCACTCATTTTCAGAGACACAGCAGCTCTTTTTAACTACACCTATACAATACATGGGCCTCAGTGTAGCATAGCACAAAATTTTCAACGCGAAGTACTTGTATTATTGAACATGTAAAGTTCATTAAATGTGTTAGTTTATATCTGGATGTTCAGGGATGTTATTTGGCCTTGTATATTGATAATAATGATAATAAAATGGCTTTTTTCGGGAATATTGTTTATTTGCTCCCTTGTAGTGTCATTTGCGGCCCTTGCGCTTCGCGCTCGGGCCGCAAATGACACTACGCGGGCGCAAATAAACAATATTCCCTCAAAAAGTCATTTTATTGTCCTATTATCACACTGGCCAATCAGAAAGGCCACAGACAATCCAGTGAACCAATCAAAGCTTGAAGCAAATACATGTAGCAGGCGCCAAGCGCGGGAAAACGCGCCTGAGCGAATCACGATTGGTTTTGGTTTACAAAACCAAAGCAAAAGCGAATTACGTTAAAAACCGCGCTCTATCCTCTAATAAGTTATGAGCGCACTGATTCCAAACTGTGCTTTTGCAAAGAAAACGGTGAAAAAGTGTTTTAGATAAACACATGAAAAAACAAACGTGAACGGCACACATGCATATCACAAAGTTTATTCATATTTATCACTAGTTTAAAAAGCTGATGATAAATGTCTTATATAGCTGTTCTACCCAAATATAACAGAACCCCAAATCCCAAAAATGATTTTTCTATACAAACAGCTGTTACACGATAGTGAACTAAATGAATTGAAGTTTCATTTGGCAAGAAATCCTTGTTTGCCCTTCCTATCCTCTTTTCACTTGCGCCTAAACGCTATAAATAACTTTATTCTTTAAAATGAATAAATATTTTGACGTTCTTATACATGGAAAATATTACAATGTGAAATATTAAATACGATAGACTTTGAAGGCGATGAGTCCTCTTGTCTAGAAATTGGTTAAATATCTTGTAAAACAAATAAAACGGACGTATTTCATTTACAAGTGATTCGCTGATATAAAGGGCGCAGCATTCGCCTTGATTTCAGTGTCGTAGCAGCCGCCGTATGCTCTTCATTTGATTGGCCCTCTATGCTTTTGTATAGGAGCTGTTCTGTTGGACAAGAGACATTCATTCTGTTGTTTGTTTTATTGCTCCTCGGCCAATCCTCTAAGACCATACGAGAGCTCTTCGCCATTGCGTTCTCTTATCCGACTTAAAAAGTACTCAATGACTTTATCGTGAGAATATTTCCAATTAGCCTTTGGTCGCTGTTTTAATTAATGAAGGGTGAGGTACAAAATCTTCCAATGAAATTAAGCTTTAATTTGCACAAAAATTAACATGTTCTTGTTCCTCATTGATATCAATAACGCTTTGCACCGAGCCTCGTTTAAAACAGAGGCTAAAGGTAACTCACAAATGAGCGCTGGGTACGGTGTCATTACTACAAAAGGTTTTGGGACGAGTAATCCAATTAAGTTATCACCGATAAATGTCCTTCGAGCGGTGTTCCTTCGTATGGAGACCGTTCAGTGAGTGTTTCTTCCTTCGACGCCGGAGTACGAAGTCTCAGCGTCATCTCCCGCGCCCTGTCAGGTAAACACATGGTCACGTGATTACCAATGACGTAAACGTGTCTCGAAGTGGGTTCCCAATCAGCAGTGAAGGTGGCGATGTTCCCGCCTTTTTTAAGATCCCACGCGTAGAAATCGTTACGATAGAACGTGTACGCTACGGCATTGTTTGAGATGAGAATCTTGTGAACAGGCTCGCTTCTTAGTTGGTGAAGAATTTGCCCCGTGAAAACGTCGACTATCAACAAAGTTCCGTCTCGATGAGACGTGACAGCAAGTGGCTGCAAATCAAGCGAGAAACCTGAAGCGACGGCCTCTTTCAACTTCAAAGTGTGCAAAGGCTTTGAGGGATTTCTGACGTCCCATATCAGCGCAGTGTGATCGATAGTTGAGCAGAGAAGATACCTGCCTTTATCATCGAGGGACGCTCCTCGCAATGTGAGCTGCTTTCCTTTGATCTTCAACAGCTGATGCTCGTCTGTGTTTGTATCCAGCACGATGAGCGGAAGAGACTTGTTGGGTTTCTTCATCCTCTGCACCAGGGAACACACCACAACGTCGCCACTGTTGCTCAGCATGGCATCCGCCAGTCGAAACTTTCTGCCGAAACCGCGCTGTTGGATAAGACGCCCTGTGGAAACATCCCAAGTCTCGAGCTGTCGTTGTACCCTGGAGAAGGCGAGGAAATACGCTCCCTTCACGAAGCCCATGGCCCAGGAATGACCAGCATTACCATCCATCCACCGTAACACGTTCCCTTCTCTGAGGTCTACAAAGCCAAAGGCGAACTCTTTGCGTTCTTCGATGTAAATTTTTGCCACTGCTTGTGTTGAGTTCAGCATTCTAACCTCGTTAACCCCAATGTTTGAACATCGTAAGCGTCTAACAATGTTGGAAGAAGGTACATCCCATACTGACAACGTCTGCCCTTCAGGGCCCATCGATGTGGTCACAAGGTGGCGGCCATCTACGCCAGGATAAACACCGCTTATCTTCTCGTTAACAAACTCTTCTCTGTGATTCTCCTCTGTTGGCGGATATTTGTAAATGCGAAGAATCTTGTCGAAACAAACGGCCAACACCTGCCTCCCGTCTCGTGTAAATAAATTGGTACAGTCGACTCGACTTCCGAGGAGAGAGCTCTTTGGCGTTTTGTGAACCTCGCCACTTTGTAGATTTGTGACGAGAACGACCGAGTCGTTATAGCTGATAGCTTTGGTTCCATCTTGAGTTAGCTGGAGGCGATGTAAACCAAAGTAAGCTTCGTATTCAGGAATATTCTTGAGGAAAACTCTGGTGTTCAAATCGTAAAGATAGACGCTCTTCCGCGAGGCCGGAAGAACAACAATTTGGTTCAAAGCAGATATTCTGATTTCTTTAACTTTCTCGCCAACTTCAATTACCGCTAATTCCTCGCACGTTGAAACATCTAGAACATGAAATCCTTGCCCGTGTAGGCTGTAAACCAAAAACTTTCCTTTCGCGTCCATAGTCCTAGCCGTTTCACGGTCTAACTGTCCAAGCGAAAGTGAATGCAACAGGTTTCCATCTTCAGCGTTCCAGATCTTAAGTGCGATGTCAGTGAGAGCTGCAACTGCTTCCTCGTCGCGTGCAAACGAGACTGGGTAGTGGAAATTGTACAACGCGTTGCTGAGGGCGTCGAAAGTTTGAAGAACTTGATGTGTTTGTAAGTCTACGAGAAAGACTGTTTTAGACCCGGCTAACAGAAGCCTGTCTTTGTAGTGTTCGCTTGATCTAAGGAACCACTTGAAAGCTGTTTCGTTCTCCCAACGAAAGTTAACTCGGCGGATTAGCTTTCCAGTGCGAATGTCAAGTATTTTAATCTCGACGCCATCTTTGGTTGGATAGCCAACAAAAACTGTCTTGCTATCGCAACTGGATTCGCAAACTGCATTCTGATCGCCAACTTCGGTGGACGACACCAAGGCGCCTCCAGGCGAAGTGAGGCACTCGTAGCTAGGAATGAAACAAGGCACACTAGAGTTGTAGGCATCTTTCACAAGCTTGCCAACAGATGGATTTCGTCCGGTGTTTTCAAAGCTCTGTAGCCTTCCAATAAGCTGTGAGGCCAGCTGCCGCGGATCCTTCATTAAAGCCATTGAAGACAACCGCATGAATTTCTCAACGCTTTCGATTTCATCGTCCTCTCCACAAAATATCAGCGCGGCAGAAAAATCTTCTAACACGACATCCAAAGAGGTTGCTCTGAGTTTCGCAAGTAAAAATTCAAAATTGCAAAGCGTCTCTTTCTTGAGTTTTTCCAACTGGTTGGATTTTAACAAGTGGTGCGGCAGCTCGGTCAATTTTCGAAAGTTGAACACCTTTTGTTCCTCGTTTTTTTCGTACATTAATGGCTGTTTGGCCACAAGTCTATCCATGTAGATTTGCTCATTTTCCTTGTTGACATAAGGCTTCTTGTTCCCGTCAGCCCAAGTTCCCAGAAAATACTCGCTCATATTGGAGTGGATGACTTCACCCTGCTTGCCTTTAAGATAGCGATCTCTCGCCACCTAAAAAAATGAAAACATCGACAGCATAAACTGTGAAAATGGCACCTACATGTAACAATAGTGGAATAGGGTATGAGAGGGGAGGCTGATTTCCCTTTCGTAAACGGTCGATGCCATCTTTGGTAACCGAGCTTTTCGGAATGGAGGATGCCATATCTGCTATAGTTTAGCCCTGGATTAGGTCGAAACTGCGCTTTGCGGATCAACGTGGTGATAACGAAAAAACTAATTTTCTCTTGGGTGATGTATTGGTGAGAGAGGAATGCCAGCATGCCAAAGGTTCCGGGTTCAATTCTGGGTGGTGACGAGCAATTTTCGACGATGGTAAACAAAATCACTTCGAAAAAGTGTCGCTAAAATGACATCGACCGTTAACGAAAAGGAAACGCGCAGAGGGGAGCATCGCTGCGTGCAGTTCGAAAAAAAGCCAGGCGATCGTTTAAGCACTTCCAATGACTATCGCACAACCACATCACTCGCACATTACAAATATATCACTCCAAATTAGAACAAATAAAGGGGCAAGGGTATTGCTTTGAAACTAGACATTGACCAAGAAGAATGCACTTTTCGTTCTGAGATGTAGTCAAAACCTACCTCGATAAATTGTCTGTGATACCAGTATACCACAGGCACACCATTTGCACCTCGCTGAATCAAATAATCCCCGATGTCAGCATGAATCCGGAACCATAGAGAGGGCAACATTCTCCTTATGGGAGGAGTCCAAAACTGATAGACGTCATTCAACACAGTGTCATCCAATGAGAGAAGATCCTCCAACTCTGGCTCTGTCAGGCCACTCCTGGATGCGGTGATGTAGCCCAGTGCATGGCTCACGAGTATTTTACCATGTAATCTTTCAAGGCGGTCGAACAAAGCACTGATGATTTCCTTTACTGTGGATTCTACGCGCGCCTCGCTGATTGGTGTGTACGACTTCCACCGGCAGGCTTCGTCGAAAGCCAACTTTAAGTACAGCGGTAACTGGCAGTTTTGGAATACGTGAAGGATGACATTTTTCTGTGGTTGTTGAAGTGCACGATTTGTTGACTGGAGCCAGCTGCTTAAAATGAGATCTGCCTCTGAAATGGCCAACTGGGGAACTTCCAGGAAACACTTCTCGGGAAACATGATCTTTACAAAACAAGAAAAAATTTCAAATATTTTAAAATTCACCGACGATTTTGCCGCATTGATGTGTAGTTAAAGGAGCTTTGTCACGGATTTTAACAGATTTTTGAACAGCCAAACTTATATCTGTGTCGAAGGAAACCAAAAATTAATAATCCATTTTTATTAAGAATTGCTATAATAAGCACCGAAACTGTTGACAAGCGTCTTTAGCTGCAGATGGCTACGATGGAAATGGATTAGAACTTGAAAAGTTTAGCTAACCTTTTCAAGTTGTTTCCGCACGTCTGCAGAAAGTCGATATTTATAGCTGTAGTTATATCTCTATCCACATATTAAGGTTACATCTTCCTTTAGATGTTCAAAGGTAAAGATTTTCATGGCTTAAGTTGCCTACCATTAATTTCAGAACAGTTTAGACCAAAAATCTGCAAAATGCCCGTGACGGAGCTCCTTTAAGAACAGATTATTTGCAAAGGTTGATTAATTAAAAGCTGAGAGCAAAGGAAGGATTATTTTAACGTCAGCAAACCAAATAAAAGAAAATTTCTTGAGTAGGTATGGAAGGTATGAAATGTACAAAAGCCTAACTGTCACGTTGTAGGAGATTATCGTACACTTCAGTTAAGTACAATTTAGTTTGCATCCGTGACCAAACTGCAAGAAACTCGTTTCTAGTGGAACGCTAAATCTATACAGGCTAAGGCCTGGTTTAGACGTCACATTTTACATGCGCCGAATCAAATTGCCGAATTAAGTGTATGTAAAATGCGACGTTTAAAACAATTAAATTCGGCAGATTTGAAATAAATGAGAGTTCAGTCGAATGTTCGACTGTTTCAGTTTCATTGCCGTTCATAGCCGTTCTTTGCGGAACAACAACGTGAAATGACTAGATTTTCCATATTGTGGACAACCTGAACCACGACGGATAATTTTGGGTTTTCACATTTGGAATTGAACGCTCAGCAATTAAATGCGACATTTAAAACCAAATGCCGAATTTTTTAATTCGAGTCGACTCGAATTAGTATTGCATTCGACGCACGTAAAATGCGACGTTTAAACCAGGCCTAAGTTAGCAGCAACTGTGAGTTCGTACAGCTACAGCTTCTACAAACGCGCACTTCTTAAACACGCGGACACATAAATATAAATAATGACGACATTTAATTACAAGAAAACTTACCTTCAAATTAGGAAAAGCTTCAAATTCCTCTCCTGGCAGGGTGGACATGATCACCAACGCATTTTCAGGCAAACATCTCGGCCACCAGTCCAGCTGCCTTCCGCCATCCTCAGGAGACAATTGATCCAGCGAGTCCAGAATAAGCACAACTCGCATTTCACTACAAGCTTTCTCAAGGCACTTTGGAAAGAACTCTGATAACGACTTCATGTCCTTCAAATTAACAAAAAAAAATTAACTCCATGAGTGATTAAAAAAAATCGGTCGATATTTTTTTAACTCGAAAAAAAATCAACATTTCAAAATTCACAATTTACGCATCGTAAACCTCTTCCTCTTCATTTGTTTACAACTTTTGCTAGGAGTTTCCGATCTTTCCATACTTTTCAGCAACGTTTTAGCTGGCATTAAGCTTTCGAATAATCCATGGGATCTTAACATTACTTAAACGTTGTTGTAACAGCTCCCAATTATACACAAGCATAATATTTTGAAGCAAAACTTCAACAGTCAACTGTGCAGCAATTTCTACCCAGCCGATTTCGTTGAAACTTGCTCACATTAGAACTTGGATAATTTGAACTAGTTGACATTAATAAGAAAAAATCTATCGTCGTGTTTGGAAAATATTCGCCTTTTTTTCCATAAATTTATTTTATAAGCGCTAATATCTCGTGATCGTTTGCCTTGTTTGCCCTATAATTTAAAGCTTTATAAAATTTGAACATTTGTTATTTTTATTGCCAAAAATCAAAAAAAATTGGTTGAGGTTTACATGCCCAAAACTCGATTTAGAAAAGAGCACCTCCTTTCCGAAGAAATAGCCGCGGGCCACCTTAAATGAAACTTGGTTTCCCAGCGTTATGGCAATTGAAGATATATGACAAAACTGGTGTGTAGGGGGCAGGTTAAAAAGCTAAGTAAAAAAATCTTCCTAACAACTAACAAATCTCTCCAAAATATGAAAAATACAAAGCAAAGTTTTGCAAACAGTTCTTGACTCACATCCGGGATATTAGCAGTGTTCTGTCCTGTTAACTTGCACAGCTGCTGACAGATGCTTCGTAGCAGGAGCCTGGCACTAGACGAGTCTGGAGACGTGCCAAGAAACCTAATCACAGCAATGCAGTTTTGATTTTCCAGCCACAGTTTCACGTGTTTGGCAATCTTTGCCAAGATAGAGGTCTTTCCACAACCCGATTCACCATGAATTACGATAACTCTCTCTCCGTTGCTGTTTATTAGATTGTCACGAACTGTCCCCAGAAAATCTTCCCTTCCGTAAAATGACTTACACTTCCGCGAACAGAACAACGTGTGGTCCAAAACCTCCTTTGTCAAGGGATCGTTGATCTGTAGCGTGTCCCTCTCTTCTATTCCTTCCTGGATCATGCCGCACAGAGTTTCGTAAAACCTGTTGCACAATTTTTCTATGTACTCTTTGTGCTCCCGAGTGGAGACTGGGTCGACGCCGTTGTCAGTCCAAGGGATGTCGTATTGCACCACATTGTTGCTTGGCAACACTTGAGGAATCTCCTCCTCTTGTAACGAATTTAAAAGCACTTGCGCGGTCTCGTCAATATTTGAAGCATCTTGCGTTTTGTCAATAAATTTTGAAGCCTTAGGCTTGTGGATGTTCTTTCTTAAATCTGTGATGACTCTTTTAAACCAAAAGCAGTGTTTTGTAGGTGACGGGGAATTGATGATGCCATTACGGATTTCTTCTTCCGTCACTGAATTAAAAGCAAACAAAAAACAGATAGTTTTAATTGAGGGAGTTTCTTTTTCGCCAGTATGACAATTGGCTGGTTGAGTTCATCATGGCCGGGTTGCTTTCTTTCAAGCTTGACAAGCAAAACAGTAACCCATTCAGTCCCAAGCCTCCTCAGGCCACACCACAGAAAGGCTGTCAACAGAACCCTCGGCTCCTCCTCCCCAACCCACCCCTCGCTTCTCTCCAAACACACAAGCGAATTAAGCAGCGATTTCGCCAAGTGGCCTAATCGTTAGTCCGCTGTACTCCGTGTTCGAACCCTGGCCGGGGTCATTGCGTTGTGTTCTTGGGCAAGACACTTTACTCTCACAGTGCCTCTCTCCACCCAGGAGCATAAATAGGTACCGGCGAATTGTTGGGGCAACCTGACGGAATGCTGGGAAGTAACCTGCGATGGACTAACTTCCTGTCCAGGGGGGAGCAATACTCCAATCCGCTTCATGCTACAGATATCGGAATTAAGCGCCGAGAGCTATTAAAAGGCTCTACCTTTTTGCCAAGTAATGCTTGAAATGCAAGCTGGATTTCTATATATCTTTTGTGGTCTAAGAATTTGGAGACACGGGGTTAAGAATACATGGATTTTTGACTCTGTCTCACCTGACATATGGAACTTCCTTCTATCTTCCTTCGTTAAAACTTTGTCCGCTGCTCGCCTCATGATAACATGAAGTCTCTCGTACGCCGCCCACCATTTGCTTCTTGCCTCGCTCCTTAATTCAAGGTCACGCAATTCATTGTAGTGAGCAAGGCGTGACGAGATGGGTTGCAGTACATAGACTGGTGGTACACTATTGTCGTCACGCCAGTACCAATACTTTAGAAGATCACAGTCTTCATTGCTTTCCACTGCTTTGAGAAGACGTTCAAATTCGCTGGCTGCAATACGAGGCTGAAGTGGACGATAACCGTATTTCTGTCCCATGAAGGTCTAGGGAAAAAGTAAGTGCATCAAAAATAAGCGCATCTGGTAATTTCTTTCCCTCGCTAATTCTTGCATCACACACAAAAAGGAAACTTTTTCTCTTCTTTTGCAAATTGTACTCATCAACGTTATGAACCTGTACGCTGGGCCATGATGCGAACACAAATTCTCCCTACTGTTTTCAATGCACTTCTTATGATACTAGCTGGGAGAATTCAATTTTATATTATTTAGACCGTTTCCCTAATCAGTTCTTTTCTACTCCTGGCCTTATTTGAATGAAAAAATTAGATGAGTTGCCACTGAGAGCATCAAACGGATTACAGTACATGTTTCACAAGGATTCTCCCATTACTGAGAGATACTCTTTCGAGCACTCTATTTTGTTTTTATTGCCCTAAGTGCATGCATACACAAAGTACATACCACAAAGTTTGGACCGGTAGACAGCTTTTGGCAGGTCGTCAGTTCTCTCATGCACAGCTCGGTCATCATGTGATCATCCGTGGCCTCATCTCTAATGCCCCACCTCATGTCTACCACTTGGAAATCATAGCCCCGCTCCTGGCAGAACGATTTCAGTTTGGGATAAACCTGTTCCATCAGAGTGTTGCGTTCAACAGAGGTATCTGTCAAGGCAACAATCGATCAATCAGACAAAATGCCATGATATTAAAGTACAGTGTAACGGTAGTTTGAATAGGGATTAATCCAACCACACTGCCAACCTGGTAGTCAGCACACAGAGAAAGTCCTGTCCAATATCCCAGGGTTAGTGGATTTTCCTGTTGGGCTAGTGGATTTTATTAAGTAACATTAATCATGCACCAAAAGCGACATACCAATGTACTACATAAACAATCCACCTCATCGCCTGATAAAGTCTGGCAGTGTAATGGTTGAAACCTTGTGATCAACACCTCCAAAGTGACTTTATAGGCCCGTTGCAGTTGGGGTCACATGACCAAATTTTTACTACAAGATTTTTGTACCAGAAATGAAAAGAGCATGTCAAAAATAGCAAAATGGCCAAGTTAAAGAGTAAGCTAATATAACAGTTTGAATTATCGGAAAATTTAAAGGATTTCATGGAAAATGTTGCTGGAGAACAATTATGCAAGGTTTTGCCCTCCAGCAACTTTTTCCATACAAATCTTTCAAATTTCTTAAAAATCTCATTCTTTAATGCCTGGAGCCTCAAACTTGGCCATTTTGCTATTTTAGACATGCTCTTTCCATTTCTGGCATTCTTTACGTTATAGCCCATAATTTTATGAAAAGTAGGTCACATGATGGCCTAGCTGCTAAAGGCCTATTGTGAGACAAATGGGTATCATTATCTCTTTGGGTTGAAATGAATTCTAGCCACGCCCATAAAACAAGATTTTGGTACCTTCTAGGTGTTCGTTTCAACATTCCCAACAATCTCCCCTTTGACTTCTATATGGGCGCAGCCCCAGGGGTTTCATAGCATCAAACACAATTGCTATTCCTATTTAACAGCACAGAGTATGTTTGTCCTATCTACTTAAATACTTTTTGTCAGCACCAATACATGACTCTGCCATTAGTCATTTTAATGCCTATAATGTTGACATCTCAATCTACATGACGGTGTAAACTGCATGATAACTTAAATTATACATGAAGGAAGATTTTATCCATTTAATTAAAATACCTGTAAACGTCGAGCTTGTAAATATTCTCACAACTTTTACATTCTCTGGAATATCATCAGTGACATCACCAATCAAAAGCTTTCTTGCTGGCAAACTGTAAACCACAGGGTCTTTCTCAGGAGCTGCACTACTCATCTGTGTATCAAAGGGTGCCAGGTGTGGCCCCTCATTACCCAAGTCTGGTGAGGGTGCATCATTATCTGCCTCACTGGCCACTGATGTCTCGCTGTCACTCCCGTCAAGGTTGTCTTCATCTTCAACAATTACATCATTGACCAATCTTTCTGTTTTGTTTGGAAATGGTGCATGCTGGGGGATAGGACAATCTTATGATTAATGTCAGATAACCTGTCTATCACAGGTATGCAATGCATACAGTCTGCAATCTTTGCAGAGAGAGAAAGATAAATTATTTATGTTATCATTAATAATTCATCAATCTCTCTGCATGCATTGACCACCAATATGCTTGCTTATAATTATCTACCTCTCTGTACACTTATCATCACTGAATTCATTTCAGTTTTGACTGGCACATTCAGAAGCTCTGTCAAGTACAATTTAACTGTGTAATCCATATATAGTCTCTTTAACTACAGGCATGCACATTTTATGTATTTTCTCTATTTACCATTCATTGTCTATGAACATCTACATACAACTGTATAGAGCATTTTCATATAATGTCCTGGCTGGGTGCCATATTGGTGTTACAAAACAAAGAAACAGTAGCCATGTTGGTGTACCAAGCCATTCCTCTGGGAATAAAACTCTCTATATATTTTTATGCAAAAATCGTCTCTTGTTTTTGCAAACCAAATATGGCTGCTGGTCATGTGAATGAAAACGCTCTATAGATCATCACATGTGGTTATGTTATCATCAATCATTGGACTTGCGTGATTTGTTACAGCTTCCCAGAGGCCCTGCCAGGGTAAATTCCGACAAGCGACATGGGCCAAAAAGCAGCGACAGCGCTCAAACGAAATAGCGACAAACGACTGACGTAGCCAAATGAATGTCGCTAAATTTCCGACAGCGTTGTGTAGCCTTGACAAAACGCCGACACGAGACATTTTAAAATTCCGACAAGCGACCTGGGACACCCCCCTGGCAGGGCCTCTTCCCATTATGCTAATAATGAATGCAGTAAATTTATGCATCTTTCACCATACAGACAAGTATGCTACAGCTAAAAAATAATAAAAATACCCCTTGCATTTACTAATGTATCTTTTCCAGCCATATTACAATGACAACAGACCACCAATTAGCAGAAGAAATTTGTCCCTGAGATGTAGGAAGGGTCCAGCAGGAGGCAGGGCTATACTATAGAATCCTGTACCGTAAAAATTAGACTTTAGGGGAGACATGGGACAGAAGTGCCCAAAGTTCAAAATGAACTTGAATAAATTTGCTTCAATTGTTCAACTCTCAACTTAAAATAATCAACTTGCTTCAAATTGAAATGATCAAAACCTAACTCAGTACAGTCTAGTCACTATATCACTGGACTTAACTATATTAGTATTTATTTCAACAAGGGCACTTCTAGAATATAGGGGTGCATAATACAAAAGACCTTTAAAAAGGGGGGCATTATAAATTGATGGGGGCTGATCGACTTATGGGTAGTGGGGCACAAAACTGAATGAGTACATTAACTTTTTATTAATGTGTCTGAAATTTGGTATTTACTGATTAAATTAATTGGTTTCAAGAAACAATTCTCTCTCCCCTTTCCAGATATCTACTTAAATGTAGTAGCTTCAGCTCATGTCATATTTGGTGACTTGGAGTACAGTTCTCCTAAGTGTGTGAAAGCATTGATGAGAATGCAAAACTGTACTCCAAATGCTACACAAGCTATAGCTATCACCTTTAATTTGTCTGACCACTGGTCTTTAAGTTGTCAGCAAATATTGATAGAGAGCTGACAGTCTGTGATCACTGTGTACTAATGGTCATACATTTCAAGCTTTCTAACAATTTTTGCTGACAACTTGAAAGACCAGTGGACAGCAAGGTTGAGAAGGACTGTGTAAGTGCCAATAATGTATAAATGTCTTACCCTGATGGATACAACATCAGGATAGTTCTATGGCCAGAGTTCAAATCAGTCTCTTCAGTACACAGTAACCAATTGAATTAACTACCACACAGTGCACACACACAACAGTAGTCCTACACAGTTAATATAGTTACATGGTTACCTGGTTTGGAGGTATGCCATTCAATCGAGATAGTGAAGCTCCACATCCCATTGTATATTAGCACACTAGGATAAATCACAGGGCCTGGCCTGACAATATTAAAGGTAAAAAAAGTTACCGTATTCAGAATGCCAGACTTAGGTCACAAAACATGGAAAGGGAAACTTGGACATATGGAGATAAATGCTTTTTCCATTTCCTAGAAATAAAGTGTTTGTTTTTGTTTGGTTTTCACCTGAAATTTCTACTTACAAGTAAAAATGAGGGTCTCCGAGAGGGGGGATGGGGGGTGGGTGTCCTTGTTCCCTTTAAAAATTTGCCTGTGTTCCCTTGTTTCCACAGTTTTTCTGCACTTGTTTTCAGCTTTTCCAAATTGCCTGACGTTTACTAGCCCCTCCTCCCTCCAATAAAAAAAAAATATGCCACGTCAAGTTAACTCGCAGCAGTTTAGACTTTCTTGTCTTTTGCATTCTATTACAGTTAGCACAATGGTGCTGATAAAGAACATTCACTGTAAACCAGTAAATCTTTTCTCAGTTTTTGACCTCAAAATTTGTTGCCATGGCAACATGTATAGAGGTCAAAGACACCCTATTTTTGTATGTTACTGTTTGACACTTTGACACAATTTGGTGCAAGTTTTTGTTTTGTGATGTATTCTTGTTTCATCACAGAGGAGGAACATTGGCAAACCTAGGGGTAGGATTCAGAGCCACCTTAAATGTACTAAAAACTAAAGATGACCTCAATTTGTTGATTGGTAAAACCTTCGCAAATTTGTATTAAAGTTATTCCTCAACATTACTGCAGGTGTAGTACATTACTGGCATGTACAAAGAAGAGAATAATTTGCAGATCGATATATGAGCCATCTTTAGGAATTATAAATATCTGAACATTTGCCTTTGTTGCAACATTCTATCCCACCTATATCATAAGCTTCAATAGGCCTCCCAAGTAGACTAACCTAATACACTGTAAACCAGTTAGAGTATAGATCAGTATAGTCTCCTCCAAGGCCGCTTTATTAGCCTGCGTAGCAAGCGTTCCCGAAAGATTCTGGTCACGTGAAAATTGAGGCGAGAGCAAAAAAGGAAAAGGAGCAGGGAGGGGGTGGGGCAGCGAGGGAATGAGGTGAATTCGATACACTTATCAATCAGCATGACCGCGCTGCACCAATCAGAAGCCCCGTTCGTGGGCGAACGGGTTTTTCAGAATAATGGGGTTTGCTTGCAAGCATTCCCTCGCTGCCCCACCCCCTCCCCGCTCCTTTCCCTTTTTTGCTCTCGCCCCAATTTTCGCGCGACTAGAATCCTCGCTCGCACGCGACACATAGCACTTTAATTCGCTCGTACGGGAACACTTGCTACGCAGGCTAACACTTTATGGGATGTCACTCAACCCTCCCCCAAAAGAAGAGTTGAGAGAAGCAAATGATCAGTATAGACAAAGTGTGATTCCTTATTTAATTTGATGGATGCACAATAATTGTACGTTCCTTTAGGGTTCCGAACCAGTTTATTGAACCCCCTGACCCCCTTCATTCATTCCCAACCCCTGGGACAGGGTGAAGAATTAACGGGGCCATCTGGAAAATATCATGCATATCTAACAGGGTGCAGGGAATTTAACACGTTATCTGGGCATTTCACGATGAGGATCCTTCTCTTATCAGTGAAATCAATACAGATGACTTTTTGTTACTTTTACAACCAATTAAAATGACAAACGCATTGCTGCATTCTCCTTGTTATGTAGGATAAATTGTTGTGGTAACTGTCACAAAGTAAAGAAAGTTTGTACTTCCCCCACATTTTGCTAACCTAGTAACCCAGAGTGAATTCATAACTGATACCCACACTCCAGTACATTGACCACTGGAAATCCTTGTTTGACAACAGAAGTGCACAGACAATGTTACAAGATCACTTTCTCTTACATATTTTATTTCAATTTGGTATCGTGAATAATCAGGATTTCGATGAATTCAGTTTACTACAGTTGCTTGGTTACAGCCCATGCATGGATCGTTCCCATGTTGTTAATGAGTTTGATTTAGTTTAAAAACTAAAATATCGATTCAGATGTTAACTACTGATTCTTCCCTCGCCATTTTTCGTTTAACTTTAAGAGTAACGCTTGTCTTGTTTACAACACCATTTGAAACGGAACAAATCAACAGATTCATCGCGGCCATTTTGTTTCCCATTCACTGAAAGCTATGGACACCTCAAAGTCTTCTAAAGGCAGCCATGATTTTAAATCAAAGTACTGGCGAAACATTCTCGTTTCGTTTAATATACAAAACCAGGGTACGAAAAATATCTTAACTTGTTTAACCAAACTGTAAATTGAATCTTACAAGGTAACTTACCAGCAAATTATTTGAGGTCTTGCAAGTCTGACAGGGTCATGCTACCCAATGGTGTTAAAATGCCAGTTGATTAATTATGCAGTATGTCAATATGGAAAAGGTTTAAGCAAAATGACCCCGATATGCGTGCTTTCCAAGACGAAGCCATGTCATGACCATGTCATCCGCCTGTTGTAATGAACCACCCACTGCAGACTGCACTACGATTGCACTCTACTCCTCACCGCGCGCTTCTTCCTTCGGTGGACGGGGACCCTTCGGTGAGATTGCGTGACACCGTCATATGAGTTGATCAGTGCGCGATGGGAATGATCACCTCCACCGAACCTCTGAGCGACGCTTTACTCCTCTTTGGTCTTCCAAGTATTTGATCCTTTAAATTTGAATTCTTCTCATAAGTAGATCCCTCCACGCTATGGGAGGGTGTATTTAGTCACACAACTCAATATTCTGGTCACTAGGCGGCCACGGCCATTACGTCGGGCCAAGGGTCTAGCCTCTCCCCCCCAGCCCCCGGAGAAAAGATTGCGTGTACAGAGCCAAGAGAACGTCTGCGTGGGAGGCTATTGTGAGTCGAGTCATGTTTCATTCTTGCTAACCAGACCTTCGACCTTTACAGTGTGTTATTACGTATGAGAAATTTGCGTAGTGCACTGTTTACATGTGTTTGAGATTTTATAGACGGTATAAATTCACTGATCGATCGTCATGGCGAGTATCGCAGACACTCAATGGGCTACCTTCTGTTCCAACGTCGTTCACGAATGGTCAGGTTCGTGGACGTTCTGGAATGCTGACACACGCCAAGTAAGATCCAAGTTTCATGGCGTTCGATCGTTTGTAGCTCTTGACGAACCCGCAACCAAAATCAAGCATCAAATTCGATTTGAAAATGAAGATGGCACGGGAAGACTTGCACGCCCGGAGCACGAAGGTCCTTGGGAGATTCTCAAGGAAGAAACTGATGATCGTGGAGTTCGCCATCCGGCTCGTAGACATGCAAGGGCTGTGTTGCATTCCAACGGGGGAGGTGTATGGACAGGATTGCAAGTAACAGATCCGTTTGCTGTCGAGTTGTTCCTGTCCCGAGAAGAATTTCGCTGTAGCGTGATCCTCTCGTACAATGAATCAAAACAACTTCGTTCGTTCGGGACAATCCGAGAGAAGAAGTTGAACACCAAAGATGAAATGTGGTCTTCAAGTCCAGCGCTGCAAAATGGTCTGCCTGTGCTCCTTTCAAAATCAGACGAGGATTTTATTGGCGTCGAGAAAACCTTGGACAAGGATCTTCAGCTGAAAGTTGTCTCCGAGTGCACGTGGAACAAGGAGTTCTGGCTTAATGGCACAAAAGAAGTTGACGCCGAGTCGGACACTGTGATATTTCTTCCCGACAATATTTGTTTGTCTTGCCCAAGTAAGCTATCGAGCAAGTCCTTCAGTCTGCGATCTTGCGTGTTGTTTCCGTTGGGAGAACAAAGAGAGCTTCAAGAATTGACCGTGACCTTTGTTGATGGCTGCTTGCACTCAGTAAAACAAGGACTTTATCACTGATCATGAAGACTCTGACTAAAATCGTGTAAGCACTAGCCAGAAGATATTTGGCGCTATACAAGTGTATTTTTTATTATTATTGACATTATTATGGTAAATTAAGAGAGGTCATGATCATGATATCGTTTCGTCTATTAGCATCACGCATCTCTCTTTTGGTTTCATGTAACCTCAGTTATAATTGTTTACCCCTGAGTTTTTGTTCCTAGAAAGTAGCTCGAGGTTTTTAGTCTCTGGGGGTGTAACCTGCGGTCGATCAGGCTTTTTTTATGCGGTGGGAGTAGGAAGAAACAAAGGAGCCTTCTTCTTTTCTTCTTCCTCCCGCCAAGAAAAAAAAAGAACACCTGATATTGCAGGTTTATTCAACAAGTTCGCGCGATGCGCATATATGGCCTGGACGTCCTTGTTATCCGTCATCCATACATAACAAATATCCTGCGTTATTAAAAACTCGCAATAGTATATTGCAATTCCTGAGTTTTGATTGGCTAACAGACAATGGTATATGAGCTCATATACCATTGAGCACAAATTTCGTAGCCGATACGCGTCAATAAAAACAGCTGGGGAGCTCAAATATTGCAATTCTTTTGGGCGTTTTTAATAAAACAATTATTCCATTCGTGCTTGTTGGATATCATATCCAACTACCATTCTCATATCCGATGCGCGCTCGTGGAATAATTAACAATTATTCCACAAGTGCGCATTGGATATAAGATGGTAGATAGCCAACAAGGCGCGTAGCGCCGAGTTGGCTATAACGATCTCGTATCCCACAAGCGATTTGATTTTAGCCAACTCGGCCTACGGCCTCGTCGGCTAAGTAAATAAACAATAGCCTCCATTAGGGTCGAAAATATGCACAGATATTTGTCCGCGGACATTATCTGTTCCGAGAACTGAACAGTTTTCCGCGAGCGAAGCTCGAGGAAAACTGTGAGCTTCGAGGAACAGATAATGTCCAAGGACAGATATCTGTGCATATTTTTGAAGCCAAATGGATGCTATTGTGTTTATTATCCTTCAAATATATTTTTTACAAGGCCACATTTTGGGAGACCTTTTCTCAGAGCTTTTAAACATCAAAGAAATTCTGTCAGCGTACAAAATATTATTAGTCTGTTCAAAGTGTTTAGTTTTATTCATTTTAACAATTTACTTGGGATAAAAGCTTAATGTGCGAACGTAAATCGCAAAGTTCGAAAACTGGGGAATATCATCTGATATTCCCCAGTTTTGGCTGCATCACGTGACGTGTTTAGACCAATCACGCACGCAAAAAATATTTGATGGATTATAATAGGCGACATTCCGTGCGATTTCGCTGGATAATTGTTAGTTATCTGGGAAGCTGATTATGGAGCATCGTCAGTTTATCAAAACACCATCTATGTTGAAGATATTTTGAATGTTATGGGTCCTTTTTACATTGTTGTCATATTTTTACATTTTTTTATTGTATTGGTAGTAAAGTTCAGCTCCAGCTGAGGATAAAGTCAATAAAGTTGACCATGTACTACACTGCCGGAAAGTCTATAGGTACCTTACAGTACTGGCATTCATAGGTTTCTGTTTTCCCTTTTTCAACATCGTTTATTCCACATCTATCAATAAATAATGATCTTACCTATAGGTGTGCATGTTCTGGCAAAAAATGATCATCAGATCGAAGACAGCTCATGGCGCTTACCGAAGAAGTCTGGGGGGGGAGAGAGTATTATGCCACCAACTGGGGGAGATACATGTAATCGTACTTACTGAAGTATGGAAATACATACTGAAGTACATTTTTTCGACTATTTTGCTTGGTTACCAAGGAAAAAGGTAAGAATTGGGATGATCGGGGCACTCTCTGACACACATTTTTGTATACTCTCAAGGGACTGTTTTAATTTGTCAAGGGAATACTTTTCGCTGTGGGCGATAAAAACGTGACTGGATAGGAATGCGTCAGCACTTCTCGATCCCGAAGTTATTTTCACGCGTCGCTCGTTATTTAACCTGTCTAGCCTTTTGGAAACTACAGGTAGGTATTTTTCAAAAATCTGTGCTGTTCATCGATTGAGTCGCTTAGTTTTGCATGCTTAAAAGCTGCTGCGAATCTTCATTGTCAGAGGATATTGGCCAATGCTATTTTCTATTGTTACAAGTCTATTGTTTGCGGTCTTCATTGAAAGAAGTATTTTTAGCTCGTCATGCAATCTTTTGTTTTGACCACAATTCACGGACTTGATCACGACTTAATGCAGCTTCTCAAGACTTCAGACAGGAAAATGGTAATGTACAATATTGCTTCGAACTTAAATGGAACTTAACTGGAATTTTTAGAAGGATCGGTAAAGCCACTTAGTGAAAAATTGACTGCAAAAAGCCGTCGGGCTAAAATTAAACTTACGCTTTAGCGTGAATAATGAAGGATCTCACGGCTTCAAAAATATGCAGAATTTTGAAGCTTTGATACATAAGTAGCTACATCTTGAAATGAGAATTAATCTAAAACAAAACTTCCTTCAAGTTTCTTTCATTTGCCCAGTTAACGTTTGGAATTTTAGGCTTCTGAAGCGTATTGATTTGAAAAGCACATGGTGACATCTGATATGCAGCGTGCGGCCGACTTACCATCGCGTTGTTGTTTATTTAACTAGTAGTAATCAGAGATTAGGGGAGTACGTTCGATCTAAGATGGATAGTCAGTCAGTGGCAAAAGAGCACGATCGTCGGCATACTATGCTTTTCAATATGCCTCAAATGGAGCGAAATCGCGAAGAGAGGAATCTCATCACGCCACGTTTTGGAGGACAGATTGCGTGACGAGCCAAAAGAACATCTGTCTGCAAGATAAATTGGAATTTGTTCTCTTTTTTTCGAAGGGGTTTACTGCGAAAGAAATTGTGACACTGCAGGAGTTCTTGGTATGTTAAAGCAGAATTTTTCTTTTCTTGCAAGCTATGCTTTCCTAACTTGGATGTTACAGAAAAAGCCATTCAAATGATGGATCGGTAAACGATTAATGGACCGGTCGGAAACATGATCCATCATCGCACAAGTCACTGTACTGGCAGTGATTTTTTGCCAAAGGTCAAAAGGAACCTCAAATAATGAACGGAACGGCAAATTCTCATTGATATCGGAATAAATGTAAAACAAAGTAAAGTCGCTCCTGACACTTCATAGGACATTCACAAAGTAGAAACGTACAAAGTCATAAATGCATCGTTCATTTCTCTTACACTGTAATTCATGTAAAATAGAATTGTCACGTACACGACAAATAATTATTTATTTCACTTGAAAAGTTATCTTTTGACACTAGGCATAACACGTCAACTTTTCGTTCATAGTCGATACATTGATAATATTCAATATAATGATTTCCTTGTCGATATGCCCAAAATTTCTGCGGATAAGAATATATCCGCACAAAGTCAAAGAAGCGATACTAGTAAAACAATTTTGATCCTTATTTTACCCACTCTCTTCACGTGAAATGCTATATACCATTTGTAATTGTAGCTAATTTTGTGAAACGTATTGCATGTAAACACGCTGGTTTAGCTTGCCTATAAAACTAATTTTGTGAAACGTATTGCACGTAAACACGCTGGTTTACCTTGCCTATAAAACTACGAATCGACTTACTCGATTAACACTCCTTTTACGATGTTCGGTGGCTGACTAAAACTCTTCTTCCCTGGATTTTAACCCTGTAATGCTTTAACTCCGCGCACACGCTTCTTGCCAAAAAATGTTTCCTGCGATCGTATCGTACCAGCTTCCCGGCCGAGGCATGCCCCTGCAAAATTTAAGCGGGGGGCGCATTTTTGTAACCTTACAGGAATGTGGATTTTCCTGCCTATAACCGTGCACAGGACACCAGCTATCGAAAACCACAGGCCAAAATTAGGTTTGCGTTCTCCCACGTCGAACGCAATAATTGTGTTCAGTTTACGACCTTTTACATGCAAAGATTTACTACAGTACTTCGGAAAATGCAAACAAGTATTTTTTTTGTTATTAGTTATAGTGATGGATAGCATAAAAAGCAATGTGAGTGTTAATTTTGGGGAAGGAATTCAGTAGTTTTCCGCTATCTCACGGCACCATGATTCGCAAATTATTATCCCCAATTAACGCTTTTCTGTACCAAGATAATACCACTGATGGTTAAATAAATGTCAGTGACAGTTGTACAGAATGAAAGCCTACCTTTCACCAGAGTGTTTCGAACTAGCGTTATATTTTGTAGAAAGAGTTCGTGTTTTTGCGAGTTGTTAAAATGACGCGCGGAGGTGAAGTTTGGTTTGGGATCAATTTATCAAGGTTGATAATTAACATTTCAAATCATGAATTGGTCTTTCAGAGTGTCTAGTTGTAATAAAAGTTTACTTCAGAAAGGAATTATTTGTCTGAATTTAGTACGCATATGGTATATTTTTTTCCACTCGCACGTTTATGTTAAATGCCGTTAAAGAGCCAGGAATGTTTGAGGGGGTGGGTGCGCGCTAATAAAAGCCTTCTAGACTGGGAGTCAATGGGTTAATGCATCGCAAATCGCTTTCAATAGTAACATTTGTCCAACGCATACTCTATGCAAAATAGGCGAATCTCGAAGAGATCTTTGATTTTTCTCCAGAACTAATACCCCCTTTACATAAGAAAGCAGTAGGCTATCACTACCACTGCTTCTTCGAGCCAGCCCCACCTACGTACCCGAACCAGTCATTTGCTGGACCTGTCTTACTTGCAGTGTGTAAGAGTCTTCCGCGCGCGTGGAAGAATACATACAAAATCAGACTTCTTCGATTCAGCACTGATGCATTAGGGTTTTTTCTGTTTGTTTGATTGTTTGTTTGTTTTTTAGAGGCCAGAATAACTTTTACTGCTTTTATGACTGACAATCAGCACAAGTGTTTGCTTACTCGTCAAATCTTGACCTAAGGGGAAAAATGCTCATTGCTGAAGAGATCTAAGCACTTATTTATTGGACGGTACCGTGAACTAACTTGCTATTTTTAATTAGAATCATCCCCCGACGACAGAAAAAATGGCGGCATCTGCCAGTCAAGAGGATCATAAGCTCTTATCTCTAAAAATAATTAGCTTAGTAAACTAATCATTAAAAAAAAAAGAAAGAAACGGGTTTTTTTATAAAACGCAGCCGAAAAAAATTTCACTAGCAGTGTTGAAAAGGCGGTAAAAAGCTAAAAATGCTGACAAGAAAACAAGATGTAATTACAATTAGTGAAAATGAGAGCAAACGGTACTACAACAGATTCCACTCGTGAAACATAACACGGGTTTTCGCGACCTTTATCTGAGATAAAAGAGAGTACTTTTGATGAAGTGTATGTTAAACACTGTGTTCGTGGTATTTGGGGTATTCCTTGCTCGCTCCTCGGCAGTCACCTGGCAAACATACGACAGGGATTTTTCAGTGTGCATCACAAAGAGAGATGAACTTTTTTCTTCGTGTATTGTTGGTCGGTCTTCATGTTTTTACTATTGAGGTGTCCTGTGATTATGCAAACGACAAAAGACTTCTGGAGGAGTACAACAGTAAGTTGTTTGTTTTATGTTAACTTATCGTATAGCAATATTTTTGCAACTCGGTTTTAGATATGAGTATCCAGATGTTGTTTGGTGAAAGAAGTAAACAGTCTGAAACCAAGAAATGATTCTCCTGGACGGATATCATGAGGAACAAAAGGAAAAGAACAACAAGATAATTTGAGATTAAAAGCATTTATCCTTCAATTTACGTGTAAGCAATTAAAAATACATATATTTCCCATTCATTTGAAAAATCACTCATAGACCAAACTAAATTGATCGAAAGTGACAAGTTCAAATTTGCAGCCCATCTTCGAAAGCATCAAATGTTCGATGACTTCATTGTACACGATAGCATTTTGGATGGCAAAATAGTGCTGATTTAAGGGTTTTCTCTTAGGGGAAAAGAACACTAAGACTTCTAGGCGCGACTGAAAGAGTGCATTACCAAGTATCTCTCTGTCTCTTTATATGAGCAATAACCATATTGGCTTAGCATCACTCAGTACAGGGCAAGTTTTTCGCTAATGAACTAATTGAGCAGATGCAAATTAATCAACAGAGTTTGAACTTTTATAAGGAACATGATAGCGGCTATGTCGCCATGAATATAGCATTGTAATGTGTAAATTTGACTTCCAGAATCGAACAAAACCTCGAAATATTAGATAATGAAGGCAGACAAACACAAAGGAGGTAACAGAGCACAGAGAACTTCGAATGAGATTGTAACTGAAAAAGCTGAAAACTTTAGATTAAAATTTTTACGATCTGTGCATCCTTAAAATTGCTCCTTTAAGAAATGTTTGAACTCTTTAACCAGACCCAAGATCAGCATTCAACTTGGTAGTGCGTTCCAATATAATCAAGATGTTTTCGCTGGCATTATCAGTTTTTTTTTTTAAATTCTCAGACCACACCGTGTTACTAGTATTTTAATTATTCACTGTTAAAAAGAAGCTGCCTAAAAAGGTATCAGTCTGAAGCTATGGATTGCTATGATCAAAAGTTGGTTTTAAATAAGACTTGGAGAACGTGCGAACAATTTCTCACTGACACTTCTGCTGCAGCGTATCACTGCATCGATTTTAAGTATCCAGGATTAGTCCATGTGTTGGTAAACGCACGGCACCGCTATCTGATTTTTAATCGCTTTTTGTGCAGTGGGAAGCGTGCATTTAGAGCACATCAACTTTTTTAAGCTTCCTCGAGTTCCAACGCGTCCTGTGTGTTTATGTTTTCTTCTTTAAAGTTTATAAAAACAATATCAAAATAATTAAATTTACTGAAGGTATCAGTCGACAACACATATGTAGGAAGAATGTCTAGTATTCATGATCTTGCTTAAGCAGTTTCGACCTTTCACCCATTATGAAAAAGAGCTATTTTTCCAGACATCCAGATGACGTTCGTATAGCAGCACGTTATATATCTCAGTTAAACCCGCCGTGATCTCTAAACAGCTGCATGACCTACATTGTAGCTGTATCCCGCCCAAATCAAGGATTGTAGCATAATATGATTTAAACATATCCGATGTCCTTGTGAATTATGGAAGACGCTTAGCGGGGTAAAACTTAAACAGGTTCACAACAGTTTCGAGTCTGTTAACGATAATCTACATGCGATTAATAAAATACTCTTGTACCCGTTATAGAATTTCACAGCAACTCTGCTTTATTATAAAGCATTTTTTTTATTGAACGGAAACTGTCAAACTGACAGGGATTTGAATGGAGAGTATCGAAAATACCCACTTGAACTGGATTTGAGTAAACTCGGTATAATGTTCTTGCTGTTGTTTGTTTGTCTGTTTGTTGCTTTCTCTCTGTGTTTCTTTTCGTTTCGTTTAATTAGTAGGTCCTAATCGCGCGCATAATGTTTTAACAGATGTTATCATTGTATCTCGAATTTGTGCCGCCCTGGATTAACAAACATATACCTTTCTTTAAAAAAAAATAATGTGCCAAGTGGGACGCGTCGCTGTCGCTGCATTTTCATGTATAACAGTTTGTGTGTATACGCTGTGATTTTGTTCATGGTACATGCCCGGGGCCCCAGAGCTATATATGTCGCCAACATACCCCGCTAGCACCTTTATAGACTAGAGCTACACTATTGTTTACTTTCTTTTTATTCAGAAGGCAGAGAAGGAGACAAGCTCCAAGGCAACAGCTGTTCTATTAGCTTAAAATGAGCTGTTCACTCTTTTTTTTTCTATTAAAATGGTATTCTCTTGTTGAAGAATTTCAGCATATACCATCGGCAAAGACCACAAGCAACAAACTTCAGATGCACTTCTTAGCTCAGACCGACAGTTCTCGCCTGAAAAGACAGCTACGCGGTGACTATGACTTAATTTACGTCATCGATTCCTCGAGCTCGATCAACCGCGCAGAGTTCCGTAAAGGAATCAAAGCCATTCAAATGTTGATTCACAAGGGAGCACCGGAAACTCTACATGCTGCTATCACAGTAGCCACCCACGCGCACCCTGCTTTCACCTTCACTTCCGGTGAGAAAGCTAATGAAGAACTGGAGAAGCTGCAAAGAACAGGTGGAAAGACAAACATGCAAGAGGCCTTGGAGAAAAGCTTACAAATGTTTAAGAATCCCGGGAGTGGAGCCCGCCAGGGTAGCTTCAGGCGTGTTCTGATAGTAACTGATGGACAATCGAACATAAAACGCGATAGAACGCTATGGAAAGCAATGGATCTGAAACTCAACGGAGCCGAAATCTTTGTGATCGGAATTGGAGAATATCTGGAGGGAATTGACGAACTAGCACACCTGGCTAGCACGTTAGATGCACATTTATACCGAGCGGGTGACATGCAGGGATTTGTTGAAATTGTTAAGCTGATCACACCTGTCAGTTACAGACGGACCTGGGCGGCGGAAATCTTAAGACTGAGGAGGACATTCGTTCTGGGAAGATACTAAGTACCATATGCTCTCTAATGAACGACCGTAGTCTTTGTAACAATCTCTATATTCAGTATAAGGTAGTACTAAACAGTTCCTTCGTTCGTTCGTTCGTTCGTTCGTTCGTTTGTTGCTCATGAGCTTATTTTTGTTGGTCAATTTGTTCTTTGGCTATTTGGTTTGGTTGGTTGAATTTGTGGTTGGTAGGTTGGTTGGTCGGTCGGTCGGTTCGCGTTTGGTTCTGGGTCGGTTGATTGGTTTGTTGGCTGTTTAGGGGCGTAGCCAAGGGGAGGGGGATCCTGGGGTGCCCGTAACTCCCACCCCCCCCCCCCCCCCCCCCCCCCATTTGTGAGATAATTTCTTGTAAACAACATACAAACCTTATGATTCAGTGGCGAAAAAGCGGAAATCCGAAGAATCGACATGCCATAAATCTTTACTAGTGCCAGGCAGTTATATACTCCATTTTTAGGACCAAACATCTGCAGTGGACCATGTATGTACACAGGGTGTGACACAGTGTGACCCCCTAGGTACGCCCCCAATTGTTCGGCTGCTACCTTGGTTTGAAAAGACTATAAATTAAAGTACCAAATGGTCCGAGTTTAAACAATATAAGTAGCAACCTTGGCTTTGCTTGTTTCTCGTTATTTTGTAAAAGCTGCAACATACTACAAGGGTAGTACAAAGCTTGCTCTACCGATTCTCTCAGCAGGATTACGAGCTAGACGATTCTACTAATTACAGTGTAAAATGTTGTTACAATGCCCAAGCAATGTTTCGGGAACGCATCAATAAATGTCGTTTAATTTCTTAGTTTAGCAAACAAAGGAGAAAAGTTAAAATATATTTCAGCAAGCATTTATTGGTTGCCTCTGCCATTCACAATTTACTAAAGTAACGTTTCTAGAGTTTGTATTAAGTATTAAAATCTGAGCGTGCATAATTGTCATTTGTACTTTAGCAGCAAACAGCGACGGGATACTTGACCGCGGAAATTTAAGCATGAACATTTTTTTTTCATTAGAAGAATTCTTTACTGGGTTCTATTATCTTTTATGGCTTTAATTTTTGAAAAAGTCCTTACTTATATCATGGCACTTCCGTGAACGTCTGTGCACGAGACACCCTAGGATTTTTGTTTGTTCGTTTATTTTAACTGAAACATTGCTTTTGAAAGCTAAATTATTGCAGATTACATTTTACATTAGAAAATTATAACATTTTGAATAAAAAGGTTCCATAGGCATTCAAGCGTAAGAGTATTTACGAGCAAAAATCTGTTTCATACTCAGCATGTAAAAGGAAGCTCTTACTACTGTTGTATTTCACAACAGCCATTTGAGAAAAAAATAGAAATTTAACACTCGCATACCGCGGATCGCGTTTTTTTATTTCTTTAGGTTTTCAAAGGCTCTCGGTGCTCATGTTATTTTTGAAATTAAAGTTTTCCTAAGGGACCCGCTTCCTCTTCGCCTTCTTCCGAAGATTGTCCAAAGGTTTCTTCAATCCATATCTTTTGTCTCACATCAGGAACAAGCTTTATGACCTCCGCCAGGCCTTTCATATTCAGCACCCGGTACATGTGAGCATCAGTGGAACTTGCCATTTGCACCAACTCTTTGATCCCTTCCAAGTACTCTCCCACCGCGATCACGAATACTTCAATTCCCATTTGTATTTTCAATTTATCAGCGCTGGGAATAGTTTCAGCCCTGTTTATGTTAGATTGGCCGTCTGTAACAAGGAGAATCCTACGAAAACTTCCTTGGCGGGCGCCATATTGATCTTCAAAGAACATCCTTTGACAAAGTTTGAGCGCAGCCTGCGTGTTAGTTTTCCCGCCAGAACGCTTGAGTGCGCGAAATTTACCAGCCGCGTTGACGCTCGAAGTGAAGTCGAACTCAATTTTGGCGCGCGTTGCGTAGGTAATGGCTGCATAGTTTGTGTCGTTTCGCGACTTGTCGACGAGATTATGTAAAGCGCTCAGTCCTTTTACAAATTCTCCATTGCTGACGGAGCTCGACGAATCGATAACGAGAATAACGTCAAAAAAATTTCCAAGGATCTGGCGTTTGTGGATTCTTCTTGTTTCGCCACCGAAGAAGTTCTTGTAGAGCTTCTTTGCTGTTTCTATGGCGGGAGGGATCTTTTGAAACCCTGAGTGATGTAAAAATAACATAATCAGGCCTGAAACACTTAAAGTAAGGGACATCTTAGACTGAAAGTCAAAGGCCAAAACAAATATCTACCTTTATCGAAATCTAAAAATATTAGTCTACGCATGCACAAAGTTGTGATCTGAAATTACTTCTCGGAAAAACCAAAGTTACAATTCTCTCACCGTTCAACAATTCAACGAATATATTTTTTTATCTTAGGCACATTAATGTATAAGCTTGTTTACCGTGTGGTTTCACGGCCAAAGATACTTCACTCAACGTGTGTTGTAAAATGTAAATGTGTTTCTAATCAAGCCATTAAAGAAAACGGCTCCCGTTGCGCAAAAACTTTATTTTTTTTCTTTGGCGGTTGACAGGATCAGTTGAAACATCTTGCTTTTGGGATTAAATATGTAAAATTCCCCTAATATCCTTCTTCCCGAGGCATTTTATTTGTTACACTATTTGTATTTCGTTTCAAGTGGCTTTCCGTACTTCAAAACATAACAGTGTTTTTCACTCTCGGTCAGAGCACGAAAGTGAAGATCAAGAAATCACGCGATCCTTCGGGGACGTTTTCAAGAATAATTTACATGCAATATTAAGTGGAACGCGAGTTGCGGTGCTGCACTACTTCGTTAGTCTGTAGAGGCGTGGAGATCATTTCGTGATTTTAGCAGGGAAAGTAACAATCATGCATATAGGAAAGATGACCCAGAGCTGTGTGACCCTGCGTCAAAGCCGTATATTCTACTCCAGAAAATCTGGACGTAAGACTATCATCAGCTTTACAAGATTTAGTTTCCTTACTTTCATAGTAATCGTCCTTGTCAATGCTCTTATCTCCAAATGTGGTTTCAAATCCCCAAATGACGACAACAAGGACGGCAAGTCCTGTTAAATGCACCATCATGCGTCACTGAAGTGCCCTGAAGTATTTTGTAGGGATCATTTGATATGTAGTACATATCCATTTCATTTCAATTGTGTGGAGCATACGCCTGGCACCGTGACTGCTGCACGTGAACAAGTCACGCAACTCACGCAAGTGTAAGACTGCATACGAGCCTTGTGACAAGTCTACTGGGTCATTTATTTGTAGTGATCGTTTTGTGTTTCCCACACGTCTTTTCCCCTCAGCCCCTGAGGAAGGTTTGTGTTGCAAACCGAAATATCCGCGGGAAAACCTGATTAAAATATTTCAGCTGTTTATCCACACTTGTTTATCTTTGGTCAGACACGCCGTTAGGGCCAGTCAGCTGTAAATAGTTACATTTTCAATAATCTACTGATCCAAGTCTTCAAGAGATCCGGCACCACTCGTCGGTTTGTCGCTGTAGTTTTGCAGATTTTTATTACATTTTTTGTACTTCATCTCCTGGGCTAGGATGAGTGTCGAACTTTCTTTGTTTATTCATTTATTCAATCATCCATTCATCATTTTACTCAACTATGTTACTCATTCATTCATTCATTCATTCATTCATTCATTCGTTCATTCATTCATTCATTCATTCATTCATTCATTCATTCATTCGTTCGTTCGTTCGTTCGTTCGTTCATTCATTCATTCGTTCAATCAATCATTCATCTCCTCGATCATTCATTCATTTATCTATTTGCCTTCAAAAAAGGCACATTTTAAACAATGACAAGCGGAAAACTAATTATTGTATTAGATTAATGTCTGAGAAGCCAACTATTCCGTTTGAGGTCAACATAGATTTTGGATGTTAGCAAGCATAGCGCCCAACCCCCACCACCACCCTTACCCCTGACGAACTATTCACATTTGTTGGCTAATCACTCTGCAGTGAAAAGAAAACAAAATAATTTCCAACTAAGTACAAATAAGAAAACCAGAATTAGAGCAGGGGGCGTCTCGTTTATTGATCAGACATAAACGGTCTTAACATAGCTTAATACTAAACTTGGATCAGACATAATGCAACATTTACTAAAGTAAAAGTCGACCTACAACTGAGATGCCGTCGAATGATAACTCCAAACTGTCAAACTCCTTTTAAAAATATTCAGTTCGTAGCATGATTGCGTAACCCCTACATACCAACGAATCTTCATATTAACCTAATAATAACGCGAAAAATTATATCATAATGGTGTGAGTAGATATTTTGTTGATCGAAATAAAAAATATTTGCTTTTGTTTTACTCGTAGTGTTTACTGAAGGAAGTTGAAAAAAACATTTTCCGTGTTTCTATCGTGTTATAGAAACACTCATAAAAGTTTAGGAGAACTCGAAAAATCGTGTAACCACTCGCCTGCAGAGCGTGTTCCCACATCATCCACCTCCAAACTTTCACTCGTGTTTCTACAACTCGATAGAAACACGAAAAATGTTTCTTTTTACTAATTCTCTATAATAACACAAACGGTAACTGTTGCAAAATATTTTTAAACGTACAGAAGTCAGAAGGGCGAATAAGTAACGGAGAACTAGAATGACCTTTGTTACTTGCAGAGCCGAAATAAAATCCTTATTGACTGTTGTCCCGAGGTAAGTTTAGACTCTGCTTGCATGGTTGTCAATGCTAGTTAGGTACTGGGTACTAGTTTCAAGTGCCGTCGGTTATTGTCAGCTACTTATATATGGTCACAGTTTACTGGAAACCACGAATACAATTTTTGATAAAATCACAAACCAGCATTTGACCATCCTTAGTAACAGCAACAGAACAGGGCTCTTTCATTCCCTCATTAACTGAGCTGACAAATTTACCATCCATTTCAAACACCAGCAATCGGCCATTACCCCGATCACAAACGATAAGATTATTAAACTTGTCAATGGTAAGTCCACCGGGATGGATCATCTGTCCGTCACCAGACCCCTTGCTGCCAATATCACAAAGAAACACTCCTTCCTTGTCAAATGCTTTAACACAGTGCGCCCCGCAGTAGAACACATAGAACATGTCCTGGTAATAAACAGAAAAGGATGGCGTATCGTCGCAATGTGGAGCACGGATGGATTGTTGCAATTCCGTCCCGTCGGGGGAGAGGACATTGATTGTCTTGTCACCTCCATCACACACGATCATGTGACCATCAGTTCTAACAAACACACTCCGAGGATCAATGAGGTGCTGAGTGATGTGTTTAATAAACTGACCACGTTCAGTGAATACTGACATTTTACGCGACTGTGCGGCCTCCCCATGAGTGACTATGACATCACCAGACGTTGTGAATGCCACTGATGTTGGTTCGCTTATTTTTTTAGTACCAGACCCCTTGTCTCCAATTGTTCTCAGATATTTCCACTCAGAATCAAACAACTGAACTCGCTTATTATTGAAGTCTGCTACGGCAATATTCCCAGTTCTTTCGCTCACCGCAATGCTGCATGGCCCGTCAAACTCTCCTCGTCCTTTCCCACGTGATCCAAATGAATGAAGAGCTTTGTACTGATGTGGAGTCACTCGAACACTCCAGGGGCTACCAGTCAGCGGAATGCCATTAACTTCGACCGCAATGTCATGTAAACCAACACTCTTTGGCTTGTAATGCACTGCGTACTTGCCATCTTCACAATCTTGAACATCCGTTCCCTCGTTTTTGCCTGCTGAAGAGGAGATTTTCACCCTCACTTGGTCCTTTTCGTCATACGACTGATTTCCTTCTGAGTCTCGTGTAGTGATTGTAAAGTTAGTTTCTGCCCCCAATTCCGCTTCTTTCAAACCTGCTCCTTCAACTGTAGATTGTGAAGGATCAGAGGGACTCGAACCAACGTGACCAGGAATTAAGCGTCTTGAAGCATTTACAGCTTCTGTATTGATATGATAAGTAACATGTTCGGGTTTGTATGTTTTAAGTTCCTCAGTATTCAGACGTTTTACACAATCATCAATGACAACATGTCCAGCTTCAAGAATTTCATGACCGATATCTCTTTGTACGACATCTTCGCCATATTTAACAGATCTTCTCAACTGACTAACTAACAACTGAAAATTTTCCATTTTAGTTTCGTAAGTTCTTCGTTGGGCTTCTTTCATTTCGGCTAACTCTTTCTTGATGGCCATTTCATGTTCCCTCGCAACTCGGATGATTTCTTCCACAGTTTCTGTCACTTTCTTTTCAGCAAAGGAGAATTCCTCCTCGCTTTTCTTCATCAACTCGATTTGTTCCATAATTTTTGTTTCAACGCGGACGACTTTAAACTTTGCTTGGTCAAAGACACTCGTCATTTCTGTCTTTTGTCCCTCAGCAGCTTGCTGTATGTCCATCTTATTATGTTGAATATGACTCATTACACTGCACTTGTGGCATATACAAACTCTGCATTCTTGGCAATAATACTCCACTGCTTCATTCTCGTGATATTTCTCTTTGCACATTACGGGTCCATGTTGTAGCTCTTTGTTGGGGCTTGAATATTTGCCTTCAAGACCAAGGTCAGAAAAAAAAACATTAAATCATCATTACGCATTTTACAGACTACCTCAATTTTCTTTGGCTAAAAATAACACAAGCTTATTCGCGGCAGATTTAGAATGTGCCTGCACCGAACCTCAACATTTGTTTTAATTCGCCGACCGGCAGTATAACAGAAACAAATCATTCACATTCATTCACAGTTGAGAAATTTCTAATTGGGGATCTATAATTTCAAGCATTTTTTGCTTTTCTTTAGACTCCCTCATCACTTATTTTGTATCAAGAAAATAGTAATAACAGGTGATATATACTGAGTATATATTGTAATAGGTGATGGAGGCAATAACGTTGAAAAGTTGAAGCAAAACTATGCCTGTCACGGACATGATTTACTTCAAACAGCCCAACTTTTAATTTAAAGCAAAGAAACGCCCCAAATTACTTTGACAGCTGGCATTCTTAACCTACTACTTATGGAAATTGTTTTGAAAGTGAAGAGACGCTCGCCGCTGTCATCAACATTTTCATCTTGGTTCTAGAAATGAAGACTAACCTTCAACAGTGATTTCATTGTTGAAAGTGGTGGTCACTGCTTCTAAATTATCGAGCTTTCTCATAACGTTTCTGATCTCCGTTCCGATCTCTTTCAGCTCATCTTTGATATTTTCCTCATCCTTCTTCCATTGGCTGAGAAGTTCTTTGTAGTGATCTTCAATTTCAGGATCCATGCACTCAGTTTCCAGATTGTCGATAGCTGCTCTGTATTGAACTCCTCCCAGTCTCACCAGAGTGTCTCGGATGTCCTTCCAGTATGTGTTGAACGTTGCGTCATCAATCGAAGCGTGCTCGGCATGAGCGTACACAGTGTTTCTAAAATACTTAACACGAGCGATATCTGCTTCACGACTAACGTCTGTTACAGCAGGAAGTGTGTCCCAGCCAGTTACTGGAGAAGGTAAGCCACAGATGTTTCGCAACAAAACCATCAAAAGAGTGATGTCAAACTCTCTTGAAGACACCGAATTCGGGATGACAGGAAGGAGCTTTCCCCATTGTGTTGGATTAATAATTTTCCTTGTTCTGAGAGACTGCAACGTGGTTTTATTTCCCGCCAAAACTGTGTGAAGAGTTGCCGGTGGGTGGATGGCATCGAATGTGTCTCTGAGAGCCTGAGTACCAACATCAACCAGCAGACGACACAAGCGAGCGTAGTTTGTTGTCTCCTTGTTGGAGGAACCTGTTGGTGCTGCACTAGCCATGTCCTGTTATTTGACATTTAATAATAGCATTTCAATTAATTGTCATGGGTAAGCTGTATAAAAATTACGAATTTAAATGCTTATTGATTTACGTTTTCTGAAACTGATTTTAAGCTCCGCCAGTTTCCGTCAAACTGCGGGTGTTAATGCCAAGGGAACCTTTTACGTTCTTATTCGGCTGGTATTCAGCAGGATTTATCAACTCTCAGCTCACCCTCACAAAATGATTTTATTATATGACCCCGGCACCCTATTTCTCCGGCCTGGCGCCTTTCTCAACTCGATTCATCAACAAGACCGAAGGGTTGTCTGGGTATTCACTGGAATTTTGCATCTTGGCCTAGAGGAAAAGAACAATTTTGTATCTTTGCACGCGGAGAATTTGTTTTTCCTCTCAGGAGGCCAATCTTTTGCTGTCGCATGTCTTTGAGTTAAGAAAATTCTTCTAAAATTCAGAGTGGCTAAGCGTCCCTTGTTTCGAAGAGAAAAAAACTGCAAATTCGCGTTTATTATGTCGTTATATCTCATTAGTATTCAACACGTGCAGTAGCTCAATACTTCTACCCATACCACCTTTCGGTCTTGTCTGGTGCACTTGTGTGTGTGTGTGTTTTTTTTCCGACAACGTTTCTCGAAATAACTGTTTACAAACTGAAACTGTAAACATTAGAAAGGCATTGGCACAACTCTTGTATACGCCGTTTACAATGGTTCGATTTTGCCTACGGGATAAGAGAAGAGAAAATTCCGCATGTGTTAACACAGTCTGGTGTAGACGCGAGAGCTTGAAGTTTGGGAGAAATGGAAAGTAATATAGACTCCATCATCACTTGTTTTGTATCAACAAAATAGTAATACGTAATAGGTGTTATATAGCATATATTGTAATAGGTCATGGAATCAATAAAGTTGAAAGTTGAATATATAAACTCGAGCCACTGAGGGGTTTAAATATTAAGTTCTTTTGTAAACTCTCCTAGATTCTCCGACACTTTTCGAGTGTGGCCAGTGGCCACGATACGGCTAGTCTCATATGCAGCCGATATGTGACGGGCCCAAATACTACGATAATGCGTCGGTAACGCTGGTCTGTTTTTCATTTTCGTACCCAGGTTATTTCTTCTTTTCGCTTCAGAGGGCGGGAAAAATGGAACCCTGGGAACGACGTTGTTGATGCATTAATATTCACAATTCAATAGTTTTTGTTTCGATTTTGTTTGTCACGGTTCACCATTGATTTTACTTTCTCGGAGAACACAATTCATTTTACACCTTTTTAAGTTGTCGAAACTCTTCAACGACGACAAATTGCAGACAAAGCACATAAGTGGAAGGATCAACTCGAAAGTGCCACGTTTACCGCATGTGACTAATATAACCCAAAACCGCTACCCGATCGCTGTCTTGAATTCGCCTGAAAATTTATTAAATAATTACTGCTTACTTTTTTCGTCTTTTTTTTCAAGCAAGACGCTTTCAAATCGCAATTTGCAATAAGCTGAACAACAGCATAGAGTAGTGAGTCAGTAGTGCAATGGAACACAGCCATAACAGAAGCGACCAGAAGCCAGCAATAGTCCATTTTCGACAATTACAACAAAAGACTGTCATGCAGAACTTGAGAATACAATTAGTTATATCTTATTCCTAGTTTTATCCCGTCCTAGTTTTAATCTAATTTAACTTCGCTCAGCTCGATAAGCTTTTTAGTTTTTCTGAGTGTTATTACCAATATCCTGTTTTAATTTTTTTTTTGAAGCATTGTATGAAGTCCTTTTTTGGTAATAAAGTTGTTGTTGTTGTTATTGTAGTTGGAAAGCTAATGTTTCGCTTCTATAGTAAGTAGAATACTAGAAATCCATCACAAAAAGGGCAGGAGAGGTCAGGCGGTGTAGTGTTCAACGCATGACAACCAGCTCGAACCAACTGATTTAACATGACTCAAGTGAGAAACAGAACGATGTCAGGATTACAGTGTATGATCTCTAAAGAGTAATACCTAACTAAAGTAAAATCAAACCTGTTATGTCGCAAATGCAAAAGAACATATCCACCGCGTCAATACTTGACTGAACAGGAAGTCGTACGTGTAACTCATATTAACTATGAACGTAGTAGCTTAGACAGCTAAGAGCTGTTCCAGAGCAATGTACCGGAATGTAGGAGGCCTGAAGTGAAGCTAGTCTTGACAGTCTTGTGTGAATGATCAAAACCATTAACTTCATAAAGTTCTGTTAATCACGTTTGGTGATTACTAGGCGGAATTTACACGACAAGCTTTTCAAATTAATATGCGTGCATGCAAGGAACTGATAAATATTCTGGGCTACGGTTGATTTAATCGCATTGACATACTTTTCTTTCCCGGGTAGTGTGCATTCAGTTTGCATTGTCGGGTAACGACACCTTTGACGCGTTTCGTGAGACAAAGAAGTAAAGAGAGTGAAGATGGAATTTGCACTGCAAAAGGTCGGGGAAAGAAATCCGAACAAAAAATGACTTTCCAGAGAAATAGTGCTCCAGGTTTAATTTTTCCCTCCCACCCATCTCTTCTTAATCTCGATCCACAACAATCACGTAATGTCATACACAATGACGTCCTCGCGAGCTCGTCACGCGACTTGCGCTTCATAGGTCTTCATAGAACCTACAATTCACCTGTAGCAGAAGTTTTATGTTCGACGAAACAGAACGCATAACGCGTAAAGAGTAACGCGTAAAGAGTCGAGATTCCAACCACCCTTTTGAGGTGTGTATGTATTTGGACTGGATCGTATTTCAAGTGGCAGTTTCTTCCAGAATGGGCGATCACCAAAGGTCTTATGAAGCCATTTTACTGAAAATACCAGTTGGTTCGTACCTAGCAAAACAAATAATTTGTCCTCAGTTTTTTTCCGCTTCTAGCTTGACGAACAAGGTAGAAGATGGATTGCTCGTAGCTTAGTTTTGTCCTCTCCCTGACCGAACAATCCAAGGCTTTTATCACTCCAAAGAAGTGGAAGAAAATCTGCAAATGTTAAAAGCTGTGCGTATATTATTGGTACGTTGGGTCTGTATACATTGTGATACGACAAAATGGAGCAACAAACTTATTTTAGAGCGCCATCAAAGTACATTGAGATCATCCGTTTCCATTCTGCTCATTAGCCAGCGTCGCAGAAGAAACTTAACTATGAACGTAGCCGGGGTTAGATTACGTCTGCGACGCAGAGGGCACAATTCTTTCAAATAAAAGAAATCCCCTTTGTTTTACGCACTCCGATGTTTATTGTCAAAAAATAAGCGCACGGTCTCTAACAATCGTAATGTCTGCAATATGAGCCCTTCCTTGAGCTACCAAAATAATCAATACGAAACTTGTGTCCTTCTATGCAGGTTGTCTCGTCATGCAATCCGCCATTCTCCCTCGTGTGACTTGCCTGCCCCAAGACCTCCTTCTGTCCCAGAAGGAAACGATCGCTGATATCGCTCAGTGAAATAAACAGACAATTCTTCTAACCAGAAACAAAGCTTTAATTCTCCTTGTCGTTTTACCCTCAGGACAACTCGGATTAATATTAATCCGTGGATTATAATAATAATAGATTATAATAGAGTTATTATAATCCGGTAATAGATTATTATAATCCAGTAATAGATTATTATAATCCAGTAATAGATTAAGGCACGGCAAAAAATTGGAAGGATTAGATTATTATTATTAATAATATCATCCGGATTAATATTAATAATCGAGATAAATTTCCCGTGAATGTTGGGATATACAGCTTTAATATAATGACAGACACACTGCAGACAACACAGGACTGACGGGACATAACACTGATCACATCAGTCACATGACGATCACTTGCATATGCTAGAGCTGGTAGATACCACGATGCTGACCCTAGAAGTAAATGAAAAGGAGCAAGCACCTCTGGGCCAGCGAATCCGTGCCGTGGGCATGTGCTTTTATAAAAAAGGGGACCTTGAGAAAGGGAATAACTACCAGCTGCGTAGAAATAGCGACAATCCCGAAGACACGAACTGCTCGAGGTTAACGAGGGCAACTATGAACATGAATTTCTCCCGTCTCTTGGCCCCTTTTATGGATGAAAACATTATCCGGGAACTGACATGGTATATGATTGTATATGATTTAAAGTTCACGTAAAAACTATTTCAGCTCTTTCAAGCAATCAATTATGGTGGGACATCATAGGTCACAGCTTCGTATGTATTCCTTAGTGCTTGAAGATACAAAGTGGAGCAGGGGAGATTCCGTACGATTAATAGGAATCCTATGTAGGATTAATATCTATCAGGATTAATATTAATATTAATATTTAAGTAGGATTGATATTAATATTAATCAGATTAATATTAATCTTACATAAGATTAATATTAATCCTAATAGATTAAGGCACGGCTCAAACCTCAGTAATAGAACCAAATTGATTGCAAGGCTGGTACTACGGCAAAAGGGCAAAATTTATTGGCCAATATTTCAACTAGCAGAGCTAGTCTTCTTCAGGGCCAGTACAATGTGAAACTAACGGCTCTAAAATTTGAATAGGGATATACATACAATGGCAGTTAATGTTTAACTACATGTAGATATAATGAAATAAGATACATAACTATTTACAACGCTGAAAAATGTAAAAAATAGCCAAAACAAAATTTAAGAAAAATGGGAATAACATGCAAATATATAAAAGATGAAAATAAAAATGAAAATAAAATAAAATAAATTGACTAGTTAATGTTCATTCCGTCGATTGATGCCATGTGGTGTGAGTGTTTGACCTTTTTCTATAAAATAGGCTTCTCTAGCTTTTCTACGAGAAGCATTGTTCGTTGGTTGGAGTTCGAGAGGAATGAGTTTCATGTCTTTAATAGAGTGATCCGGCAGGTTGAAATGTGTAGGTACTGCTGCTGTAGCGTTAGCGTGACTAGGGTTATTTGTGGCTTGTCTGTGTTCGGTGAATCGTTCACGAAGTGTACGCTTAGTCTCCCCTATGTATTGTTTCTTACATTTCTGACATTCTATCATGTACGTTAAGTTTGTGGATTTGCAATTTATATGTTGCTTGATTTCCCGTACCTCTCCCGTGTTGCTGAATGTGTACGTTGTTCTACCATCTTCTATGTGGGGGCAGGTGAGACATCCGTGTTTGGAGTTGCAGAGGAAAGTGCCATGTGGTTGGCTGGTTGCAGGGTTTGCTGGATTTTTGAGTTTTGCCCGAACTAATAGGTCACGGAGATTTGGTGAACGCCGATAAGCCACAACAGGTGTTTCTTTGTAGATCTTTTGTGAGCGTGCTGTTGAATTGAGAATGGGTTGTTTCTTCTGCAGTATTTTGTTGATGTTAGGTAAGGCTGGGTTATAGGTGATTGTGAATGGGACTCTGCTGGGTTTTTTGATGTCATGACTTTGTTCTTTCAGAGTGTCATTTCTAGGAATGAGTTTGGCTCTTGAGATTTGGCCTCTTACGAAACTGGGTTTATATCCTCTTTTTGTTAAGTACTGTTGTAGTTCTGTAGATCGGCTGTCGAAATAATCATCTTTGGAGCAAATACGGCGTAAGCGGAGAGCGAGGCTGTAGGGGATTGACTTCTTGGTGTGGTACGGATGACTTGAGGAATGTAGCAAGTATTGGTGTTTGTCAGTAGGTTTGCAATAGAGATCAGTTTCCATTTTTCCATTCTCGAGTTGGATATTGACGTCTAAGAAGGGAATAGAAGTGGTTGAACGTTCACTGGTGAATTTGATAGTGGGATGGATGCTGTTTAGGTAGGTAATGAAGCCATCAAGCTTCTCGTTTCCGTGTGTCCAAACCATAAAAATGTCATCTATGTATCTAAACCAAAGAAAAGGTTTGTCCGCATAACCTTCAAGGGCTTTTTTCTCAAACTCCCCCATAAAAAGATTGGCGAAAGCTGGTGCCATCCTTGTGCCCATTGCCGTGCCATGTTGTTGGATAAAATGTTCACCGTTGAAGACGAAGTTATTCATGGTCAGTATCATGCGCATTAGATCACAGAGAGATTCGGTAGGAACAGATTTTTCAGTTCGTTGGTCTAGAACTTTTCTACATGCATCAATGCCCTCGTTGGTCGGGATGTTCGTGTATAAAGAAGATACGTCAAGGGTTACAAGGATAGCACTGGAAGGTAGAGTGTTAATATCTTTAAGCTTGTTGAGCAGATGAGTGGTGTTCTTTATGTAGGAAGGTAGTGTCTGTACCAAAGGATTCAGATGATAACTAATAAACTCGGATATTTTCTCAGTAGGGTGTCCATTTGCTGAGACGATTGGTCGCCCAGGGTTTCCAGGTTTGTGAACTTTAGGCAGGATGTAGAAACGACCAGCTTAACGTACATGATAGAATGTCAGAAATGTAAGAAACAATACATAGGGGAGACTAAGCGTACACTTCGTGAACGATTCACCGAACACAGACAAGCCACAAATAACCCTAGTCACGCTAACGCTACAACAGCAGTACCTACACATTTCAACCTGCCGGATCACTCTATTAAAGACATGAAACTCATTCCTCTCGAACTCCAACCAACGAACAATGCTTCTCGTAGAAAAGCTGGAGAAGCCTATTTTATAGAAAAAGGTCAAACACTCACACCACATGGCATCAATCGACGGAATGAACATTAACTAGTCAATTTATTTTATTTTATTTTCATTTTTATTTTCATCTTTTATATATTTGCATGTTATTCCCATTTTTCTTAAATTTTGTTTTGGCTATTTTTTACATTTTCCAGCGTTGTAAATAGTTATGTATCTTATTTCATTATATCTACATGTAGTTAAACATTAACTGCCATTGTATGTATATCCCTATTCAAATTTTAGAGCCGTTAGTTTCACATTGTACTGGCCCTGAAGAAGACTAGCTCTGCTAGTTGAAATATTGGCCAATAAATTTTGCCCTTTTGCCGTAGTACCAGCCTTGCAATCAATTTGGTTTTATCTACACTTAACGTGACGTCTGGTACGAGTATTTCTTTTACAAGAGATCCGGCAACAGACAAGTCAAGTAGTTTTATTCTTCGTTGCGTGGTCCTCTGCATCCAAAGGTTTTTTAATTTTTTCTCAGTAATAGATTATAATAATCTATTACTGGATTATAATAATCCATTACTGGATTATAATAATCATTAGGATTAATATTAATCCGATTAATATTAATCCGAGTTGTCCTGTACCCTGCACGACTAGTACTGGCTCAAAACAGGTGTACGAGGCTACCAAATCAGCCAGTAAAAGCACCTTCTAGAATCTAATAATTTTAACAAACCTATCTAAAATAATCGTGAAGTAAAACTCTTTGCGTCAATGTTTAACTAATTCATTAGCCAGCAGCATTGTTCATGCATCCCCCTAGCTGGTCAGCCACCCGGCCCGCGGGCATTGGTATTTTGTGAAAGGAAAGTAGGCAATTGCCCCACAGTCGAGCTGCTCAAATTAACCACGGTACAGTACATAAAAAGACGACAAATAATTCTTTGCTTCTGGGGTTGGATGACTGAACCAAAACAAGGTACAAAGAAGTGCTACTTCTCAGCATTCTTCTACCAACTAAACTTTCTGGCTGTCATCTCATTAGAGTGGCTTTACTTACTCCGCGAAATAGTAACTAAACTTTTAGATAGTATTACGCACTAATTCTATTGTTTCCTTTTGTTTAGTTTTGACCATTACGCACTAATCGTTAGATGTTGTTCATGGGTTAAATCAAATCACTCCACCATGATCATGGCCTCCTAAGAGATAGTTGGAAACACATTTTTCGACGATGCTGAAGTCAAGTCTCTAAGGCCAATTGAAGGCTATCAATGAATTCCCCAGGGTAGACTACAAAAATCATATACAAAAATACTAAGAAAGGTAAACACAATCGCTTCTCACCAAACTACATGTGTGCTAATATTTTTTCTAATTAAGAAACTACACAACGTTAGTATAGTAACAGCATTATTGATCACAGGAACAGTATCGTCGACTATAATTATCAGCTACTAACGACTGTTGGCAATCACTCTTCCGTGTGTTGGGGGAGAGAAAAAACTTCTGTGACGATAGGTTTTTCGCGTGACACTGGGTTTTTCGGGCTGAACGGCAACTTCTAGAGTTTGGCGGGAAACGCCGGCCTAAACTCTCTGAATACGGGGGAAAATTAGCTCGGTACAGCACCACTATGGTTTGCGGAACGGGATCTCGTCTCAAATCCCTGGTACACAGGGATCTACTTCAATGGACGTCGAGGATCAGACACAACTTGGTTTCAAGAGTAGTTTATTGCTTCCACATTCGTAATCGTCGATGTAATCAAAAGAACTTTACAATCTTGGTTGCTTATATATGATCCCACGGGCCTATGTTCCTTTCAGTCTTCCATCATAGTAAACGCTGCCACATAAAGGATTTTGAGAACGGAACTTTCCTAATGCAGAAAATGGACTTAAATTTAAATTTCACAACTTTGAAATAAGAAATGACGGACTTAAATTACGATAAAGCAAACTTAGTAGTTTGCATGAAAGTGGAAACTTAAATTACAATTTATCAGGTATTACGAAAATTGCTTGAAAACCAAATAAAGCTATACCGTAAAATTCCGGTTATAAGCACCCCCTCTGTTATAGGCCCATCTACCTGGAAACAACCTGACGTCAAACTGACGTCAAACTGCCATGAAACAAAGGAACGTAGGATCAGTAGGAACATAGGATCAGTAAAAGGATCAGTAGTTCTAAGTACACGTGTGACGTCCGTCAGGTCGTCGTACACGAGCTATGAGCCGTTTATAAGCTTAGGGCTGATTACCGGAATTTTACGGTATTGAAATTATATGTTCAAGTGGCTAAACTTCCGGTGGGAATGAATACTGCAGATAGATAATTTTTCAATTACGAACAGAACCTTAAGAAAATTGCCACCTAGCATGTTTAACTACTAAATGAAATTACGATATCGACCAAATACAGATGTACCAATGTACAAAGAGAAGAAAATGTTAAAAGTAGAATTTCCAAACAACAAAATGAAATCTCTAATTCGCGAGAAACTACTGCTGGCTTTTCAAAAGGATTTAAAATGTTGCATAAAGATAAATGTCGCGGAATCGCTCGAAGCAACAAGTGTCGTGGAATCTTACGGACTCCGCTCGCGCTGGTTCAAGAGGACTGTATCTTTCTTTGTTTTAACTTGTTTATTCTACCGTGGATCCACGAACGTAACAGTTTACAATCTTATACGATACACAACTAAAGATCCCCCATGCGATCGGGACGATCTTGACAATTCAACGGTCTTAACTATCGATCTGAACAACTCAACCAAATCTACAAATCTGACTCTACATTATATACAGTTCTAGTTGCGTAATTAGTACTTTTCCTCCAATCACGAGTACAGTAAATTCCCAATCCCCCAGTACTGTAATACACCTAATTTGGTTATAATTTCGTAATTACACTTATTTAGTTAAATCAAAATGAACTTTGTTTACAATGTTGTGAAATCTCATGTCACGAAATCTACCTCCTCGAGTATTTTGCGTTACAATTTATAATATTAATAATTAAACATACGAGTAAACGTCTCCGACAATAAACACCAATGACAGAATTACGGGAGATTCTCTCATAAGTCCTCTGCGTAGGAGGGTACGGCAGTAACAGTGAAGGAACAAGCAAAGTTGGCGTCAAATAATTGTTTAGTGATGTTCACAGGTTACTGGAAAACTTGAATACGATCCCTGGCAAAATCACAAACCAGCAGATGACCATCCTTTGTAACAGCGACAGACCAAGGACTTTCCATTTCTTCCTTAACTGAATTAATAAATTTTCCATCCAGTGCAAACACTTGCAGCCTGTCATTTTCGTTGTCGCAAACGATCAAGTTGTTGAACTTGTCGATAACGATACCTCTAGGACAACCCAATTGTCCGTCACCAGACCCCTCACTGCCAATATCATACAGAAACATTCCTTCTTTATTGAAAACTTTTACACAATGAGCCATCTCATAGGACGCAAAGTACATGTCCTGATGATAAACAGCAGACGATGGGGACTCATCCCAATCTGGAGCATGGAACGTCTGTAATAGTTCTGTACCGTCAGGGGAGATGACCTTGATTGTATCGTCACCACTGTCAGACACTACCATGCGGCCATCAGTAGTTACAAACACTTCTAGAGGATCATTCAAGTTTTCGCGGATTTGTTTCACAAACTGGCCACTTTCAGTAAAAATCGACATTTTATATGTCTGTGTACCTTCTCCATGAATAACTATGACGTCACCAGATGCTGTGAATGCTACTGATTGTGGTTCACTGATTCTTTTAGTGCTAGTCCACTTGTCTCCTATTGTTCTCAGATATTTCCACTCAGAATCAAACAACTGAACTCGCTTATTATCTTCATCTGCAACGGCAATGTTCCCAGTTCTTTCACTGACTGCAATGCTGCGCGGACTGTCAAATTCTCCTCGTCCTTTCCCACTTGATCCAAATGAATGGAGAGCTTTGTACTGATGTGGAGTCACTCGAACACTCCAGGGGCTACCAGTCAGCGGCTTTTCATTAACCTCGACCGCAATGTCATGTAAACCAACACTCCTTGGTTTGCATCGCACTACGTAGATGCCATCTGTACAATCTTCAATATCCTTTTCTATGTCTTCTCCTGTTGGAGAGGAGATTTTCACAATCACTTGGTCTTCTTCATTATAAAACGGATTTCCCTTTGAATCTCGTGTAGTGATTATAAATTTAGTTTCAGCGCCCAATTCCGCTTTTTTCAAACCTTTTCCTTCGGCCACCGATTGTGAAGGATCTGTGTGACTAGTAACAACTTGACCTAACTCTTCGATAAAGAGATAATTGACATGCTGTGGTGTGTAGATTTCAATTTCCTCGGTATTCAAAAGTTCCTCACAGCAACCTAACACGGCATGCCCTGCTTCCAGAATTTCTGAGCTGAGGTTTCTTTGCACGATAACCTCGCCATATTCAACAGAGCTCCTCAGCTGAGTAGCGAACAACTGAAAGTTTTCCAGGCTATTTGCATGATAACGCTTTTGTTTTTCTTTAATTTCTGCTAACTCTTTCTTTATGTCAGTTTCATGTTCCTTCGCACTACGAATAATTTCTTCCACAAATTCTGTCGCCTTCTTTTCAGCAACGGAGATTTCTTCTTCCCTTTTTTTTATCAGTTCTGATTGTTCCTTCATCTTTGTTTCAACAACGACCAATTTTGCCTTAGCTCTCTCAAAACTTTCCGTCATCTGCATTTTTCGTTCTTCAGCAGCTTGCTGTATGTCTTTCTTGTTATGACCGTTATGACGTGTTTGTCCACACTTGAGGCAAATACAAACTTCGCATTCTTGACAATAATATTCCACTACCTCATTTTCGTGATATTTTTCTTTACACATCACGGGTCTATTTATCATTTCTTTGGGCTTTGAGCATTTTCCTTAAAAGGAAGTTGACAAAATATGATGTGTGATTAGTGAACATCTAGTTACAACAATCTGATAATTTACGTGAATACTGGCTTCTCGATCGGGCTGATAACGGAGTATACGTAACAATCGTTCTGTGGTTGCTGAACTTCCACCAATGGCTACGCCCAAATATATAGATTTCGACAAGCCCAAAACCAGAGCTGGCCATTTATCTATTTTTTATCGATGTTTCCATTCTGGTAAAAAAGCGGCCTAAATATTAAAAGTACGGTGGCCCACATGTGCAAGATGAATATTTTACGTCACAACAAAATATTCTTAAAGCACAACAAATTATCCTGAGGCAGAACAAATTATGTTCAGGACAGAAAAAATATTCATCTTGAGGCAGAACAATGTAAACTCACGGCAATATAAAATAAACTCATAGCAAAACAATATTAACAATATAAAGCAACCAACGGTAGAAGAAAATCAACCCACGACAAATAAAATCAACTAACGGCAAAAAAGTTAACTCAAGAGAAAGGAATTCTAAGGGGACAGACCACGGACACAATAGAAGCTCCTGTAGTGTCCAATTGCCGTAACCGTTCATCAGTTATATGCCTAAAAGACCTGGAAATTCCGCAATTAGTTTCGGCTCCATTACAGTGCGGCTACTGTAACTGGGGTCACCCAAACAAACTTAACCAATCACAAAGCAGAACAGGAACAATAGATTTCAACATTTGTACTTTGGCCAATGAAATGAGTACAGAACAATGAAATTCCAAATTACCACAATTTGAACTGAAGGCCTTATAGAACCCACTAACGATGTAGATTTAAAACAACCTACGCTCACTGGTAGCGGCGCTTTAGTGATACTGAAGTGTACAGAAGTCTTGTTATTGTATAAAACAAATACATTTCATTTTGCCTAGTGCATCTGTTCAGTTATAGATCACAGAAGACGTCAAAATGTGGTAAGAACATCAGTGACCTACTCGCCTAGCGGCTCGTGGGCCACTTTTTTTTCTTACCACATTTTGACGTCATCTGTAATCTACAACTGAACAGACGCACGCCAAAATGAAATGTATTTGTTTAATAGATAAAATTTACGTGGTTTATTATTAGGAAGTAAAAGAAACTTTACACGGGAGCCCCGATCGAAGAAATCATTTTACTCAGTATTATAGCACAGGTTAGCCAAAATTTTATATTTAGAAACGACTGAAAATAAATAAAATGATCCGAAATTATTATTGTTTTATAAGGCTTGTGTTACATTTCCGCGCTATTTGTGTTCTATCTAAAATTAACATATTTCTAAAATCGCCCCCCCCCCCCCCCCCCCCCAACCTTTATAAAGCGTAGCGCCTTTGAGTCAATTGATTTGGATGTGAGCAAAAGAAGAACTGTAACCTAAGATTAATCTGAAGCCAGTGCTTTCCTCTTCTAGCATAACGATGAGATTCATGCTGGATATTTACAGCTATTTCGAGAAAGGTTGTCGGAAAAAAAGCATCAAAGTGCACGCGACAAGACCGAAAGGTGGTCTGGGTATTCACTGCAATTTTGCATATTGGCCTAGAGGAAATTTACAAGTTTGTATTTTTGCACGTGGAGAAATAGAGATTATTCCATGGAAAATGCGCATACGATTTTTATTCACGAGTGAATAAAAAATCGTACAAAGCATTTTCCATGGTGTAATTTGTTTATTTTATAGATACTGAGATTTTTGAAAAGCCAAATTTTGTCAATCTTACGCACGTGTTTAGGGAACCCATTCAACTGCAATGTATGCGTGTAAAACTAGAATAACTATTAAAAACATCAGTTTCTCTTTCAAAATCAAATATTTAATGAAATATTTATATAAAACGATATACGCTGAATATAACACAATGACAACGCAAGCGAACTATTGCCAAATCAGCCCAATACAACAAAGTCAAGAAAACTGTATGCAAAAGCCTACAGTGTCTTAGTCATCATCTGAATCGCTAGAGACTCTGATTCTTTTCCATTGTCGCTTTTCCGAGGGAGGAGGAAGCGGTGGCGATTGATTCACAGTGTTGATGGTCACAGAAAACTGTCCTCCATGAATGACTGCACCCGAGAATAAGACCATAGACTGATGGCCAGGGTTACTGAAGCGACAGGCTCCTTCTGGTCGAAATACAGCTGAAGTTGACGGAGTTACAGTCGGAGTGAATGGAGTGATGCTTGAACACTCACTGGAAATGTGATGCTAACTGGATAGGACTTTCTTTTAATTAAGGTGCCTTTCAAAACTCGCTACCATGACTCGGAGCGACGACGGCTCGTATTCTTGCCCTTCTTTTGTGCGGACGCTTAATATGAATTCGCTGAGAAGTTCATTCAACTCAACAGGAGGAATTTCTGCTATCTCGCGTGTTTCTCCTTTTGTTTGAAGGAATACTGTCAACAAAGCTAAGCAACGTCTCGTTTTGTTTTTTTCACCGTGTTGGGGTTTTCATGCTCTTCAATAAACGACTCAATTGTGTCGTCCAAAGACACAAACCTTGAAGCAGTTGCCTCCGCCATGTCGCCGAGGCGAAAATGGACGACAATCGAAATCGCGATGCGATTTTGTTCACTAGTGAGGTTTTCGTCGTTCGCGTTTGTGATTGGACGAACGACGTTTTTTCACTAGTGAGTTTTCATCGTCCCCGTTTCCTATTGGCTAATGCATTTTACGTATCATTTTTACGTAATCTTTTTTTCGCGAGGAAATCTCTGTATCTATGATATAATTTGTTTTTCCTCTCAGGAGGCCTATATCTGTAGCTTTACTTTTACTGTCGCAAGACTTTGAGTGAGGAAAATTCTTCTAAACTTTAGAGCGGCTAAACGAACCTTGTTTCTACATGTCTGAAAGGAAAGAAAACCTGAAATTCGCGCTTATTTTGTTGTTATATCTCATTAGTATTCAACACGTGCAGTAGCTCAATACGTCTAACCATACTACCTTTCGGGGTTGGCTTGTGCAGTTTTGTGCTTTTTTTCCGACAACGTTTCTCGAAATAGCTGCATACCCATAATGGCTATTATCAGAGGTCCATAACAGACTTCTGCTATTATGCTTAAAATTTGGGTGATTCACAGTTAGTATAAATCGACAAATTTACATTACCCAAGAGCCAGCATTCTCAAACTCATATATAATTCATCAAGTTAAAAAAAAGAAAATCATAACCGTGAAGGAGGTTTGGATACCCGGTCTAAAAGAGCATAGATTATACGATTTTATTTCTCCGTTTACTCCTTAGCTTTTGTTTCGATTGAGAAGACATATCAAGCACTCGAGACAGTGTTTCATCGGCTATCCAAACATTTCAAATTTCGTCAAAAATACTCCGCTGCCAGTCGTATTTTCAACTCTCTTCTCGGTGTTTGGATATCCCGATGAAACACTGTCTCTCGTGTTTGATATATTACATGAAAACTTACCTCCATTAACCATCGGGTGTTCAGGAGGATAGATTCCTGTTTTTAAATCGTCTAGCTTTTTCATAATTTCATTCAGCTGATCTTTTACGTTGTCTTCATCCTTCTTCCATTGGCTGAGAAGTTCTTTGTAGTGATCTTCAATTTCAGGATCCATGCATTCAGTTTCCAGATTGTCGATAGCTGCTCTGTACTGAACTCCTCCCAGTCTCACAAGAGTGTCCCGGATGTCTTGCCAGTATGTGTTGAACGTTGCTTCAGCAATCGAAGCGTGCTCGGCATGAGCGTACACGGTGTTTCTAAAATACTTAACACGAGCAATATCTGCCTCATGACTAACGTCTGTTACAGCAGGAAGTGTGTCCCAGCCAGTTGCGGGAGAAGGTAAGCCACAGATGTTCCGCAACAAAACCACCAAAAGAGTTGTATCAAAGTCTCTTGAAGACACCGAAGTAGGGATAGCAGGAAAGAGTTTTCCCCATTGTGTTGGATTGATAATTTTCCTTGTTCTAAGAGACTGTAACGTGGCTTTATTTCCCAACAAAACTGTGTGAAGAGTTGCTGGTGGGTGAATGGCATCGAATGTGTCTCTGAGAGCCTGAGTACCAACATCAACCAGCAGACGACACAAGCGAGCGTAGTTTGTTTTCTCCTTGTTGGAGGAACCTGTTGGCGCTGGACTAGCCATGGACATGTCCTGTTATTTTTTTGACATTAAATAATAGTAATTCAATTAAATAGTGATATGTGATGAGCCCAAATAACGGCTGCGAATGAGACAACGATAAAGCTTATTCGCAGCCGTTATTTGGGCTCGTCACATATCAGCTAACTGTGTATTTTAAGTTTTTATTCTCGTTCTCAGGGTCTCTCCTCTTTCTGCTTCAGCGGACGGGAAGAGACACCATGGAGAGGAAATTGTCGAATTTAATGCATTAATATTCACAATTCAATATTTTTATTTGTTACGGTTCACCAAATAATTTTCCTTCCTCGGAAAACACAATTCGTTTAATAACTTTTACTAAAGTTGCCGAAATTCTTCAACGACGAGAAACTGCAGACAAAACGCATAAATGGGAGGATCAACTCGAAAGTGCCACCAAAAGAATATAAAGAGTACATGTAGATTAGCACAGACAAGATTCGTCAAATCATTATACAATAAGCTGATCAGTAGCGCTCATTGAATAATGCAACGCCAGGACACGGACAAAACAGAAGCTACCAGAATTCAGCAATAGTCAACAATTTTCGACAAATACAACAAACAACTGCTATTCAGAACTTGATAAGACGATTAGTTAAAATTTATTGCAATTGGAAAGCGTATATTTCCCTTCTATATACTCCCTTTCTATATATATAAGAAGTGACGTTTGGTAAGGCAGTGTTATTCAACGAAACGCCTGACAACTGACACGGACCGACTGATTTACACACTCAGGTGAGAAACAGAACAATGTCAGTTAGCCGGTGATCACACTGTATCTCTAAAGAGTAAACACCAAGCAAGAAAAAAAATCAAACCTGTAATGTCACAAGTGTGAAGAAAAGATCGGCCGCGTCAGTACTCAACTGAAGCGGAAGTCGTGTAGCTGAGAGAGCTTTCCAGACGCCGAATGAAGGAGACTGAGAAAACAGCAGCTCGCTTTAGTCTCATATAAATGATCAAAACCATTAATTGCCTGAAGTTCTGTTTATGAAAGTTTGGTGATTGCTAGGGACTAGATTAACTTTAGGCGTCTATTCTTCAAATATGACTCATGGAGTTTGTAAACTGCGGCTACGGTTGATAATCGCATTGACAAGGATTTCTTTCCTGGGTACTGTGTATAGTTGATGGGTAAAGATCATTTTTTTATGAGACGAAGAAGTAAAGATAGAGCGAAGGTGGAGTTTACAATGCGAAAGGTTCAGAGCAAGAAAAAATAGGAAATAAAACAAAATAATATACCTTTCCAGCAGAAATAGTGCTTCAGGTTTAGTCTGCTCCTCCCACCCCTCTCTTCTTAATTTTGAATCACAACAGTCATGCATATGAAGTCCTTGGAGCAGAACCGCCAACAATTCAAGCTGTCATCAAATGTAATGCTGCATGCGGCACAGGGTGAAGCCAGGTGGATCGTGGGCGGTCACTCGACACTAGACTCGTACTTTATAGAAATGGCACTTCATCTGTAGAAGCTGTTGTTCAAGTTGCGTTCGACTAAGGTGAACGCATAACAATTTTGTCGGTGTCTCCAAGACAGGCGCTGGACGCCGGATCGGGCGGTGCGCGTTCGAGCCCTCGCCGGGGCACTGCGTTGTGTTCTTGGGCAAGATACTTTACTCTCATAGTGCCTCTCTCCACCCAGGTGTATAAATGGGTACCGGCAAATTTACTGCTGGGGGTAACCCTGCGATGGGCTAGCATCCCATCCAGGGGGGAGTAGAAATACTCATTCACGAAATACTCATTCACGACATAAACAAAACCGATGAACAGACTGCAAACAGAACGACTTAATTTGACTAACAATAGACGGATCGAAACTGACCAATTACTGTTGACCAAAAACAGCCAATAATATCACGGCTAAACTGACCAATCACCTTCAACGGCCCAGACTTATGACATCATCGACTGACAACAACTTTTCATTTGACTCTGAAGATGCCTTCCGCAAAGGTTGCCGAAACGTCAGTCTCCAAGAACAGTTCTTTTCAGAACTACTCTCACCCGGACGATCACACTATACGAACTAATGTGAACGTCTGTTCCCCCCTCTCCCCGCCCCATAAGCATCTTTTTGTAGTTTGTTTGTGCCCTGATTTCTGTGCACGCACTGTATGGACTTTCTAAATAGGTTTGTGTTCAGCAGTGCCTCCCGATCACCCAGAAAAACAAATAAACAAAATCATCACGGCTCGCGGCTTCGCTGTACGCCGTTGGAACCGTCGCTTTGGCGACGACTTCTCGCGCCATAAAAAGTTACAGAAATTTGGAAAGACTGTAGTCGCAGTCTTGCAGTAGCTTGCAGTCAAATGAGGTTGAACATCGACAAAGGTGACATATTCCCTTTGGAACTTCCTTCAGACTTTACTTCTCGACATTTTTACGCCTGCTACTGAGTTTATACTGATTATCCAGTAAAAACGGATTGTGTAGGGCTTACGTGATCGTGTGGTACTTAAGTTTCTGTAATGATAATAATAAAGTTTCTTCACTGAGAATACCTAGTCTCTGAGTTTCTTAGTGTTTTTTTGAACCTGTATTCTCATAAATATCTATCGAGACATCACGATAACTGGAGACCGACTAGAAAAATTAACTTCGGGTTATTTCAGTCTCCAGACTCATATCTCATATTGTCAATTTTTTCTGTTTATAAGATAGAATAAAGCTACTAGCATCATTATCATCATCATCATCATTATTATTATCATTATTATTATTATTATTATTATTATTATTATTATTATTATTATTATTATTATTATTATTATTATTATAACTGCTATAGTGAATTGTTAAGACTAAGACAACCAGTTTGAAGACGACAAGTTCACAATAAGTTATCCGTCAGAACATTTTTGTTGTTAAAGTATTCTGTGTCAGCAAGGACTAAGGACCACGACTGCAAACAATGTCAGAAAGACATTTGCTGTTGGTTTATACATTTCCGCCTTGTTGGTTTAATCAGGTACTCACTGCCTGAATAAACAACAGACTTGGTCTACGAAAACCTCTCGAATTCATAAAACTAAATTATCCCGACCAATTCTCCTGGGCCGGGTTGTTCGAAAGCCGATTAACACTAACCCAGGATTTAAAGTTAATCGAGAATTCAATTTCTCTTGTATAAAAGTGTTTTTATTCCCTATGTTTTGTGAAGATTGAGATTAGTCGACGCCAAAACTGGAGGACAGAAAATATAAACAGAAAACCTCACTGAGAAGTTAAACATGAAAACTGAAATAAAAATTCACGCTTATCCTGGATTATTTTAATCGCGCTTGAACAACCCGGTCCTGGTTGATAAGCCCATTGTGTAAACAACTTGTTTTTGAGTTGCTTTGAATCAACTGAGTAAATTCTATTAATAGTTACATAAAATACGCCAATGTTATTCAATTTGACGACCGACAGTCTTGGGAGATAAGGTGCATTGTTATAGTTCCGACTAAATTCGAAAACAAAAACGTTGTCTTATCTTGGGGTACTGGCTAAATTGCTTTTTTCCTTCAACTTCCTCACAACGAAGCAGTGTTTATAATTTTCGCAAAAACATAGTCGAACATTAAGTTGCAGTATAGTGTTACTAAAGGAATGATGCACGTGTGATATCCATGCATTTACTGCCAAATAGTAAAATGTTGTCTTATCTTGCAGTACTGGCTAAATTTTAACTGTTTTTTTCCTTCAACTTCCTCGCTACAAAGAAGTGTTTATAATTTTCGCAAAATATAAAAACACCCCGAGCAACACTGCAGGAACAAGCAAATTCGGTGAAATGTCTTAACAGTACTGTTATAATTGTTTAGGAATGTACCAGAAACTACAATCCTAGACAAAACCTGCCGAATTAAATCTAAATTCTCGCCAATTTTCAGATAAGGTTTCTTTATAATATACAAGGAAAAATAATCATCCTCCCTCTCCTCCCTTTGCTCAGTGTTGTCACCTTTTGCTCAGAAACAACAACCACAAAAACGCCGAGAGGGGGGAGGGGGAAACACTGAGAGGGGGAGGGGGAGGGGGACGGAAGGGAGCTCCATCTGTTTCCATCGTTATGGCCACTGATACGCTATTGCTTGTTATCTCAACAGTTTCGTCCGGGATTGTTAGGAGGACACATTTTATTGGAAAATACGGATACAATGCTTGTCTCTATCACAAACCAACAAATCACCATTCTTAGTGACAGCGACACACCAGGGATCGTCCATCCGGTCATTAACTGAGTCCTGAACTGAGTTCATGAAATCTCCATTCAGTCTGAAAATTTGCAGCCTTTTGTTGTGACTGTCGCACACGACAAGATTGTTAAACTTGTCAACTGTGAGTCCAGCGGCAAACTTGAACTGTCCGTCACCAGACCCCTCCCTGCCAATATCATAAAGAAACTCTCCTTCCTTGTCAAATACTTTAACGCAATGAGCTCGGTAATAGCACACAAAAAACTTCTCTTCATGATAAATAGCAAACCAGGGACCCTCATCACTGCTTGGAGCACTAAAGCACTGTAGTAGCCTTGTACCGTCAGGGGAGAGGACCTTGACTGTCTTGTCACCCAAGTCACACACCACCATACAGTCATCGCTTCTAACAAACACGCTCGATGGACGTTTAATCAGGTTCTCGCATATGTGCCTTATAAAATGACCATCGTCACCAAACACGGACAGATTACGTGGTTGTGGAAATTCTCCATGAGTGACTATGACGTCACCAGATGCTGTGAATGCCACTGATGTTGGTTCACTGATTCTCTTGGAACCAGCCTCCTTGTTTCCTATCGTTCTCAGATATTTCCACTCAGAATCAAACAGCAGAACTCGCTTATTGTTGTAATCTGCTACGGCAATGTTCCCAGTTTTTTCACTCGTTGCAATGCTCTGAGGCGTGCTAAACTCTTCTTGTCGTTGTCCACGCTTGAAAGAGTAGAGAGGACTGAGAGCTTTGTACTGATGTGGAGTCACCTGAACACTCCAGGGGCTACCACTCAGCGGCGTTCCATTAACATCGACTACAATGTCATGTAAACCAACAGTCTTTGGTTTGTAACGCACTGTGTAAATGCCATCTTTACGATCTTCACTATTGATCTTTGTTTTGTCTTCTCTTTTTGGAGTGCAGACATTCACGATGACTTGGTCCTCTTTACCATAATGCTGATTTCCTTCTGAATCTCGTGTAGTGATTGTAAAGGTGGTTTCAGCGCCCAGTTCCGTTTTATTCAAACCATTTCCTTTGGTCACAGATTGTGAAGGATCAGTGTGACTAGCAACAACTTGACCTGGAACCAGGCACCTAACAGCATTCATAGATTCTTTATTTAAAAGATAAGTCACATGTTGTGGGTGATGAATTTTGATTTCCTGGGTATTCAGAAGCTCTTCACAGTGACAAAGTACAGCATGCCCTGATTGCAGAATTTCAGCGCCAACGTTTCTCTCTACGATACCTTCTCCACATTCAACAGAACTTTTTAGTCGCGTAGCGAACACCTGAAACATTTCCATTTTAGTTTCGTGATCTTTTTGTTCGGCTTCTCTAATTTCTGCTAACTCTTTCTTGATGGCCATTTCATGTTCTCTCGCAACTCGAATAACTTCTTCCACAGTTTCCGTCGCCTTCTTTTCAGCAGCGGATATTTCTTCTTCGCTTTTCTTCATCAATTCCACTTGCTGCGTTATCTTTGCTTCAACAGCGACAACTGTTGCCTTGGCTTTTTCAAAGACATTCGTCATTTCTGTCTTTCGGCCTTCAGCAGCTTGCTGTATGTCCTTCTTATCATGTTGATTATGAATCATTACACTGCACTTGTGGCAAATACAAACTCTACATTCTTGGCAATAATACTCCACTGCTTCATTCTCGTGATATTTCTCTTTGCACATCACGGGTCCGTGTGTCATTTCTTTAAGCCCCAAGCATTTTCCTGAAAAAAAAACCGAAGTCGGCCATGATGTGTGAATCGTCAGTTACGTGATTTGTATTTAACGTTTTTGTCCTGGATGATCCCCGTTACAAGCCATCCTTTAATTCACCATAACTAAAGAATGAACGCAAGCATCAGACCCGGCAAAGGGGGGGGGGGGGGGGGGGGGAGGGGTGGTTACTCAACAAAGTTTTCTAAAGGGAGGCTCCGCCACCCGCCGCGGAAAGGTATCCTTTTGCATTCCATAGAAAATAGTACCCTATCCATACACCTACAGCAGAAATGCTGCATCCCCTTTCCGAAACTTTTCACTGGAGTAACTTGGTAAAATACTTCGATGAATCTGCCATTACGTGAAATTTTGAAAAGCCAATTACAGCTTTTCCTTACCTTTTTATACTTTACTCCGTTAAATCCCTACCCTTTTATATACTCCCTCCAGCCAGAAAAAAGGTACTCTTTTACACTCGCACCGCGAACGCGCATTGGTGTGCCCATCATAATGTATTGTGAACTACTGATGTATAACGATTGACTTTAGCAAGATATCAGTAACGCGGCAGCAATCACAAGGATTGGTTATACTATACTTGCAAAATATAAATACTTAAATAACGGAGATAAACAGTGGTTTAGCATATAGCAAAAATTCAACAAAGGCATCTATATCCATGTTCACAGCCAAAATTCCACAATAGTTCAAATGCTTTTTAAATCCACCTGCACATCTTGACAGTGCCAATTCTTAGAATAAATCACTTTAACATATTGACTGAAAAATACCGTTGGTGATATAAGCACCCAACTCAGCTTTTCTTCTGTCACTTTATTCAGGTTAACCGTTTATTTAGTAAAAACACTAACCTTCCCCAATCATTGCCTTCTTAGTGGAGTCGTTTTCTGCCTTTAAATCGTCAAGCTTTTTCATAATTTCGCTCAGTGTCTCTTTCACGTTGTCCTCATCCTTCTTCCATTGGCTGAGAAGTTCTTTGTAGTGATCTTCAATTTCAGGATCCATGCACTCAGTTTCCAGATTGTCGATAGCTGCTCTGTACTGAACTCCTCCCAGTCTTACCAGAGTGTCCCGGATGTCTTGCCAGTATGTGTTGAACGTTGCGTCATCAATCGAAGCGTGCTCGGCATGAGCGAACACGGTGTTTCTAAAATACTTAACACGAGCAATGTCTGCTTCGCGACTAACGTCTGTTGCAGCAGGAAGTGTGTCCCAGCCAGTTACTGGAGAAGGTAAACCACATATGTTTCGCAACAATACCATTAAAAGAGTGATGTCAAAGTCTCTTGAAGACACTGAATTAGGGATGGCAGGAAACAGTTTTCCCCATTGCGTTGGATTAATAATTTTCCTTTTTCTGAGAGACTGCAACGTGGTTTTATTTCCCGCCAAAACTGTGTGAAGATTTGCTGGTGGGTGGATGGCATCAAATGTGTCTCTGAGAGCCTGGGTACCAACATCAACCAGCAGACGACACAAGCGAGCGTATTTTGTTGTCTCCTTGGTGGAGGAAGCTGTTGGTGCTGCACTAGCCATGGACTTGTCCTGTCGTGAGTGAAATGTCACTCAGTTATAAGTGCCGTAGCAAGGGTAAAATATGTGGGGGGGGGGGGGGGGGGGCACGCGAGCGCCCGAGCAGCTAGGGGGGTCTGGGGGCATGTCCCCCAGAAAATTTTGAAATCTAGAGGCTTGGAAATGCTATTTCAAGCGTTCTCCAAGAGCTATTTGTGATTTACGCATATCGCGAATTATTTACTTCCTACACTGTCTCAGCAAGCCAATTCACATTGAAGAGAGTATAACACTTGCAACGTCAATTACAAAATAGACTAGGTATAGTTAACACTACAGCTGCCCCCGTGAACAGTCTTGCGATAATTCAGAAGAAAACACTAATTTTTCTCGTGTTCTGCTCACAAAGTATCACTTGTTTCTGGCCTTCTCTTTTTCAAGATCATGGGACGAGAACGTGCCATTATTAAAACAAACTTTTAGTATGAATTGTTGAAGCCAAGTAGATAAGTAAAACAAAGCCAAACTATGAAAAAATTCTGAATGACTAATAACACGTAAATTTAATTACACGAACGCGTCCCCAACTTCCTGACATCATTTTGCTTTTTTTTGCTGTAATGAGTGATCTCAGCGAGGATAAACTTCGGTAATATTCAAATTCAAACGTTTTAAAACTACCAGTTAGGATCAGCTGTTTTCAGATTTTTTGTTTCAATATATTAGGGCTGGGAGCTCAAGCAACAATGACAAACTTGACAGCGGAGCTCGAAACGGATGCCAAAAGATTTCTCACCTCTGTCAATAGAACCGCCAGCCGTGAGATTTGATTACTTCAAGAACTCTTTTGAATTGTCTTTCCTTCTCGACAAGTCTCAGTTACAAATTTTACTTGAATGCCTGAAGACTGATCGAGTCTTTTATATCTTATTTCTACCACTTGAGTTTTTTTGTTTAATGTTATATTACGTTCTTCCTAAAAGCCGAAACCACTGGATCGACAGTGGGCTAGTTATATATGCATGTCTCAAGTGAAAACTTTCTCACTTCTCTGCGAGTTTCAATGCTCGCGGTATCTTTTAAAAACTTTCCTTCTTTAACTCTTATTGAACTTATCGCAGCTGGTAACTTTATATCTTGGTTGTGGCCTGAGTCTTTCAAACCCCTCGTGTAAAGTGTGATTTGTGTCTGACAAATCTCGATTTCGGATGTGAGTCTGTCAATCCTGCGAGCGAACGAGAGCTGCTCGCAACGCGCTAACAAGAGAAATTTCTAGACCAATATATACGTACTATTCTTGGCTTTGATCATATCAATTGCGTAAGTTTCGGCTTCTAGACCTTGTGCAATCAAGAAAGCTCGAAGGAAACTGCAGCAGCCCAACTGCAATCAACGTTTACAAGCGTCGTTTGTTGACTTGTCATTTGTGCACGTGCTCACGTTTTGGTTTGTCATTATCACCCAATCATCGTTTTTCTTGGGTCATCATTGACCAATCACCGTACAGGGAAATTTATCACACCTACCGATACTACTTGCGGGCATTTTATCACACCTACCGATACTACTTGCGGTCCCACTTTGGCCAAGTCGAGATTTTGTCTGGTATATACTATATATATATATTTATACTGTATATACGCGCGGACTACAATGATGCCTCCTCGGGTTTTGGCCTCTGGGCCAAAACCCTGCGGGGGCAAAAACCGACTGTCTCTGTATCTTGAAACCAGCAAATGTTTCACCTTTCAGAGTCATCATAGTAAGTTCGTAGTTATTTAACTGTCTGAGCTGCCCTAGAGGCGAACGTAAAAACGACTTGTTGTGCATCACCCTAGGTACGTTAAAAAATGAAAAGAAGTATAAAATGTTATTGTTTAAAACCTCTAGGGAGATAAAAAATTTATTTTCAACATTTTATACAAGTCTGTTTTTACTTTTTGGAAAAAGAAAAACTGGGGGGGGGGGGGTACGCCCCCCCGGCCCCTCCCCTTGCTATAGTAAGTTGCTATAGTAAGTCTCCGCCTCAAGATATAGAACTGACCATAACTCGGTCTACACAATTATACCAGCGGGGGTATCAGTGAGTGAAATAAACAGACAAGTTTGTAAGCCATTAGTAAGAGCGATTTTTAAACCCGTGAAATAGCAACTACACTGTTGAATACCATTAGACACTGGGTGCTTACCATTTGTCAGAAGGAACCGGATGAGTTGACCATTAAATAATGGTAAGGGTTTTTTTCCAGAATTCGCAAACCAGCCGAAATAGATGGCCCTTACCATTTTTAATTCGGTTTCCTATTATTGTTTTCCATTGACGGGAGACTGGAACTGGGAAACCTTGCAAATGGCAAGGACATTTCCGACGTTCCGCTCCGAGCGGAAAAAGAGGAGTAACTCTGGAGGTAGTCCACAGTTTCCGAACGGATTTTCCGGGAAATAACTATTCCGCGGCATTTGACTTTCAACCGAAATTTCCGGATTTTTTGGCTAAATGGTAAGCACCCACTAATTCCACTGGTTTGTTTTGTTTAGTTAGTAACGCAGTTACTGTTAGATGTTGTTTCATGGGTTAAATAAAATCACTCTATAAGCTGTCGTATTCTTTTCCCTGTTGGATGTAGGGCGGTTAATTTAACTCCAACACAAGAACTGGAAGCTACTTTTAAGCCTTCAAAAAAGCTCTTTTACAAATCAATCTGCGACTGCCAAAAGAGAAAGTACAGCGCCAGAGGTTGTCTGGCTTTCTTGAGCAAGAGAAAAGCCAACACACGCAATTGGAAGATGTCATGAAGTTGTCAAATATAAACTATGTTATATCGATTTCTTGCTTCCAGCGCTCATCAGTGAGCAAATTGAATTGGCCACTTTAGTAAAGATACTACAAAACGTCTGATCAATTTTATTGCCAAAGAAGACGAAATCATTGCAAAGATTAAAATCTCGTTGGGCATATTTTTTAAAATACGTTGGTTGTCCAGCATCGCGTGATGACGTGAGAATGGTTATAAACAGAAAGTTTGCTCTCGTGATTTGTCGAATGTCACGAAACACTCACGCTTTGCGCTTTTAGCTCTTCCCACCCACACCACACACAAGACGCGAAAACGTTCAATGTTACAATTGAGTGAAAACTGTATAAAACAAACTCAACAAATCGACGAAAAAGCAATGTTTGGGTCAAACTAGATCGAGGCAACAAATCAAGCGAAACAGGGAATCAATATTGCCCGGCAAGCTGGCAAGTGACTCAAACAATTAAAATGCTTTCCTGATTGATCTCAAATCAGTCACAAGTTCAAGTGAAAATGCAGTACCCGTACATCAACCGTTTCTTAAAAACTGAGCCTATTTAGGAATATACGAATCAAAATTCTGCAACTGCGCAATCAAATCAGGAATTCAAAAGGCGGCTAGAGATATGATCGGAAAGCGCCTCTGCGTAAAACTAGTGAACGTATTCTTGCCTATCAAGCAAAGGAGTTATAAACATAACGAAACACACAGCATTACAACTGTGAATGATCACGGCGTTTTGGTTAAATAGTAACAGTAAAGGAACAAACCTGTAATCTCACACCTCAACAATGAATATATATGATCCGCAGCGTCACTCAAAGACAGACTTGCATACGGAATTGAAATCCAGTGGAGTTAATAATAGAGTAACAGTGAAGCGGGCGGTGAAGAAGGAATACAAAACCGAGCTTATCACTGTTTTCCGTGAAAGATCTATTTCGATCGTTTTTCCGTTGTTAATTCAGATGACCCGTCTCTGGACGATCGACTGGAAACTTACCAAACATTACTAACATTTGGTAACCGACTGAACCCGAAACAGGAACTTATCACCAGATATGCAATGCAATATTCGCCCGACAAGCGTAAATTCCTGTAGGGTGCAAGGCCATGAGTAGCTCATCCTCGGAGACCCAGGGGCAGTTAGTAGGGGCGAGGGAAAGTCGTAACGGCCAAGAAAAGTAAAGTACGAAACGAGGAGCCCCTGGGGACAGCACAAAATTTTTTTTTGGGATCACTTTCTCGGGGAGCTTGGAAACCACGCTCAATTAGGTAGCCGAGCCTTCTGATCATAATATGAGCCCGTTAGGGACAATCAAGTGTTGTCAGCTGTCTTTTAATACACAAAATGGCGGAGGGTCCCGTTGGGACTGATTAGATTTCGACTGATTATATGAAGATTACGTTCGCTTATGGGGGGGGGGGGGGGGGGGGGGGGGGGTGGTAAGGAAATTACGTTATGCGAGTGGCTTGGGGATTAGTCTATTAAAGATTAACATTTAGCCGAGCCTTCTGATCATACGTTCAGCTGTCTCTGAAGGTTTCGAGCAAAGAAAGATTTGAGGTAAGTGTTTGTTCGTTTCTTCCCTCTGTCTAGTTTTTGTTTTTGTTGTTTAGTCTTTGTAAGATATATATTAAAGCTCTTGAGGGGCAAGTAACGCAAAAATGCAAATTTAATTGGTTTATAATAACCATTGCACGTGTGAGTTTACTATGTACTGTTTAAATATCTGTAAATATTCAACACAATCCTAAACTGCTGTTTGAGGGTTTAAAAATGTCTTTTTCTTTGTGTATTATGTGTTTCATTTGTAATGATATATAACAAAACTTCTCCATTACAAATATTTCAAGGATGCACAAACACACAAAATATTGTATGAAAATCTTTAGGGGGAAACTTGACTCCCATTAATAATTAATTCATAATTATTCATTATTTAAACAATGAAATAAAAATAGATATTAAAATATTAAATCAGTATATGGAATTAAATATTTAGTATTTTGTCATAGGGTTTTTTGTATTAAAATCCCTAATAATAATCTAATCACTTTTATAGCACTATTTACATATTATTTACAACAACAGTAGCTACAGACAATGTCAAATGATGATAGCAAGCTACAAAAGTTGCATGAAACAAAAATAAGTTATATAATCGAAGTCAATCCTTAAAAAATATAGCCTGTGAGAGCAGCTGGTTTTATGCTCTTGTTTCACAGCTCCATTTGGCATAAAGTTATTTTCTCCGTGGGTGAAAGAAGAGCTGGAAAAACCATCTCTCTCCTGCTGGCTATCTCTGTAATTTGACACATAAAACTGGGCAACAAGCACATTCCTTAAAATAATCATTTTAAACTACAGTGGAACCTTTACTTTGGGACACCTCCATTAGCCTTGTGGGACCTCCTTTAAGGGACAGAATTAATGGTTATACAATCTTCGAATCTGTTGCCTCTATTTAAGGAACACCTCTTTTAAGGGGACATTTCTCCTTGTCGTGGATGGAGGTTCCACTTCATGGCATATTATTTGAAAAGTTGATGAAATCCTTCGTTGCAATTTTTTCATAGCCGCCTGATTTTGAGGCACTTACATGTTATATATAATAACCTTGAAATTTTCGCTTTTAAATGATATGGTATACTAATTTCACAACTACCATGCCATAGTTTCCATAGTAGTATTAGAAGTGACATTCTGACATGTGGAACACATTATCTCACTCCGCAGCTCAAAGAAAAAGGATCGCAAAAATGACAGGTCACAGCTGGCTGGGATCAGATTCTCTGTCTGGTACTGATTAGCAGTGTGCCCAAGGACGCGACAAAATTCTTGAAAAAATTCAGCTGCACACTGCTGCTGCCCTTTTTGGAACTGGCTGTTAATCTGTGGCAAGCAGGATACAAAGGTTGCTGGACGCACCACTCCTGGTGCAGTATCATATAGTTTGTGGAAACTCAGTGTGCTACACACCAAGCACTTGTCACCTGAAACCAGTTTTTAAAATGGTATTGTGGTGTGTTAGACAAAATTAATGTTAATCCAATTTACCTACTGAGCAATATCATTATTTTCTTTTACAAAAATAAAATGTCACAATATTGATGTTTGACTCAGCATTTAGAAAAGTAAAATTGCATTTATCACTACTTTTTGTAACAGGTATATTTTTGACAGTGATGTATTAATAAATGAACAGAAGACTACAAAATCAATAACACGTTTGCTTTTCACATTATTCATTGCATTGAAAGTGCAGTCAGTGGCCTACATTTGACTGCATGTTACTCTGTTACAATACAAGTTGGGATACAGCATAAATCAATCCTTTCAAGGTAAGGTAAAGTCTGCATACGAGCCAAGTGGCCCATCAGGCCAGTGCTTATCCCCTTTTTCCGTAGCATGAAGCGACTAGGAGTATTTCTACTCTCCCCTGGATGGGATGCCAGTCCACCGCAGGGTTACCCCCAGCAGTAAATTTGCCGGTACCCATTTATACACCTGGGTGGAGAGAGGCACTATGAGAGTTAAGTGTCTTGCCCAAGAACACAACGCAGTGCCCCAGGGCTCGAACCGGGACCGCCCGATCCGGAGTCCAGCACACTAACCATTAGGCGACCGCTCCTCCCACTAAATCCTTTCAAGAGATTTACAATAATCTTGACGTGTAAAATAGATTGGACTGGTCAGTTATTAATTATTGTATTTGTAATTTTCGAGCAATTTAATGATTATTGTACCAGTGAATCAATAATCCAGTCAAACAGTGCATGTTTTAAACGAGTGTGTAAATAAAATTATTGAATTAAAGATTAATGAGCAAAATGAATATTAAAACTTCAGGGTGACTGACAAATGCAACATAAACAAAGTATTGAGTAACAGGAGAAGGAGATGGATGACAGAAAACATGTCGCATGAGTGGGGGGGGGGGGGGTTAAAAGAGGGAGGGGGCTTATTTATATTTTATGCGTGAAAGGGGGGCTTATTAGAAGGGTGGCTTAAAAGAGGGAGGGGGCCGGTTTGCAAAATAACCTCCCACCCCCCACCCCACCCCTATCACAGTGGTTAACAACACGAATATAGTGTGAGGGAAAATACTTGCACTGGGTCTGGGAAGAAAAACCTTGCATGCATTACAAGTTGGTTTGATAACAACTGTCAGTTTCACCGAAGACTTACATAATAATGAATAATAATTTTAAAAACCTGAAGTCCTCGACGAGTTGCATCTTTTCCGATTATGCTGTAATAGACCCTTTCACGGTTTCTGACGCCATCTTGGTTGGGGGGCAAACACGGCAAAATTTACAGTAAATGTATGGGAAAAATCGGGAGTTTGGCGCTCGATAATTCGAGAAAGGTTGACATTCTGTAATTTCTATGAATTACAAACTTAAAATACTAGCTAAAAGAGTTAACCGATAAAATTTGAGAATTTTACTCTCACTAAGAAAGCCGCAAATTAAAATTTTCATTTTTCATATATTTGTCTGTAAAATGGAACCGCCGTTCGCGGGAAAATTTAGAAGCATTTGTATGAAAAACTAAAAGTAAGATTTCTCGTTTCAAAGTAAACCGATCCCCTTCAAATTTAATCGGTTAACACTTTTAGCTAGTATCTTTAGTTTGCAATTCACAAAAGTTTCAGAATGTCAACGGTCCTCGAATTGTCGGGCATCAAACTCCCGATTTTTCCCATACATTCACTGTAAATTTTGCCGTGTTTGCCCCCCAACCAAGATGGCGTCAGAAACCGTGAAAGGGTCTATCCATAGAGGCCTTTCCAGAAATTGTTCACCGAGAGGAGAGCCTGAAGAACGCTACTTAGATAACAAGTGTTTCCTAGATTTATAATGCCTTTTGAATCCATTTTCTATCTTATAAGTGTTTAAAAAATAGCAAAGGAATCGATCGAGGAGACGCAAAGTACGAAGCTACGAATAATAGATTTGCCGCGAATGTTCACAAAAGGAAGAATTTCCCGCGCAATTACAAAAAATGTTAATCTGTAATAGACTAATCCCCAAGCCACTCGCATAACGTTATTTCCTTACCCCCCCCCCCCCCCCCCCCTTCCCAGCGAACTATACTATAATCAGTCCCAACGGGACCCTCCGCCATTTTGTGTATTAAAAGACAGCTGACAACACTTGATTGTCCCTAACGGGCTCATATTATGATCAGAAGGCTCGGCTACCTAATTGAGCGTGGTTTCCAAGCTCCCCGAGAAAGTGATCCCAAAAAAAATTTTGGCATAGGGTAAAATATGGACTGGACCATTGGACCATTGGACTATTGGACTATTTTTTGGACTATTTCATGGACTAAAGTTTGGACTATTTTTTGAATCTTTTTTAAGGGGTGGGTAGGTAGTTTTGTCAGGGGGTGGTTTATCATTTGTTCTTCCTCAGGGAGGGTAGTTAGGTAGGTAGGAGTTAGGTAGTTTTTGGGGGGGAGGGGTGTGTAGGTAAATTTTGTTAAAATTTGTTATTCTCACTTAGGAAGGGGTGGGTAGGTAGGTAGTTTTGTCAAGGGAGGTGGTTAATCATATGATCCTTCTTAGGGAGGGGAAGGAGGTAATTACAGCACTTGTGTCATAACACATGATAATCCATCTGAAAGCAATGGTCACACAACACATGTACGCATGCGCACAGCCTATTACCCGTGGTCATGGGAGGGGAATGTAAGCAAAAGTTGTCATCTGTGAGGGGAGGAGGTCGTAATTATTACAGAAAAGTTACCAGCATTGGGGAAACTTTTTCTCGATTCTTGTCCGCTCAGTCGCTTATTGACTCGTACCAATGTAACTTGCTGCTTATAATTTGCTAAAATAATGGAACGTTTGCACCAGTCGGCTTCGACTATATATTTCCGTCACAAGAGTTATTTCCATTTCCTTGAACCCTGATTGAGTGTCGAATACTGTCCAGGTATATTTTTTTTTTGGTACAGTGTGTTGTGATTGCAAAAGATTAAAGACATTTTGTTATTGTTCTGTCTGAAAAAACGTAAGGAACATGTTATCAGCCAAGGTGCGTTGGAGCGATAAGAGCTTCTTGGATGAGTGCTTATAGCTGGCTAGCGGCTAGAGAATGACTTTGTAACTGGCCAAAAATGTTTTCTTTTGCGGAGCGCTGTCAGTCAAAACAAGATTAAAGGAAATGGAAATAACTCTTGTGACGGAAATATATAGTAGAAGCCGACTGGTGCAAACGTTCCATTATTTTAGCAAATTATAAGCAGCAAGTTACATTGGTACGAGTCAATAAGCGACTGAGCGGACAAGAATCGAGAAAAAGTTTCCCTAATGCTGGTAACTTTTCTGTAATAATTACGACCTCCTCCCCTCACAGATGACAACTTTTGCTTACATTCCCCTCCCATGACCACGGGTAATAGGCTGTGCGCATGCGTACATGTGTTGTGTGACCATTGCTTTCAGATGGATTATCATGTGTTATGACACAAGTGCTGTAATTACCTCCTTCCCCTCCCTAAGAAGGATCATATGATTAACCACCTCCCTTGACAAAACTACCTACCTACCCACCCCTTCCTAAGTGAGAATAACAAAATTTACCTACCCACCCCTCCCCAAAAAAAACTACCTAATCCTACCTACTTACCCCTCCCTGAGGAAGAACAAATGATAAAGCACCCCCTGACAAAACTACCTACCCACCCCTTAAAAAAGATTAAAAAAATAGTCCAAAATTTAGTCCATGAAATAGTCCAAAAAATTGTCCAATAGTCCAATGGTCCAATGGTCCAGTCCATATTTTACCCTATGCCAAAAATTTTTGCGACCTGGGGACACAGTCTTACCGGACCAGTTCCAAACGGTCGGAGTCGTTCTGGCTTCTGATTGGTGCCACAAAACCTTTGTTTTTTTGTGCCCAATCAGAGAGCAGCAAGACCAGGAGTCGTTTCGTGTGTTCTTACACGGATTGATACAAGAAGGCCAGTTGCTCGCCATGTTTGTTTTTGCTCGAGGAGAAAAATTCTAATCACAGGACAAGATGCAGGGCAAATCGTGCGGCATATCCACAAAAAGCCTCACCGGAAATACGCTGGATCTTCGCAGGTATTGTAAGGGTCGCGTAGATTGCGAGTTTTAAAACACTCACCGATTCACTGATGTCGAGAGACTATAAATTTGCCAGTCGTGAGTACAGTATGTGACTCGATCTGATAACCGTGATCCTTATAATCAGGTACGGATATCTTTCATGTATGTGAAGCAACAACTGTAAATTTAACGTGAAATGAAGTCCTTTGCAAATACCTATTACGAGACCCTTCATAAATATGTCATAAGTTTAATGTAGACTTAACTCACCAACGAAATTGGTAACTTAACATTACTCCTCACGTTCTTTTCATTTCTTGCACCAGTGTCCTATTATATATGTTCAGTTTTAGAGGCCTGGGCCCGGTTGCATTAAGCAACTTAAGATTAAGTGGGATTTTGTCCCAGGGGGGTGGGGGGACTCGCTTAGGGTGTTCTTGACGAGATGTCATTATGTTTAGCCGTCAAGGTCTCATTTAGGGTTGCACATGAAGAAACAACTAAAAAGAAGGAATTTGCAATTCGTTATTTTTAATATGGTCTCTTTTAGGGGTTTGCATTAGCTTCCGCCACGACCAGATTGGTCTCTTTTAGGGTTAAATTCAAAATTTCCGACAAGTATCCCCGTCCCTTCCATATGGGAGTCCCCCCCTGGGGATTTTGTGCAACTGTTCTCTGTATCCCAGAAGATTTGTTCATATTGGCATTGTGATTGCCTTACTCTTTTATTGATCTTTAGCTTATTTATCAATAATAGTGAGCTAGAACTTTTAGAACACAGAGAATGGTTGCAGAAAATCTCACGTATTCTTAGATTGCTTTATGCAACTGGGCCCAGGTTCGAATTCTGCAAAGGGCCTTTTGCATTGTAAACCCTGGCCCGGGTTCAATTGTTCAAAGTATGGAAAACACTATATTCACTTGATAGATCACTATCCAAAGCACTGAATGTTTGTATCTAAACACTTCATTTGTTAATTTCAAATCTATTTCCCAGTATCGGAGAGTAATTAAAATCCAAATTTTCCCTGGGGAACATGTCATGGACCCCCTACTCAGCTCACGCTTAATATGTGCTTGCATCTAAGCACCCCTCCCCCTTCCCCTCACTCAAAATCTTGTTGTGCAGGCCCTGTCCCTTAATTCCATTATTTCCAGGTATTTTGAGTCACTCAGGCAAGATGTTGACCAATTCCCATAAAACAGTAGAAACTGATCTGGATTCACGACTGATCTAGTGGGTAGCAGTTAGTTTTGTCAACATCTATTCACTGGATAGTGATTTATCTGGGTCCAGTTGTTCAAAGGGTGAATAACTGTCCACTGGATAAATCACTATCCAGCAGATAAGTGCTGACAGAATAAACTACACCATCCACTGGATAGCGAGTTACCCCATGGATGGCACTTTCCACCCTTTGAACAACTAGGTCCTGGACATTGGTCATAAGGGGAAGGGAGTGCTTAGTTATTTGGCCTTAACAGGAATGTTACACTGAGCAGTGGTTTTCAAGGTCTTTCAACTTGAATAGGGAAACCAAAAAGGTATACAAATTATTTCACTTTTTAGTGTCTTAAACAGAGCAGAGCAGAGAGATGCACACAACTGTGTAGATACAGGGTCCTGTAGGTCAACAAGGACCTCATAGCCAGTTTATTACAGTTTATTTTATTTTTTTTTATTGCAAAACTGCCATCAACTTATCAGTGTAGGCTTAATTACAATGTATAATACTCACTATCATGATTAAAGATTGAATTTCATAAAAGTAACTAAGTACAACACCAGATACAAAAACTCAAAACAGCTTTGCGGAAAAAGGAAACGTATACCAGCTGCAGTGCCATAACTCTGGGGGCAAAGGTACAAATGCAAACACTTGATCAAGTTTGGGAGAACTTGGAAAGCAACCATTCACCCAGATCCTAACTCCTCACCCAAACCCCAACCCTTTACCCAAACCCTTGATACTCAAATCCTAATCCTGACCCAAACCCGTACCCCCTTAATACCCAACCGTAATTAACCACTACCCAATCCCTTTACCCATCCCCACAATCCAGAATACCCAACCCAAACCCCAACCCTTGACACCAAAACCCAGCTAATCCCCAACACCCAAAACCTAACCGTAACCCCTCTTTGAGCAATACCCAAACCCAAGACCCTCCCCCCCCCCCCCCCCCCGGCCAATGTCCAAATCCTGATCCTAAACCCTCGATACCCAAACCCTAACCCAAATCCCAACCCAAACCATAACCTCAACACCCAAACTTCTGACCCAAACTGTAGTGTTAACCTTGACACTAAGCTTTTAAGTTCTCCCAAATTCACTTTTGTGTTTGTATCTATCAATAAAAACATGCACAAAAACAATTTACACTTCTTAATACACAACAACTTTTCTACAAATCAATTATAATTGCGTGTGAACTCAAATCAATGTATCAACATACAAAAACATACTGTGACTAAAAGAGATGGGTAACTCAGTCATGGTGCATACTGCCATTAGAATAAAGGCCGAAAAAAACCTGAATGTATAGAAAGAAAACCTATTCTACTATATGAAGCCTTACAAATTCTTAATAAAATAAAAAACAAATAGTAGAATTGAGATACTGCTCAAAGATATATCTCTTCTAAAAGCAACCTTAGAAATTTTACAACATTATAAGTAAATTGATTCAGGCCTGGAAAGCCATGCTATAATTTTCAATGTTGCCCATCAGAACTCCACTTCAGAACTAATTCACTTGGCCAGTTGTTCACACTAGAATATGAACTAGTATAACTAAAGCTACATATTTGATTAAATGCCATCTTCCACACATTGATAAAACTTGAGCTAGAATCAATCTAGGCCAAATTTTAAAACTGGAGAAATTTTCAAGGTTTTTTTCATTACATTAAAACATAATGTGCACTTGGTCTCAAAGTTGTTTTTCTGTATTTCTTTTTTGGTTTATCTGAACTAAGGAACACCAAGAACTCTCCAGATATTAGTTAGTTATGCATAAGTTGCTGTTTGGGGTTATTTGTTAGGATTAAATCAGCTTAGGAGGCAAACATCAAGGAGAACTCATGGTGTCCCAGTTCAGAATTTAATACTGCTAGAACAATTTATTGAAACTGATTTTATTTGATGTGGCAGTTGGATGTGGAAGTGGCAGTAGTTTTGTGATTTTAAAAGAAATAATTTTTTTATTTTAAATTCAAAACTGTCTGACAAGAGAATTCAAGGTAACCCACAATTTGTTTCAGTATTGCCCTGGTTTAATTTGGCTATAAGATTGTAGGAAATTTTTTTTCACTGTACATTCCAATTCCATCACATACATGGGCTTACTCTCAATCATTAACATTAAGTGAAATTTCTAAATAGCAGCATATTCAAGCATAATTTTCACATACTACTTTTTAGCTATATTATATGTAGACAATATAGCTTAAAAGATATTAAATTAAAAAAATATAGTAGATTTCAATGCAAGCTATTAAATTTCTAAATGCTATTCCAACTATGATTTAAAAATTTAAATAGTTTGCAAGTTCTACATAAATTGAAGTTATTATTTTCTAAATAATAGCATTCAAGCTATTATTTGTTGAATAATAATAACTTTCCCGCCTGAAGGATGTTATTTAGGAGTTTCATTTGATGTAATATGATGAGAGTCTGCCAATATGTGATGGTCTATTGAAAAATAGATAACATAACACCAGATCCCGTAGTCATACAGGGACAACACTGAAACATTTTGCTGACCTTGACTTCTTCTGGGAACAAAAAAGTAATTAAGCAAATTCATTCAAAGTCCTAAAATCTGAAAAGTTCACTAGTCATTCATTCATGCATCCAACATATTAATAAATTTTAATACAATCCTATGAAACATTTTATATTGTCTTTTTTCTCTGTTAACATTTTTAAATGTCACAACTCTGATTTTAATGTGATCATCACACCAGACGGAGCCAATGATCTTGCCTTTCACTGTTCAGCATTATCAGCTGTGGTCACCGGCTGAAAACAAATTAATGAGTCAGGAAACAAGTTTAAGCAATATAATGGACCTCTGCACTGACTGCTGGAGCAGTGTCATATTCATGTGTAATGGGGTAGCTTCAAGTTCAAGTATTAGACTAGTACTTTTCTCATTTAAACAAACAAGAGCTGATCATGAAGCAATCACATTTTTAACATAAAACCAACTTTTATGGTCTTGTTTATGGCTCATTTTCATTCCCACCAGTGAACTTGAAAGCTCTCATTTTTAGCAAATGTGAGAAGTGTCATCCCTAATATAATTGCCTATGTTATTAAAATTACTGACAAATGACTTTTACGGTGCTGTACACACTGTAATGTTGCCACTACAGAGAGGTTTGTAATAAATTTTGACAACTGTCTGATTGCTTTTGTTTGAACTGCTGGCCAATTCAAATGCAAGAACTGTGACAGGTGGAGTTGTCAAACTCACTCCACCCTTAGACAGCTATCAGCCATGCCTTACCGGTGTCCGACTTTTGCAGACTGCAGGCTATACGATTGCTTTTGCAGAGCAAAATACTGGTAGTATTTAGTATTTGACAGTAGCCAAAGAACAGCTAACCGCAAGCAGGCTTCAGCAAAGGCTAACCGCAAGCAAACGGCAGTGAAAACTAACTCAGCAAGCAGTCTGCATCTGCACTTCTTGCATTTTGATTGGCATTGTGAAACAGAAGTCATGGATCAGGAAGTTGCAAAAACGACAGCAAAAATCTGTCCAAAATTAACAAACAACTTTGTCAAGTAGCAACAGTATGGTACACAATCACAGGCTGCAATGCAAGTTATTAAATAGTCATGAAATTTTCTTACCTTGATAGATGAAGCCAACGTTTGTGCATCTGACTCAGCTGTCATGTTCAAACTTCTTTGCAGAGATGGTGATGGCAACCTGTTCTTGAGAGCATGCAGCTTTGTGACAGGTACATGTACGTACTGTAAGATGAGGATCTTAGTCATGATGCAGACATCTCAGACACTGTAAACATCCTAATTAAAGAGAGTAGTTAGAAAACACTATCAGAACAGTCAGTTTCATCCAGACACCTTGCAACCTCACTACACTTCTAGGGGGCTAAACTAGAGGTCACAGGTCACAAATTAACATGTGGAGGGTATATGTACTAAACCAGAACAAAAAACAAAACTTGCTTGCTAATTTTACCCCGCTTGCTTGTGACCTGTGACCTGTATTTTAGCCCTGCCGCTAAAATTCTCTTCATATTTAAGGAGTTAAATTAATTATCCCCACAAGTATGAGCTCAAAATCCCTTCCCATCTTCTACCCTCTCAGCCCAGCAGATGGTGGATTAATAACACAACAGCTGTGACTGATAGTAATAATTAATACTCAGTCGGAAGAAGGGACACTGTCACAGATATTTTTTGGCTTTTTCAGTAAAACAGCACCAAAATTACGACTAGTAAGTACTTTCAACCATGCAGGAAATGCTCCTAGAATGTAAAAGGAAGGATATTTAGCAAATTGTTTAAAAAGGGTGGCTGTAAATAGTTTTCATCAATTTTTCCAAACCAGAAGGACAGAACTTGAAAAAGTCAGGCTGACTTTTTCAAGTTGAGATCAAAAGTTCCCAATGGTACAGTGATATCACTATATTAATTTTCAGTACACTGGCATCATAATTTTAAGAATGTGACCACTGTTAATAGGTTTCCAATGGTATAAACATGTTTTTGGGCTGCTGAATTTTTGAAGTTATGCTTGTGACTGTGTCACTTTAATTTAGCACTTAAAAGTGCTAAATTGCTCCATGCTTGGCTGTATCAAATGCTCAATTCCAAATTAAACTAAACTGATCTACATGTCAAACAAAAAAATTGGTTGATTAAAACATATCAGCAAAACTTCAACAACAGTTTCATGGTTTGCTTACCAACATACTTAACCTGGTCAAGTATGAAATATCATATTGACTTAATATTAAGAAATAAAAAACGCGCCTGAGTGCATTGTTGAGTTATATAAGCACGCGGGAATTTTTAAGAACACGAGAGAAGTGCATATAGAAGCACAAGGCATAGCCGAGTGCTTCTCGCACTTCGAGTGTTCTTAAAAATTCCCAAGTGCTTATATATAACTCAACAATGCACGAGGACAAGTTCTTTATTTCTTTTATAAAATGTTAAAGAAATTGCGCGCGCTAAAACTTGTGACGTAGGCAGCGTGCTTTATGGAGCTATAATGAACTCGAACTGGCCAATCACAGCGCGCGCAATTTCTCGATGATTTTATAATATGACATAATGTACCTTGACTGTAATTCACATTATGCTTTCCAACAAGACTTGTAGTTCTGTGAAGACTGTGTAGCATGTGAAATTAGTAAGGCTGTTGTCTGATGCGACTTCTCTGTATAGGATGTAGAATCAGCAAGGCTGGTCTGTGGAAAGTGTCGAGTCCTTGTTTGGCAATTGTTCTTTGGCTGGCTGTCCAAAATGACTGCTCACTGTAGGTTGTTTCGACTCGCAGTGATGACATGGCAGCTAGCTGACTTTCTCCTGCACCTGCAGGGCACTGTTGAAGAACTGAAACTTGGTAACATTTAGTAAATACATTCAGTTTTAATGGTGATGCATGTATAAAAAAAGTTAAAACGTTAAACCACTTTTGGGCTCAAGTTTAACTGCCTTCAAGGTTAATTTTTGTATAACTGCCTTCAGGCTAATATAAGATACATGCACGATGTAAAAATATTAAGTACTTCCTGAACTCTTAAAGGCTATCACAGAAGTTGTGGGTTTGTATCACACTGGAAAATGAATTTTATATATTTTCTCCTTTACAATAATTGCTTACCTTGCAAATACTTTCAATTGTGGTAAAAGAAACTGAAGGCGAAAATTGTTAACTCGCATACTTTCAGTACCAACAGGTCAAAACAGGAGTATAATGTGAGCACCAGAGGAGAGACCCTGGTGTGGAAAAGCTGAGAGATTGGGAAAGCAGGGATGTGTTCTGTAGTGAGTCAAACAGTTTTGCAGGTTTCAGTTTCAGAAATGAATTGCAATGTGGAAGGGGTCCTTAAGAACTTAGAAGGACAATTTCATCAAAGACTTAACAAGGGCATTCTGTGGTACAAAAACAGTACAAACATGGTGAAACAGAAAATCCCAAGGGTTAAAGAAAGGAAAGTTGTCAGGTTAGGAGGAAAATGTTGGCATCAAAGTTTAAACAGAGAACAAGGGACATTAAAGAGAGAACAAGGGAGATATTGAAGATTAAACAGTTAGAAGATGCAGTTAGAGTTACAAAGAAATGCCTGAAATGCTGGGAAGACAATTAAAGCATTTGACAACATCAAAGCCCGTGACTGTGAGGGAGCAGCGGGCCAGAACAAGCTGGGTAGTGCAGATTGTTATGGAGTGTTTCTCTGGGAGGAACAGGAATATAAGGGCCAGGTATATGAATCAGAGATGAAGACGCCCAGCATCTTCTGGCAAATAAAGATGATCAAACAAGATGTGATATTAGCACTTGTCTGAATAGACTTCAGTGGACAATGCTCTTGAAGAAATAGTATTTGTAAGTGAAACTGAGCCACCATGGGGACATGTAGTCTTGTGGGGACTTGCAAAACTTAAACCTGGAAAGAACCCGGAGTTGATAGTGTTTAAGCATCAAAAGTATTTGTGACATGTTATATATTCACTTTTATAGTAAAGCTGCTGCAGGGGTACATAGAAAGGTTCCTGTTGCTGCTGATGTTCCTCTTCTTCCTTCTCTTCTTCCTCGGTTCCTCCTCCTCCTTCATCTTCTTCCTCCTCCTCGTCCTCCTTCTCCTCCTTACACAACTTCGAAAATCAAAGCATGGAAAGAGCCCAGGAGTTGAAATTGTTCATAGTTCCGAGATCTGGAAAACGGACAGCGTGGCAAGTGATTAGCAAAAAGGAATGGTGGATGATGATCCCACAAAAGTGTCAACTGGAGAGGTATTTCATTTTTGTTGATAGCCAGTGAACTTCTATGCAGCAACACTTTGAAAAAAGTTTTTTTCCAAAGATTGACATTGTCTTCCAGGTCACACGCAGCATATGCATGGAATGTGCATCTTAGTCTTAATATCTTGATTACCACTCCCATCTTAATTGACAATGTGACAGTGCTTCAACAGTCGCTAATTAAATTGACTGATTTTTTTTCCTCTTCCTCCTCCTTCTTCTCCTCCTCCTCCTCCTCCTCCTCCCCCTCCTCTTCCACCACCGCCTCCTGCTCCTCCTTCTGCTCCTCCTCCTTGTGCTCCTACTCCTACTCCCGCTCCTCCTCTTCCTCCTCCTCCTGCTCCTTCTGCTTCTACTCCTACTCCTGCTCCCACTCCTCCTCTTCCTCCTCCTCTTCCTTCTGCTTCTACTCCTACTCCTACTCCCGCTCCTCCACTTCCTTTTCCTCCTACTCCTGCTCCCACTCCTCTTCCTCCTCCTCCTACTCCTTCTCCTCCACTTCCTCCTCCTCCTTTTTCTGCTCCTACTCCAACTCCCGCTCCTCCTCTTCCTCTTGCTCCTCGTCCACCACCTCCTGCTTCTCCTCCTGCTCTTTCTCCTCCTCCTTGTGCTCCTACTCCTGCTCCTCCTTTTCTTTCTGCACCTCTTCCTCCTTCTATTCCTCCTCCTCTATAATATCACCATCCCGAACCCTTATGTGATGTACCAGCAAAACAGTGGTGGGAATGGAAGAGAAATGAAGGTAACATAATACAGTACTATGTTATCATCAGCAAAGCCACAAGATTGGCTGATACAACGCGAAGTTCCGGGAAAACCTTGGTCACTCGTTACAGCCAGTAACTGAACTTTTCCCATTAACATACTACATATGATATGAGGACGTTGCAAAAGAAAAAAGTGGTGGAATTGATTATAGAAACAAGGAGCTTTATCTGGCTATCGCCAATACCCAGGATTGGAATAGACTTTTAATGGCAAATGTACTGCGGTAAAAACAAGTCAGATTTGGAAAGGGGAGAAAACGGAATTTGCATTACAGTGGTTGTCAAGCCAAACCAGAAGCCTGTTACTATGTTGAGGAGAATCCAGATCGAACTCGAGTAAATAAAACTCGTCATACAGCTTCTGCCAAGCAAAGAAACATTCTCGCTCATTGGGCCATTACTAACGGTGATCAGTGATGAAAAATATGGCCCTGTTGGTTATCACAAGATTCAAATGACCTTAAGACATTTGATCGAGATGAGACAGTCAAGACTTTGCCCATGGAACCTCACACGTGTGCTCTCTTTAGATAAAGATGTTGCTGTCAATCGGTTGCTCTCTCAGAATCCTTGCCTGTGACTAGGCTGACTGTCCAATGGGATTTCTTCAAATCACTGTATAATCCTTGTTTGTGGCTAAACTGTTGTGCTGCTGTCGTGCTTCTCCAGTATGGATAGGATGACACTCTTCTTTGGTCCTAACGTAGACAGGATGGCTTGTGGAGATATGCTGTATGCAGTCTGCATGGCTGATCAACTAAAATGTGTACTGGCACACATGGTTAATGTTCCACATATTGTATAGTTACCAGTAACAGACTATTTACCATGTTTGGATCAGTTACAGTAATACACTGCCAAAAAATGATCATTTGTAATTTTAAATCCGCGAAAGAGAATTTATTTTACCTATCACACATTTGCTTCCTTAAATAGTGGTGTGCAATTTTTCATCCTAAACAGACAATTTAGCATGTTTCCATCAGTTGTAGTACAACACTGCTAAAAATCGTTTGTAGTTTTAAATCAATGAAAGATAACATTTACCTATCGTATATTTGCTTCATTTTTACTATTGAATGGTGCATAATTTTTTTTATCCTCAACTGACAATTGACTGAAAATCGGCGCAAAACAATTGACCAACTATATTTGCTTCATTTGTCTACAACTGCTGAAAAATGGTGTGTAATTTGGCATTAATTTTACAAACTGCTGAAAACTGGTGCACAAATTAACTTCTTTAACAGAAAATTACCCCTTCATTTTCCCATTAACTTATCCTGCGTTGTTGTTTGGCTGTTTCCCACAGATGCCTCTCCAGTTTGGTTAGGATGGTTGTCTTCTGTGGCCCTCTGGTACGATGACAGCTTGTGGAGATATGCTCTAGTCTGCATGGCTGACTAACTGTTGTTACTGTGATGGCATTGAAGGTTAGTGTTCAGATATTTAAATGTTATTTAAATATAAACTGTTTTCTTAAAGCTGGTGTGTAATTTCACTTCCTCGCAGACAATTTACTCATTAGATGTGCATGCATCGTGCAGCTGAAAAGTGACTTTTCCTCCTCAACAGACAATTGAATAGCTGAAAAATGGGTATATAAACTTAACTTCCTCAAAGATAATTTACCGATCCTTTTGCATCAATTAAACACTTAAAAAATGCTGTGTAAAGACAATTGTCTCTTCTTAACTACAGTAACTGTAGGCAGCAAAATGGCATAAAATCATTGTCATGTCCATATTTACCTCCTCCTTCCTCGTTAGGTCATTAAGAGCGGGTGGATGTGGCTGGCAATGAGGTGTTCTGGATAAACTAAAATGAAAACATACATCTTGTCATTGTTTGAAATGCATGGCTCACCACCTAAAGGAGAGGTTACAATCCAAAATGGCCTTGGAGACCACATGTTCCTTCTTCTGTAACTGTAGATGGCGACTGTAATGGCAGAATGCTCGTCACAACCTACAACTATACAAAACGTTTCAGTTAGTAGCTGCTCAATGTAGTTTATGCAACTTGGTGCTTGTGAAGGAATACTGATAGTGCTCCCGAAAATGAGCATCCAGCAAGATTCTGTAGAGCTCTTGAAATTGTTGAAGTCCGCTGTGATACAAGTATCATTTGGCAAAAAAGCGCTCCCGAAAATGAGCACATATGAACAATTTTGCCTTAAATTTGCCTAACAACGGAGTTCGTGCACCCCCGAAAATGGGCGCAGTTGGTCCTTAAACAAGAATCGCTAGCTTGTGTGGAAAAAGCGCTTTCGCCTTAAAAATGTAATTAAACAACACAGACGGAGGAATTTTTGCTGGTTTTACTGTCAGTATTAACTCATTACATCATTTCTACATTAATTCACAGCCCCCGAAAATGGGCTCAGTTGGTCCTGAAATCACAGAGAGACAGTTTTTTCTGGTTTTATTGTTAGTATTAATTCCTAACGTAAGTTTCTACATTAATCCACAGCCCCCCGAAAATGGGCTGGGTTGATCCTGCAATAAGAATTGTTAGCCTATTTAGCAAATGCACTATTGCAAATTAAAGAAAATAACACTCAGAGACAGGCTTGGCGTTATGATTTTATTGTTTCAATTCATTACATCATTTCTATATTAATCCGCAGCCCCCGAAATTGGGCTCAGTTCGTCCGAAATACGAACTGTTAGAAAAACACATAGACAACTTTGTCGCCGTGATTTTGTTTAAATTCACGACGTCATTGCTATATTAATCCGCAGCCCCCGAAAATGGGCTCAGTTCGCCCTGAAATACGAATTGTTAGTAGCTCATTTAGCAAAAACACTTAAATAATTGCTTGTTAGAGAAAATAACACAGAGAGACAGGTTTTTCTGGTTTTATTGTTTCATTTCATTACATCGTTTCTCTACAATAATCTACAAGACCTTAATTAGTATGTTCAGGGAGGGGGCGCGTTCCTATTTGAAAAATTTAGCGTCCAGAGACACTCCGAATGTTCCTGTGCCAGAAAAGGTTGGCACTCCGATTGGAACACTCAGGGTGCCCCAGACGGTAGGAGCGTCTTTAGTGGCCTGCTAACGAAACATAGTCGCTACCAAGCCTTTGTGCGGTAAATTGAAGCCAATCGTGTTCCGAATAGTCCCGAATAAAAAACCGAACCAAAAGCCGAACCGAAAGCCGAAAACGAGTCTTGTTGTTCCACAGTAGAATACAGCAGACATTCCAATCTAAGCCCTCAATATTGTAACTATATCTCGATGTCAATTTCTCGCGACCAAAAAGCAGAAAGCCAAGATTGAGAACTCCTGATATACCCTGGTGTAATACAACAGACTCCCTACAATAGTACCCACGTACCTCGTGCCAGGGTGTAGAACTTGTCCTACCTTATATGGGTTGCTGGCTGGTGCACACAATGTGACAGGAACTCCTCTCCATTCTCGCCATGTGGTCGATGATATATAGTTAATTAACAAATAATTTAGTTGACAGCTGACAAACTGCCGTGACAGACAATTGGCTTTAAGTTTGAAGTGAACGCAAAATATCTGGGCCAATGTAAAAATAAAACTACCAACTTTTAAAATGATTTTTGACGATAGCTGACAAACTGCCATGACAAGATAATTGACTTAAAACATTGAATATGGCCCAAAATTTTGATTGACAGCTGTAAAGCTGCCAAAATGTGGCATCAGACAATTGGCCTAATTTGTTTTGTAAACGACCTCAACCGAGGTGTGTGCATCGTCCCAGTTTCCCGCTAACTGCTTTCTACTCCAAGCCTTAAACTAGAGTAAAGCCACTAAACTTGAAAGGAGAAGCAAAAATGGCCTTCCTCCTTACGGCTGAATGGCTTTAATTCTCTAGTTATTTACATTTAAAGAAGTGTCTGGTTGAACCTTTTGGCCGAAATAGTATCGATAGTTTTGACAAAATAATTTGGTCGAAATAATTTCACTCGATCACAGGGTCAAGACTTGCTGTCATCGAGTAAAATATCATGAGTAAAATTAATTTCATTTGCGCAACTAAGCAGGGAGATGCGACGCCGAAGATAAAGTTGAAGCCGAAGTTAGAAAGTACAGCCGAAATAATCGAAGTAGTGACGAAGTAAACCGAAGTCAGTCGAAGAAGAATTGAAATGAAATCGAAGTACTGTTGTCGAAGTAAAACCAAAACTTGTTCGAAGCGACCTGAAAAGGAACCCAAAGGAAGAGCCTAAAGGGAGGAGCCATCCCTAACCTGGGACCCAACTAACTAGTCTAACTACATTAAATAATGCCGAATCAGAAGTACATTGACTTCTGGCCGAAATTTGATGTAAGGTTCATCCAGAGCTCTATTTAACCCTCCCCCACCCGACCCACAAGCAATTTCACCAACCAGCAGTTTATTCAAGACTTCCATCAGAATCTTCTTCCTGACTCGTTCCCCGTCTTCTCCACGAGTAAATCGTAAGTAGCAGTAGATAATGGGAAGGAGGAAAGAGAAGAGTGCTCTTCTTCTTCCCCGCCCCTCCATTACCCCCGCATCTTACAATGTCCCCACTGGTGTCGAGCGGGTAGGAGTCAGGCCTTGTCTTGTGCAGGTGGTGCTGAGGATTACTGAGAGGCGAGCGGACTGGACTTTGTTCTTCTGGACTGAGGAAAACAATAAAAAATAGATCAGACTAAGTGAACCACCACGTTTAAAACACTTATCTACCAAGGCTTGACAACGTTAGGTAATACACTGAAACAGAGTAAACAATTTATTGAAAGACCTTTTCACACTTGCAACACCAAGCAGACATTTCTACCGTAAGATCTGCTATCTTAGGTCGTCACCGCTAGGAACTATCTGACATCAGATAATCCTGAAATATAAACGGAAGGACTTCATTCACGGATGATTATTTATTACAAGATAGAATGCAATTCTTGAGACTAAATCAAGAAAAAACCACGCAAAACTATTAAATGTTTATAAAGTGACCGTAATTTATTAAGTCGGGAAAAAATTCCAAAGACAAAGCGAGACCACGAGATCATTAATTTTGGAAATGTGGCAATTTTCGAGCACCGGTTCAAGAACTTTCTTATTTTAAATCCCTTGACGAAGTAAAAGCAATGGAAAATAAACGTTTGAATGGGCTAATAACTAACACATGTTTATAAATTAATTTATCGTGGTATAACTACAATAAAACAGTGCGTAGCTAAAAAAAATGTTCAACTGGTTTGCAAACCTGCATGTTCATAAATTAGTATCAGCTTATGCAGCAACATTTTTGACGGGGCGTTAAAGCTTAACGCTTTCATTTTCTCGGCAAACTTTGAAAACAAATAGAATTAGCCGGAGAAAGTTAGAAAGGAGGAACTAATTTTTACATTAAAGCTTGCAGATAAACCACTTTCTCAAGCGACAAATTCATGATTTTCTTCGGCATTAAGCCACGTGTTCTGTCAGTGTGCACCGCCGACGGTGGCAACATAAATGCGATTTAAAACGGTAAATATACTCACCTGTTTGCCTAAGTTCGCTTCAGTAATTCAAATATTGCTCTGGAAGTCATTGGCATCGTGAAAGAAGTTGGCAGAAACCGAAAATTGCGAGTTCTTTCCAAAAAATATTTCGTGTCGTGCGAGTTGTTTGTCGCATTTGACTGTTTGAAAACGGCGCCACAACCATGTAAGCTAAATACTCTTCGCTGATTGGTTTGTTTCGTTGCACGGGCATGGAATCGTCTGCGTCATAGTACGTCACTGATTTTCATTGACCCTATGCAAAAATGGCGGCCAATTAAAAATTCTTTTGTATGTATTTAAATTAGCCTTACTAAGTAACCTCGTTTTTGCGTTGAAAACTCAAAAGAAATTTTAATCCAGAACGAGGTTAGTGAGGCTAGTTTAATTGTATACAAAAGAATTTTAAATTGGACCACCTATTTTGAACCACAATTAAATAATACTAAAATAAGCATTTTGCAACTTTTGTCACTTTCTGTTGACTTTTTTGGTGTGAAAAGTCTTTTTGGAGGAAAAAAGCGTATCAATCTGTGCAAAGTTATGAACTGCACGTCTTTCCAGGTTGTGACGAAACACCAACGAATAAGTCACTAAGCTCCATTTCGGTTTTTACGTAAAACACACATGATTTTATCCTACTACAAGTCGCTGGGGCATGTCCCTGCGTTTTGCATGTTCCCCAGTGTGTAGGCACCTAAAGAATTTTCTGCATAGTCATGTATTTGCAATCGGCAAAGGTCTAAAAGGGGGATAAAGACTGGAAAGAAACCCATTGGCTCATATTCGGGAGGCCTTATTTTTGGAACGATTTTTGCGTCTGGGATTTGAGCGGGTTATTTTCTAGCCTGCGTAGCAAGCGTTCCTGCACGAACGAAGCGTTTTTCACATTTTGGCCGCGCAAAAATTAGGGCAAGGGTCCTTCCTGAATTTTCGCGCGTCCAAAATGCGGAAACGCTTGCCACTTATGATACTTTTATTTTCGGAATTTTACGGTATGCAAGCAGTGCCACTGTTGGTGTCTGCACCAAAACCAGTGGGGCAGTACCAGCCAAGTATAAAAAGTAAATTGAAAATCATTTTGGAGAACCCGTGTTCTTGATAACGGTCTGCCAACAGCCAGCCACTGGTAGTTTGAACGCCACGCAGTCCCCACCGTACGGGTGCCGGGGAAAGAGAGTTAACCAAGTGGTCAGGTGTTCGGTTAGTTAGGGGCAGTGTTCTTAAATACAAAAGGATTGGACAAACGGCTCGCCCTTGTTTTGTTTCACTCGCCATTCTTCCTGATGCTCCCTGAACGCCCCTCCCCGCCACCCAAGAACTGACTGACGCTGTACAAAGGCCAGGGCCCGGTTGCATACAGCAATCTTAAGATTAAGTGGGATTTTCTTCAACTTTTCTATGTGTGCCAAAGGATTTTTTTAGCGCAGACATTGTTTCTTATACTCTTAAATCCACCTTCGACTTATTTATTGGTAGTAGTGTGTAAAAAGACCTTAGGGAACGCAGGGGTAGCTGCTGAAAATCCCACTTAATCTTAAGTTGCTTTTTGCCACCGGGTCCTGGTTTGCACTTGCGAATCAACCATAAGATGAAGCACAAGCACAGAATCTGCGTTTCGTCGCAGTTTGCTTATGCTTATTGTTGGTCGCTAGTCAGAACTAGGATTCAAAGAACGGAATATTCTGTAAATTTGCACACAACAAACCACAGTTCTTCAAGATCTTGAATTTATTTCTCCAGACCTTTCAAAAATGACTGACATCGTTAAAAAAGTATTAAAACTGTATATATGTTTTGTTGTCCAACTAGTTTAAAATATTTGAATAAATATGATATATGTTTTATTAATTAAACTGTGGGCTTACATTATACAACTAATTAACAAACCTTAACGTAAAAACGTGTTTCTTTTTTTTTTCACGGCACCTACTAATCACAATGGGGTTTGGAGGAAAATTGCCAATAATACGTGTTGGCGTTTCAAGTCGCGGATTGGCAAATCATCTTTGAACCGCTCGTAAAGTTTCCGACATTTATTATCCAATCAAAGAACTGATACGCCATCATGGCGAGGCAATTTTTAGAAAACCGGGGACTCGCTCCGAACTCGGGGACCGAAATTTACCACCTAACTTGTACTTGTTTACCCGACCAAAAACGTCACTATTTTTACCACTACGCTAGTTACCAGGCCCCTCTGTTGTTCTTAAAGGAGCCTCAATTAGCTTCTCATTAAAACTACCGTTTTGAACAATGTTTCTCAACTAAGTTAAAAATCTAAAAAAGCCCTTTTTGTCGGGAGTTTAAAAAATAATGACATAATTACAAACGTTTTACTCAAAATACGAATTGTCAAAGCATTGCGAAAATATCTAAAACACTTCACGATCAATCTGGAAAAACATCAATGGTACATTTCGGATTTTCATCATTTCTATTAATAAATCCTACATATAATACATGTAGCCAAATTTCTAATAATGTGAGTTATATGTATTATAAAATAGTTATTTTCCTTTATCACCAATCTTGATCGAACGTTATAATCTTAGACTAAAAAACACCCTTGACTATATCCCAGGGATTGTACGTCAAGAAAGGCCCCGGGCAAGCGGTGTCGTCACTTCTAACAATGCCTTTGTGGCGAAATCGCTTGGAATTACGTAAATCATACGAACAAATTTTCAAAGTGCCCTAGCGGTGTGCATACGAATGGGTTAACGAATAATTTGGCAATAATTGCACTACCAAAATGCCGCGGAAGGAGGGGGGGGGGGGCTTAAACGAGTGACAGCTACACTTATGATGTGAGCGTTTAACCAGAGCGAGTTGATTCAAATGCTAGTTTCCAAGTAGCTGTCAGATTCTGAATATGATGAATCTCTATCGTCCTGATCTCCGTGGCCATCCCTCTGATCAGCGGTTTTTCGCTTTGCGTCTAGTTCTCCCTTCAAGAAACAAACATGAACATTCCTCAATATTCGTGTTCAACGTCCACATTTTGCTCAGGTGAGGCGCTGTTCGGTGAGCAATATGTGAGATTTTATGCTGCATTTACGAAAGTTTACCCGTGCTAAAAGCGTCAATGGAAAAGCAGATGCAAGAAGCACTATAAGCTTTTAAAATGATGCGTGTCGTGATTTGGATGAGCTTTTGACAGATTTTAACATGTTTCTAAGGATTCTGCGGGAGACTGACGTGATTTTATGAGCTTTAACAATTGTGTGCTGTGATTTAGATTTTTAATGAAAGTGGCCGTGGAATCTTCAAACTTTACCTTTGGAATTTTTTCTTGAACAACAGTACGAACTCTTTTCGACACAGTGGAATGAGCACGAAGAATTTTCTCATTGTCTTCGATGCACTCAGCAAAAGTAACTGAGAAGTTAAAAAAAACACCAGTTACTGGCAACCTAATATATCAATCTCAATCATTTACAGCCAAGCCCGTGAGATGAGACACTTAAAAAAAGAACAGTTTCGGAATACCCTGAAACAGAAGAACATAATATTCTTTTTGTTAATTTGTTTGTCAGCATATGTATGTCGCAAAGTTTGTACAACGTAGTAAGCATTCACAACAGTTTTCGTCATCAATGGGACATTCAAAGCAAAGTGACTTCTTCCAGTCGTGCTTGACTTTCCTCTGTTTTGTATGTCCCAGAGCGGAGCTTCTCCCCCAACACCCCCAGCATGGCGGATTTTGTACCACGTGACCGTTAGCTCCAACCTCGTCCCCAGGGCGAAGAAGGGAAAGGTTGTGTGAGCTCCAAAGGATCCATTGGGAACGGATTTGAGAAGAAACCAATTTTCTTATTGTTCGTCTCTCTTTTGGTAATATGAAATGCGGAGTGATTAGCATCGGGGATTCTGAGACCATTCTCAGATCTGAAATAGGGTGCCACTTTTGGGAACGAAAAAGGAAATCAGATATTTTGGTCTGAAATAAGGTAGGGGTCTGAAGAAATGCGCGCGAGACTCAAATGTGTCCCGAAATTGGACTTATAAAAGAGTTGAAAACTCCACCGAAATTTTCGGTCCAATTTGAGGCAGGTATATGAGACGAACTCGTTCGAGTTCGATCCGTACTTGTTTGATGTGTAAAACAAGTCATCTTACCATTGTCTGAACCAAGCTGATTCCTGTTGAGGACAACATCTACTTGGCGCAGTTTCCGGAGCGTGTGAAGGACCCTGCTATGGTCCTTATCCCATGGGTATCTTAGAATCACCCACTTTGTTGGATCCTCCCAACTGGCACATCGATCAAAGATCTGTCCAAGGCAAAAATATTTTATTTTCCTCAGTGTACTGACTTTTCGTTCTGTTCCGTCTAGCTCCATACCAAGACAAGGAATCTTGACAGGAACTAATACGATTTCATTTTAGTTTTAATGTCATTTCAAACCATCTATGGCAAATTAATGCATCTTTTAAAAGGCGTGCCCTGGGCATGGAGGTACTACCAGTGATGAATTTCCCCCCAGACGAACATACTTAATATCGTTGCACTAAACAAACTGAAGAAATTGAAATTATTCCATTCATGTTTATCCAGTGTCTAGCAGAAGTAGACTGAAGGGATGAACTAAAGTCGAGTCGAGATCATGGCCATCAAAGTAAAGCTGACTTCCCCTTAAGTAGAAATAGGAGCTGTTACAGAGCAAAGAATAAAGAGCATTTTGTGTAGTACCTTTCTGCCACTTCTCAGAGCCTGGTGTAGATATGGGATCACATTATAGTTCCACACATTAACAAACCAGCCCTCCGCGGCCTTGTAGTCCATCGGGCATGAGAAAAACAGCGAGGGGCCTGGAAAGACAAGTGCATCTATATTTATTATATTGAATGAAATGGTTTTTTAGTGTCAAGTTTGTAGGACAAAATGAGAAAGACATTTGTCAGTCAGTGACACGAACTTCTTGAAAAGAAAATTCTTATAGTGCCTCTTTCCACCCAGGTCTATAAACGGGTAACCCTGCGATGGACATCACATCCAGGGGGGAGTAGAAATACTCATACAACCAGTTTCAACATTGATGAGACATTCACCCTAAAATTGTATTCGTCTTTGAAAAACATGCCCTTGCTCAAAAAATAAACATGTAAATCTTATTCTGAACCCCCCTCCCCATTTAATATAATCCTGAAATTCAGACAACATTGATCAGGGGGAAAGGGGCAATGCAAGGTAACAATGTGAAAATATCTAATGGCATTCTTGACCAAGAGTGTCTCAACCCTTTTTGAAACTGGTTGTAGTGGCTTCATGCTATAGAAACCGGGATAAGCTCCGGCCTGATGGGTCACTTGGCTTGAGAACATCTATAATATATGCTGTGTATATTTTAAACAAGTTAGTTACCTATCGTGGCATCCGAGTCGCAGAAATCCTCCAGGATTGCATTCAGGTGGTACCAGACCGTTGACAGCCAATCAAACAATTCCAACAGATCATCGCGTTCAACACTACAAACATATTACATGGTCAGCACAGTGTAACAATCGGCTGGACAGTCACAGAACAAACAACACAAAACACTCACTCAGATTTAATTTGACTCCAACTCAGTTTACGCCGCAGGAATCTGCCAAGAAGTCCACTGTACTGTCTGTCATTTACAGACACTCGGAGCCATCTAAAATATAGTAGAAAAACACACAAAAGGTTAATCAAATATGACAAATAGCCTGAAATAGGGAACAATCCCACTTTCTACTGACCGACCAACAGACAGACAGACAGACCTGAAGTAATGGCACAGGCTCAGCTCCTTAGAAGAGAAAGGTCCCTTTCTGCTTTTGTCACGAACCCCAATGATGTACGGGCTGCAAAAAAATATCACAGCATTAAAACAACCATCTACACTACAGATAACCAAACATGCTTCTTCTTACCAATTTCTAAGTAAAACTACTTAATCTTTTAGGTAATGTTACTGACAACTTGTCTGGCATTAAACCAGGAAATGTGTTTATAATGTGGATGCAACGTCTAGCAATTGTTAAAACAGCAGATTCAAAGGGTGAGGGTGTTTACTGGAAGCAGGGGTGTTAAATCAATTATTACATACAGTTATAGTACTCTGGCTATCTGTGATGCTGTGTTCTTATTTCAAGTCCCCAGTATATGTTACCTGATTCTCAGACAGTTTGAGGTCACTCACGCTCTCAAGTGAGTGGGACATCCGTCCCCAGACCGCCTGATAATCAGGCTGCAAACTTGTGTGTACAATGTATGAAGTCGCTACATACCAACTACTGTTTTTCTCAAGCTGTGAGAAATCAAAGATGTCAGCCAGTGAAGCCAGACAATTTAGCTGATCAAGTACAATGACAGCTGGGGTGCCATCTTTGGAACTATTTGAAAAAAAAACCCAACATGTTGGTCAAGTAAAGTTGTAATAGACACAACCAAGACAAGGCTTTCCTTTCCCTAATCGCAGCCTAAAAACGGATGTAAGCTACAGACCAGATTTAGTCTCCTCTCTGTCGTGCCATGCACTCGCGTGACTCTAAATTGAAAATATACTGATTGTCAGAAGATCTGAGGAGATCAACTTCCAGTTAAATAGATTATAAAATATAATATATACCACATCTAGTTTTGAACCAAATTTTCTTTGTTATTCTGAGTCTCACTATCAATCAATCAATCAATCAATCAATCAATCAATCAATCAATCAATTGAACGTTATAAAACAATGCCACCTGTCAACTTTTTCATCTAAAATAAGGCAACAATACTCCATACATTGTTTAGCAACAGTGACTGTTAACCATTGATATCCTTATTATTATTACATTATAAGGACAAAACATACCTTGACATGCTGTTCTGCATCAGAGAGGCAAGATCTCGTTTCAGTTCCTATAAGAGCACACCAACAAACTGAGTTCAATTTCAAATGCTCCCTAAAACAAAGCAACTAGACAGAACTTAACTAAAGATCACTAGGATTATAAAGAGCAACATATAACTTTCAGGAATTTGTAAAACTACAAATATTTACACTCTTGCTTTCACCCTCTGGACACTTAGTTGGAGGGTGGGGGAACACAAAAAAACAACATCCATGCATAGATGTATGACAGTATCAATAACGATGTTAATATATTATCAAGACTTGCTTACTTTTCGAGTTTGTTGAGTGACATTAAACGTTACCACAGCTGGTGATGACTTCCATCCAATCCTGATTAAAGGTGGAAAAAATCTAAATGAATGCATTGTTCTTGCACACTAGTTTACAACTGGTAACATTAAACTTCCCAAACTTGGACAAAAATTTAAACAACTGTTATGGATCCATGAAAACAAAAACAAGTATTTGTTACCTCTGTTTCAGTGGCATGCCTGAAAACTAGCGAAGAGATTTGAAGCTAAGTGCATGACCACTATAAACAGCATTTAATTTTTTTTACATCTTTTACCTTTGAACAACATGTTCTGCTAGTTTGCCTGCGAGGTATGACTTTCCCAAGCCTTGCTGTCCACACAATACAATGCATCTGTGTTCCAACAACTGCTCAACATAATTCTGTGAAGAACAGAGTATTTCATATTAAAAGCAAACATTCAGAACTTTACTTCAAAGATACCTAAATGCAGCCAACTCTCTCTCTCTCTAACTGAAGGGGGGCATGGTTTACTTGATGGTCTTGGCCAAATTTCACGTTTAAATTTGCCTATAACTGAACTCTCTAAGGCAGACAGTTTGAGTTGGTCCGGTGTGTGTACACCTAACAAAGAGTTCACTATAATTATACCCTCAGAAGAACCTGAACTGTACAATGTCTCTTTAAGTTCAATGAATGATTAACATGTGATTTCTCCTTGTAGTGTCACTATACTGTCAAGCAGATAGCTAACGACAATATAGGCAATCATCAACTGATACTATCTTGACAGGCCATATAACTCTTATAACTGACATTACAATAACCAGTAGACGACAATCATAATTCCACAGACCAGGCAGGTTTGGATCTTCTATTCACTTTCCTCACCTCTATTGCTTCCTTTGGCAGCAAGGTGTCATAAACAAGTGAATCACAAGAGAAATGGCTCCCGTCTGCAAGAAAAAAAACACAATGAACAATGGAAGACAGGGCACAATTATAACAATTAGTTAACACGGTAAATAGTTAATACAGTCCACCATTACCAAGACGGCATATGAACTGCGTTCAACTGCATGCAGTGCACAACAAGCAGAAACTTTGGGACCAAGTTCAATTTAAGGCTGCATGATCATTATTGACTTTTCCTAAAGATTCACAGTAGCAAAGTTAAGGGTACTGCACAGGTTCACTTCTAAACAACACAGCTCACAGAAGCACTTGAAAGTAGGTCAGCCGTATTTTAAGGATTAATTTTTGTTTACAAACAATAATTTCTAAGGCAAGGCTGCTGCCTAACGGGCGCCCGGTCGCCTGGGGCGCCTAAGTTACGAGTGCGGGCGACTAAATTTTTGTTCAAGGAGCCCGCATGGGCGCCTGAGCATCGATTTTCCATTCTCATCTAATGACTTCAATTTCCTTGTAACTTTGTTCCACTGGCATAAGATATATCCCGTTGAAAACAATAAGTGCTTCATTTCAAAACGGAAAATACTAAAATTGTCCACAATCGAGATAATTTTAGCGTATAAAAACGTAACGTGCCTTCGCAAAATTCGGCAACTTCGAAAACATTTATTTTCGACTGTTTAGGACTGGGACTGACTCCCAAATATGGAATGAAGAATGAATGGTATTATGGGCTGCTTCACGTTTCGTTCGCTACGTTGATGGTTTGTTTTGGAGGAGTTTGTAGTGAATTTGAAGTACATGTAAACATTTACGGATACAAAAGTGAAATCAATCTCCTGGCTATCCATGCATCAGGTCTGATCATGACAATTTTAACCTGCAAAAGCTTGATACAAAAAACCTTTTCAACAAGCCTAAAATAATGTGCTGAATGTTTTGATGTTACACTTACGAATTACTGTTCTTAATCTTATTATTTAACTCAAACTTTTATTTTTTCACTTTTGAGAATGCTTAATTACATAACAACAGAAAATATGTGCCTTTTCTATGACATTCATATCAGCTAGCGCTTTTTGTGGATCAAGTTTGAACTGTTTCGTGTTTTATCTCGGTCATTGAACCGTGACAAGGAGAACAGTACTCTTGAAAATAATAATAATAATAAAGATATTTTAACAGGGAGCCCACATCACAAAAAGGTGGTTTTCAGTGGGGCCCTGCTTAAAATACGTAACAAATACGATAACATGATTTAAAAGTGAAAGTTAAAAATAGAGGATGTAAAAAGTTAAATTTAAAAAATGAGTATAAGAAATTTAAAAAACTTATTAAATACTTCTAATAAGTCTTTTAAAAGTTAAAATGTCAAAAGTGCTTTTTGCTTTGTCGGGTAAAATGTTCCATTTGTGAGCAGCTTGATTAATAAATCGGTTCTGGCCCCAGGAGTGACATGACTTGGGTCTACAAATGTCATTTCTTCCACGAGTATTATAATTATGAATGTCTTTAAAGCTATAAAGATTAAAATCCCAGTCAATCAAGCCATTCAAGGCCTTAAAAAACAATATTAATCTATGAAGTCTTCTTCTTTCCATTAAATTATCCCAGCCAAGCTGATGGAGCGCCTCAGTAGCAGATGAATGCCTTGGCATATCGAGTACGAATTTGGCAGCTAAATTTTGCAGAACTTGGACTTTCTTCATAAGAGTCAAATTAGCTTTGTCTCCCCATGTGACATCCGCATAGTCTAACAGAGGTATTATAGTTGATTTAACCAAAAGTTCTCTGATATCTCTTGGAAGAAAAAACTTAATTCTTCGTAGTAATCCCAACCTTTGCAAAACCTTGCTACGGAGGTTTTCTATATGATCTGTCCAAGTCAGATTCTCGTTGATGATTACACCCAGATACTTATAAGAATTTACTCGATCCAGCCTTCTGTCATTGATTGACAAGGCCACCTCGCTGAAATAAGAAAGCTTCTTGGGGCCACCGATGAGCATGAATTTAGATTTCGAAACATTTAATGTCAGTTTGTGTTCGTGAAGCCACTCTGCTAGTATGACAAGGTCTTCATTTAGCATGGTCTGTAAACCAAAAGCTGATTCTGAGGAGCAGTGAAGGGCTGTATCATCAGCGAATAATGTAACAGTACTGTTCCGAAGGACGGTAGGTAGATCATTGATGTAGATGGTAAACAATAGCGGCCCTAAAATTGACCCTTGAGGAACACCAACAGACACCTTTCTAGTGGAAGACGAGGCCTGTCCAATAACTGTTTTCTGACATCGAGAAGAAAGATAAGAGTCGAACCAGGCCAGATGAGTGCTAGTTACTCCTATGTTCTTGAGCTTTCCTAACATAATGCCATGATCAACAGTGTCAAAAGCTTTCTTTAAATCAATAAACACCACGCCATTTACTAATCCATTATCCATGTTACTTAGTACCTCATCTGTTACTTAGTACCTCGTCTAATGTGCTAGAAAACTTTGCTGAAAACAGTTTGAATAACATGAATTGTGTTTAAACCTACTAAAATCTATTGTATAAGCAACTCATTTGATAAGCCTAGAAACTGGGTTTTTTTTTCACAACTTAATTTTTCAGGTCTATTTTTGACAACTGATTATGAAATGTAGATAAGATCATAATTTAATTAAAGTGTTTACACAGGTGTTTTGACTTTTTATTACCTTTGCTTTAACCTTCAAATAAGCCTGCTAAATTGTAATCTTGGTTCTGTTAAACCTTAATTACTAACAATAATTCAAGTTCTTTAGTGAGCTTGCTGTACAAAAGTGAAATTAATTTTGCTGCTTCATGCTTCATTGATTTTGCTTCAAAACTTTGGATGTTCAAAACTCCTTTTAAACAATGTTTTATTTTGCTTTACACATTTTAACTTACTTTATCCAACATTCACCACAGCACAATATACTGGTTGGATTTTCAAACTCATTTTAAGCCTACAGAAACTTTCTAATATACACACTCCTGTTCATGTCACCCAATCAGTGTAAAAAGGGTTTATCGAAGGAGAGGTTCGGCTGAATAAGCTTTCAAGTTAAGAAAGCTAGAATTTCTGACACAACTATTTGAGTGAGGTTACCCTCAGAAGCTCTCAGAAAAAAATCTTGGCCGAAGGAGTTTTCTGTTCATGTACAAAGGCTCTACTGACAAAGCAAAATGTGTGTGCATGTGGAAGGGGACAGGAGGGCTGCTCCCCAGGCCCCTCCCCTAGATTTGGTTTTTTTCTCCTACCCCACCCCCCTCCCCCGAGGTCGACCATGGCAACTTTTAGGCTGGGCTCCTAAAGTAATGGCTTGGGTTCCTAACTTTTGATGTTAGGAGCCCGAAGGGCTCTTTAGAAATTTCCTTAGGCAGCAGCCTTGAAGAGTCTATAATATTATTTACCTTTAAGTTGGATGACACAAGAATTACTCTTGTTTGACAATTCCACGCGAGGAGAGCTTCTTCTCAGGGAACCTAACAAAAAAACAACAACCACAAACTTACATAAAATTCCAGTCCAAAGTTTGAGATATAAATTCTCTCCGGCGATAACCATGCATGTCTTTCCGGATCCTATAAAATTTGGTGATCAATACATCAAGGCGCTATCAAAAAGCTATGATAACTTCATTCTGCCTGCCTGGTGTTTGTTGTAAGAAAAGCAAGACATTGATAATAAAGTTCTGCTTTACTGTTTATCTACTTGACTCTGGCACTGATCTTATGGCACAAAGCAACAGGGAATAATGTTCCTCTCCTTTGATGCAATGCTATTCCATCATGTGCAGGGTCCCACCCCCCAGTATTCTGTCAGGTTACAGTTAACTGGTATCCATTAATACTCCTACATTGTAAATGGAGAAAGGAACTACCCCCATCCCCACTACCCCCCTCCCCCCCCCCCCCCCCCACCCCCCACCATGAACTCAAACCAATCATACAGAGTCCAATGCACTAATCATTAGGCTAGTATGCCTCCTGCAGTCAATAAGAACTGCTTAATACATAACAATATGATGAGGCTTATCAGACCTGGACTCAAGACGACCACTCCTGTTTGAACCCCCTGTATGCTGTGTGCCCCAAGACACAGATAGTCTTCTGGATCAATTTTCTTCATGTGCTCCTGTGGACAAAATGTGACCAAACGTTTCTTCACTGCTATCCAGTGTATTGGCTGAAGATACTGACTGTTTCTTGTCCAAGCCAGAAATATATTATTATTACTACTACTATTAACCAGCACCACATGGCCGCAATGCACGTAACACAGCAACATAGCTCTGTGCATGCACTGCATGCCTATAATGATAGGGAATATCATTCTGCAAGGAGGGGGACATTGGGGGTTGCTGAACACCGCATTACCGCAAAAAATTCGACAAATACCGCAATACTGCAAAAAAATCGGAAAATACCGCAATTTTATAGTAAGCCTGTATAGCTGGTAGATTCGTTGACGCGAGGGCAAAAATAGAGGCAAAAACAAGCTGTAGGACCGTGGAAACAATGGCACAGCCTTAAACGGGTTGTTAAAACAGTTAATTTGTAGATTAAAATGTGTGACAAAACAAGGCTGTTTCAGGTTGCTTCAGAAATGGCAAAAAATACTCGTTAAAAAATGAAGGATACGTTTTTGTACCGAAAATCGTCGACCAAAACGTAAAGAAAACGCATCCCGCAGGTTTCGAGAATACCGCAATACCGCAATTCAAGATTAAAATTACTGAAATACCGCAATACCGCAAAGCCCAATGTCCCCCTCTGCAAGATGTGCTCCTGACTGAAAACATTTTTAATTAGCTTTCCAAGTGGACTGTTGATGCTCTGTTACATGTACATATGGGTTGTTGACCAAGCATGAGGTCAAGATGGCGGGAAATTAGCCAAGTTTTTTTTGCGTATTTATGAACCAAGACTGATTTTCTACTTCTACTTCTACTTGAGACAGGTTTACCTTATCTTGCCCGCTCACAGGACCAGCCATGCAATAAACACAGTTAAAGCCAGTAAGGTCACACAACACTACGCAACACAACACACACTCTTTCAGTCCTATAGTTATAAAGGTCACTGTTGCTTACCACAAATATTTTCCTTGCAGCTTCCATGACTCCATTCCAGTCAGCTCCCTTTACTGTCACTGCTCCCAAATGGATGTCCTTTTTCTTTGGAAATTTTCAAGGAAAAAACAAATGAAAGACAACTGTTTCAGTTTTCAACCAGAATGTTGAAAGAAAGTGTAACAAAATAAACAAACAAAAAGCAACTAAATAGGTAGGTAACTAGATCTGCAGCCTCTTTTTACGCAGCCTAATACACTAATGAGACCCTTTTAGGATTAATTTACAAGAAGCAACATGGTGTTGAAACAGTAACGTAGAGATTTCAGATGAAAAGAAAGAATCTCCCTTTATTTAAAGGAATACTAAGTACTGCTTTAGCAACTGGCAACTATATCTAAAGAACATCATACTAGAAAGTATTAAATACTTTAATCTAGTATGACTTTCCACAGATGTAGTTTTTGTGGGGCCCAGTTACAATACAAATCAGCCCAGAGGTCAAAAATGCTTTCCACATCAGGCAGTAACTGGTAAAATTTACTGCCTGTAAACCACTCCTTAATTTATGCCTAGAACTGCTTATTCTTGAATTCTTGAAAATCTTGTTACAGGAAAGCCTAAAAAAATTGTAAATTTGTGTGAACGAAATTCAACCAGCTTGGAGAACCATTCTGTTTCATGTACAATGTAGGCACAATAAAGAACGGCTGAGATTCATGTGCAGAAATTGCTTTGCTGCTTTGGAAAGTTCCCTTACCTGCTTTGTTGAAAGCTAGGGAAGACACAGGGTTATTACAGCTAAATAATAAAATGCAAATTTAAACTTTGAGAATTGATGACAGGTTAATTGAAACAGCAGACAACTAGTCATTATGGCCTGTCAAGATCACACTAAAGTGTCTTGAGAAATTTTAATTAGTCAAGATTTTTAATTGGTTATTGTATTTTTTTAATGCTTGAGAATTTTTCATCAGTTGACACCTTTTACATGTATCACTCGGGAATTTTTGATCAGTTGAGAAATTGTTACTACATCAAAACAGTTGTATCCATACTGCCTTGTTATAAGAAACATTGCTTAACAAATTTATTTGTGTTTTTTAAGAGTTTTTCTGAGCATAGGCAGTCTCTACAATTTCGTGATCGCATATAAGAAGTTTAATTGAAACTATGCGCTGTTTAGTAACACCGAGGGCTCAAATTTTCATTGTGACGTCAGCATTCGGCCGTTGCTTGCTCGATAAGCCGAGCAGTTCGGCTCAAATCTGGTAATTTTTCGGTTTATAAGTGTTTTTAGAGCCATTTTCCACTGCAGAAGCCCCCAGGCTGGCATCATGAAGCTTGAATGGTGGGTAGAGGCAAACTTCTGAAAGAAACCAGGAGTGAGAGATGATTTGACGGTGATTGGAACGCCAAAACTATATGTATGGAAACATGGTTGTTCATGAGTGAAGTTGTCTCTCTGGCCGTTCTGTGGCTGGATTCCAAGACCTACCAAGGCAATTTGGACGAGATTTGACTTCTAAAGAATGCAATCGGTGCAATATTTTGCTGGTAGAATTGGCTGGCTCGACACTTATAAAAAACACATGAAATGGAGGTAGGTTGTGTTGCATGCCGCTGAAGTGTCTAATTTCCCAAGCATTCCTTTCGGTCAGGTATAGGAGAATCTGGGGGTTGGCAAGCATAGCTCCAATCGAATGGTAATTGTTCAGTCCGTTGAAGGTTTGATGGCAAATTTTCTTACTGAACGAAAAGTAAAAGGCTTGACGTCTGCTGTAAATGCAACATTTTAGATTTAGAATTGTTTTTTCATTAAAAAATTTGAAGGCAAAGATGTGTGTTTTTTGTTGTTTTCGAATGAAGTAGAAAATGAGCATGTTTGGATTTCCTGCAGAACAAATAGCCATATGAAACGAAAAGCCAGAGCTGTAGCCAGTTAATTGGCTTTAAACGCTTCAAAATTTATCACTTTGTCGTAACAAGAGATTATTACTATCATATCTCCAGATCTGTGAAAGCTGCAAATTTTCAAAACATTGCTGGTGCTTTTCGTACAAATATGTACGATTGCCGGTTAAAGGGTTAAGTTACAAATTATGCTTTTTAATTGTTTGAGAAGTTTAAATAGTTTTGAATGCCTGTTATTAAAATTAGGGAGCTTAAGCAATGTCGATGGCGATGCTGAAGACAACGCCTAGTGAAAAATGAATCTATATTTTAGTTGAGAATCTCAGACGTACTAAGCGTATATATTGGTTTAGGAACTGGTAACAGCTGAATATGTAAGAAAAGCTTTCAACCCCAAATAGAAATACAAAAGTTTAGCTGGACACAACATTCATGCTCTCCAAAACACACAGAATTTGTTCATATTATGTTTTCGTTCCACAGAAAACGGCCAAGGAATTCATCATGATTTAAAACGCACCGCAGGGCTATTACTCTGCTCATTACCCTTTTGTTTGGTGATGTTCTTGTTCGTGTTGCCATCATAGTTTGCTTTTGAAATCCTATCAAATTTTGTTCTCCTTCTCTACACACAGAGTATCACAACATGTTTAAATTTTGATAAATACATGTAACACTTTTGACGACATATAATCTAAGGGGAATTGTAAAACCAGAAAACTGAAACATTGAGATACATATAGCACAACATTATTCAAAATTCTTTCCTAGCAACTATGGGATAGTTATGTGAAATAACATTGGGTAATATAAATACAGAACTGGCAGTTAACAGACTGAGAGTGAAGTTTCAAGAGTCTCAAAAGACAAGATAAGAAAAGAAGTGTTTGCAATGGTTTTATAAAAGATTGTTGGTATTCCAAAAATGATGTCTTTAACCTGAGTTTAAATTATTGAATGTTTGAATCGTAAATTCAGTGTCAAGCAACCCTTTGGTAATAAATGATGTTTTATTTTAAGCGTTTTCTGAGAGGAATGAAACTCGGTTATGGCAGTAGTATGATCCCTGACCCAGTGTTGAGTTTTGTCTCAGATATTTCCATCCCTTTTCCACAGAGTATTAAAATAATATTACATTTTTAGGGGTGCCGAATGGTAAATTCAAGACTGATATCTTTTCTGTTAGCCTGAGACTTTCTTAGCCTTGGAAAAGAAATCAAGACTCTGAAAAGCGTCTCAGAAAAATTCGATATTACAAGACCCCTGAAATTTGACTAAAATTCTGCGAGACATGCATTTTGTAAAGGACCATTCCATTAGGACGCCTATTTTTGTTTCCAATCTATGAAGATAGTCAGTGGCAGATTCAGACCTTCACCTAAGGGGGGGGGGGGGGGGGGGGGGGGCACTTTTGAAGGCTTCACTGTGAATGTTGAAGATAATTCCTGCAGAAAATTAAGGGGGGGGGGGCACGTGGGTCCCTCCCCTGGATCCACTACTGATAGTGTATCGAGGAGATTAGATGGCAATGGAAAGCAGGAATGATGTGAAAAAATTCAGTACCTGAGATACTCAGATTGCTCTTTGTACTAATAAGTCACTCAGGTCAGTCACTGGATGACATGCAGATATTTTTTAAAAAATTATAAGTGGCATTACTAAAGTTTAAAATTCAGCCAGGAGACATGCACAACCACTAACAGGGACTGGCTAACCACGAAGGGCACAGCATCTCTCACAAATAGATAAATATTAAATTAATAAATGTGCAAATAAATAAACAAACAAACAAACACTATCAATATTCACCTTGGATGGAAGGTGGCCAAGTGGTACTGTAGAAAATCCTCTGAGGCACACATCGATTTCAACTGCCTCCTCATCATCCATGTCACCTGGAATGGAAAATGATTTAAGCTCCCTAGTGTTGAACTATTTTCTTTTTCAGATGTTGGTGTGCCATCTTTCCAGTACTAATAGTGCCATTAATATTTTATTATTAAAAGAATTACTAATACAAGCACAGTCAAGACTCCTTGCAGCCAGATGTTAGACGATCAGTGACACAAGCTACTCAGAACTTTCTTTTTCATTTGCAAGTACTCATGAAAATGTTAGCTTGTGTGATGGGCATTATACAACAATAGGGCCAGGGAGATAAAACTAGCACAAAGAGGAAAGGGATCTCAAGAAAACAATAGAGAAGAGAATAGTGACTAAATAGAATAAGTGCCATGGTATGTCAACTTATAACAAGGATGCCATCAGCAAATCATTTCAAAATTTCAGCTCTAGACATTCACTTCTAAATCAGAATCTGTCACATCATTCAAAGTACCTTTTAATCACAGTTGTAGCATTTTAGTTTGCTTTCTTTCAATAGTCTTAGCTAGAGCTTTACTTAATTCATTAGGACACAAACAAAAACAGAACTAACCATGCCTGCCTTTGTACAGTTTATAGAGATTTTCCAGTCTCTCGGATGACTCTGTGCTACTGTTTTCAGTCACTTCTCCGTTTGTCTGACAATTAGCCAGATTAACAACTTGTTCTCGCAGCATATCATTTTCATCATGGAGAAGTTGTAGCTCTCCCTAGAAACAGAAGTGTAATCATGAAGTGTGAAAATGGTCACATAAAAAATATGCATTAGTCTAGGCCATTGTATAAAAAAGCCAATAATAATTATTACAGTATAATCATTGTCTGAAAGAAAAGTAAATAAACTTTCAAAACATTTTACCAACCTTTATTTCACTGATAATTCCCTGTAACTCATCGGCTTGGTGCAGAGCAACATAAGCTTCCATACTAAGACCTCCACAGAGTGCCTAGGTAGAAAACACACACACGTCTTAATCATTAGCAAATAGTTGTGTTCAAATTACTTCAAAGAAAACACTGGGCACATGTCTGATAAAATAATTGTATCTCACTTGATTACATTTTAATGCACTTCAATGCCGAACATTTTGAGAAATAAATCTAGACAGTACACAAAACACCACCACACGTTTTAAAAATTACAACTACAGCCATTTACAGGAAAGAACAAATCTTCAAAGCAAATTATATGTTTCCTGTGCACTTTTTATACATGTGTATGGCTTGCAAATACCCACATCCTAAACAGATTCACAAATTGCTGGAAATGCAATCTGTCTGAAGACTCATCTCATCTGATTACTGATTAACAAATCTCTGCTGACAGTATTAATGTTAGATTCCTTTTCGGTTTTGTTCATTGAAGTATTTAAGTTAAAAACATTACATAAGCCCTTACAAAACACATGCACATGCTACATTTCTAGCTATATTTCTAGTACGTACACTGGCCATTCCGTTTTAACTAACTACACACATGGAGAGCATTTAGTAATCAAATCTCTGCCCACAAACTTTTAAGATCAACATGATTGTTGAACACATGCCAAATTCTTGTGTTTTTTTTGTTTTTTTTTTTGTTTGTTTTTGTGAAAGCAAATGTGCAAATATTATGTGAAGTCGGAATGAAATATAATTATTATTTTCAATTCAGTCAATTTTGCAATTTTATGTTGCTGCCTTCTAACTACAAATTGTTGCTCTTTTCAAAATTTTCAGGTCTGTCAACACCATTGACACCCATTACATGTATTTACAGCAAAATTTTCATAGTTATATATGGTGACGATAAGTAACAGAGTTGCAACAAAAGTTGATTACATTTTAAAGTCATCCTTTATACAAAGACATCAGAATGAAATATACAGCAGCACTGAAACCAGATCCAAGGTCAAATCATCATGTACCCAGCACCCACCAAATGCAAAGGAAACCAATTTTTTTTTTAGTTATAGGAGCTGTCTGGGAAGTTAAATCTTTGGGGGTTTTTTGTGAAGTGATTTCTGAGTTAATTACCAAGAGAAATAAATTAATAGGACACTGCTTTAATTGCCACTAGTACTGTACAAAGGATATTTGAAGTTCATTGTTGTCAATTAAATCTTTACATGTATTATATTTTAATAATAGACCTTTCCTTTCTCACCTCCTGAGATAGATGTACTTCTAAATCACAATAAAAAGGGGAAATATATATATATGGACTACAAACTAAAATACTAAATACATAAGGTAAGATACTTTTGCAAACATGATTCAAGCTTAACATGGCAGTTCAGAGTTGATGTTAAAATTATGCTATTAGTTTAATATTAGAGGAACATATTTAGCTCTGGTTAGAAGAAAATGGTCATTCACTAGAAAAGAAAGGTGGGGTTCAACTATCCTTTACAGATGTAACTTACAAGCGAAACATGCACATGTAACTATGTACAAAATTGAATAGTACTGTGAAACGTTCCATAATTTTAACAACAGAAGGGCTAACATGCAATAGCTCTCAGAAACACAAACAGCCAAGGATTGTTTTTGAAAAAGAGGTTAGTTTTTTTACCTAAAAAAGACATAAAGCAATTTCTACACAATACCTGAATGTATCCCAAGAAAGAACTTGCAATACACCTTTTATAAAATGTCCAGTTCTAAACCAGATAAAATTGTAACAAAACCAGGTACACACAGCTTTGGATGGCCTCCTGACTGCTGCATTTTTTAGATGTTTTAAAATAGAAGCCTGGTGTTCTTCACTGATTGATGTGTGTTTAATATAACTCAGTGACAATACACGGACAGATCATATTTCTACAATCATTAAATACCTTGAGGAAAACAAACATTAGCTCTTTTAAAAGATGCTGTTTAATCTGAGAAGGCTAAAACCACACTCAAAAATAGCACTGGTCAGTGAAAAAAATTGCTGGTGGAAAAAAAAATCAAATAATGTTGTGAATAAAATTATAAATGTGATCTAACTTTAATGTCTGCTTATCACACGCATGATAACCTGGATGAACAAAGTGATTAGATTAAAAAAAAAGAACTGATTCTCCTTTAATCTGACAATATCAGGTGAAAAGAAGCATTTAGAGCTGAAAACACGCACAGTAGAAGTAGAAAGAAAAGGTGACCGATTCTTTCCGAGACAATTCAAAACACTCATTTCACCGTATACCCTACATTACAGGCTTACCCTTCACCCAGTAGTTTGACACAAAAGGATCAAGGGAAATAAATAAAACTTGTTAACTCTTAAAGGCATACATGTAGATATTAAGTGCAGCTGATTAAAATTATTTAAACACCATTATATTTTATTGCAAATATATGTCGTGCAATAAATCTTGTTAAATGTCAACATACATATGCAAATCTCTTTAAAAAGTGAATTTTATTGCCAATAATCTGGCAGGCCTTTCAGCTACTGATACAAAACAGTCTATTTTAAGCAAGTATTATTTCTATTTTTATCAGCTCTGAACCACAATAATTTAACACCTATGACCCAAACTTGATTTTGGGGTTTTAGATTTAAACCCTAGGCCTAATGCACTCAACTTTTATAACTTAATTAAAATCACATAATTTTTACTGATAAATAAGATCCCTGTGATTCCAACTTCAAAATACTGACACATGTGGAACTTGTACTTCTTTGAGATTATTGCATTGTTCCAGAAACTTTAAAATATTTCCATACCCATGCCAGGGAAAGTATTTTTGGTTTGAACCTTCCTATCTCTCCCACCCAGTTTAGCTTCATACTTTTCTTTAAAAATTGGAATTTTGTAACCCATCTCCCTCAGTAATCCAATGATCTTCTTTAGGGTGGGTAGAAATGTATGGATATTTTCTAGAACTGCACATTGTCTTGCAAAAAGAATTTTCCTGCATGCAAGCTTGCTCTGTAAAAAGCCATCTATTTAATATCTGTTATGTACACAACATTTAATAATTAAGGCGAGGTTCTACCTGAGTTTGAGTGATAGAAAAAAGGAAAATATTTTTGGAACACCACCAGACAGTTGACCCCCACACAAGAGCATCCCAGGTTGTCAGGGGACGGTTTTGAATTCCGTCTACTAATTAATTTTTTTAACTTCAAATCTAATTTTAAAATCACATTAAATCATATTTCTTATTTCTTTACATTTCACTAATTCTTTGAGAAAAACTATCTCCTCCCAAATATCCCCACTAATCACCCAAAAAAATGTACAAAACATCACAAAACATAGATACATGAGATGAGTGAGCAGTTTTCTAATTGCTTGAAACCACCAACTTAAAGTGTATCCCTGTTTCTGCTGGTTTTGCAAATAGCAGGAACTAGCTTCTCCCCCTTGATGGGACATTTAAGTTTATCATATGTTGGGCTTGTAGTTTGTCAGCAGCCATTAATATCCTATGTTTTTAGAGGAACCAAGTAAAGTGTCTTCCCAAGGATACAACATGATGGGCAATGACCCCAGACAGTGCCTAATAACATAATTATTTTTATCAATTTATTTTCCATTGTGTTTTATGTTTAATTACATGTATGCAAATTACATGTATTCTAAATGTAAGACTAGATATACGTACATTTTGGATGAACTAATAATTAAATATTTTTATTGTATTGTAAAAATTATTTGGACAGGCAGCAAATCCAATATCCAGCACACTCATGAGTATAAAATGCCACCAAATCCCAAATATAGATCTGAAGAGCAGCATTGGAAATACCTGGGTCTCCTTTTTGATCAATTCTGCTGTGTTCTGAATGCCCACCTTACTAATACTTTCCTTCAACAATTCTTCCACAAATACAAAAACAAACGAGAAAATTAACAAAAAGCAAAAATGTAGAACTTACCTTATTTTGAGATTTTGGGGACACACGCTGTTTAAATCTATCAATTGCCTTATCCAAGATGTCAGAGTCCACAAATTCCAAGTTTAGTGACCTGCGCACTTCTCCTAACAAGACATCTAGTCTAGACTCATCTTTCTCATCATCATTATCATCATTGTTATTGACTGATAACAACTTGTCACCTCCAATGAGATTCAAGTCAAGAGTTTCTAGATCAGCTTCCAGCGAGACCTCTGGGTTTGGTTCAGTGTCTACAAAGACGACCGTCTCAGTGCTTCCACCAAACTCTCCAAAATGATCGTCATCAGATGAATATGATGACGAAGAGGCGTCCCCTTGTGATTCGACATCAGTAAGAACAATTTTGTCTTCTGCCGTACTGGCACTGACTAACTTTTCTGACTGTACATCATCTGGTTTGTCGAGATTTATTTTACCCACCCTGTCCTCCCAACAAAAAACACTCTGGTCAGGGTCAGGTGGGGGTTTTGGGGTGCTTGTGATGTGCATTCCATTCTTCTTTCTATAATCAATAAACACATCGACACCTTGTGGGCTAGCAACTTCATGTAGTAGTGGTTCATTGTTCAAAAATCTACCAGAAGATGAAGTTAATTCAAGCTCACTTTCTTCTTCTCCACAGCTACTGAAGGAGTCCTTGATATCGGCATCACTGTCTTTAGCATCTCTAATTTTTAAACTATCATTCTTTGTAATGGTTAGTGAAGAAGATTGTTTCTCATTAAAGCTGCTTTCATCAATGCCATTGCTCTCCTTTTGAGAGAAAGCCCTGTCTTTCCGTGGTCTTTTCAGGCTGTGAGTGTTGGTCAACTTACTTTGTGTCTCTATGCTATCAGTGGACTCACTACCATCATATGAAACTTTCAAAGCTTTTTCTTCTTTGGGTCTTGGCTGTTTATGTCCCTTGTCTTCCAAGCACTCAACCTCTTCTTCAAAGAGTTGTGATCTAAGCTTCCACTCCTTGAGCTTTTTGCGAATGTCTCCACTACTTTCACTACACCTAACCACCTTTGCCTGAATCACATCATTTTGTTTCTCTCTGCCAGAGAGACCACGCCTCAAGCAATCATAGCTCTTAGAAGATCTTGGTGGAACACCACTGGGTTTCTTAAAGCTTTCACTGTTATTCTGTTTTCCATTGGGGCTACTTAAATGCTGCCAACTGCTTGGAAGACTTTTAGGGATTTTACTGGGTTTTGTGTTTTCATTCTGCTGTGATGAACAGTTATACTTCTGCACAGAGACAGGGTTTCGTGATGGTGTTTCTTTCGGTGGGCCAACATGCATACTGGCAAGAATTTGTAAAAGTTCTTCAACTGACACAGCTTTGTCAGCCTCCTGACAGGGAGAAAGCATATCTGAGTTGGTGATGGGAGCACAGGGTGGGGAGACTGCCTCAGAATGTTCTAGCAATGGAGAATGATGTTCTTGTGACTGTGATGAAGTGGGAGATAATGATCTTGTTATTGTTGGTGTAAGGATTTGTAATTCCAACTGTTTTAACAGTGAGGTGGAAAGCTCCTGAGATACTGGTATGGGAGGAGTTTGAGTTGCAACTGAAGGTGGTGGAGACAAAGCTTTAAAGACCTCTGGAGGGGGTGTTTGAGTTCCTCTGTGTCGTCTGTAAAATTGCTCTGCCAGTTGAAGTTCAGTAGTGGTCTCTTCAACACTATCTGCATCATTTTCACATAAAACATTTTCAGTCTCAAGGCCTTCCTCCTTGTCCAAGCTTTGTAATGAGACCTTCCTCTCTGTCACAGACATCACCACTGATTCAATATCCGGGTCAGGCAAGACTGTTTGCGGAGACTGCAAGAGCTTTTTTATACTCAGCGCCTCAGCTGTAATGATACTTTCTTTGTCTTCACACCGAGTGTAAAACTCACTGTAATCAGTGTCATCAAACTCCAGCCCTGGTTCTTCAATCTCTTTTGGCACAACTTCATCTACTGCAGTTATTTCTTCTCCTCCCAGTTCCTCAGAGAACAAATCTTCCTCTGCTGGCTGAGCTGGAATTTCAGAAAACCTATCAGAAAGAGTTTTGCACCTTGATTGTTCAGAATCTGAGCTAAGTTCAACACCGCTTGGAGGCTGAGGGCCAAACAATGCCTCCATTGCGCTGACTTTGCGGTGAGTCACAGTGCCTACCAAGCCATTGTGAATATTGCCACTGGTGTGATTATGGTATCGAGTAGTTGAAGCTACTGGCTGCTTAAAGATCTTCTCGACCTCTGAGTCACTTGAAGAGCTTGTATACGATGATGCCCGCCTCAGGGTTTGAAGGTGTGGCAGCTGCACTGGGCTAACAGGTCGAAATGTAGGCGGCGGCTCTTCCTCAGCAAATTCAACAGATTGTCTTCTTAATGCAAAAATGGGATCCCTGCTTCCTAAGGAATGTCGAAACCTCCTTCGTTGCACCTTGGAGGAAAAAGGGTCACCATTCTCTAGTAGAGAGATGTTAGAATCAACTGACATACTTTTGAGAATATGACCATTATTTAGACTTTGTGGTCTGCGTCTCAACGGCTGAAATAATGGTTCTGAATGAACACTGCTGTCATCTGAAGTATATCCTGAATAATCATGGCAAGATGCAACACCTGGGCTAGGATGACCACTCCACCTGATTTTTCTTTGGGAAATTTTTCTACCCTTTGGTGTACTTTGAATTGGTTGGTTTTGTTGAACAGAGCGAACAAATGGTGATGAAAGACCACTATCTGAATGCCAGGATGACGTGGTCAGCTTGGGAGAAGGAACCTGATAGACTTTGCGTACAAAAGGAGAATTGGCGTCCATTGGATGTGTTGACTCACTAAATGACCATGACCTTCTTTTCAGCTGAGTGTTGGTGACATCTTTTTCCAAGTTAGACAAACAAGCAATGGATCCTGGATGTCTCTGCTTTTTATTTCCTTTGTTATGCCTTGAACTGATCAACAACTCTTGTTTGATTTCATTCAGTCGTGGATTCACAAGTTTTTCACTGAAACAAACCTCTTGCTCATTATTAAGGTCAGGCATTGATGCACCGTAATCACTGTTGTAAGAAGGTGTCTTTACTGCTAAGAAGTCCCCTTCATTTGTCAAAACTTCAAAACACTCCACTCCACCCTGAGGAGCAAGGTTATGGCTTTCTTTTGCCTGTTCATCAGTGACTGTTTCTTTATAAATTTCCAATGCCATTGAATCAGAGCATTGTTGATCATTGTGATGAAAAGCACTGTGGACACCATTTTGACTTTCATCCACAACAAAATGTTCAGGATCCTCTAACTCGTCGACTTCATTCACGCAGTCAAGACCCATCCTGCCCTTCTCACTGCTGTGGCAATTTTCATTGACAGTACAGCAGTTTATTGATGACTGGTAATAGTTGCTTCCATTAATTGAAAACTCATCTTCTTCAACTAGTGGTACAAACTTATCCGGTATGGGCACTTCGTGATCAAAGTTAACAGACTCGCAATTATTACTGCAGTTACTTTCAAAGGAAAATTCCTCGTCGTCAGCTAAAGGAGCAATCTTTTCAACATCATCTAGGCCTTTCTCAATAAAGTATGGGCCATTGGGATTTTGTATCTCCAAGTCCTTACTTCCATCATCAGATGAATCCTTAAAATTTGCAGCTTGTGCATTTTTGAACAAAGTACTTTTAACTAAATCATCTTTGGCAAATGCTTCAAAAAAGAGAACACGTTCTTCAACAGATTTTCTCCTTTCACACTCCAGCTTAGTCAGGTGAATTTCGTCAGTCTTTGAGCTGTCACTTTGGCCTTCATTGTAAGAGAAACGTTTTGTGATGTCTTTATTTTGGTTGCAAATTGTTTCAATGTGATTAAAGCTTGAAGGCGGAGCACTGCCACGTCGAAGTTTGGGCTTTGGGGGAACAGGAGGCTTCCTTCTCAACTTAACAGCATCACTCTTTGTCAATGTACCCTCCGGTGACGCACTGTAGTAAAGGCAATAGAAATCACTGGCTCGTCGAGTTTTCTCAACAACATCACAAACTGTGTCCACATTCTCTGCGCTTGAAGTTTCATTCTTATCATTAGTCCTTATGTCTTCATTCATGACATTCCCTTTGGCAACACCATGATTCTTTGAAGCATTTTCTTCAACAGCGGCTGACTCAGGAGATAGCACCGTACTTGGTTTGTTCTCTTTATGTACTAGTTTGGCCTTTTTAGAATCTTTTTCCCTTACTGGTGATGAGTTAATGGATCCTTGAGAGCTGTCGCTACTACCATTTCTTTCAAGTTCCTCGTCCACAAAACATCCAGAGTCAGTTTTACCTTTGCTGTCAGGTGCACTTCTTCCACGGTTGTGTCTGCGAATCACTCCAGGCTTTTCTTTGCCACTCATGTCAGTTTGGTTAGGCTATTTGCCATAATGGTGTTACACTGGCCTGAAATGCTCCAAGCTGATCACTGAAATAGATAAGAAATTTTCATGACTGTGATGCAAACTGAAAAAGTCTATACTATACTATTTCTACAAAGATCTGTTGTGGTTTCAAACCAGTTTGAATTATTTTTCATTGCCTCACATTGATTATCATACAGTAGAATCCCAATTTCTTGAACCCTCGGTTTCTCAGAACTGCCGATTTCTCAAACCAATTTTCGTTTCCCTTAATTGTACCCCCAATTTCACGAACCAACCAATTTTTGGAACCAAAGACAAATCAGCCACAAAAGATCCCTGGCATGAATCTCTGTAGCACTAAAATAGACACTGTGGCACTCTCTGGCTAAAAATCTTAGACAACACCTTTGCAGGGGATGTATTGTTCTGACTAAAACCATTGGCAGCCATGTGCTGCACCACTTTGCATTTCACAGTCTGAACTTGCAATAATTCATCATGAAATGTTCAACAGATCATCAGCAAACCTTCAAATCCTGTTGTGAAGTCAAGAAAAGTCAGCCGACAACTTCTGAAGTTTGCTGAAGAATGAGTGAACATTTGTTGAGGAATTTTCGTGAATCCACATGTGACAACTTTGCAACTTTCAGCATTAAAGCATCCCACACTAATTGGATTGCTGGTGGTTAAGAACCATTACTAGCATTTGTTGTACAGTGATATCATAACAAATAATACAATATTGATCATTTCTTCCCAAAGTGATTACTCTTGAACAGATCTTCATGTAGTCCCTCACTCAATCTCCCACATTTTTCTTTCTGCACGTACACTGTACCATGTACATATTTGCAGTTAGTAATGGTTCTAACTCTTATCAAATATCAAACTTTTCACTAAAGATATTAAGTCTTTTTGAGACTCAGTAAATGAATGTGTTAACTACAAAAGTTCACAAGGGTTAGATTTGTTATAAGTTTAAAATGCTCAAAAATACTTGATGGAGTCAACTTAGACTTAGAGTTATAACACTCAAAGTATAGCAACTGTCATGAACAAGCAATGAATCTGTGCCTAAATAATTTTTCATCTGCATAGGACATAGCATTTCAAGAAATCAGTTTTATATGCAGACTATATCATCCAATTTTGCAATTTTGTCATTTAAACAGTGCATTCTATGATCAAAGGAATGCAGGTTTGTGTAATTCTACACGTACCACTTTGCCATGCATACCTGATTAACTTTAAAGTCCCAAATGAGCCAAGATTATGCTGTGATCTAGTGTTCTAATACTGTGAAATTGCTAACAAGAATTGAAAACCAGAATCAACTGAAGCAGAGAAATCAATAAAGGAAAAAGTTATCTTCTAGTTGAGATAATAATCGTGACTACTAGACAGTATAAAACAACAAGAAACTAGCCTTTGTCTCACCTAACAATGCAGCTTACTTCAATTTAAACCAAAGCTTATATATTAGATGCTGGTGTAGCATTTTCAAACCATGAATAAACCAGCGATTTAGATAAATGACAACCCTTGCAAACTAGTTGTAAGTCAATATTTGAAACTTAAGATTGCTTCAAATGTTTAGTCAAGTAATTTGACAGAATGAGCTTAAGGTATGCAGAAAATGTCATTTACATATAATTGCTTACATTAATACTAATTGTCGACATGCATGAAACAAAATGAATAACTCTTTCAATGTGATAAAGCTTGCATGTCTTCAAAGCATGAAAATATTAGAGAAGAAATAAGTCCATGATTTTAAATTTAATATTGGCCAGTTGGCATGAATTAGAGAAACTTAATCCAGACAAAAATATTCAGGTTTCAGACAGGAAGGGCACAGTTGATTTTAACTGATAAGGAGATGCATGATTTGGCATGGGTAGTCCGCTTTAGTCAAAATCAGAAAACAAACAAAACTATTAAAAATCGACACCAGTATTTAAACCCATAACACAAATTTGAATTGTTCACAAGGAAACCTTTAATCACTAGATACCTTAGCTGAGGCTGTAGAAGTCAGTTCAAAAACCATTAATGGATTAATTCTCCACATCTACATTCAAATTATGGTAATGTTAACCCAATTTGGTTTAATTAACTTTTGACAAATTGATGGATACCTTTCCCAAAATAATGCAAACCAAATGCTTTTGTTAAATTTACTTTACTGAACAAAAATAAAGCAAATGATATCAAATTAATATTATAATTGATATCACATAAAACATTGAAATGCAATTCTAGTAAAAACTAGAATTTATGAAAAGGTTGCCATGTGATCTTTTTAAAAACAGATCACATTGAAGTTGTTGAGATATTATTCAAAATGAAATTGAACCCTAAATTACCAGAATATAATTACACACGCAAGTTAATCCCATCCAAACTAAAATGTAAGGTACTGTGCAGTGCACAGAATGTCCGAGAATGGGTAAATAAAACCCTGTACGTTAGAGGATAATGTTTATTCCTGAAAGATTATTTTTCTCAGGAGTGAACAGTTGTCCGGAAGCCAAGCTTTGTCTTTCTCTATCTAAAGAATAATTTGATTTGCACCTATAAATCTTTGAATCCAATTAAAACCACAAAAAATGTCAGGTCATTGATTGAATCTCTAAGCTTTTTAACCTTATATAATTATGAAAGTGGCAAGAGGATGGGAAAATGTGTTCATTACAACAGGGGTATACTTTAACCGAGGGTTCTTTTGCCATACATTGTATTTTGCTGTTATTACTTTTTGCTGGGACTAAAGAATACTGTTCCTTATACTGGGACTTTGTTTTAAAGGGGTTTGTTATGTAAAGGTTCCACGACATTAATTCTGAAGCATATAACCATTGTGAATCATAAATTACAAATTCAATGTTTTTCTTTCTCTGTTTCATTACTAATCAAACAGTCCAGAATTCTGGTAACACCTTGCTGCTCTTTACCTTCGGTCACAAAGTCAAAGCTTACATTAATGTGAAAGCATAGCTTACTCCTTATTGGTGCAAAGTAAGGTCTAATTGCTTTCTGTTATTTGCCATGCTTCTAAATTATAATTAAAAATAACATCTGCACTAAAAAGGAATTCAGTTTGCCCCAGTGTACATTGTATTTTGATTTTTTATACAGCTAAACCCATGCTGCTAAATGGAACATTGTAAAACGTTATGATAGAAGCATATTCGGCTGATTGAAAAAATGGTGGCAAAAAAGAAAATCAGATCAGAGGTGCCATTTAATCGCTTGCACAAAGTTTTGATCACCTATTTATTCAAATGCTTCAAAAATATTTGTAGTATAAATAGTTTGATTTATCAACAGATGATTTAAAAAAGGTGTTTGAAACCGCCCTGGGGTGGGAAAATAAAAAGTCTACAATGATCACTATTTGCATTGCACAGCTATCTTTGTGGTAAAAAAAAAAATTGTTGAAGCTGATAAAGATTTAAGTACATGGGTGTGAATTTGCATCATTTCCTTATTTTCTGCTATTGTTATTTCCATATATAAAAGTATTTTCAACTGTTTGCCACGTACGTACATGACATTATTCCGAATCTAATTGAATAACTGGCTGTGGTTAGAGACGGGTGTTTTTTCTTTTTTCTGGGTCTTGAAATACAACTCACATCCAGCAGGAGAGCATCAAAGAATGTCCTCTTTTGCAAAAAGATGCCATGTGTACCAAACCGGCATTTAGGCTGGAAAAAATTCATTTTGATATCTAATGTCAAATGAAAGCAATTATGTCACTGTTTGCCTTTCAGCATTGAAGTTGGATTAACAAAAATTCTGCATTCCTTTATTAAGTACATCTTTACTCAAAAGCACGTACATGAAGCAAGCTGTCTTTATTAATTCCCATGAAGTTGATCCCTTCGTGAGCTCAGTTGGAATTGTACACTGAGCAAAAATTTTTTTACGAAATTGTTAATTATTATTAACCACAGTTTGAAAAGCGATATGTCATGTAAATTTGAGTGATGGTTTCAAGTACAAGAATCCACAGAAACTAATGCGGACAACACACAAACATTTACACACAAAAGAATCGCCACCAAATTAACGAGCTCTACCTCACGAGGTGGTTTTCCGGCGATCTATTGATCTGCGCCAACGCGACCAGCGTTTTAGCATGCTTCTCGGCATGAAGCCACTAGCGAGAACACAAAGATGAAATGCACCCTCTTGGAAAGTGCTGGAAAGTGGAATGATCTTGCACTAATAAAATTTACATAAACAGCGCCGGCACATCAAATATCTGATCTTAGTGAGGTGCTCAAGCATAAAACCGCAAAGTTTGGAATCCCAAGATATGCCACGATTAAAAGCAAAAATCTTGAGTTTGGTTGCTAGATAGCTAGGACAATTATTTCGATATTACATTTTAGTTGCCCAACCAACGAGAAGACGTGCAAAGAACGGTTTACAATTCAACAAAAATAAGACTTTACTTTGGAGAAAGTTTGGTTGACCAATACTATCATGACATTTAAACATTCTGTTTTCCTGATAAAACAGCTGATGGGCGGCAGGGAATGCTGTAGTTCCAAATGGGCCATTTCCCCTTTGAAGGCGTGATTTGCAAGTGCTAACGAACTACAATTGCGAGCGTTATTATCTTTTGTCTCTCGCTCAAAACGAAATTTGCGAAATGAAAAGTTTGATTACAATCTTTCAGTGGAGGCGAAGCGATGAGGATTAAAAATGAAACCGGACGTTGAATGCGAGAATTGCGTGATTTATCAATGAGTTGTATTGCATCTTGTAAAGCAGCTTAAATATGTATGGCTGATATAACTTTCTAAATTTAACCGACCTTTTAGGCAAACAATGGCACCTCTTTTGGGTGAAAACGATCGTGATTTTGTGAGCACATTATTACATTACGTACAGTCGATTTCCTAGTGTATTCAGGGGAATAAACAAACGTTACTGGTGCTAAAAGGTAGAAAAGGAAGATTTCATTAAAAAGGTTCTCTAACTTTGGTTCGCCACTGATTACAATCATCAGTCAGACGACCGCATCTTTCCGACTTGTTACGCAGTGTAATTTCAGCTAAAAACAACACGAAAATAACCTCGCAAATATGAAGATTTTTAGCTGCTTTACAGCTAACAAACCTCAAACAAACAACAAGAGAATGAAATTCAATAAGTCTTATAACGTTTGCACTCGGTTTACAGTTTTATATGCTTCAAAGGCCTAGCGATCGTGTTAGCGTTTATTTGCAATGACTGAATTCTGCGTAGAATAACTAAGTAGCTCGTACCGCTAATAGCACACCAGAAGACCCGAAGCACGTGTTGAGAAGAAGCGCGATTTTATGTTCATAGAATCACGTCAACGTTAATTCCATGCACAATCCAGACCAAACAAGAAGCCCGGTATTCGCTTAAGACTTCACACCTCTCACCTTCCATAAGATTCATCTCAGCGAAGCTCCGTTCATTTTCCTTTAGAAGCGTGGCTCAAACCCTAGCCTGACTACTGCCTTATCACGCCTTGATGACAATCTTTTGTTTTGGAGAAAATAACCCCAAATCAACTGTTCCGGCGTGATCGCGACACACAGGATACGATAAAATAATCTTCAACTGACAAAACACTTGAAGGAAATTGTGGTTGCGTGACGTCACAAGCCTCTTTACGGTGCCGTTGTGTCGATATTCCCGCCTTTCTTTGTATGCAAATTATTATATTCTTGCTTCTTTTATTTAATTTCGCAGTATTGTTCGTTTATAAACGGCGCCTTTTCGTTAAAATTAATTAATTTTTAGATCATTTAGTTTAAAAGAGACGAATGAATGACGCGTGGTGCTACAAAGAAAAAATACAAAACGCTGTTTTGGTTATAAACTGGATTAGGAAAACAAAATGTTATCTTTTCGTTACTTGCCATTTCCCTATGTTTTTAACGTTTCCTGTTTAATAGTGTACTGTGAAGCCACGGAAAAGGTGGACTCCTTCGCTCAGACGATACACAGAAATGCTCCAAAGATTCAGCGAGCTAATCACAGATGTGGTCAGTTCGTTACTACATTTACAAGCCTACTGATCAAATCAGCAAGAGAAAAAAAGATGTTAAAGTTGGCATATGCGACACTATTTCATACATATTCGATACATATTCCTCCATCAGTTAACTTGGGTTTATCATCCAAATTGCACTTGTATTTTTAAATTGCTCTTATTTTTACGTGTGAAAAGCGAAAAATGTCCTTTTCCATTTTAAAGAGCTTATGTTAAATTTAACTTAATTCTTTAAAAATTCGCTACAAAGTCCAAACGAACAGCTAAGCAGCTTTCGTAGATATCAAATGTTCGTGCCGACATGTTTATTAAATATGCTTCCGACCACGTCATTTTTTTCTTAAAAACAGTAGGTGGTCTGTGCATGTTTATAACTGCTGACGGCTATAACAAGCTGTTTGTGCGATATCGCGTTTAGCTGTGCTAATCAAGTCAGCATCCCAAACTCTAGAGCCAACAAATCTGGAATTACCGAAAATAGACCCACAATGTCCCAGTCTTTGAGTAATTTCCCTCAATCCTCAATCGCAAAAACATCCGACGAAGTTAATACGGCTTATTTTGTTTAATGTAAACCAGGGGTATCTGATTCCTATCTAAGCCAAACAGGTTCGTATGCATGTTCCACAAAAGACTGTGGGTTTTAGTCAATGTGAAACATGTGTGCGGAAATAAGGCTCAATGAATATCCCTAGCCCTATGACCAAATGAGGTATACTTAAGACTGTACGCACCTTATTCCCTGTCTTGATGATTACGTTTATTAGTAATCTCGAGGTGAAAAAAGAAAGTCAAGTAACCAAAAAAATTTATCGGATTTGAGAAAGGACATAAAAAAACCCACTCAGACTGCTAGTCTAAATTAATACAGCTTTTAAAAGGTCATGCAATTGTTATGTGGGGTCTGTTCTGTAAACAGGTAATACATAAAATAAATCGTTTCGTGTGAACTAGAGTCCGGCTAAAGACAATCTGAGGAGCTTCCCATCCACGGAGACCCGTGTCTCCTTCGCAGCCGTTTCAGTTATGGGATGTCCCAAAAATGCCCAAGGATGACGTAGGATGTTACTCGAGGCGGGCCGAAGTAACAAGCCCAGTATAAACCCTTGTTAATGGAAATGAAAGGCGTGGTGACAAACCACTCCTTGTAGCGGTGCGTTCTTGGGTTCTTTTCCAATCGATACAATGAGAGCGACTTCGTGGAATGAGAGACTCGCGACAAGATGTCTTTCCTTTTAAAACTATAAATAATGTTTTATTACGTTCTCAAACGATTTATATTTTTCTTTTCATAGATTAAGCGTTGAAATTTTTAAGCAGCCAGTTTTTTTTCCACTATCAAAAGCTCTATGCAGAAATAACGGCAACAGAAGATTATTAGTTCCTAGATACAAAAAGTGTCGATATCTATATCGTCAATGAAATGACGAATATTATGCTTTCTTTTTCTATCCAGTCAAGCAGTTTTATCAAAACATTTCTTTTATAAAGTTGCCAGTGTTTTGTTGCCGCTGTTGTCGCTGTTCCGTTCAAATGTCCTTATCAACAGTTTATTCTTGCTTCTCCATAATTGTCTTCCAGCCATCAGTCCTAACAGTTCTTTTCTTTGCTCGATCGAGCCACTACCCGCTGTGTGCAGAGGTCTCCTATTTCCTTTGCTTCCGCGTGAAGCAAAGGAAATAGGAGACGTATACATGCATCGTGTGTAGAACCGGATGTAAAACCGCGCAGCACATCTCCTGAAATGTCACGTAACACTTTTGTGGACCCGCCGTCTCGTCAAACACATATAGTTTTAGTTTGTTGAAAATCGTCAGTGAAGAGATGGGAACAAATTGTCTTGAAGGAAGACTTCGTCAAACAAGTCATCACATTTCAGAAGCCGTGTACTGCCAATCAAGAGCTAAAACAAAAATAAAATAAAATGAATGTAAATGCAAGTGATGAGGTGCGCGATTTCCTCTCTAACTGAAGTAATGTTCACTTTCTAACAACTCCTTGGATCAAAGGAGACTTAAAGGATATAGTCAGCACAGTGTTCTTTACCAGGACCAGAGGTTGTCAATGTCATGTCTGTGTATGGATGAGAACAAAAGAGTTTACAGCGCCAGCGATTGCGTTCCAGACGGGCGAATTTAATGCTGGAGCTAACACTGCGATGGACTAGCACTGATCCCATCCAGGAAGGAGTAGAAATACTCCTAGTCGCTTCATACTCCGGAAACCGGGTTAAGCTCTGGCCTGATGGGGCACTAGGCTCAAACGCAAACTTAAAGGGGCACTGTCACGGACATTTTTTGGCTTTTTTAGTAAAATAGCACCAAAAATACGACTTAGTACTTTCAACCATGCAGGAAATGCTCCTAGAACTGAAAGGGAAGGATATCTAGCAAATTGTTTAAAGAAGAGGGTGACCGTAAATAGTTTTCATCAATTTTTCCAAACCACAAGAACAGAACTTGAAAAAGTCAGGCTGACTTTTTCAAGTTGAGATCAAAAGCTCCCAATGGTATCACAGTGATATCACTCTATATTTAGCTTCAGTACACTGATAAAGCAATTTTAAGAATACTTGACCACTGTTAATAGGTTTCCAATGGTGTCAACATGTTTTGGGGCTGTTGCATTTTTGAAGTTATGCTCGTGACAGTGCCCCTTTAACATGAAGACATCGTTACTGACCTGTGTGTTAGGATGGTACGCAGCAAGCGCTTCCCTTATTTGGTGAACTTCAGAACACGTGATTCCTCCAACAATGAACAGCACCAACAATGGATGATCATTAGGGCGAGGCTTGCTCACATTCATGAATAAACTGAAACAAAAACAAAACAAAGACTGGTCAGAGAATTTGTCAGTAAGACACTAGCTCTCTGGAACATTCTCCTACTGTAAACACTACTTCTATTGTTATTCAGTGCTAGGGGCATTGTGATATGGCCTGTTATCAATTGTTTAAAGAACCAATGAAGTAATTCGTTCCGAGAGGTAGTGGGCGACCCCAATTTGTGTTCACCTGCAATTTTAGAGCTCATAAGTACTGTAGGCCTGAGTAATGAATAAAAGCTTTTACGTCCCTACCTAAATCCTGTTTTAATGAGATCCTTCAGCCCGTGTGACTTGAACTCGATGTCTGGTAGCTCTGGTGATTCAGGGCTAAATACGCCATCTATGATCTGAAACACGATAGAATTGTTAAAAACAAAATCAGCTGCAAAATTAGCTTATTTAACCACTTTGATTGACTTAGATTATTTATTCTTTTCTCTTTTTTTTTCTTTCGTTTGACACTATAAAGTTGGCAAACATACCAAATGGAAAGTTAATATGTCTTTTCTTCACAATTATAATACATGTATACAATCAATGGTAAACCTAAGATTATGGCTTGTAGAACCTCACTTTAAGAACTTCTCTTCTCTTCTTTAGAGAGAACTAAATAACACTGGACCAATGCAAATCCAGTTTCACTAAAACGTGGTACCAAAACACTAGCCACTTTGACGAGTTGTCTCTTTAGAACACAAACCAGTCATTCCAGCGGTCTTTAAAGCACGATCCATTCCAACGAGTGGTCTCAAAATACAAACCTGCTTGACGAGTGGTTGATACTGGGCTGGTTTTAATGCCGTCCCTGTCTGAAAAACATTTCTGGCGACAAAAGAAAAAAAAAAGCCGTTCACAAGATATCAAAGTGTAGAGGTCTATTTTTTTTTTACTTGCTTATTTAATGGCCCATGAATTAATATTAAAATTCCGATTTCCCTTGACATCATGACAATGTTCCCAAAAGCGCGTCATTTAGCCGCGGTGGCCTAATGGCTTAAGTGCGCTAGACTCTGGATCGAACGGTCCGGGTTCGAGGCCTGGCAGGGGTCATTGTCACTACTACTATTGTGTTTAGTCTCATAGTGCCTCTCTCCACCCAGGTGTATAAATGGGTACCGGCGAATTAACTGCTGGGGATAACCCTGCGATGGACAAGCATCCCATCCAGGGAGGAGTAGCAATACTCCTAGTCGCTTCATGCTACGGAAACCAAGATAAGCTCCGGCCTGATGGGCCCCTAGGCTCGTATGCAGACTTGACCTACCTAACCTAATAAAAGAAATAAATCACACACGTGGATGATTTATCGTCCCAATTAACTATGAGGGATTTTAGAGCTGAACATAACAACACTGCCAGAACACTCCATCTGAAACCTTGTTTTTCTTCCTTCAGATGTACCTGAACATTTGAAGTTCCTCTCTTGCCAAGCTGACTCCTCGCACTTTCTCAAAGGCATCTGAAATTCTGCTTCTTACGGTCTTCTCTGAAAGTTCTGATCCTACAAAAATTGAAATAGAAAATAGTTATTAATAATCATCTCTCAAACTCAAACTTAACTAAGAATTACGAGGAGCAGTCACGTACCCGAAATACAGGGTAAGAATAAAATTCCGGATAACATGAACCAGGATGAACGGCCAATATTCATACATGGTAAAAGAAGATGGGCGGTTGGGGGGGGGGGGGGGGGGGGGGGTGGGGGGTTGGGGTGACAATACTTTTAGATCGCTACAAACTGCAGAAGCCAGGGTAAACTCTGCTGGACTATACTACTTACTGTCACTGACCTAAAAACTTTTCACAAGTGCATTTGAGATCTCCACTGAGTATGCTGTTCACCAACATGTTCTGTGAAAGACACACAATGTATTATAAATAGGAGTACATTTATTAAACAGTGAAAATACTTTAAAAGTTGTGTTCGTTCCGGCTCAGCAAAAATAGGTTGCACTGAGTGATATATCCCAGTTTACGTCCCCCATCTGAGCCTAATAACATACAACAGCACATTCAAAACACCCAATAATCACTGTGTCACCGTGTATCACTCTGTTGCAAATATGTAACTGGCTGTAATGTCATGCAACATCTTGTAACAACATGTAATGCCTGTAACATCGTGTGACACCCTGTAACACCCTGCGACATTTTATAACAACTTGTAACATCCTGTAACACCATATAACATGTTGTGACACTAGAGAGGTTTAACTTAATCCGTGAAATAGTAACTAAACTTTCAGATACTCTTACACACTAATTCCATTTCTCTACATTGTTTGTATATTTCTCTACACTGTAACATCTTCTAATACCCTGCAACATCGTGAGTATCCATGTAACAACCAGCGAAAGAATGACCAAAATTTGAAAATTGGATTTTGATAGAGAATAACTAGAGATTGATTACTCGTCAAGGTCCTACAACTCCAAAATTGACAAGATTTACAAACGTACTTTGATCTGCTCCTCTTCCATGGGCGAGTTAAAACAGTCTTGTCCACCTGTCAGTGAGTACAGGAATACCAACATTAAGAGAATATCTTCTACAGCCACAAATCTGCAGGAAAATTCCAAAAAACAAAGTTATATCTTTTTATAGCTGTCACTTCTATTGAACAAAAGACAGTGTGGCCCCGTTGCCCAAATACGCATAGAAGGCATGCACAGTGATCTTGATGTTGGCTGGATCAATATTGTTGTTAGCCCTATGTGATATTTCACATGACCTTCAAAAGACCTAAAAGATTACCGGCACTCCGCAGATAAAACAACTCTTTTGCGTCTTATCAGAATGTTAGGGACGGCCCATTAAATTTTTTGGGGGGGCGGAGGGTGAGGGAGGGGGGGAATTTCTCACCACAAGCAATTTTTTGAAGTGCGTCTTTGCAAACAATATTTCTCTCAGCAGCATCTTTCATAAAACAATACCTTTTGTTTGTGTCTGCAAACAATTTATTTTTTCCTTTCTGCACACAGTTTTTTCAAAATGTTCCATCCCCCTCCAAAAAGTGGACTTACAACTAGTGAGCACTTGAGCAGGTTCCAGACTACACAAAGCCCCCATCTGCCCCCCTCCCCTCTATGCCCCCCCATCTCTGACCCCCCCCCCCCCCCCCCCTGTAATATAGTAGAGCCAACGCCCCATTCCCACTAGCTCATGTTTCACACTCCTTCTGCAGTGTAAGTGTGAAGCGTATGGGATAAGGCTGGAAAACACCAGTGGAGCACGCATCAGCTGTTAGTAATAGTCCAGTTCTGTTTGGTCCTCTATCTATCATGCAATGCTAGGCTCTAGAAAATGTAGTGTTGCACAACAGAGAGAGTTAGCACTGGACTGGTGCAGTGAAAGACGTACACAAGCTGGTTGAAGAATAATATGTTAAATACCCACCTCTGTTGATTATCAGACTGTAGGGCTGTTATCAACTCTGATAAAGCACTTTGTGGACCATGCTCTCCAATGTGAAGAATTAAACCCTATATTAAAACATGGACAGTAAAATGACAGCAACTGTCAGAAAGCTTAGTGGTAAATCAAAGTTGGTTACCAGTTTGGTTTTTAACTGCTATATGATTATCTGCTAACTGTGAATTCAAAGAAAGCTTGGTTCAGCTGACAATGGAGGCAGAGTTTGAGCACTATGTATGTAATCACAGAAGCCAGTAGCCTGCAATTGCAGATGTCTTCTATTTCTTCAGCTTTACGCGTAACACGTCCTTTTCTGTGTGAACTAAAGAAAACAGGAGACATCTGCAAGCAGGTTTAGAATCCATCCAGACTCCAAAACATAAGTGCAAATCTTGAATTCTAGTCAGTGAAATGAGCTTTTTGCACACTTACTTTCTCTACAGCTTGTAAGTGCTCCATCTGTGACACATTATCATTCTTTAATGCTGTTATTGCCGCTCTGACCAACTGTAGCAATGCACCATGTCTTTGTAAAGGCTTTGGTTGGCCCCTGTGAACAAAAAAAATAACACCCCAAGACAGAAGCTATAGTTTGACCCTAGACATCCCCCAGGACACATCTTGCAATCTGTATATAATTCACATACAAAACCTTATGTATTATTACCAGAACAGCCTTAGGTCAGGTTTTTCAAAACAAGCCCACGACCGCTTGAGTTCGCCAGCAACTTGATTTATGTTGCTGGTTACTCTGGTCATGGCAATCAGCTTGCAACAAATGAAATACTTGTCACAGCCACCTATTCTTCCAGTTGCTGGAGACTTCTTCAAAACTTTTTGGAACCCCTGTTTATGTGTCACTTAGCATGATAAGGATTAAGTATTCTTATCAGTTAGTGTAATGTAGCAGGGTTGTCACAAAGTTTTAAAGTAGGTGGCTTTATCATTGGAGTAGGTGGCTGATTTTGACATCTTTTTCTGTAAAGAATCAGAAGAATAGCTCAGTAGAAAAGCCATCCACGATAATAAAGTGGCCGGTGATTTTGGCCTGCAGCTGGTTACTTTTGACTACCCTCATGTGTAATGTGACACTGCTAACACTTATCTCATTTGAGAGTTTGGGCTGCCTGTAATTGTCATCAACATGGAATTTCTGGACCCCAATGGTAGATTTCTTATAATACAGCGTTGTCACTAATTTTTCAAGCAGGCAGGGAAAGTAAAAAGTAGCTGGGGGACAAGATGCTTTTTGTTTGATGTATTTTTTACCTTCCAGTGGTTTTGTTTCAAAGTAGCCCCCGTAGTAGCTGGGGTAATTCCCCAGCCCCCAGCCCTTAGTGACAGCCCTGATAATAGCACACATGCATATCTGCATACCTAAAATGTTCAGTCATGGCTTTGAGCTGTTCTGTTGTTACTTTACTCTGTACACCTTTGCTCTTTTGTATGAGTGATTCTTTGGTCAATGCTTCCTTTAACTGCCTTGAGAGGTCCACCAGACTCTCCTTGGACACAAAACATTTTAAAAATAATGTTCAGTGTAAAGTATTTAGTAACCATGGTTTAGACACCTGGTCACACAACTGGTAATTTTTTTTTTATCAACTGTTTCGAAGTTGGTTGCAGCTAAGGACAAACCTGCACATCATGAAAACAACTTCAATTTGTAAGTGAGCTATGCATCATCTACAGTCTAACCGTTATTGATAATAATTTTTTGATTTTCATTTAAGTATTGACTCTATATTCATTTGACTCATACATTAGACATATCAGAAATTTTAAGACTTTCTTCTTTTGATGCTGGAGAGTAGGGATGCATAACTTAAGATGTCCAGAAAGAATAGAGCTATAGCAGCAGAGTGAATATGGCATGTCTTGGTAATTTTGTTTTTGTGTGTCAACTAAACAAAGGTTAACTTTGTGTATCAGTCACCTTTTGTCTCTTGGTGATCAAAGAGCAGAGAAGAGCCTGGGTAGGTGGATCTCTAGGATGCGCCAGGCACCCAGGCGCTACTGTGTGTGGAGTTGAACTGGAAACCAAATGAGACAAGTTGAAAAAGGTCAGATCTCTTTATATTTGTAGGTATCCTTCAAATTATTTAAACGACATGTTGCAGACCTTCCAGCTGTCTCGCTTCTACCAGGCCCGGGGAGGGGGGGGGGGTACTCCCATATATGGGCTATATAGGTATGTGCCGCGGGATAGGGTATGTTTTTTGACGTTCTCGGTCCTTAAATAGGGTATCACTTTTGTTCCTTTTGGCATTGTGTTCCCGGTGTGATCCTTAGATAGGGTAGCTAAATTCTATCAGCTCAAATAAACGCCCAGCTAAACGAAAAAAAAATGGTCTGTTAAAACTGAAGCGATTTTGAAAGATTTGAGCTTTGCCGTGCGCGGTTAGCCCGTTATTTGAGTCGTCACACAATGCTTCTCTTCCCCTTGAATAGGGTGTCAATTTTCAGGTTTGGGCCTCAGAAAGGGTATTAATTTTCGTTTTCTTTATTCTTAAATAGGGTCAGGGTTTGAGAATGTTCGTGGCACACCCCTATCCGACATTTAGGGGAGTACCCCCCCCCCCCTGGGGCTACCAGGGACCAACCTCTCCTTGTAGATTATGGGATTTTCTTTGATTTGTTGCAATATTTAATAGTTGTTAATAAATATTTGTTTTTAGTTCACAAATCTCCAGGTTTCAATTTGGTAAACCCCTTGCTTTGTTTTTTGAATATCTCCAGCTGACATAATTTCCAGTTTTAATTTCCAGTCAAGGTTGGGGGGTCTGATATTACGCATCGAAAAAGATTTTTAGCAATAATTGCAACACTGATTTCATTTAAGCTGCTTACATTACTTAACTATTACAAGGTACTAAGTCCTGTTTTTCGCATGACCTTATCTCCTGACTGACTCCTGACGTTCAAGTGGTAATAATTTGTAAAAACTGAGAGATGATCATGTAAAGCCAACACCAATTGAGGACGAGTTTTTCTTACGAGGAATAGATGAGAGTTAATGAGACTCTGACTCATGAGAGTTTTTGTCAATTCTTGTTGACTATCATCAACTGGAGCCAAATGAGAGAAAGAGTCTTCGAGAGTCCGTCAAGAATGACTAAAAATTGGAGACAGCTCTCATCAACTCTCACAAAAAATTTGAGGACATTCAAAAGTCGATGAGAGAGCATGAGGGTTTCAGGTCAAACAAGAGCAAGAGTTTGAACTCTTCTCAACTCTCATCCTCATTTGGCCCGGGCTTAATAACAGCATTACGTACCTGCCATGAGAGCAGAGTGGGGACATGTCTATTGCCACGTCACTTGCATGTTGTGGTAACCTTGGCAACAACTGAATAATCCTATCGGCAAGTGTGTCAAATGTGTGTCCAGATGGCCCCACAAGATCAAGTGTTCGGTCAATCAGAATCAGAGACCCTCGACTGCTGGAGCTCTAAGTAATTTGAAAAACAAAAAAGTGTTTGCTTATTATTTATGCAAAAGATTTCTTAAAAGTTTCACTGGCTACCATTTGGATACAGAAGTGAGTTCAAAAAATACTTTGTAATTCTTAATTTTCAGCTCCTTCTTATTTCTCTTAGGACTCTTATTGAAATATAAACTTAGGAATTTCAGTGATAAGCTTCTACTTAGTTATCCACATTTTTATACAAAATTAACCTAGGCTGAGTGACCATTCTTTTACCTGTGATGCACAGTGCCAGCATTATGCTTATATTAGTGCGACAGATTCTGGATCACAAAATCCAGGTACAGGTGGGGTTGCTAAGTTTGCTTATGGGAAAGACACTTAACTATCACATTGTCTCTCTTCACTCAGGTGTACATGCATAAATCTAGCAGGGCAATGTGGCAAACTCCTGCATAGCAGGAGGGGGAAGAGAGAGATGAACAAGCAAGGGGAGTAGCTTCATGGCACAGAAAACAAAGTGGACATCACTGAGAGACTTGGCTCCTTAAAACCATTAAAATGAAAAGGATAATGACTTGTGTCAAGCTTTTATTGGGTGAGTTTAGTTGAAGCTGTATTTAACTAAATGTAGTTTGATTTACCTTTCTTCTCATTCTTGCTGCTGGTAAGTTTGCTAATTCTGTAGCAATAACTTTGCTGAGGTAACCTACACCATAACAATCCTCACTGACTTCTAACAGTTCGAATAAACTGTTCAAACCGAATGCAAACATCTGCAACAATTAGAAACAGAATATAAAATCAGTTATTCCTGTATGTCAACTTAATAAATGGAGGTTGTTTCTTCATCAATGAACTACGGTTATCATAAAGCTCCAAATAAGTAATGAGCCTTGTAGCTTTCAGATTGAGTAGTCTTAAATCCAATTCTTTAATACTTTCAAAGTCACAATGTTTAGGATTTTAATTGTTAGCAACTGTAAAAATAACAGTCAAATGAATGTTATGTAGTGGAGTCAGACAATAGCAAACACATACCGGTAACATTTACATGTAACAGATTTCTTCAGAAATCAAATTCAGGCTTAGGTTCATGTAGTGTTGTGGCCTGTTATATACCGGTATTTGTTCTTAGACTATGTCTTAAATTATTGCACAGTTTGTTCAAATTAGTAGACAGTACCCAACCTTCCAAATTTTTATTTGTTTCAGATTATGATCTAATATTAAATGATGTATCAAAGGAAACAAAACAAATTTAAGTCACAAGTGACATAGTCAGATTTACAAGACACAGTGTACCTACCTTGATTTTAAGTTGTAAATTATGAGGAAGAGAAGACATCTCAAAGTCATTAAGGTCGTTGAACACTCTTTTGTCACCCTATTGAAAACCACCAATATTCAGATCAAGACATTAATAATAATTTTTTATTATACATGTATATAAAAATTAAACGAATGCTCAACACAGTTTAATAAATTCTTCAGTTTTAAAAGTAGAGAAGAATAATGTTGGTGTGCATTTTCAACAATTTATTTACTGTGACACTCAAAGATCATACCGTACTCCTGAGGAATTTTTGCAGCCTAGGAACATCTGATGGCATAAGTGGAAATAACGTTGAAAATGCAGGAGTAATGAATAGTCCAGGACAAACCACAGCAGGAAACAACGGCAAGTAGTGTACATCCACTGTAGCATACTGTATTAGACAAAGAAATGATACAAAAAGGTTAATAGTTCTTTCAGTTGACAACATAATAGCGATAATGATACTATACAGAGATAGGGTCATAGTGGAGTGAGATGGAACACCAAGCCCAGGACTGAGATGAGGAGAACCATAGAATGATGCCCTACAAGTTTATAAGTTCAGTTCTGAATCAGTTATAAAATAAGTCATCATAAAACCCTAAAATATCCAAATCATTCCTATCCCCAGAGCCTTAGTAACAAGAGTCACAACCTGACCTCTGGCCAGTCCCAACAATTTAAAGGTCCATGATTCATGGACCTCCAGTCATTCTGACAAGACTTACAAGTTATTTGCTCAATCTGGTTGGCTGACGTGGTGAGCACTCTTGTGTATGTTCGAAAAATTGGAACCAACCAGGGGCCATGTTCTTGGTGCTCACCAAATCCTGGCCTCTAGAGACGAGAATGGTGCCCATGAAGGAACTCTTATGAATTTTGGATAGGGGTGTCCTGCAAAGGTTCTTAAACCCTGACCCTATTTAAGGATAGGGAAAACAAAAATTGATACCCTGGCCCAAAACCAAAAAATTACACCCTATTTAAGGGAAGGGTGGGAGGCGCGGTGGCCTAATGGTTAGTGCGCTGGACTCCGGATCGGACGGTCCGGGTTCGAGCCCAGGCCGGGGTCATTGTGTTGTGTTCTTGGGCAAGACACTTTACTCTCATAGTGCCTCTCTCCACCCAGGTGTATAAATGGGTACCGGCGAATTTGCTGCTGGGGGTAACCCTGCGATGGACTAGCATCCCATCCAGGGGGGAGTAGAAATACTCCTAGTCGCTTAATGCTACGGAAACTGGGATAAGCTCCGGCGGTATGAGCCACTTGTAGGCTCGACGCAGACTTTACCTATTTAAGGGAAGGAGAGGTGTTGCATGAAGACCCAAATAATGGCTAACCAAGCACGACAAAACACAAATCTTCACAAAATTTGTTTACTTATACTTGAACAGATAGTTCAGGTTTAACAGACCATCTTTTTTTCGTCTAGCTGGATGCTTATTTTATCTGATAGAACTTAGATACCATATCTAAGGATCACACCAGGAACACAAAAGGAGCAAAAATGTTACCCCATTTAAGGACAGAGAACCTCAAATCCGTACCGTATCCGGCAGCAAACACCTATTATAGCCCATATATGGGAGTACCCCCCAGGGGGAGTGGTGAAATACAACCTAGATGTATACTGACCATGTTGCCCATCCACTCTCTAAGTTTCTGTGATAATTCTCCAAATGGTGACACTTCTCCTACCTCCGAATGCCTTGCAAAACTATGGACATTTTCTGGCGCCGTGCAGAGGATTGTGCAGTGTTGAAAATCACTAGATTCTACAATGGTGTGAATTAAGTCCAGAGTTTCACTCTGAAGGAGTGTACCAACAATAAAGACAGCCTTAGTTTCGGACTCATTTCCACCCTAGGAATAAGAAGATAAAAATTATCCAAACTACATATTATATGTCTCATATATTTGGTCTGTTTACACAATTTATTGATAAAATATTTCCTATATTGTTGTTGAGGTGGCCAGAATTCATACATATTAGCTACTAAGGAAGTATGTAATCATTTTTTTAGTTTTCCATTAATTCATCTGAGGTTATTTGTTGACAAGATTCACAGAAAGGGCTTTGATCAAAAGTCATTTCAGAGAAGGCTGATCTGTTGGTATCCTTTTTAAAATATATCTTAAATTGAGGCCATTCAAAAGAAGTTGGCTTTTTTTCTGAGAAGTTAAAGAAAAATCAGATTATTTCTCAGTGGGGCATCATTCTGGCACTTTGTTCTTTTTTTGTAAAGGAAGTATTTTATAAATTAAATGAATCGAAATGGCCCCCAGCGATGGGCCACCAGGGGTGGGATATAAGTGCAAATTGATCTATTGTACTACGATAAAAAACTTCACAACTAGATATAGTGAAAGGCGAAAGAGGTAAGTATACTTACATCGTATTTAATTAAGCTACGCATAAGTTTAAATCGAAAATCTGCTTTAAAAAATGTGTGCAAGGACACTGTTTTATTTAATAAAGCCGATCTGTGACGTTTGCTTTCCTTGAACTCTTGATCTGCTTCATGTAAAGCTCCATGCTTAATTATCTTATATAAATGATATTAGCTCTTCTTTAAGCTTAATTTGGCCTATCAATTATAACAACTTAAACAAGCTAGCTCTTTGTGCATGCTAATAAATTATTGACTCACTCTCCTGGATGCAATGTCGCAGACATTTAGAGCTCCTGCATCTATCAAATCTTGAAGACTACCACACCAATGCATCCATTCAGCCGTCCTACTATCAAGATAGACCAACGCATTATTGACAACAGTCAAAAGTTTTTGCCAGATTGAAGTGATTCCACGTTCGAGTGCACCTTTGGCCGCCATGTTTACATCTTTTGTTACCCAGTCTCTCCCGCGGAACCAAACCAGAGGAATTCGTTTTCAGCTCCCGCTCGGCCTTTGGTGCGCAAAGCGTCACATAGACTACTTGTAGTCAATTGTAGTCAGTCTTTTCTCTAAGGGTCGGAGGAGCGCTTTTATATAGGGAACTGGGCGAACCACCAGGCGGTATGGACGGGAAGGGCTTGGGACGAGACGAGAAAAAACCGACTACGGACTCTTTTGTAATTTTTGAGGATATGCCCGTCAGCCCAGCAACGGAGAAGCTGATTGGCCAATTTAAAATGTGCGCCCGGAATGGCGTCAAGGATCTCGCGATTAACGACAGAGCGGTCGACGCGATTAACTGCTTTTTTATTTGAACGCGCGCTGCCTTAGCTCGTTATAAACTTTGCTTGAAGACATTAAGAAAATTCCGCTCCCTGGCAAGACTAATAACAAGACGTTAAGAGGCGCTTGGTTGTCTTGGATGAATTTTCAAGCTCATTTAAAGGAACTTTGTGAAACAAAACACTGCGTTGACGTGTTGACGCAAACACGTAAGATCCGTAACGCAATTGCGCGCGCGCAGTTTAGGTTGCGCACATTAGCCAATCAGCTTCTCCGTTGCTGGGCTGACGGATATCCTCAAAAAATGCATAAGAGTCCGCAGTCTATTTTTTCTCGGGCGCTGTTGTCTCGCCACAATCTCCCCGTCTCGCGTCTTAAACCCTTGTTTACAGCATTCCCTTTCTGAATTTCGAGAGAAAAACAGACTGCATGCAGTCTAAGTGTCACAAGTTCAAGAGGTTTTTCTAAAATTATGTTGATATAAATTTCAAGATGGAAAGAGAGATGAAGGTTTAGATGAAGCACAAATGATCAAAAATTACTTTCGCACAGCTTACTGCATGAGATTATGTTTGATAGAGGTCGGGCTTCTCGACAGCAGCAAGGCTCCTGACAGACAGAAGTTGCTCAGTAAGTTGCCTTGTTGCAGGACTTTCATAAAGGAATAAAGGTGTCAGGACTATATTTGAATTGGAAAGGAAGACTAAAAGGAACACTCTGGGTACTCTATTAACAAATTTACAGTGCTATAGCTTGTTGTTCGGTTCTGACTATGAAAGAAGCGCGCTTCTTTTTTCGCTCTACCAGCTCACCTTACGTAGCTATCCAGCTTGTGTTCTTACTCGGGTCCTCAAACGATATAACTGACTTAGTTGACACTCGGAGTGTCTAACTGGAAATCTGCGCATCAGATTGGTTCCCTTATTGTTGACTATTTCGCTGATACAGGGTTTTCGTTTGAGTCCGAAGGCCGGACGCATCGTCCGGTCTTTCTCATTTTTCGTCCGGTACTTTGATACCAATATTTGGGAGTTTTTTTATTTTTATTTTTTTACTGTTATTTAAATAGGACGTGAGTGAACTCCAGCCGTGCCTGGGAAAGTTGCGAAACACTGGAAACGGCGTTTCTGAGTGTTCTATTTTAAAAATTTCCTGGTGGGCATGCTCCCAGTCTCCCCTAGATGCTTGCGCCTTCGGCTCACGCCCGGCGCCTTGCGGCGCCAAGAAAAATTTCAAAACTTTACAAAACTATTGAAAACCCTGTGATAGAACACGATCAAGCTTGCTTTGCTCTTCCTTAAAATAGAAAATAAGCTTTGATTTTGGCTTTAAAAAAAGTGGATGAAATTGTAAGTTTTGGACTGTAATTCTCAGTAATTCTTTAGGGTGTCTACTAACACTACTAGAGTACTCGCCCTCGTTTTCTATGTGCGAAAAGTCATCTCGGTTGCGCCTCATTGACTCATAGAAAACTTGGATTACATGGAAGCAATTTCCGATTTTAATAATAGCAATTTCGGCAGCTTGTCAGTACCCTGAATTGTGTTGTTTCTTTTAATCAAGACATTTTTCCGCCTTGTCTCAAAGCACTATATTTCGCGCCATGTTTGCAACCCTTGAAATATGAAAACGAAGCGCAAACTGGTGTTTTACAAGTTAGTAAAAAAAAAACAGGCACTATTAAAAAAATCATTTAATCATACTATGAAATAAAGTTATAAAAGTCACACTTAAAAAACATAGAGAAGTATAATAAATGAAAATAAACATATTATTCATTTAAGTCCAAAGTCATGAACGATAATAAATTTCAAAATGGACACAGTAAAGGTCTAAAAAGTCAGTTTACTAAAGTGTCTTTACACAATGATCTGCTGCTCATATATAACTTCAGTGCATTTCACTGCAGATCTCTGTACTTTACATCTGTTCACTCGACGGCCAGTGTTAGCCTTCTCGATAAAGACAACATCTACAGAATCGTCAAACTTGATTGTCTTGCCTTTCTTAGAATGAGCAGAAGGAACTTTAGCAACAGTGTTGTCCAACTCGTTTACAATGTGAAACAGATCGCCGTTTTTAAAGCCGTAAAACTTTTGCCATTTCTGGTTGATTCTTTTCAATTCCTCGGAGTTAATTCTCCGTCGTTTCGCAAGCCTTTCTTTCCTTTTCTCGCGATTTTTTTCGCGCCTTCTCTTCCACAATTCGTCTTTTGTACCGCTACCTGACTCGTTATTCCATGGAAGTCTTATGTTAAAATTGACTTGTATATCCCGTCGCTGAGCGGCTAGCTGGTTTCTCGCTTGCGTGATTCGGTGGACATAAAGAGGCGTGATATAAGATAGGCAAGGTTCTGTACGGGGCCCAGTCTTCCTAGCAGTCCTAATCTTGGGCCAAAAAGAACTCATGGTGCTCATTACTATAAGTGATGACAGTGCCAAGAGACTTCCGCATATCGTGAATAATGATGGTAACAGGAAATCTGAAACAAAGAGACGCCTTGTTATGGATTTCATACAGTGCTAAGGGAATAACTGTGAATTAAAAAGGTTACCGTTGGGATAAATATGTGGGATAACTGTGCAGAAGTTTTGAGTCTACTTGCAAAGTAGTCTCTGCCTATAACATTTATTTATTTCAAAAGTTTAATCATTTAAAAAGGTTTTACTAGGCGAATATGAACAGAAAAACTAAACGCAAACGGAAGATAATCAGTCAGTCAGTCAGTCAGTCAGTCAGTCAGTCAGTCAGTCAATCAATCCTCTTGGTTTCCTGTGGCACATAAGGCCTTGGGTAGGACACAAGGACAATATTATGCAAAGAAGAATATTGAAATAAAAAGAAGGCAGAGAACGATTAAACGCGGGAGGAGAGAACTCGTGATAGGCAACTAACTGGAACAAGTACCCCTATTACTTTCCACAGCACAAGTCATATTTTCCAGCGCTTACTTACCATTGTGTGCAGTTAGGTGAGTCAAATACCAGGTACTACTGTCCACAGAGTCCCTGGACTTGGTGACCCACTGACCAGTGGGACTCGCTGTCGCCAGCAAAATGAAGATCAAGATAATTGTACCTTTCATTGGACTTGACCTGTGTGAATATAAAGCGCATTTGAGCTGCATTTGAGATTTCAACACAAATGTAAAATCGTGAATGCGCAATTTTATTCCTTACCTCCTAGAACAAGTAATACCACGTGGTGGCCGAAAGTGAAAATGTAACTATAAATCTTTTTTCCGTATGTTGCTGTAACGAGAGCACGGACGAGAGCAAAACACGTCTGCTTTGTTCAAAAGCTATCTTCCAACTGAACAAGACGCGCGTAACTTCCTTTATTGACGCATGTTCTGCTTTGTGACGTATTTTCGAACGTCTCGCGCCGTGACTTTGCGCGCGCTTTGAGAAATTTACCACGCAGAAAATATCGCACAACTCTGAGAGAATCTATGATAAAAAAAAACACTTAAACCTGATTTTATCTCAGATCCCATCAGTGTAAATGAGGGAGTTCAGATCAAGATTTGATTTTCTTCATCTTGGGATGTTAAAGCGCGCGCTTGGCTTGAAAAGGTTGCTCGCGCAAGAGCCCGCGAACACCTGACACCGGAACGAAGTTGTTTCAAGGTTCGGTATGGAAGCTTTTAAGGGACCAGTCATTATTTATCAGGGGGCAGAGCCACTGTATTTGGGGGGAGGGTCACTATTTTTTAAGCTCCGCTTTGGGGAGGGTCATTTAAAAAATGTGCCATTGAGGGGAGGGCTACGATTTTTTGGCGTTACAAAATATTACTACTTGTCTTTGAACTCAAATTTATCCTTATTTCGTAACTACTACCGGTTGCGCAGAAAACTATGGGACCTTTTCAATAAAGCTACATGTATCATGGAAAGGCATGGTCTTCCTGGCGTAGCTGATTTAAAAATGATAACGAAACATTTAAAAACATTATTGTTTGAAGTCGAGATATTGCGTGGCGCATGAGGATTCCCAATATGGACCGCAACCGTAATCATCGTCCGAACTTTCCTCGATTTGTGCTTTGACTGCTGTAACACTGCAATCGTCTTCTTCATGTATACATGGGTCGTCAGCTTCATGATTCAGATCATCATCAACATCGTCGTCATCGTCATCGCCTTGGTAACCAGTTGCCGCACTACTTCCATCCTTGACCAACCGGCTTGAAAGGTAATCCCTCGCCTCATCATCTTTGACATCAGTGAAGGGAGGGCCAGAACTTTTAAACCCTTTGTGGGGGAGGGCCACCATTTCTTGGCCGAACTTTTTTTAATAAAGTGGCGCCCTCCCTCCCCCCGATAAATAATGACTGGTCCCTAAGGTATCATCGACGCCACATGAGTGAGATCGTAATAACGAAAGCGAGGCAAAATGCAGAAGAAACGAATTCACGATTTTTCTTAGCTACACAAGATTGGGGTTGCGTTCTCCTCTCGTCGAACGCAATGAATCCTCTCGTCGAACGAAATGGAGTTTACTAAATTCCGAACTGAATAGAAAAACAACCCAAACTTTATTTTCCGAAAATTAGAAGGCGTAACAGTCTCCGTCGCAGCCGTTGTTTGGGGGGAGGGAGCGTTACGTGACGAGGCCAAACAACGGCTGCGAAAATTTGCGTAACGTACACACCTCCTGGGTGTGAGAGCAGCGTGTCTCACCTACGAAATGACCCAGGCCAGGGCCCGAACCCCGACCGTTCGATCCGGAGTCCAGCGCACTATTAGACCCCGTGCCTCCCATATGCATGCAGGAGTGCTTCGACATCATAAGCTGTGACGTTCTGGAGAATTATGCGAGTGAAGTCCTTGCTTTCCTTGCACTGTCCAGAAACGAAACAAAGACGGAAGGCGGAAAACGTATAAAGTAGAGTAGACTAAGGAGAAGAGACGAAAGGCGAGTCCTTCTCTCCAATCTACCTAATTATTCTTTTGCTTTTTATGTCGTAACTTCCAGCTCGGTGTTCAGATAGTTTGAGAGCCTGGTACAAACGCGCGCGTAATCAACCTCGTTTACAGGTTCTTTCTTCTTCCTGTCACTTGAAGAGAGAGGCCCTGGGAACAAGGTTGGTGGAAAGTTGGGAATATAGGAAATAAAAGGGACATACTGCTCAGCAAAATACTATCAAAGACAGATGGTTGAAAAACCAAATACGCATTGAACAAAATGACTCACTTGAAGTACAACATTGATTTATTTACGTTTGGAATGAGAATAAGAATTCTATTTCCTTAGTTTGATGTCACGCAACGCTATGAAAAGTTTGGTGATTGAGTTAGCGTGACACCCGACTGTTGAATCATGTAATTAGCAGCGTAGTGCCCGCAGCGAACACAATCATCGATTGATTTTCCTTGAGCAAGCTGACTGAGGAAACCTGCAACAAAACAGAAAGCGGTTAAAACACGCTGACTGAATGATATCATTGAAAAACTTTCCATCATTACGGAATTCTTGAAAACCCTCGACCCAAGGAGCTAATATTGAATTACATAATTGCTCTTCTTGCTAATCTTCACGAACGGACAGAAGTGATATGAAAAGGTACATACATACATACATACATAACTTTTTGTTAAGGCAGGTCTAGTAGGGCAACCATAAGGCTGGTACCCATCGATAGAAGTTAGCCATGTGAATTGTAAGCCTAAAAGACACCGGAAGTTTAGCTAGCTGACAGGTTCCAACTTGATCGAAATCCCAGACAGTAATATTACTTTCCATACTATTTAAAGCTCGTAGGAAGATTTCTACACTTTCCTTGCTTTCCAGACTATGAATTCAACCTTATACACAATACCCAGATGCCTGTAAGACGCATTTAACAGATTAAGACTGTGATCTCACCTCCTACAAAGGCATCACCAGCTCCATTGGTGTCTACAATGTCTTCTTCTTTTATTGGGATGATTGGGTACTCTGTGACTTTACCATCTGTTAAGAGTTTATAGAAAAGTGAACTTTAGTTGGTATTCCTGGATGCTAACGAGCGATTCTTTATCAGCTTGACGCCAACAACGGATGAACCATAAAAATGCAAACTTTACATTCAACGGAATCGCTTTTAGGTAGTTAGCCGTTATTTGAAGCCGATTGTAACGCTTCTCCTCACCAATTGTTGGTAATTATTAGTTTTTGCAATTGATATAGCTAATTAGTGTAACTAAATATACCACTCTTAGGAAAACCATAATTATATTGTGAGTAAGACTTCGTATTTAAATAAAGATTGATGATGATGATGATGATGATGATGAAAAACGTCTGTAAAGGAGACTAGTTTTTAGCGACACGAAGGGAAATAAAGTTTCATCTCTAAGGTCAATTTAAGCGGAAAAATGACGGTTTTTTCGCCATTTGACGGGGGGAAACTGCTCGACTTTGATCTCTCTCGCATCCTCTGGGTGACATTTACAGTTTTATGTCCAGGTAAAGCCAGGAATGTATTGAAACAACACACATGAATTGAAAATAAAAACCTGAAATCGTGGCCTGTAGCCTGCCCGTGGCTTTAAATTTACTTTAGGTATGATGTATGTACATTTCAAAGTACCTTTAACAACTATAGTAGGTTCCTTTCCATGTGTTATCACCACAGTGCGAGGACGGTCTCCGTTGGCTTTAACAAGATTAGCCATTTTCTTTGCAATTTCTTTAAGGTCTTCCGTCTGTTGAATGGTTGAAGCATGTTAGTGGGCAAAATTCAGTGACATTTCCAAGCACTGAGAAGAGACAAACTTTTGATGCTTGGAATGTGAGAAAACACTCTAAATCTCCAGCGAAATTAAAACAAAAGTCTAGAGTGAACGGAGAAACAAAATCGGAAAAATCTATGCTAATTAAAATCTGATTTCCAAACCAATGTCATAGGTCATTGTTTTCTTTGTTTCAACACAGGCTTACCAGACTGTGTTTGTGAGGTCACAGCACGCCCCATATAAATATTCAAATTTTCTCGCTAATCGCTATTGTAAATATTTGAGCTTCCTAAAATCGGCTTTTACTGCTGTCTACTTGCAATAAAATGAATTAGAAACATTTTTGCAAAGTTTAAGTTTGTTTTTACGCAGTTTTTTTGACGATTTGAAGCGTGCGAGAGCAGTTCTATGAGTTTAAGTTTTGACTCGTGTATAGAATACTAATATTTACACAAGGCGTGCAACTTCCACATCCAAGAATCGGGTACCGCCTCTGGAATGTAACCCAAAAAATATCTTTCCCCTACTCGCTTTACTAAGAGCTCCCGGTCCTCGATAGAACAGTCTTTGAACTATAATCTGGCCAAATTTGAGTCCAATCAGTTCGCGAATAGTTCTTTTAAACCTTGCTGGAATATCAAATTAGGTCGTAAATTTGCCGATTTACCATGATATGTACCAGTTGTCGGGACAATTTATGCAATTTTCGCTAAAATTGGTCAAAATTACTGCCAATGCCCGCCCTAGAAAGCAGAACGTGCCCCACTACAAAACCTCCTCTGGGACACCCCAAAGAAACACTTCGGAAATGTCGACAGCAAAGCCGAAGACAACCGGTCCTGGGAAATTAATTAATTTAAATATTCAGTGAATTTCCTGAATATGGAAATAACCGCTCAGGAAATTCATTGAATATTTAAATAAATTAATTTCCCAGGCCCGGTTGTCTTCGGCTTTGCTGTCGACATTTCCGAAGTGTTTCTTTGGGGTGTCCCAGAGGAGGTTTTGTAGTGGGGCACGTTCTGCTTTCTAGGGCGGGCATAGGCAGTAATTTTGACCAATTTTAGCAAAAATTGCATAAATTGTCCCGACAACTGGTACATATCATGGTAAATCGGCAAATTTACGACCTAATTTGATATTCCAGCAAGGTTTAAAAGAACTATTCGCGAACTGATTGGACTCAAATTTGGCCAGATTATAGTTCAAAGACTGTTCTATCGAGGACCGGGAGCTCTTAGTAAAGCGAGTAGGGGAAAGATATTTCTTGGGCTACATTCCAGAGGCGGTACCTGATTCTTGGATGTGGAAGTTGCACGCCTTGTGTAAATATTAGTATTCTATACACGAGTCAAAACTTAAACTCATAGAACTGCTCTCGCACGCTTCAAATCGTCAAAAAAGCTGCGTAAAAACAAACTTAAACTTTGTGAAAATGTTTCTAATTCATTTTATTGCAAATAGACAGCAGTAAAAGCCGATTTTAGGAAGCTCAAATATTTACAATAGCGATTAGCGAGAAAATTTGAATATTCATATGGGGCGTGCTGTGACCTCACAAACACAGTCTGGTAAGCTTGTGGTTTCAACTTGATGAATTATTAAGTTTTCAAAAAATTGTTGTCAGCTCTGTGGCAAAAGTATCAATACCAGTACCAACACCACATTAGTTCAAGGAAAAGGACAGTTGTAAGAATATAGATTATCATGTAACTGGATTTTAAATAGGGGGTTTGTGAACAGTCAAGGAAATTTCCACCAACTGAAATAAAAGATGCTGTATGTTCATACATAGCAGATATGTATTACAGAAATGCACTCACCCCAAAATCCTGTTCTTTTGCAAAAACGCCAGCTTCCTATACAGGAAAGAATTAAAAACTATCAAACAGACAGCATCCACTTCATGGTAATGTAGTTGCATTTACTCACAAAGAGACATTTCTCAAAGGATAATAAGTAATAGTTACATAATTTAATAATTTATTATTATTTTAATAGCTTTAACCTAACGGATTATTTAACGTTACCGTATACCTTTGGGGGCGTCTCACGTCCAAGCAATATAGCGCATCCGGATTAAACCGTAAATAGCTAAACCCCTATATCAAATTAAAGCTTATAGAGGTAGCTAACAAACTTTAATACCCATTTTGTAATAAAGTGAATTTTTGAATTTTCCACAACCTCTAAATGCGAGCAATAGTATCATAATTCAAACCAAGGGCATTGAATTTGATTAAGCCTTGTCACAATTATTAGTACATAAATTTCTAATTAAAGATCAGGTCTTTTGCCTGAAAAGGGATGTGGAAAATACAGACTTTATCTCGTACTTATACAGTACTTAATACAGACTTTATCTCGTACTTACAGTTTCATTGCCAAATAGAATGTCAACATATGGCATGGCATCCATCATTGGTTTCTTGAAAATCTCGCATAAAAATGGCGCAGATAGATTCATCATAAAAAGCTGCAATCCAGAACAAACAAAGTAAAATTAATACCTGTAAGCGCCACAGAAATCTAGGAAAGTCTCTGTAAAATGGTCTAGCTGTGTAGTCACAACCGACTGACTGCCAAGGCACTGTGAGAGTAAAGTGTGAGCCAAGGGCATGTGCACTGTGCCTCCCATCACTCTCATTTACATCCTCCTGTTTTTATTTCATTGGCGTCAAGTGGGAGAAACAATTTCAATCTTGGTTCTTTATTTTTAGGACTTCAAGATTCTTGACTATTGTTTTATGATTTCAAGGTCATGGTTGCAGACTTGACAGCTTAATTGTCAAACCATTCAGTAAGCCATTGATGATAAAGGATGTAGAGTTGGTGGAATTAGCAATACTCAATGGCAATAGTGATAGCCTTGCCATTTTTCCCACCTTGTTTTTTTCAGCAGCATGCTTTCCTACAGTTACAATCGCTTCTGGAGATACTGTTAAGAAAAAGCCCTGTACAAGAGGAAAGAACAATAAGATTGTGTGTTTATCAATAATCAAGTGTAGGTGTATTATTATAAATATTAAGTAATTTATACACATTTACAAAGTTAGATTATGTAAAATACACTAACTTAATAATTTAGTTAGAAAAGACATGTGCATGCCTTTATTTAACAACTGCATCGCAAATGGAGGTTGGGTGCCTGAGACATCCAGGAGCTTCCACTATTGGCAGCCAGCTCCTAGATGGAGAACGCTCCCATGGCTGGCAAATCCTGGCAACCCAGCCATGAGCCCCCACATGGAAGGGAAAAGAGGCACCCACCACACTGGTAAACAGTGGAAAGAGAGGGAGGGAAGGGGGGGGGGGACATCCTTGAAGACGTGCTCCCTCACAAAATGTTCACTGCAAACACTATCCCTGTAATGGCTGCCAACACTTCTCAGTCTGAGCACACGTGGAATTGTGACGCATGCGCATAACAAAACACCGCTAACTACCAAGGGGATGGAGGCGCTCTTTGTTGTTAACTCCGTTAAATTGCATTGAACTGCGTGAAATGTTGTTCACAATGCCCCAAACCAAAGGGGGGGGGGGGGGGGGGGGGGACAATAGCACCTTCAATAATAACAGAATCTCATTGTTTCTGGTAAGTGTAGATGATGTGCATCACACTTTGATTTAGTCATTAGCAATATATCATTGACTCCTGTGCTATTGAACCACACAAAAGTATATTTAAACAATATACATCTAGCGTTTTGATGGTTCACTGGTTCATAAATCACTTGGGATGTTGACAAAACACTTCTGGTAAAAGCTTGTAAATCACTCTTCTCATGGTTTATAATTTCTTCTTGTATTCTTTTAACATCGCTCATGTTTTACTGAACAGATAAACCATAGAAATGCATGGTACATGGCAAAACCAACCACTAAGTAAACATTCCTTCTTAAAAATGCACCTTTCCTGTTTGCCATCATTCCTCACATATACTCACACTAATATAAATAAATTCAGCCTTCTCAACGAATGCCCAGTTTTCAGGTTTGTCCAAGTGACTCGTCTTGCTGTAACAGTTTGCTGCAGCAAGATTTGCAACAAGAGACCTAAAAGGTAAATAATAATTTAATAATCTCATGCATTATCACTAAATAAAAGGAAACTACCAGAGTCTCACTTGTACAGCCCACACATGGGAGAATTTGGAGGACAATGGCTCCAAAATGGCAAACATATGTTGTGATTCAATTTTATCCTTGGTTCAAATAATTTTTCTTTGTTTTAAACTCATTATCATACATTTCCATACCCAAAAACCTCTACCGACTATGCCAAAACCAAAGGAAAATAAAATTTGACCCAAGGATAAAATTGAATCACAACAGATACTATACTACAAGCTTGATGAATTATTAATTATTAACTCGAGCAGCGAAATGGGTGACAGTTACAGCAGTATGACGACTATGGACCAAACCCTGACAGGAACCTCAGCGTCAGACCAAATCCACTGTCATGCCCAAAGACACTCATGTGATGGGACGGTGGAATGTACGGAGCTTGTTCAGGGGAGGGGCAACAGCGCAGGTGGCAAGAGAGATTGAGGGATACAAACTGGACATACTGGGGATTAGCGAGTGCAGACTCAATAAGCCAGGAGGTGAGAAAGAAGAGATGGTGCTTGATTGGACATGACCTGAGGAAAGAAGTGAACAATGACTGTGCTATTGCCCTTGGATGGACGAAGCCAGAGGGGAAGAGAAACAGACGCAGACCCAAAACAACCTGGTGTTACACTGCGGAGAAGGAGACAGACAAACAAGGATGGAACACATCATGGACAAGAGTAAGACAGGCAGCAAACAACCACCAGCAGCAGAGGGAAGATGTCCGGGCCTTGTGCACCATAACCGTTGGATTAAAAGGATTTGCACAAGGTATAGAGTGAGCTGAAAGCTGAGAATTTGCCAGCATCGCTGAAGGAGAGATGGGTCAAAGAACTTGTTGGAACCGTCAAGTCAAGTAGACTTGCAGGAAATGTATGTTTTGTACATTATTTTTGTATAAAAGGTCCTGAGAATCTCCCAAGGGACCACTTCAGCCAATGGGTGCTGCCCATGGTAGCACCTAGTTGTCCAGTTTGGTGAAAAGTCATGCCATGGCTTGAAAGCAAAATGTGAATAGCTAGCTGATCAATCCAGTACTTACCTATGTTTTCCAGTTATACACACAGCGCATGTTCCTGTTGGCTCCTTCTCGTCAATCATGTAGTTTACGTTAACACCAGCTTCTGTGGCTTTTTCAGCAAGAATTTTGCCATAGTCATCCTTGCCTTTAGATAAGAATTTTTACAGTAAATAGAATTTCTTACATGATTGTATGCATGAACTCCATTAGTTACATCCATGTGTCAAAAGAACAATCTCGGCCAGTGAAAGGGAAGGAAATAATACATCAAATGATGACATCTTTTAATGACCAGTCTAATGTTGAACTTTCTCACCATAGGCTGGCATTCAGCCACACATCCTAGCACATTGTTCTTAATCTTTAAAAGAATAAAATAACAATTCATAATTCAAAGACAGAAATTGAAAGACATCAAACTTACCAATGCAGCCCATATAAGATGTTTTTTTAGTATCCTTTCCTAAAAGCCACTGCAAGAATAAAATTTTATACATTTTCAGAAGGAAGAGAAAAACTTATTAACAAATTCTCATGAGTCCTATATTCATTCATCTTCCGTTGGTGTATTCTTGTTTCCAAAATACTGTAGTCATGAATATGGATTTGACAATATGTGAATCAAAAAGTGAGCACTACAAAATGAAAAGCGTAAATTATATTTTAAGTTAATATAATTATTATGAGTTTTCCATTTTGTAGCCCTCACCTTTTGATGAATTCACATATCATCAAATCCACATTAAAGCTTTTTGAAATTTACTTATTGAGAAGCTTGTAGATTAAAGTGATAACTTATTTAATGTCAGTTTTTGATGAACGGTGTTAGATGCATCCACGTCTCTCCACTAACATTTGGCAATGTGGTTAAGATGAACATGAAAAAGTTCACTAGATAAATACTGTGCCAATACTTATGACCTCCAGCGTCCTCCAGGGCATGAAGGGCTGGAGTAGTAAATAGTAGTACCATGGGTTAATGTATTAATGGGTTAGTTATACATAATGCACATACACACTGTACTGTGCGTACCTGTGCAACTCGTATAGTGTTTTGTGCAGCTCCTCCAGCAATGTATTCTGCATCAAACTTGTCAAGCATTTCTTTATAACTGAAAGCAAAAAGATAGTTTTATGAACTTGCCATCTAACATAAAAATTCAAATATTGTAATTTTAGCAAACACAAGAGACAATCACAATTGCCAAACTACATGTATAATAGACATCAAATACTAAAGGTCATTGAGCCCCAAAGCAAACTTGACAAAACAAAAACTATTGTCAGTAAGTTTTTTATTACCTCTGACTATTATCATATTATTGTGATGTTCAAGGGCCGAGATTTTTTTAAAGCTATTAATGATTTGCAACCCTTACTTTATTTTGTATCTGTTTCTTATGAGTACAAATTTAGACATTGTACACTGACACTAACTGCAAATGCCACATTATAATTATCTGAATTGGGTTGTTCATCTCACATAATTGATCTTAATGTTCACAATTTTCTGATATGCACTACTAACAGATCAGATGCCAATTGATGCAAGATCATTATAGTAAAATAATAATTATTTAACATTTCTATGGTGCAAATTAACATGTAAATATGATCAAATGCGCCTAACATGTAAATATGATCAAAAGCAAAAAAATACACAATCCCTCTGGTCTGCATCTTTGATACCAAATCCTGGAAAAAAACATTTGTTTACTGCCTACAATTAAATATAAGGGAAATTGATTTTTTTTTCACATTTAATCTGCAGAGGGAGTTGCTTAATATGTTTTTCTTCTAGAACATATAAGCAAATGATACAGCTACTGCAGAATTATTTTAATTTATTTTATTGCATTTATTATTTATATAATTTATATATATATAAAGTGCTGTCACACAATGTTAAGTCAACAATATTAATTATTAATTTAAAGTATATAATAAGCTCACATAGGTTTGTGCTTATCGTCAGCTAAAATAGCATTGTTAGCATCTAGTCCATATCTACAAAGGTAAAAGAAAATCATTATTAACCAGCAATAAGCAATAAATAGCCTGTTATCTCAATATCTGCACAGAAAACTACAGATTCAGTTGACTTATTAACCAACTTACTTGTCCAGAAAATCTTTATCAACAGTTGCAGAGATATCCAAGAGAGGATTTCCCATTCCAAGGACTATTCCTTCCCTTTGGAAAAAAGTTCAGTGTTTACGTTAGTCAAAAGACACCTAACATATTTTTTCAACAATTCACTGGGCACAATATTATTTTTATTATTTAAAACTTGACTATGTAGAACTTGCAGTTATTAAAATCTAGAATTTATTCTGGGTCCTGCATTTATCTGTCAGTCTTTTTTCTCTTCTTAGTACTGCAAGGTCTCCAACTTTTTCTCTAGTCAAAAACTTCATGTGCAAGTAAGTCATGGATAGTTGGTTTTCGGTTGAGTGTGGGTACTCTACACCAACAAGACCAGTTTTTCAATGGTGATGGTAATGAGTTAATGTAGAACATTTTCCATTTGCATGTTCAAATGTGCTTTACAAGTCAAGTCAGGGATGAGTTCGGATGTCAGAGATTAAACAAAACCAAAATATTACAAACTCAGTTTTTATTTTGGGCCTGGCATTTATTATTCATGCCTTTTACATTTTGTATATTATAGGAACAAAAAAAGAGAACAAAAAAGGGAAACAATATTTTGTGAATCTTTGCACATCATAAAGAATGTGTGTAGCTTGTCTTCAAGGAGCTGGCAAAATTAATGTATTTCTGAAGAAGTTAGCTTGCAAGGCTGCAAAAAAATTTTTCTTCTCAAAAGGACATATCTTACTGTGTAACCATTTTGGTCTGACAATACATATAAATAATTATTTAACATGGTCAGACACAAAATCACGTTGCACTTTACTGTTCTTTATAAATTATAACTAAAGCAGAGCCATGCAATCAAATTCCATATAACATAAGCTTGCACCATAATCCAACAGTGCACGCTGATCGCGTAATTACGCAAATTACTTTGCCAGAAAATTTTTTCCCACGCCAGTTTTGATGTGCATTTCCAACAACAATGTTGCAAAACAGTTCATTTGTGCCTTTAGCTGTGCAGTATAAGATTATGGTGCAAGCATGATGATTGGAGAGCACTCAAGAAGCTAGAATTGTTCTTGGGTATCACCTCTAGCAAGTCTTGCGCTTCTTTCATGCTCTCCAAACGTCCCTGTACACCATAGCTTGATAATACATGCTAAGACATGAACCAATTATAATTTGTGAATTTACATAATTTTAATTCTGTCATAATGCATATAAACAACAGACAACTTGATTTTCTCAGTTCGAGTCCATTTTCTACAAAATGGGAAATTCTGATTCACAGCACTGTCCAACCATAGTTAGGATTTTGTGGGGTAAGAGCAAATTTTGGCTAAACTTCAGAACACCCGGCCACTTTTTTGTGTGTTCTAATCCTGCTACCGCGGTCCCAAGGTGGCCATAATAAGATTCAGTATCTGATCACACAGTACTGAAGTCATAGCCGAAGCAAGCACGCTAAACACGAGTATATCTCGTTCTTAAATCCATGAGCCGCAACAAGCGTGCAAAACACATTGAGTATACCTCGTTCTTAAATCCATGAGCCAAAGCAAGCACTTAATTATTAGTCGACTTCGGGAGTGCAGGACTGCAGTAGCAGTAGTTGAACACCACTTACTTTTATTATTCCATGACTTCGGGAGTGTGGGTCAGCGGTAGCAGTAGTTGAACACCTAATACTTTAATTACTCACCCACTTCGGGAGTGCAGGACCGTGGTAGCAGTAGTTGAACACCTCTTATTTTAATTATTCACCCACTTCGGGGAACGCGGGACGGCAGCAGCAGTAGTTCAACACCTCCTACTTTAATTATTCACCCACTCCACTGCGGTAGCACGGGAGCAATAGATTTATACATGAAAAAAAGTGGCTGGGTATTCTGAAGTTGTTCCCAAATTTTTGTTGGCCACATCCAATGACCAACTACTCCCGGCGATATCAATCAATGGAAATCAATAATCAATAATAATCAATGATAATCAATAACAATTAGTTGATTGGTATTGGAAATCAATAAAAATCAATGCCTAAAAGTTGAGTGAGTATCAATTTTTATTGATTATCATTGATTTTTATTGATTAATATTGATTTTTATTGATTATGAAATTTGTTATTTATTTTCAATAAAGCGCACCAAATGAATTAACAAACCATTCACTAAACTTTATTTGCTATGCTTTATGTGATTAAAAATCAAATGTTTCAAATTTGTAGCATTTTTACTACAGTTCACTATTAAAAGCTTACTAATTACTAAAATGTTTGATTGGCTCGAAACAAGAACATGTGCAATCAAAACGTGTGCAATCCAATTACCCTTGACACATAAATGAGGGTTGTACAGGGGTATTCTCGTGACGCGTGATTAGCTGATTTTATTTTCCGTGAAACGTGAATTTAATAAATTTATTCTTCGTGACCTGTGACCAGAAGGTTTTGCGTGACACGTGAAGAGTTTGAATTAATAACCGATATTCGTGATTTCATCACTTTATTGACTTTATTTTGCGTGATTTTGAGACGCGAGACCTCAAATGTGATTTTCCATATAATTATCGTAACGTCAAACACTCTTTGTAGAGTAAGAACAGGATAAAAGAGTATGTTTCTTTCTTATTTTCGTAATTTCTTAATCAAATTTGATTTCTTCAAACACTATTTGTAGCGTAAGAACAGGATAAAAGAGTACTTATTTTCGTGATTCGGGAAAATGAAATTTCAACATCCGTGATCCGTGATTCGTTATTTTTTTCGTCCGTGAATCGTGCCAGAGACCCCCCCTGTACGACCCTCATAAATATGCCCGTAATTTATGACTCACATCCATGCTACCACGCGCCATAAAGTTGCGTAATCAGTTATTGATTATCTATAAAAATCAATGACAATCAATAGCAATTAAGACGATTTGGTGAGTATTGATTTTTATTGATTGGTTGAACCAATCAATAATAATCGATGGATTATTATTGATTACTATTGATTATATTGATTGCAATCAATGATTGATTTTCATTGATTGATATCGCGGGGAACTACTGACTGTTACTTGCAACATTTCTTATTAATCTTCTACATAACATTCTGAGAGGGTATTGTTACATTTGCCTTCTTCCCATGGAAAGACAAAACTTGGCTATTTTCATCACTGCCTTGTAGGGTCCAGCTGTTAAGTGACTGCATATCCCACTGCATCAACAAGCAACGGAAAGGGGGTGGGAAAAATCACGGGCCACTGCACAAAAGATGCATGCACGTTCATTTCACAATCTACCAGAGTTGAATCAAGTACATTAAAAATACCAACCACTTTAAGAGTAAAACGTTGTTACATTAACGAAATACACATCTAACTACATTATACAACACAACACAAAAAAAATCGAAGTGGTACACACGCACAGATGGGCAATTTTGGCCTCGATGGGTTCATCGACGCCGGTTGTAAATTAAACTCACCCGTGATCAGAGGAATTTTATGCTAATTGGAATTGCATCATATTGAATAAGAACGTTTGTAACTTACTTCGTCATTTTCTAATTCTAATTGTCGGTGACGGCAAATTCAAAGATTGTTGCTTGCAAGGAGCCGGCGAGTAAAAGACCGGAGCACGGTTTTTACAGCCACTTTATATGGTAGGAAAGGACTGGTACGACCTATTGCCCAATCGCGAGCTGGACACACGCGGTTATGTCATGCACCTGCGTTGATCTCAACTTACAGTAAAACTACTTCAAACTTTATAGAAGTGCTAAGTTTGAAGTAGTTTTACTAACAAATAAGCTGGGGATTCTTCCCAATCCGTGGAGAGCAATTTAGAATCGAAAATGTTCTTGCACGCGGGGCTCGAAATCAAAGCATCTTAGCTACCGGCAAATGATCAGAACCGCTTTGAATTTCATACCCTGGAGAATTAAGCTAGTTTTTAAAAACATGATGGGTCGCTAATCAATAAAATAAAATTCAAGCTCCTTACCCGGGCTTCATCTCCATGCGACTCTTCTTTGCCTCCGGTTCGACCGCCATTTTCTATCACTGCCGAGGAAAACCACAGGTTCCCCCAACAAGACTCACACGCGGAATAGTTATCCAGTCCCCCAAACGTTACTGAGGCCATTGGGGTGAGGAGTGGCGGCCCGGAGAGGAAATTTAGCCGAAAATGCAGGTGGGACCCTGGTCGGGCCAGGCCATTGTCGGAAACAGGCAGTAGACAGCAATAAAAAAAGTAGCAGCCATCATCGAGGTGTAGAATAGGAACCACAATTTCGTGTTCGCATTAGCGAAAGTCCGTAGGAGAAGGACCATTAGAAAAGTCATGGGGGGGGGGGGGGGGTGGGGAAAAAATTCATGCAAGGAAAAACCCAAAGAAAAAAAATTATGCACAAAATGGGCCGCATTTTGATGTGGGTCATGTTAAACCAGAATTCAAATTCTTCTCTAAAATTGTTTCAAAATGCACGAAATGACATCAGAGCGAGACTAGATTTCCAAAGCAAACTTATTTCGGTGATTTTGTTTCGCGTTCGGCATTCTACGTTCGGCGTTCGCCAAATTACCCCTACCGATTTTAATACATCACAATCGGTGCTAACTTTTGGGCCTCCTCACCTCGACCTTCATTCCTACGGACCTAAAAGGTATATTAATTACACAATTTACACTATACACCTGCTAACTGCTACTTACTCAGTTTTATGTCATAAAATAAATGGAAAGTAACGTTAAAAGCTATGTAATTAATAAATCAAAGTAGCACTGTTTTTAATTAATTCAATAGCAAATTCTGCAGATTTTATATATAAAAAAAAATTCATGAATAGGGCTGCAGTCAAAAAAAAATTCTTGCACAGGCAATGGGCCAAAAAAAAAATTCTTGCAAGCCAAAAATCCCCCTCCCCGCCCCCCATCACTTTTCTAATGGTCCGTCCCTAATAGCGAGAGTGGTTTTCAGTTATTTTTATTCGCCGGGACTTCAACTTCTGTCCGTGATAACGGGGTATCCGTAATAGCAAGGTGTCTGCAAGGCGGGAGTTGACTGTATTTCCCTACCCGGCCTTGTGGAACTTTATAATACGGGCACAGACAGAATAGCGACACCCGTTGTATGGACACACCTCATCAGCCCCTTTGGGGGTACACCCGAGTTTTTCCGCCGCTTAACATGGTTTTAATGGAAATATCTCGTTCGCGTTTCAAGGGGAGAGAAATTAATAAAATAGACTTACCTGTCCTGTTTTGTATATAACTTGCCGTCCAATGCGTTCAGGGGCATTTCAAAGCGATTCCTGTGGATTTTAGGTTCTCTGTTTTCCTCTCCAAATAACAGAGGAAGCTTGGGGTACCTTTGAAACAGTAAAATTTAGAAAAGTAAGAAATCAGAGAAATAGTGAAAATTTAATGTAGTTTCAAAAGTAGGGTATGGACACCAAAACACTCCACGACCAACCTGGGGGTGTTCCAGAAATAAATTTATTTCTTTTATCCATTCTTCTAACCTCTTAAAAATTTCATTCAAATTCATGTTTCAACTGCATAGCATGTCGCACTGGTTGTTTCCTTTTGTATCCCGCCTTATTTTAGCTTGCGAACGCAGACGTATTTCCGGCTGTAGCTTGTCTCCGGAAATACGTCTGCGTTCGCAGCGTTCGCAGGCTAACCTTATTTTAGCCCATCCCGCATTCCACCAAAACCCTTTTTTTGGGCTTGTTTGAAAAAAACTGAATAACAACGCACAAACAATCAACAACAACAACATAGGTATGCTAATGAAAACTCTTTGTCGAGTTATCTTTGTTGATCTTACTTTGAGTCTCTTGAATTAATCTCTTTTCTTTATTTCCTATTGTCATGCTTAATTTTCAAGAACACGATGCTGTTTGCAAGGCAGATTAGCTGGACGCATTGTTATGCAAACCAGAGTCTTTGTCGAGCAGTGATTGATTTTTCCGCTCGTTTATCTAGACCTATCTATCAACATATGTCAACTCAGTTCATGTACTTTAGGATTCCCATCATATTTATTTTATGGGAAAGTTCTTAGGGAAATCTCTTTCGATTAAAAAAATTTGTTAAGAGGTTTTCCGGAAATCGTTGCGTTTTGAAAGTTTATTTTTTCCGCTCAAGAGGAGCGAGGGTCTGGACCCTAACAGTATTTCAAGCAACCTTGGTATTCAAAAGTGGTATTCAAGGAACTTGTGTGTACACATTGTCGAAGTGGAATAATTTCATCGGGAATAGCGTGTATTTGCCGTGGATTCTGATGGCAAGTGAAGCTAACGCCTCAACGGATCTGAGCTGTCGTATCATTTAGTGGTAAGGTTGTTGTTTTTTTTGTCTTGTTTACGACGCATTCGCTGAAGTCATCTGCAATCAACACGCTGCAACACGCTACAACCTGACTGTAAAAGTTCGTCGACAACTTCTAATCTCATGGTTATGTTTGGAATTTCGCTTATACGCAATAATCGCTTTTCAAGTTGAACGGATCCTTCGTCCTTCTTTTCATTGCGTAGAAATCCTTTGTAGTTTCAGCAGAAATGTTTCTAGAGAGAAATGCACGAGATATCACACTTATCAAAAGTGCATTTGGTTTGTACAGCGATCAACACGTTTGTTTTCTTGACATTTTTATCTCCTTCCCTTTGGCCTTTGAGGTTAAGGTGTTAAACGCTGTTTAAAATATTAATTCAAGTCAAATTATACGCCCAGCAATGGATCGCATTGATCGAAATATCGGATTCGACCTTGGACAAAATCCAGATTAATTAGCTTTTGTCAGTTTGTTGGTTTCATATGATTCTCGGAAGTCACAGATTTTAATATTTTTTTACACTTTGTTTGCGATCATGATAATACCAAACTCCTCCGTCGTATTGAGGGCAAAACGATACTGCATGTACATAATTTTTTTCGGAATCGAAAGTCATTTAGGAATTGAACTAATTAATTACAGTTAATCGCCAAAAGCTCGTTAACCTGTTAACGTTCCATTTTATTAGGTCCATTGTTTTAGCAAAGTAACTGCTTAATAATTAACTTTCCAAAATTTTACTTTTTTTATGTTTTTTTTGGTAGAACTTTTGTCATTAATGTATCATTCAGTGGGGTGGACTATCTACTGCTTTGAGAGGTCTGTTAGGAGGCATCAGTCAGTAATTTGGCTGGCTGATGCAGTTCTAAATTGTGAGCATGCATGGTCATGTGGGATACAGGAATAGTACAGCATGCTCGTAGTTCTTTTTACACATGGCGTGTTGCATCAGTGCTGTTCGTCTTGCGACATGTTTACTAGTTTTTTTAGCATTTCATTGGTCACAAGCTTTTACTGGGTCTAGCACAGTAAATTTACTTCAGCTAGGCATATTACTGGTACACTGTAGATTTAACCAAAGCTTCTCGAGCTTCATTGCATTTTATTGCAGTAGGTAGCCTTTGCAACATTGGCATCTAGCGTTCACATTTGTTTTCTTTTTGAAATTATATAACTGGGGACATTCCAGACCATTGGAGACTCTAGATATACCATGTGTGGTCCCGGAAGGGGGGGAGGGGGGAGGGGGGGTGGGTACTCAAAAAAGTTTTATACGGGGAGGCTCCGCCCCAAGGTCCAATCCCTTACCCTTTTATATACCATTTTTTCAGTTGGAAAAAGGCACCCCCTTCATATACCTTCCTATATATAAATCGTTAAAACAGGAAATCTTCTTGTCATTTTTTTCGCGTAGTGCGTAATAAATTAAAATGAAACACTCATAAGTTGCGTCTGCTTGATCTGTTTTAATTCAAGGCCCTTTATAATGCCCGAATGAAGATTTTCCTACCCTTTCATATACACCTGTACCTAAACTTGTGAAATCCCTACCCTTTTAAAGCCTGAAAAAGGTACCCCTTTCAGGCGGAGCCTCCCCATATAGGCCATTATAGAGAGTACCCCCCCCCCCCCTGCCGGGTGTGTGGTATCTTTTTAGAATTATGTTGAGCAATTAAGTAAATAGCCTTTTTTATACTAGAGATGTGTTACCTGTCTGGACGAGTTTGACAAACAATTTGTAGTTCGTCTGGTTATCTGTCTCTGGTTTAATGACAGGCACAGGATGCATTACCCGTCTGGATGAGCTACATTTTCGAAATTGTCATGTGTGTTGTGTCCGTCTTTATACTAGAGATGAATAACCGGACAAACTTCAAAATGTTTGCCGAAGCTCGTCCAGATGGGTATTAATGCGTCTCTAGTATAAAAATAACCAATGTCAGACTGAAGTCAATCAATATGCCTGACTGGAGTATTGAATTTGGATACCAATGGCAAAAAGTTAGTAATAATTAAATTTATAGCTGTCATCACATGATATATCTGGAGGGTATAAATTATTATTTTAACTGTTTTAATTTTTTAATTTATAGATTTTTGGAACAGTTAGTATGAAGAAGATGAACACAGTACCTTCACCAGCTGCCGGGAATGGCCATCAGGCTGCGTCTAATGATGCCACACCCAAGGGAAGGTACAAGAGTGTGCTATTGACTCCTAGGCGTGGCTTGCCGTCATCTTCAACACTAACACCAGGGTTTCTACATTCATTTGGTTTTGCTAAAACCAGATCATCATCAGAATCGGGTATTGCTTGAACTGTTTTATACAAATTTTCTAAATATTTGTAAGTTAGTGTAGATAAATGTAAAGCGTGGTAAAGGGGGGATGAGGAGTATAGATCATGTTTCACAGAAAATAGAACAGCCCTTTCACAATTCACAAAAAATATAACACTGGCATTTCACACTTCACGGAAAATAAAAGAGAACATTTTGGAAAATCACAGTTCACAGCAGTTATGGAAATCACGATTCATGAGCAAAAAAATACCATTTCACATTTCTCTGGAAAAAGAAAGGGCTGACCATGGATCACGAAAATACCCTTTACCACCCTCAATGTTAGTAGTATTGTGTTTCTGAGCATGGTGGCTTATTTACCAACTAGCTGAATTTCTACAGTTTCTGTATCATCAAATTGATGAGTTACGACTTTTCCTTCTCCTATCCCCTGTGACTGAATGTAAGGGCAGATATACTTGATAGAGGTTGCAAGGCTACATGTATGGTCTAAGAAAAATTACAAGGAGCCCAAAGGTTCCAAACTATGAGATCCACGGTGCCCTGCATAAAGCTTATATCAAAGAAATAAGATTATCTGGTCGCCCAAAGGCAAAAGTTAGTCACCTGAGGCACCCGGGCACCCTTAAAGCTCAGCCCTGGGTTGTTTGGAACATCCTGCACCTTTCACCTCACTCACCATCTTTCATTGCTGGGTTATGAGTGTGCAAACCATAAAATTATAAGTTGTTAATTTAAATGCCATTGTTAAGGCGGGGGTACACCTGAAGCCCGTTTTTCCACCGCTAAACTTGGTTTAATGCGAATATCTCGTCTGCGTTTCAAGCAATTCAGAAACTCTATGCTCATTTCACAAAGCTATGATAAGCGGTGTTTTGTAAATTTTTTGGTGATTTTTGGGGATGTTTGGAAAGAGATAGTTTTTCTCAAAGGATTAGTAAAATTTGGAGAAATAAGAAATATTAAAGATTTAATGTGATTTTAAAATTAGAATTTGAAGTTAAAAATTAGTATATGGACACCCAAACAGTTCCCTGACAACCTGGGGTGCTCTTGCGTGGGGGTCAACTGTCTGTTAGTGTTTCAAAAATAATTTTCTTTCTTCTATCCCTTCCTTAAAACTCTTAAAATTTCACTCAAAATCGGGTGTACCCCCACCTTAAGTTATTTTAACAGAGTTAACAACAAAGAGCGTCATAGTTCCCTTAAAGTCAGCAGTGTTCCAACATGTGCATGCTCGTTACTCAACTTGTGATGGGTGTTTGTCCTCCCTTCTGTGTGGGGGGGACTCATGGCTGCATTGCCAGGATTTGTCACTCATAGGGGCATGCAGTCTTCATCTAGGAGCTGGCTGCCAATCGTGGAAGCTCCTACCCTGGATGTCGCAGGCACCCAACCACCATTTTGCAAGGCAGTTGTTAATTAATTAATTTATCAATTAATTAGTAAATATTTAATTATTAATTAATTAACAGATTAAGTAATTAACTTGTTTATTTATAGTGGTCAATTTTACTTGGTTCCCCTTATATCATGTTGACCAGGGCACTTTATTTTAACCCCCACAGAAGCTTCTGAGTCTAGTGTGGAATCCACCCAACAGGCTGCAACCACAGATAAAGATGGAAATTCTCAGTAAGTGTATTGTGTGGTTCCAGAAAATATCCATACTCCCCCCACAGAAGGGATTGGAAATTCCAGGGAGGAGGGGGATCTGGAAGAGCCAAAAATTTAAAGCAATGTATGAAGCTAAATTGGAATTTCCGGAGGGGTGGGGTGGGGGGGGGGGGGGGTCATAGGTAATTGGACAATAATAATAATATTTTGTTGACCTTTGATCAATGTACTCCGCACAGCAATAGTGTAGAAGATGAACTTGTAAGCTTGTAATTCTACTAGTAAGTCCTCAAATGTAGCAGTCGCTATTGTTTTTCAGTCTAGGGGCATTGTTCCTGTTGTTTGTTCTATTGTTCTCTCAGAGGGTAACAAGCCTGTGAGACCTTGCGAGTGCTGCTACCCAACCTATGTACAGGCTGGTTTATGTGCACATTATATTTACTAACTTCCTTCTTTGGATTGTTGTTTATAGTGAGAGATCCAAAGATTCCAGCAGTTCACTTCCACAACAGGATAATAATTTTAAAGCAGGAAAACATGTTGATCTCTCCGAGTCACAACTCAATCTACTATCATATAATTTATCAGAAATTGCTGATAGGATATCGCCATCAAGATATGATCAAATGATTGAAACAGACTTTGAGTCCTCTGAAACTTTGATGGACAATAATCTAGGGCAGTCATCTGAAGCAACATACTCTAACAGTGAACAATCAAGATTCAAAACTCCATATTCAAGGCGAAGAAGAGATTCCAAATCCTATGTGTCTAAACAGAAGAGTTTCACAAGAAGAAGGTCTCAAAGTCATAACAGCTCCCAACAGGAAATGAACAACAATGAGGAAATTGCTGCAGATGCCACCAATGTCATAAGCCTTGCTAATCCAGAAGCATTTAAACAACTAGATAGTGAAAGTGACTCTGGATATAGTTCGTCAATGTCGACCTCAATTAGCTTAAGTGAAGAAATTGAAGCTTCAAAGAGGCTAAGCTTGGAAAATGGATCTATTACGGACATTGACACAGATGATCTGGCAATTGGTGGAGATGATCCCACGAGAAAAAATTCTGTGGAGAAATCTGTAACCAATGAAAACTCTACTCACCCACTGTTACATAGAAATTCAAGCAATCTTGGGGAAAGGCTGGATTCTTTAATTCATGGGGTGTCATCTGGAATTGATGAGCTTAATTTGAATGGCACGGCAGGAATGGATGTTTCCTCTCAGGGTGGTGTATCAAATAGTTTAGATGAACCATCAGCGAGTTTTAAGTTATCTTTTATTGACAATCAAGGAAAAGATGAACTCAAGGAAAAATCAAAAGAACCTTCAGATAGTTTAGCAAAACCACCTGTTCCTTTACAAAAATATAAAGTGTCTTCTGACGACACTGCGTTACCAAGAACTAAAAGCGGTAGAAGACCTGGCATTCTACGGCGACGAACCACTTTGGTATCTTTTCGTCCACCAAAACAAATGACAGTACAAGAAGGAGAAAGTGACATTGTTGAAATGGATGAAGTTGGTTTCTTGCAGTTGTTGACAGATATTAAATCTTTAAAGACTCAGTTACTTAAATTAAAACGTGAATTGCAAGAGGTAAGTTGTAGTTACTTTTATGATTATTGTTTAACTTAACTGGCTGAATGCAAGTAGTCTGAATGGACCATGACCCACTCGTGCACAGGGTAAGACGCTAATAAAAGCAATATATTTCTAAATTTGTCTAAGTTCTTCGGGATGGGAATTGAGGCAAGGAAACATTCCTAACTCTGTAAATTTATGCTTTTGGTAAGATTGCAGAGTTTGATAAAGAAGATTTGGTAAGATTGATTTGAAGATGGTACTCCATTCGGGGATTAAGAAGTAGCTAAATGCCAAAAAAATGATCTCCCAGATTTAGTTTCTTTTTAGGTTTTGTATTTCAGTATATTATTACCAGGGATGTAGATAATAGCCGGGAGCAGGGAAAAATACCTGGCTGTCAGCTTGATTTTCCCGGCTTGATTTCCCCTAGAGGGATGGTGCCTTTGGCACCATCTTCTGGGCCTATGGCCCAGATGACCGCCTATCAAGTACAAAATACCAGCTGTCAAAATTTTTAACTACATCCCTGAATATATTATTACAGGCTGATGTTGTTTCTCCACTGATGCATTCACACTCCTGTGTGGTGAGAAGAGCATCTATTTCTGTTGATTCAGATCCATCACTAGACAGAGCTTCTATGGTTTATCGAAAGGTATGTAAAACTATGTATTTATCGTACAATGTCAGTGAATTTCGAAAAAGACTGATGAGAGATGTTTTGTAGGCGTTATCATAAAATGGTGCTAGTTGAGGTTATAAAATCTTCATGTATTTATTCTCAACCTGCTCAAATTTCTACATTGTTAATAATGTGCTCAGCTTTCTGTAGGGGGATAATGTTTGCTCAGGCTCCATTTCCACTGCTCTCTCAGATCTGTACATGATAAAAACTATAAGAAAAACGTTCACTGGCTTGAAATGTTTTAAAAGAATATAAGCTTTTGGCTGTCGCTCTACGGCCTTAAAATCATTAAAATCGTTAACTTTGTAAAATCTGCAATTTTCACAATTTTTGTAAAATCTGCAGTGCCACTTTGCAGATGTGTTGTAATTAACATAACAAAGGGCGAAACTTTTGTAAAATTCGCAAAGCGCGAAAGTGAAAAATTGTTATTTAAAATTGAAAATAATTTCTGCAATTTTCGCAAAGCTTAACAACTAAAAAACATGCATTTTTAGACATAAGTGGGTTCCTAGAATTTCCCAAACAGTGGCTGGAAATCTAGCTTAAGGTGGCTCACAATAGTTTAGTCAGAATTAGAAATACCGTGTTTGGTGTTCTCTTACAGCTATACCATTAACGTTTAGGAAAATCTTTTCGTACAAACTTGCACAAGTTTTACCAATGAACAAATTGAGGTCATTGTGACATCAAAATTTATTGCCATGGCAATGTTATATGTGATCAAGGTTGGCCCTTTTCAGGCCAGTAACCCAAACCTAACCAGTGAAAGTTCTTGGTTTTGATTTATTTTTATCTAACCAACACAAGGAACATTTTTCAAATTTTTAGAAAAATCTGTTGGTGGGATTTAGAGCTACGTTATTTTTTCGTAAATTTAAGGTTGCTCTGAGCCCTACCTACAGAATGTTTAAACGTTGTTAGATTGTTTTTTTTGAAATATGAAAAACAAAAACTTTCACTGTCTAGTTTTTAAGTTATAAGCCTGAAAAATAAGGTTTCTTTGATCACATATGATGTTGCCATGGCAACGAATTTTGACGTCACCATGACTACAATTTGTTCATTGGTAAAACCTTTAAAAGGTTGTACTAAAAGTTTAACTCAAATTATTGGTGTAGTTACAATAGAATGCCAAAGACAGGAATATCTGAACCATTATGAGCCACCTTAACTTAAGAGATTATCTAAAAAGTAGAGATAATGGTATGGACAATTTCTTTGCATTGTTAGTTGTTTAATTCAAAACTGAGAAAGATCCAAATGCTGATCACTATCTTGCAAGAGCTTTAATTTAATTCGTCTTTTTTCAAAACACGGGCAAAATTGAGGCAAAAATAAAAATAATCTATCCTAACTTGTCATTGTCATAATTATTCTAAATAATAACATGTCTTTATCAACAGAGAATGATGTTGAACAGGACCACGACAATGGATGCTTCAACAATGCAAGAGAAACTTAACAACAGAATAAGAACATCCTCCTTTTCATCTGTTGGTGAAGGAGAGGAAAGTCTGGATGATACCACAGAGCAGTCAGAATCCTCCAGAGCAGCAAATCATGCCGAGCCAGTCACGACAGCAGCTACAAATGAAGCAAGTACTGATGAGGAAGTGAAGAAACTGCGTGAAGAGCTGGGAGAAGTTAAAAACAAGCTTGTTGACCTGACTCAAGTAAAGCCACATTGTGTTTTGTAAAAACTGTTGTATTCCTTAGGTAAAAGGTAAAGTCTGCGTCGAGCCTACTAGTGGCTCATACCGCCGGAGCTTATCCCCCCTGGATGGGATGCTAGTCCATCGCAGGGTTACCCCCAGCAGTAAATTTGCCGGTACCCATTTATACACCTGGGTGGAGAGAGGCACTATGAGAGTAAAGTGTCTTGCCCAAGAACACAACACAATGACCCCGGCCAGGGCTCGAACACGGACGGTCCGATCCAGAGTCCAGCGCACTAACCATTAGGCCACCGCGCCTCCCACGTTGTATTCCTTAGTTCCTGCAAAATAGCTTCAAAGGCATTTTTTAATATAGACTTAGGGACAAAAACTGTTCTTGTAGAAGTCTTTGTTTGCGCTGTAAATGACTGCCTCTTGTTTCTTGCAGGAGAGAAACTCACTGATGATAGCAAGAGAAGAACTTGAACATGAACTAGACAGTAAGAATCACACGATCAGAATGCTTCAGAAACAACTGGTAAGAATAAAGTTATGGCAGAATCAACTGTTAAAACTGCTGGGCCAAGGGGTAGATAACGCTACCTGACAGATTAATCACTATCCAGTGGATAAGTATCCACTGGATAGTGATTTATCCGTTGGATAGCATTATCTATCCTTTGAACAATCATTACCTAGCGTAAGATAAAGGATGCCTTACTTGGGGCAGTAGCCTTGTGGAGATTGGAAAGAAAAGAGCTTGAGTGCAATCAGTGCCTTTCTTTGTGTTCTTTAGCCTGTTTGAGGTCTTCCATTAGTTGTGGAGCAATACCGCAACAAATGGCAACTGGCAAAAAGGCGAGGGGTTCAAACACTCACCTTTGTTCCACTTGACATTCTTAATGTCCTTAAGGCTATTCTCTGAGTAACTGATTGCCTGGAAAACGCTAGGCGCTTTTTTTGCTAAGTGTTTTTAGGAAAGCAACATTCATCTCATAGACTTTCCTCTTTCCACCCAGGATAGTACCAACCTCGTTCCCATGGTCTCCCTCTCCTGCCCTCCCCTCCCCCCCCCCCCCCCCCACCCCATAGCGAGAGGGAAGCAGGAGAGAGAGTCCTTGGGAACGAGGTTGCATGGTTATTGGTACTGGTAGCCTGCAAACGCAGACATATTTCCGGCTGTGGCTTGTCACTGCCGAAAAGTAAAAAGTTACTTTTCAGTGGAGTGGAGACAAGCAACAGCCTGAAATAAGCCTGCATTCGCAGGCTGGGTTACTGGGGAAATACTGGAGGCCTGACTGAATACTGAGAGTTTTTACAGTAGTCCTAGTCACTCTTTTGGTGCCAATATCGGTATAACCTGTAAGTATGGGGCTGACTGGGTTTTGACGTTTTATTTCTTGCATAATTTATCAGGAAGCACAAGACAATCGAGATGAGATCGCTTACTTTAAAAGACAAGTGAAGTCCCTGACAGATCAGATACAACAACAGCAACAGAAGATCACAGAACTGAGATATCGATCAACCAGCCCTGGTCCTGTTCCCTTGGGAACGGTAAGGGTTATCAGAAATTTATCTTGCTGTAAGATACGTTGATTACTATTACTTACCCACCTTATGATGGACGACCTTATTTATAGCCACCTTATATTTACAGAATTTAATTGCCTGCTCAAAAGCTCTGCCATTCATTTCCTTTTTTTCTAAAAACAAAAACCGTTCTTACATGGACACCCAGCTACTATAGTACGGCCAAATTTTGGTGGCCAGCTGGTGACCAGACGAATGGAGTTCTGCTGTTTTGCAAAATTAGAAAATGTTAGTCTACAAATAGAAATACAGTCGAGACTCTCCTTACGGACATCTATATAATACAAACACCTCCCTATTAAGAACAGTTCACCTGGTCCGAGAGAGACCAAATTCATATATATACGCACTCTACGTCTGTAATACAGGCCCTTCTATAAAATGGAGACGCTTCCCTGTCGCTATGGTGTCCATATTAAAGAGGTTCGACTGTATCCAGGGTTTTGAGGTGACGTGAAACGAACTATTACTGCAGATTACTACTAGGTACGTTAACTGCCTGAGGCCCTATTAGGGGTTATAGGGATACGGGATAATTAAGGTAAAAGAAAATAGGTATACGGGATATTTGGGGAAAAAATAACGGGATACGGGATATTTGAGCAAGAGATTCAAGAAGGCCAATCACAATCAGTGATACTGACGTGGCATTTTATTGTTGAACAGGTTCCCAACTTTCAGAATAAAAAGGAAACAGTAAAAGCAGACATCAGGTTTGTTCATTTAACGTGCAGATTGTCGAAATTTTGGCTTAACTTATGAAACATTGCTTATTCTCATTCCCCTCAAAAAGACGTCCATACTGATTAGCTAGAAGACACAGATTAGTTTGTTTTTTTTTAATTTTCCCGCGCAAGTAGTAACCAATAAGAGAGTGCCACATCATCAGTATTTATTTGTCTCGGCGAATCTTGGACATCTCTCTCGCGGGAGATGATGGGAATCGTCTGTTCACCCAGGCTAACAAAACGCTTTTTCTTTTTCACTGGACAATGTCATAACTGACCTTCTTATGACATCTCAGTACAACCTCGAAACAAAAGTGGGGATTCTGACTTAAGAACATTTGCTAGAAGTAACGCATTGTACCGGAAGGGTATCCCCTAAATAAGCTTTCATTCAACTGGATAAAGCGCGATTTTCCAATTCAGGTACGCAAATGGCAGTATCTGAAAACGGCCATGGAAAATGACGTATTTTCATCTGAAAAAGGGTCAGGCCTTTGAAAACTGGATACTCGCCCACATTTTGTTTGCGTTTCTTGTTAGACCCCTTTATTTGCCCTAATTCCGATTGGTTTGGTTCTGGTTTAACGACACTCAAACGAAAACCACTCTAAATTTGTAAAATGAACTTAATATGAACACTGGATGGCATTTCATGTTGATTTACATTAGACCCTATCGTTATACATGGGTACGAAGCATTATTGAGTTACTCTCTCTCCTTCCTTTCTCCAGGAACCGTCTCAGAGATGCTTTTGTGAGGCATTTGGGAGAGTCGTCAAAGGTTGGTAGCTCGTATTAAAATCTTTAAGATAAATGAATTTACATGCGTCAGTTCATTCCCCACTTACAAGATTGATCACTAAGTCGATTGCTGCCGGACAATGCCAATTTGAGGTTAAAACAGGGAAGCATCAACCAAATGAGGCCCCTTGCTTGGGATATTGGGAAAATAGAAAAGGTTATAAGAAGAGTCTTTGAAGAACCTATGTCCCGTATGGCGGCAGATTTAGCCAGAGTTCGACGTTAATTCTCCAATTTTATGTGTTTTATTTTTTCACACCTTAATAAAATATGACTGTGAGGTGTACCGTTGAATTAAAAGTAATTTTGTATGTTTTAAAAAGTTAACATTGCACTGCTCTGTTCCTTACTTCCTATATCGTAAAATTGGGTTTCTGGTTCCAGGGGTTCCAGGCGTTCGTTAGCTTGTTAGTTGGGGATTAGCGCGAAGAACGGCGAATGGAAAAAGTAGGAGGGGTGAGGGCGCGTCTCTTCGCCTGACCCGAGTTTGTTTTTTTTTTCACTCGCCGTTGCTCCCCAACTAACCGAACACCTGGAACAGCCTCGCTACTAGTTTCCGGTTGAACTTCGCGCTTGTTCCCAACTTCTTCTCTCGCTTGTCACTGCGAGAAGAGCCTGTGGAAGAGACAGATTCACAATCACAGCACTGTAGTTACTTAAAAAACATCACTTGCACAATTAAGTCACGGTCACCGAGCACCACACATTTCTCATTGATCATGTAACGAGTTGTATTCATGTTGCGTCCTGTTTTCAGAGTCACGTTCAGCTGAGTAAACACATCCAGAAAGCGGAGCAGAACATCACCATGGCTCAGAAAGGTCTTAGCTCGTTATATTCATCACCCGTCCTATCACCTCACGCCAGCACAGAGCATCTGCCGAAAGGTGGTCTTCACTGCACTTTACATCAGTCACGGTTCATCCCTCTCTCGCAGACGTAGTATTCTTTCACTTGACTGTCACGCAATATTTTCTCTCAAAAGTAGCGTTGTTTGATAGTTCTTTAGAGTAGGTTGCGTCATAGTGATTTTTCGTGGCGTGATGCATCTTCAGAAGCGTTGCGTGACCACCCAAAGCACATGTGTGTCTTCTAGTACCCTCAGAACTGTCACACAATGCCATTTTAAGAGAAATCCATAGCTTTGCACCACGTTTCACTTAAATCCTTTCTTAGCACTTGGTTATTTTTTCTGTTAAGACACCCTTGAAATGCATTCCATTTCATAATGCATTTTTGCACCACGTTCTCCATACACTTGTGTTTATGGCTTATGGCTACAAACGCTTGAATACATTTTCATTATTATCACTACATTGACAGTTTGTAACAGTACTTTAAAGGAGCTCTGTCACGAGGATTTCGCAGATTTTTAGTCTAAACTGTTCTGAAATTAGTGGAAGGCAACTTAACCCATCATAAACGTTATCTTTGAGCATCTAAAGGAAGATATAACCTTAATATGTGGATAGAAATCTAAGTAGGGCTATAAATATCGATTTTTTTTTAAGACACGCAGAAACAACTTGAAAAGTTTAGCTAAACTTTTCAAGTTGTAATCCATTTCCATCGTAACCATCTGCAGCTAAAGACGCTTGTTAACAGTTTCGGTGCTCTAATATAGCAATTGTTAATAAAAATGGACTATTATTTTTTGTTTTCCTTCGACACAAATATAAATTTTGGCTGTTCAAAAATCTGTTAAAATCCGTGACAAAGTCCCTTTAAAGTGCTTTTGTTAGTTTGCTAGCTCCGAATACCATAGAATCCTGCAGCTTACAAACCCCCCGATTGTAGGCAAACCTGTCTTTCTTCTTGGTAACAAGAGTCTCCTTGATTATCCCCAGCGGATGTTGCCCTGTCCCCGTCCCCGTCCCCTTCCCACTTATCCACCTCCCTCATGTGAAAGCTCAGAGTTTGTAAGTGAAGATTCTAGGGTAGCTCGTTAGCCAAGGATACAGAAGAGTGCGTGACATTTATATCTTCTTCGAGTGCGAGGGAGATGGTCACTGTCACGCAAACTTCTGCAACGAAAACTCGTATTCATCGTTACTTTCTGTTTCAGACAAATCGAGACCTTCGTTCGAAAGATCAGACTCCCAATCAAGTGTCGAAAGAAGCCAAGAAGATTCGGATGGGCGAGAATACGAGTCGGATTCCTCTAGGTCAAGCAGACGAGGCATCCCATCCTCGGGCACCGAGAGAAACAATGGAGATTCAGGATCGGATTCGGGAAAATCTGGGAGAATAAGGCGCGTCGCATATCCAGGCTCATTTCCTAGTCAAGAAGAATCCGATGGAAGAATGTCGGACTCAGATTCAGGAAAAACTAATCGACGGCGAGTAGCATCTCCTCCGTTTGAGAGGGACACCGAGAAACTCAACAGTTTAGATTCGGGTAAAACAGGAGTACATTTAGAGACGACAGACACGGCTAAAGCAAGCAAACAAAACGCGACACCTTCCGCACAACGCACAAGAAAATTATCACGGTCAAAATTATTGAGCAAGATAGAGTCGTCTCCACTTTCGCACTCATGGACGCCCGGTGCAATCGAAAAGATTGTAAAATCGTGGAGGGAAACTAAATCTCCTGAAGCTGAGGATAAAACTAAAGACGACGGCAGTGGTCTTAAGCCCGTGTGACATGTTCAGTTTCTATAAGAACGAAAAAAAAGTCATCTTGTTTGTTGATTTTATTTCGGTTTCACTTGAGATTTCGGCAGAAAAAATTTTAAAAGTATTTCAGTCTGGAACTTTTTATTGAAGAAGTAAACTAAGAATTGTGGAAATAGCGTTATTTCAATATAAAAAAGAAAGTATGATAGATTAAAACAAAAATCGAAATGTATCGCCGTTGTTCCAGTTTATGCTTTATAGTAAGAAGAGAGAAATCTGGGAACGAACATCCTCCACGCCCTATGCGCGTAACGCGCGCGCGGCCTAGTCTGAAGTCACACACTGAAGACTACGCGTAGCGTTCGTAGCCTACGTAAAAAGCGTTCCCGTGCGAGCAAAGTGCTATGTACTATGTGCGCGTGCGAGCGAAGATTGTAGTCGCGCGAAAATTTTGCTCACGCCCCAATTTTCTCCGCACAAGAACGCGAGCTATGCAGGTTAGACTACGCGCGGTCTTGAGGTGTGAATGAAGTATTTGACACCTTTGAAAAGAACTTTAACTTTTATTAATTCCCCGAAAACGTCGCTTCCTACGTAGACGCTCTGGACCTGCTCATCGCACAGCCTTCTCCCATAGCTCACATCTAACCCGTAAAATCATAATTACTACCATGCATACCACCCCCATCGCTAATTCAATACTCTTTCAAGTACCTCCCGTGGGCGAACAAGCTGTTGAAACATGAAATCAAAACAAGTTCAGTGTCATGGTGATACTTTCTTGAGGAACTTTAATTTTCTGTTAACCCGTACACCGTAAAGGAATTTCGTCCTGACTGATAACAAAACTCTCCCATTCTGAAATGCAAGCAACTAAGCTGTCGGCAAAGATGAGATCCAGAATGGTATGCGAGCAGTTAAGAATTGCTTCGGTTTGTGCCGCACATTTGAAAGTAAACTTTGTTCAATTAATCACTGGTGTTATTCGACATCAGATTATTGTCTTCTTTTGAAAGGCAACTGTTTTTCAAGTGCTCTAAGATAAGTCCTACGTAAATGGGCAGAAAAACCAATTAAAAAAGACTCCTGATAAGATAATATGATTGGTGAAGTCACTTCGCCTTTGTTAGGCTTTGTTTACACGCAAAAATAAGTTTTGCGGAGTTTCCATGACAACTATTTCTTCATCCGGGTACCCTGGGAACAAACAAGAAATGCAGAGAGCCGACACGTTCTGAAATGTTTTGTTCGAAGGATGTTGGAGGCTAAAATATTTCGACGATTTTTTTCAAAACCGCTTAATCTGTTCGGTTAACGTCGATGTGGTGCCTTAAATTTTTTTCTTTTGCTAAGGAATAGAGTGAAAGCTGAAGATGTTTACGCGAAGTCGCTTACAGACAGCGGAGACGAAAACATGGTTTGAGATGGTTTTGGTGGTGAGGGATTAACCTGTGCTGTAAATACTGCTTTGGAAAGGTCCATAGATGGACCTGTTTATTGAGACATTAACTGGAACAGCCTTTGAACTACGAGTTAGCCCTTTTGAAACCATTATGAGCGTCAAAGCCAAGATTCAACGTCTTGAAGGTGAGCTAAATCGCAAGTTTAGCTGGTAGGAGTTCGTGCGCGGGAACAGGAGCAATTCAGTGAAAAATCAGTCGAGAGTTTTTTTCCACTGATCGCTATCCTGAAAGTGTATATGCCTTATATCTTCAGATTTAATGTGTAAAAACTGCCTTTATATGGACGTGTTTTCGAAGGTTTGCCCTCACATCAGCTATAAATAATTTAAAATGTGTGGTGTTGCCCCATTTGTAAACACTCGCCAAGTGAGCTCAATTCGAAAGGATAATCCGTTTGGAAAATGTGTTTGCCTGTGCACAAGAAATCGAAATTTTCGAAAACTGAGTGATAAAATGAAACGTTGTGAATTGTTTTGGATATCTCGTCTGTCTTTTGGTCGATAATTTCTTGCGTAATGTTTGATTTTATAAAAATGACTCGCCAAATCTATTAACTTGTACTTAGTATGAATTTTAAAATGGAACTGCCTGTGTATCCAATAAGGGTAATTCAACGCGATTTTTCTTAAACCTTAAATTTTGTATTAAAAATAGATATGTTGGCGACAGTTTTGGCGCAAGAAAACACTTGTTGTGAATCATATTTCACAGGCTTAACACGAAGGAAGTATTGTGAATCTGTAGTGTACTCCAGTTTTCGATAGATCTCAAAATAAGGCTCTTGTCCTGTTTGTTTTCATCTATCACTGTGCTAACATGTATTCCAACCTGTTTTGAACCACTGTATGGATATTGAAAGTTGTATGAGTTTCTGGAATATACATGTAGTTTAATATTGCCAAATGAACTTGAACTCTGTGGCGTGCATGTATCAAATTGAGACAGCTTATCTGATAACCATTTATCTGGTCACTGACATTTGCCAACAGCCAGATCCAAGGGATTAATTTTTTTTATGAAAGTTAATATGTAGCAAAGAAGAGAATGTTTGATGTCTGTGTGCCATCACTCAAATATGTCTCTTGGCTTTATATGTGAATGGCCTTCCTTGCTATTTTTTTTAGTTACTATAAACTTGGCATACTCACTTGCCACTACTGTATGTACAAACCAGATATAACTGTAGGCAAATGGTAAGGTGTACAGGGTTCCTACGGATCATGGAATTTTAGAATTTCATTTTCCAGTGGGCCATGGAAAGTCGGGGGAAACAATGTTGATTAAAAAGTACAAAATAAGTTAGTTTTTTTTTGCAAAGAAAATGGTAGAAAATATGTACCCAAGGTGATTTACAAGAAAATGGTCAAATTTAGGTCATAGAAAAAATGGAGAAGTCATGAAAAGTCGTGGAATTTCAAAAGCTCAAGAGAGTATGAACCCCAAGTGTACTGATGTATAACCTCCCAAGTTATAGCTAGGGCACTGTTCTCTGTCTAACCTGAGTGAGTCAAGTCCTACATGTGAGATCTTTCAGGGCTTGGCAAAAACTTGAATTCCAGCTTGCCCTTTGGATAAGCATCTCTCAAATTTTGCTTGCCTGTGGCAGTTGCATGCTTGTCTTTGGTTTTTTTTTTTTAATGATTATTTCAGTCAGCAGGCAACTTTCCTGGGTTCTTGCTTAGTGGACAAATGGGAATGAAAAGTTACTTGCCCAGAAGAAAAATCTGCTTGTCAGTACAGGACTTTTTTGAGCCTTTAGGTCAGGAAAGCCATGTGAATGTCATCCCTGTGTAGTTTTAAAAACAGGATCACAGTTGATAGCAATCAGTCTGGAGATAATGTTCCATTGTTTTCAGTTATCAACTGTATATGAGACGTGTGCAAAGTTGCATGCATGTTGCCACTGGATGCAGGTCTCAAAAATTATGTCAAAGAATTTAAAGGATGGGTGGTACATGTACTTTCTGAAAATAGGACATGAAATTGTTTTTGTGTGGTAGCTGAGAAAACATCAGAGGCAAGGGCTACTAAAAGAACATGACTTGTTAAATCAGTTGATGTTTTAGAGGTAAAGTGGCAGTTACGGAAAGTCACCAGTTCAACTCCTATTAGGTGAACTTAGAATATGCTTGTTGGTTAATTCTATAATTTTGTTTAATTTGTAGGCATCCCAATGTCCCAACAACATTTGATATGGCGATCTGTAGAATTGGAAGATGATTATTGTCTTCATGATTACAAGTGAGTAACTTTCAAACCTGAAGAAATGTATGTTAAGTTAGTACAGAATACAAAATGTACATTATTAAAAAATATGGTAACTTGTTTTTATTGGTATAATTGTGGTACAACCATTATTAAAGGGGCTTTGAAACTGTTAACAAGTGTCGTTAGCTGCAGATGCCTACGATGGAAATGGATTAAAACTTGAAAAGTTTAGCTAAACTGTTCAAGTTGTTTCCGCACATCTTCAAAAAAATCTATATTTATAGCCGTTTTTTGATTTATATCCACATATTAAGGTTATATCTTCCTTTAGATGTTCAAAGATAATGTTTTTCATGCATTAAGGACGTTCGCGCCAAAATCTTCCCACGTTCAGATTTTTAAATAACTTTACCTGCAGTTAGATAATGACTAACTCGTGTCAGAAACGAAAAAAAATTGGGGGGTCACCACGCTTGTTTCGGAGATAAACCGTATGGAAGACCACAGTATTTATGGAAGCTTTGATAATTGATTCGAATTAGCTTACCTTGATTCAAGTTTAAAAAAAATGAAAATGAACTAGTACAGCCAAGGTTTTTGTGTTGGCCTTAACTCAAACAGGCCTATTAAGTAAATATTTGCAATTGGTGTCATTCCTTCAGGTAGAGTGAATCTTTTGGAAGGATAATTGCTTGTCAAGCTCAGCTGCCAAATGCATAAATTTGAGCCTATGCGAGTCGACAAAACGAAAAAAAACAGGATCACAGGATCATCGCGAAGTTATCGCAACGGCTACTCACCCTATATGTGGTTGGAAAGTTTCCTCAGCGCGCGCGCTCGATGCATGACGTGGCGTAACGTTGCGACAGGAATTACGTGCGCAGTAAAGATGCGCATAAACAATTAGCGTGAACGTCCTTAAGTTGCCTACCACTAATTTCAGAACAGTGTAGACCAGAATCTGCGAAATCCCTGTGACAGAGCTCATTTAAATACATGTTAATTCTCTTTTTTTCCTGCAATTTAGAAATGCTTAAAAACTTCCGTAAAACTCATTGTTTTGAAATTTAAACTTTGCCGTTTTAATATGGGTCACTTACGCTCACCACTGATAATCAATTTTGATCATATTCTGTAAAAAGTATGTGGCTTTCTGTAGTTTAGACGCACTTACATGTAGCAGTTACATGTAGCATCGACATCTGTGCAGCATGACCTGTAGGTGATGTAATACAATATTTCAGGGGCTCCCTGTGTTTGGTATTTATTGGCATACCCTGTATTAAATTACTGGACATTTCAGATCTTGAGGTTCTTGTTTTCCAAGTTCTGCTTCCTTATCTTTACAGTGTTCACTAATAGGGTTGCCATGGATACTTTGCTGCTATGCCAGAATTTTGTCTGGTTCTACCAACCTTATAATGAAAAATCAAAAAAAAAAAAATGCCCCCAAAATTTACCGTATTTACCCGTGTATAAGTCGACCTTTTTTTACTTTAAAATCGGTCCAAAAAATCGCCCTCGACTTATACATGGGTCAAAATTTTCGACCCAAGCGCCAGTTAAATAAATTCTGCACAATTAGCATATAACAATTGCTTTTATGTTATCGAACATCATATAAACAACAGTACAGGTAACAATGTCCTTTCGCTTTGCTATCTCTGGCGTTACATTGACAGTTCAAGTCGAAATTCCTTAAGATTTATCCACTGAATATAAACCTGAATGTTGTACAGAGTCACTGGCACAAGGTTTGAATAAAGGGCTGACATTTTCCACTCATAAAGCTGTAAAATCTACTTGAGAAAACATCTTTGTGCACGATCTTTCTCGCTTCGAACTTTGCTACTTAGTAACCTGGCATGATGCAAACACATGTAGTTATCAGTTACCAGTACCTCGCCAATTTTGTAGCTTGGTTACCAAGTACCCCGAGCAAGCTTGCCACGTTGTTTATCGAGTTGTTTTCAAAGGTTTTTGGTGTAACTTGGTGTTTTGCTTGTCTACTAAAGCCGCTTCTATCTCTCCACAATTGCAAAGGTTCATTTGAAATTAGTGCATTTGATTTTTGAAGTCTGTTTCAAAAATTATGGACAAAATGCCTGATAAACATGTGTTGCAAAAACGCTCACGTTAGCACGATAATAAACTTCACATTGAAACTTGCTGTGATTTTTTCATATAAAGTACCTCTACCTGAAAGGAAATTCTAAGAAACACAAGGACAGTTTTCCAGGAAGATTCTTACCCAGAAACGAAAAAATCTTAGTTTATGGCCTCAAAAATAGGCGGTCGACTTATACACGGGATCGACTTATACTCGGGTAAATACGGTATATACTGTTGGTGACTATATAACTTACCATGTTTGCTTGGGAGCTTCTAATACTAACAAAAACACCTACAGACCACTTCTTTCTGTTCAAGTTTATCAAACACTCCATAGATATATTTGATTAAAGGTCAATTCTACATGTTGTCAATTTTACATGTTGTTTACTAATAATGTGCTTTTTCATATGTTATTATGCAGTATCACTGATGGAGCAACATTGCAGCTGGTTCTGGCTATGAGAGGTGGTCCTATTAATACAAGAAGAAGTGAGTACTTAGGAATCTATGTTGTGGTTCAATTTTATTGTTAATTCAAATTTTATTTTCCTTTGTTTTAAACTCATTATCTTACATTAGCATACCCAAAAACAAAGGAAAATACAATTTGAACAAACGATAAAACTGAACCACAACATCACATGTACTACGTGCACATGCACTACAAAGTTATATGAACTGTGGTCTGAAGAGTGTACATGAATTGACATAACAGCGTTAATAAAGATGCTTGTGGCTCTCTTATGATACTATAAAAACAATTTGAATTGATTCATAAGGATTCGTAATTAATAATTCAAATAGGCCATTTCTGAGTTGCCTTTTAATTTTGCCTCTGTGTCAAAAGGCGTCTTTGTGCTAAACCATAAAATGTATATGAAAATGGCCTTGTTTGTTGGTGATTATTAGAACGTTACCTTTGGGTTGAAACCAATTTCACCTTGGTTAGAAATGGATTAATCTTAAAGCAATTTGGCTTAGAAAGTTGGTATGTTGTTTGATTTGTAATGTAAGGCTCGTACGGCTTTGTTCTGAATTACTTGTTTGTTTTGTTGTTGTTTCACGTAGTACCTGTCGAAGATCCTACCCTAAGAGAAATGGCTGAATACATGGAGGTCAACAGGTATGCACAGGAATGCATTCTTTGTCACTTTATACTAAAAATTAAGGTGATTCCATTGAATTGCATTGCGCATCCTTGCTACGCACGATTTTTAGCGTCATTTAGCGCGCGCACGAGCGCTCGCGCACACAACATTACGGCATTTCCTTCAGATTAAGCTTAGCAGGGAAATAAATGGTTATTTTCTTCTAAACGAGCACGGTGACCCCCATTTTTTAATGCATTAACTTAAATGACATACGGTTGACTACAATATATCGCGATTTAAAGAAAAGTTGGTTATTCTATTTTGAGATATTTTTATTTGAATGCTTTAAAAAGCACGTATTTTGGTAGTGCTGCTTACGTTCGCACACAGCAAAATCTCTAATTTCTTTTATAATCTTAATTCCACTTCAATTAAAATAGTTTGTTATGTAAGATTAAAGTCTATTTTGTAGAACTGCTTCGATATTTTAATGCAAGAAATGATTTTTTCTAGAAATGAAAGTTCCCTTTTCGGATTACTAGGGTTCCTAGTATAAACCTCATGGGTCATATATTACCATAATAGCCATCCAGGTTGCACAAAAACGAGCATGGTGACCCCCATTTTTTATTGCATTTTTGCAATGCTCATAACATAGTTATGAACTGGACCAAATCTTAGAAAATTTTGATTACTCCTTCTTTTTCAGTGGAATCACCTTAATTAGAATTAATGCTGGAACTGGTAATTTGTTAGACTCACTTCTCTGTCCCCTGCTGCCGTATTTGCCACAGGGTGAGAAGGATGTGATGACGATGACTTCTCTAGGATTAGAACAAATTCTTCAAGTATGTAAACATAGAGGGTTGGGTAGTTTGTTTTATTAATGCTTTCTTTTGATTTGCAGGGAGGAAATATGGGATAAACTCCCTAAGGACAATCGACAGGTCACATTGCTTGTTTTCAGGTAACTATTATTATTACTGTAAAATCACAAATTCTCTTTGTTGCATTTGTGGGAAAAACACTTCACTTGTCACTGCAGTGGCAAGCTTTCCTCCCAAGACATGAGGAGTATAATGGGTATCATTATGGGTATAATGCTATCCAGGGGGAGCAGCAAGACTCTCAGTAGGTTGTTTCATGCTATGCAAGCTGGAGTTCCTTTGATCCCCAAGACTGCAACAAATTTTAAACCTTTGTTAACATTGATCCTAACCAGCTGATGTGCATTTGTTTCTTTAGGGATGGAGACCAGTTGAATTTCTTTCGAGTAGTGGATAGAGGTGATGGAACTTTGACCCCTCTCTCGGACTCATTAAGGTAATGATACAAGCTCATAAAGCTATGTTTGACTTGATGACAGTAAGAAGGTTTGCTTGACAGAAACAAGGGGGAAAGCTTTATTTGTACACAACACTGACTGTTGCATATCAACCAAATCTTGTGGCACTTCATTGACCACATCGCTTAGGTCCTATCAATTTCAGTGCAATATTGATTTCTCAAGCCTTTGCTCAAATTTTTGAACTGAAAGATGTTTCCGTTTGGTTAACAACCATTTTACCCTGGATTTCTCAAACTCCTGATTTCTTGTACTTATAATTTCCCTTCCATGTACAGTCTATCACCATAATGATCATATATTATAACACAACAGTTGCAGTGGTTTAATGTAGAGAAGTATTCCTTCTCAGAAATTTTTTCATACTTGAAACAGGTCAGAAAAGGTTTTCAACATGTTGATATTTTTATATAATTTATTAACTGTTCTTTTGATCACTTTATTGATAGTGGTGCTTCAATGTACAATTTATATGATGAAGACGAAGAGGAAAATCCACCTCCAATTTCACAGGTTTGTTACCACTGGTACTGAAACGTCTGAATTGGCAGTGTCGTTTTGTTCGTTTGAAACCCTACTCTGAACTGTTATTTGTGTCAATTATTTTCAGGAAGCTATCAAGGAAAACAGTGTTACAATGAACAAAGTGAGACTTCTAAAAAATAGGATGGAATCACAGAAAAACTTGAAGGTATCAACAATTTTACCTTTGGTGGCCCAAATCTGAATTTTTAGCCATAATCAATTAACACATGTATGCTAAGCCCAATAATGTGACCAAGTATGTCTTGATACTGCTGAAGTTAAGAATAATTTCAAATGATGGGTAGTTACTTGTAATTCAACATGACTTTTTTTACAGTTCTTTCAGTACAGTTCAGTGGATCATTTGTTTTTTGTATTTTTTTTAGCCTAAACATCTACCAGCACCTCCAGCTGCTGAGAAACCCACAAGCACATCAATACTCAGTGCAAGGAGAAGGTAAAAACAATAATTTGCTTGTCAGGGATCGATGTCTCCCATAAATATTATTACATTGTACAACCCATGTGATCGGAATTTCAAAAACATGATTCACATGTCTTGTTTACATGTATATTGTTAGAAATTTAATTTTAGTTATTAATTTGTCTTAGGTTGCAATTAACTTCTGCATCAGGTGCATCAAAAGCTCATGACACTGCATTCCGTGTTGTTGATCAACATTCCTCAAGCAGACATCAGTCAAAAGCAGGAGGTGTTCAAGGTTCACCTTCTAAACAGTCAAGTGCGACAAGCAGGGTGACGCCTAAAGGGCCATTACCACCTGTTAACACGAGGAGAAAAACAAACCAAATTGACGTATCGGACTTTTTAGTACAATCTAGCCAAGAGGCAAAAATCGTTCCTTCGAGTCGAACTCTTACAAGGAGTGCAATGAAAGAAGGAAGGAAAACAATATCAGAGCTTGTTAAAGACTCTAAAGAAATTAAACCTTTGGGAAGTATATCGAAACCTGTGAGCCATCACAAGGAAACAAGAACTTCTAGCCCTTCACATGGGGCTACCAGTTTAGACTATTCATCAGGGAGCGCCAGTTTACGACGTTCAAGAATTCCTGAAGACTCTTCTGATGTGAGATATCCGCTAGATTTAACGTCAGGAAGTGGCGGGTTTAGACGGATTCGTGCAATGGAAAATAGAATTCCAACACCAGAAGGAAGGAGATCAGGCCTCCTAGTAAGTAAAGATGGCAGTTTTCTAAAGAACTTTGTTTGCAGTTTTTACTATTCGACTTGACATTGTGATGTAATCACAGTTATTGTCCTTCATAGATTCTTGTCATGTAATTAGGAATGCCATTTTCAGCCTGCATGCATTGCATGCTGAGATGCATTTCTTATTGTCAAGTACATTGTGCACAGTGCTTGAAAGCTATTGAATTATTTATCTTGTGCAAGCAAAGACTCAATATTCAGGCTATAGGGAGAGATATTGAACCAGTTAGAGCATGCCTTAAACAATAAAAATGTAGGTTTCTTTCTTCAGAACAGGATGCAAATGGCCACAAGCATGGTTAAGTAATTACCTGTAATTATAATCAAGAGATCATGGGTAATGTTAAATATATTTCAAACAAACTGTTCTTATCAGAGAGAACCTAAACAGCAAGGTTTTTGCTTAAAAAGGTTTCAATATGTTGTCAGGTTTGTTGTTGTACATGTATCAAAACAACGACATTTATACTCATTCTGATAAGCATCAATATTCTTTTGCAGAATGATTCTCTGTCTTATTCGTATCGAATTTCCCATGGAAGTACAAGTGCTTCAAATAGTAAGTTGTGGTCTTTATTATTGGCTGCTATACTGTTGTCAGGTATGACAGGTATTATGGTTTCCTGCAAATGACTGCAAAGAGCTTGCCAAAAACATAAAAAATTGGCTTTGGTTAATAAAATCAGATTCACATATAAATTCTCAGGAGTCTGCAATGCTGAATTGATAACAAACAAGGGCTGTGAAATTGAGAAAAATACAATGATCTTGTGCTCTCTACACTGTAGCTAGCTGGAGGGGTTTCAATAAAATTTGAAGTTGGCAGCTGGCTTGAGTAGGTGCAAAATTGGCTGGAAAGTATTGGTTTAGTTTTTCGACCACTCCACCGGCTCGACTGCCTATCTTTTGTGTAAGGTTATTTGTCATAAGTAGCCATCCAGTGGTAAGACATTGAAAACGAAACAACTTATTCTTTTGCCTGATGCACATAATATTGTTTTATTGACAACATGCATCTGGAGTTTTGAGTAGATTGCTTAGGGTATTCTGAAAAGTTTGTAGCTTTAAGCATTTTTACTAGAAGAGAGAAATGTTTAATGGCTAATCATGTTGACCGTGTGTTATTTTGCAGAATCTCCATCTCACATTCACCATCTCCCTCCAGTAAAAACAAAACCACATCCACCCCCACAACTTTTACCTGCAAAAAAGAAGACAAGATGTTTTGCTTGTGGAAAGAAAACAGGATTAGCTACTACTTATCAATGCAGGTCAGCTTTTGGGTGCTTAACTTGACATTTAAAGCTATAGGCCCATGTAAAGCCTTTTGCAACAGGGAAAAATTGATTTTTTCAAGTTAAACAGATCACAGGTCGAAGTTCATTTAAAATTCTTGAGTAGTGTTGGTTTCGTAGGAAACAATATTATACTTTTGAAATACTTTTCACAACCTCTCATGCCCAGTTTTTAACCTTCCCAATTAATCTGCAGTTCCAGAAAATATCTGGAAGTTCAATGGAAATTTTGATGGGGTTGGGGGTTCTCAAAAGCCAAATATTTTTAAAGCAAAGTACAGGCTTAACTGGAATTTTCATACCCTTCTGTGGGAGGGGTATGGATATTTTCTGGAACACCATAATATACCCAGATACATGTATGAATGGGTACCAGCAAAATGACTGTTGGAGGTAACCCTGCGATTGACTAGCATCCCATCCAGGGTGAGTAGAAATTTTGTACTCCTAGTCATTTAGTGCTGCTGAAGCTAGGATTAGCTCTGGCCTGATGAGCCACTAGGCTCAAACAGGCTTTTCCTATCTAGAGGCCCTGCCAGGGGGGTGTCCCAGGTCGCTTGTCGAAATTTTAAAATGTCTCGTGTCGGTGTTTTGTCAAGGCTACACAACGCTGTCGGAAATTTAGCGACATACATTTGGCTTTGGCAGTCGTTTGTCGCTATTTCATTTGAGCGCTGTTGCTACTTTTTGGGCCATGTCGCTTGTCGGAATTTACCCTGGCAGGGCCTCTATCTAGCTAATGGTCCTCTAATTAAGGTGGCTGAGGGCTTAGATCGGTTAATATTATAATAAATATGTAGGTTAATTATGTAGAACTGTAATGATTTTTGTTTTGTTTGCTTTTGTTGAACAGGTGTGGAAATTCATTTTGTGCCACCCATCGCTATGCAGAAGCTCACAGCTGTACATATGATTACAAAAGTGAAGGGAGAAAGATTATTGAACAAAACAATCCTGTAATTGCAGCTCCTAAGCTGCCCAAAATCTGAACATTTCTTCTGTTACTAGCAGTTAATGTATTATTTTACAAGATAAATATATTTGTAAATAAGTTTAATCTTAGCAAAAATTAATGCTTTGATGTTATGAAACTTGTAGATAAGAAAGTTGCTGGAAGATTGAATAATCATGATTTTGTTTACTTTTGGAACCATGGGAATGGCTGGCAACAAGTAATATGGTATCTTCATTTGTTTTGAAAAGGTTGATAGTTGTTTTGCAAACCTCTCTACTTGCATGTAATATAGATGTTCAAGCAGTGAAAATGTTAGTTCTAACTCAAATATTGTTGTTGTAAAAAGGTAAAAGTTTGGTTTTGTTCTTAGCCCCTTTTAAGGACGTTTTTATTGGTTCTTAGTTACTACATTTTTTTCCTTTCCATTTTTTGCTTGATGGGTTTTTAGTGTCTAAGGAATCTAGAGGTCTTGTCAATAGTTCAGCTGCCTCAGCATGTTGTCGAAGTCTGGTCTACTGCATTTTCGTGCAATCATCTGTTTTTTTTTCTTGTTCAGCAGTGTCTGCTAGTGGTTAAATGCAGTGTAGTGCACTTTTGTGTGGTTAATATTTAAATCCCTCATGAAAAATTGAATCTCAGAAAATGTCATTGTTCTACATTTATTTTTTAGCAGCTGGCATCTGACTTCTGTCTCATTCCCATTGTATATAAAGCTATAGCAAAGTTATTCCATGGTCACTTGTAAACAAGCATAGCCACTATAGGTGCGGGTGAAAGAGTAAGAATAAAATTCAGTTCAATAGAAGGTTTGTTTTATTGTTGTCTTTTTTATTTTCTTGATCAGGAAAAACCTTATTTACATCATTTTACTTTCAACTCACATTTGTGTCATCTAGAGGGTTTTCAGTTGATGTCATCAAGATTCTAAATTCCAAACTATTGAGCCTGCAAAGCTGTTATTTAGTATTTTCTAGACATCAGTGTCATAGAGAAATTTTTGTGCCAGAAGAGCACTTTGTTTTGGAGATAAAGAGTTTTGAAATTTGAGACAGCCTAACTCAATGTGATCTGAAATGCTACAGAAACCAACATTTCCACACTTTTAAAATGTTTTTCAGATGTGCTAAAAATGATAACTATTAATAGTATTCCAAAGTGCAACAGATGATTTTGGTAGCAAAATCTTTCTTTCTTCTCGCAGGAAGTTTTGGTGGCCATATTGGTGTCCCAACTTGGAACACCAATGTGGCGGACCCATACAAAGCTCTGTAATTTTTCCAAATTTTGTTTTCCCAATAACTTGGTTGCAATAACACTGCCAAGTTGAAATTTGGGGAATATGTTTCTTTCCACGTACTGCAGAATCTCTGAGTTTGTTGATGTTTTTTATGGAAGCAAAATGATCTTGGTGAAAACGCTCCATATGCGACTACAAAACCAGTTTTGCTGAGGAACTTTTCAGTTGGTCACCATATAAGATTATGCAACTTACAAGGTTGACTTACAGGCAAAACTAGTTTTCTAGCTGCATATATTACGCAAATTTCCTTTAAAGTAAATAATATTACCTCTAAATGAGATTTTTTCTATAATTTGAAATGATATCTTGGAATGCTTTCTTGGCTTTGAAAAGCAGGCATTTACAGAAACGTATTTTTATTAATAAATGAAAAACTCATACTACTTTGTTAGAGTGCATGGCTTGAACACTCATAACCTTAGCTTTCCAAGCCCAATGCAATGGTTAATTGTTAACTTCAAGACTCAAGTTGGCAATATTATTAGTGAAGTGTCTTGCTTGCCCATCAACAGAGTACAGCATTTTCCTTTGTGACAAATATTGCTTTGTTCCGAGAAAAAAGCTTTTGTGTGGTGCAAAAAATCCATGAAAGCCAGACCAGGAACTTTAGCTTTATGAAATAATTAAATGTGTTAAGTTCAAGTGGGTATAATTTACACTTGGGGGAAAACAAAAACAAAATTCACAAATAGATAATAATACCTTTTTAAATACCTTATTATAGGAAATTAACGCTTCATGAAATTAACGTGAATTTGGAAAATTCGCGTTAATTTAAGTCTCGTTAATTTTTGTGAGCATTAAGTTCCGCGCCCTTAATTTAGTGGAGCATTATTTTCCACGTCATTAATTAAGTGGAGCGCTTATTTGGATTTTTGCGTTCGACGATAGGAGAACGCATCCTAATCTTGTGGTGACCTGTGGTCCCGTGGTTGTCCTGTGAACGCGCAAGCGAAAGTCGTTCTATGTCGGTATGTATGTCGGTATGTATGTCGGTATGTCGGTATGTCGGTATGTCTCATGCGAGAAGACATTAGAAGGCAATTAATTGCGTTACGTCAACGTCAACAATGACAACAGCCGCAAAGACAGCGCGCGCAAAAAGAATCCTATTAAGCGGATAACGATAGGCTGTAAACAATTCTTGCGCTCAACGGTAGCAATACGCATCCTAATCTTGTGGTGGCGTGTTCTTCAATGGCAAGCATGGCGAACGCACTGCATAATCTATGATTACTCCTAGTTTTAGCATTCTTTTACCACGGTGGAGATCCACCAGTATCGTTGACACTGAAAAGAACGCTTGAAGTAGCAAGATTTGTTTGGGTTTTGAATAATAAATTTGTCCCTGTTGTCTCTTCAAGTTCCCTTTCTCTGTGTGGTCGCATTAATTTCCTTTATTTCGAAATTTTAGCACCTCTTTCGCATTAATTTCCTTTATTGGAAAGTAATTTTTCCTTCACTTCGCGTTAATTTAAGTCGCGTTAATTTCCAATACCTTAATTAACACGAGCGTTAATTTCCTATAATAAGGTAATATTAATAATACTTCAAAACAGTAGTTTCCAGCCAGTTTTTAATATTTTTCATCATCAATTCGAATACAAAATAACTTAATTTTTAAATATCTGTTGATACTATTACTGTTTTGATTTATGCATTACAAGAAAAGTATCAAACATCCTTTTAAATTCCAAAATTTTCATTAAGAGATTGTGCATTCCTATTTTGTAACACTTTATGTGCAAAGCAAAGAACTGTACAGGGACATGTTCAACCATTACAAACACAGTATCATAGAAAAGAGGACATGAAACCCTCAAAGACGTGGCACACACTGTTGTTGCTGTGTTATTTACATGTTTCCTTATTTTTCTTCACCTTTCTGTTCATTATACATCACGGTCTGCATGTTGACTGTGTAGCCTGCAACAAACAGAAACAAACATTGACATCACTAAGTACTTCTTATTATGCTACAGTCTGGACTTGCTTAACCAGCTGCTACGTTATTTAACCATCTTAATTACTAGTACTCGACGATATTGTTCTGGTATTTTCTTTGCCCCTTCAAAACTACTTTACTCTCTTGCTGTTTAAATTTACTTGACTGTTCACAGACTAAAATTTGTGCAGTTCTAGAGAACATCCATCCAACCTGGGGTCTGAAACACCACAACTTTGCAAAAGGAAACAATTTTCTAATGGAAAGTGTGAAGCTCAATTTGAATTTCTGAAGACTGTTGTGTGGGGGGCAGTTTTGAACCCAAAAACTCATCATCATCATCACCACCATCATCATCATTATCGTCACCACCATCGTCATCCTCATCCTCCTCATCACCATTATTATTGTTTACCTCCTTCATATACAGTGTAGGGGAGTTGTTGTCTTGCAGACAATTACAGTCAAACGCGCTGAACCGTAGCCACCCGACTAAGTTTTTGATATCTTTTTGACAAGTTTTTGATTAGTTTGATGGCTTCGGGTTGCATAACGGTTTATACGAACGATCTGTGAAACATTCAGTTTCAACTGGTTTTACAAACCCAGAAAACATTTCCTGTGCGAAAAGTTAAGTTTGACCAAATTTTTGTCGGCATAAAATTTATTTATCGCCAGTTGAACTTCGCATAATCGCTCAAAGACATGCGAATCGTTGTTTCAAACCCTTTCAAACTCTGATGTTTGAAGACGAATCATGCAACGGTTTGATACCCCGCCTTCCATTTTTCAAGGCATCTGATTGGCTGTTTAAAGCAACCGGAAGCCGTAAAATTCATCAAAGTAATCAAAAACTTGTCAAAAAGATGTCAAAAACTTTGTTGGGTGGCTACGGTTGAATGCGTTTGACTGTAATTTTGAGTCAAATGTGATTCTCACCATCTTCAATTTTTTCAAGCCCTCCGGGAGTCTCAGTAAGATTTCCCCTTTCAATAGAATTTATAATAATTATCTCATGTAAGAGTTCTACTTGTCAAATCAAAAGAGAACCCATAAGCAAGTAGTCAAAGGGACGTCAATTGCTATAAATCAATTTTTTAAGCACTGCAACTTAACAGTCTACAACTCTACTAAAGTTGTAATATCAGCACTTACGATGTAGAACTGGACTGAGTACCAGACCGAGGTCTACTTCCAAGAACAGCTGAGTGAGGTCTTGGTGTTGTTTGTCTTGGGACATCAGAGTGAGGGGCTCTTTGAGGGGTGGGTGTACGGGACCTGAAGGGGCGTGAATTAGATCTGCTAGGTGTCATATGCCTGTCACTCCGACTGCATAGTTGAATCTGCTCATCTGTTTAATATTAAAAAAAAAAAAAAACATTAGGCAATCAAATTAAAATATAATCAAAAAAGCCAAATCTTTGCTGTCATTTTTTTAACTAACCTTTAGTAGAGTCTTCTGTTTGTTCATCATTTGGGCCTGCATACCTGCAAAATACATGTATATGCCGTTTTCAATTGCCAATACTGACAGTACTGCTTTCATTCACACATTTAAGCAGGAGGGTAAATATGTCAGTGACATGCATGAATTATCTTTATAAAATTAACCTCGTATTCTTTGCCAATGATTATTTTACAAAACTTACCAAGGATTTTGATAAAGGTGAGTATGTCTATCCTCTGTAGCTTGCCTAAATTCACCACGCTGTAATTTAATCAAATCAAACAATTATAGATCTTTTAAAAAGTTATATATTTAATACTGTGATACAGACAGATCCAAGAAGGAGTAATAGACTTGAGTTTAATATTTTCAAGTTACCATAATTTGGTGTCCACTTCTCAATTGCCGACGATCTGTGTAGAACTGTAAACCCCATCCTACTTCTCCGACCTGCAATAATAATCATGTACCAGTGGAACAACTATTTAAATTACGCGAATGAAGTCTCTTAAAGTGTGACTTTTAATTATTTTTATAACATAACTGTTAGCCTTGAAAGAAAGAACCAAAAATTATAAAATAAAAATCGTTTTAAAAAAGCCATGCAGACATTATTACTAAGTACTAGTAGAAGTCCATTTATATCAATAGCATGCTAAATTACAGCAATCATTGCCAGGGTGATTGATGCTCACACTTAGGGCCATGAAACTTTATACTTTGCATGTGACTGTCAGTTATCAGTGGCGGATCCAGGGGGAGGGTCCGGGGGGTCCAGACCCCTCCTATCAGACCTGACGCTTGTTTGAGACTGAAATTCTTACATTGACAGGATTGCATATCACTTTTTAACTGGCTGTTTTTTTAATGAAACGTGTACATTTGTTTTGCTACTAAACTAAATTCCAGGGATATTCAAAAATTTATCCCCCCCCCCCCAAAAAAAGTTCGACAGTCCTATCTGAACCAAAGTTTGGACCCCCCCCCCCCCCCCCCCCCCCAATCAAAAATTCCTGGATCTGCCCCTAGTTATAAAACATAAATTTTTTTTGATTATATTTTAGTCATTACCTTTGCTGACTTGGGTAGTGGATGAGGACAACTCTGTAAATAAAATGATATCATAATAGTTTGTGATGACAGACAATAATATAAAATATTTCAATTAATCAATCAATCAATAAATTTCATATCAAACCTCTACCCAATTGTACCTAAGAGCTGAGAAGGCTCACCGGAGAAATGATGATGGAATTTGTGTCTCCCTCTCCCTCCCTGGTTCACCACCACTACCCCTACTTCAATGTCCCCTTGGATATATGTTTGGAGCAACCTCGTTCTAGGAAAGAGAGACCCTGGGAACAAGTTTGATGTTTGGAGATGAATATAATAATTATATGATATAATAAAAAACAATTAAAGTACAAGCCCAAGTTTTCTACGAGCCAATTAGCCATGTTCTAAACGAGCAGGGGACTGGGTACAAGCATTTTTTCTCTTCAGTACAAACATTCAATATCGATTGAATTGAAAAATGGGTCATGTCATCTGAAAGAGCATCCAAAAATGAGTAAATTCACCAGATTTGACGGTTATTGGTTTAAACCCAAAGGCATCGTACACTTAGTATGGATTGGAGGGACAGGCGTCCTCCAATCCATACTAAGCTCTCTTATTTTAAAAGTGTACCATGCCTTTGCGTTTAAACCAATAACCATCAAATTTGGTAAATTTACTAATTTTTGGATGCTCTTTTAGATGACGTGCTCCATTTTCAATTCAATCAATATTGAATATTCGTACCCAGAAAAAAGATGTTCGTACCCAGTCCCCTGCTCGTTTAGAACATGGCCAATAGTCAACAATATCAGTGCAGCCGAGTTGACTATCACTCATAGAAAATGAGGGCGAATAGTGAGGCCTTCCAAGGGGTAAAAGCGACAAGCGACATGACCCTGAATACTGACGACACGGGGACATTTTAACAGCGACAAGCGACATCATTACGGCACTGAAACGCGACAGCGGCACAATGCGACAGCGACACAATGGCAGAAAAACGACAGCGACATTTACAGCTTTTGACTAGGCGACATCGGTTCTCAGAAACATGCGACATTGCGACATGGCTACCCCCCTTGGAAGGCCTCAATAGTATAATAAAATTAACTACAGTTTTTTTAGACAGTCTAATGGATTGCAGTCCAAAACCTACAATATTGTACGTACTTTTAAGGCAAAAATCAAGAATAATTGAGGCCCTTTAAAGAGCAACATGTGCAATCATGTTCTATCAGCAAATAGAAAACAGTGGGAGAACCAATCAGATTCGCGGATTTCCACACGGTCGAGTGTCTACTAATTATAAATATTCTTATACATCAATCATGAATTATGTACCCTTGATGGTCTCCATAGATAGTTAAGATCACTGGTCCCCTCGGGGGACATTGTTCCAATCCCAACATAAGTATTAGGATCTAGAACTGAAGCTTGGTGATCCCTGATGCCATCAGGACCTGTAAAATAAGAAATGTCTAAGTCTGCAAGCTCATGCTAATGTTGTGATTGCGAAAGAATTTCGGAGATTCCATAATACTGATAAACAACAATGAAAACGATATGAGAATCGAAGATTGATATGCATGACTTCAGCTAAGAGCTCAGTAAGTAGTACTACACTAGCCAGCTTGCATTTTTAATTTCATTTGGTACGGCACTCCAAACTACAAAGAAAGCGATATTCACACGACAGAAAGAAACCACTGACAAAAAATAATACTTACAGACGTGGTTCAGAATTTCCGCTTATTTACCAGACTGGTTACTACCGTATACATTCCTGTTCGACCTGTTTATATTTTCTAGTTGCATCTGTGTTTCTTTTTGAGCTTTGAAACTATTTTAGTGTCTACCTTATAAAGGTATTTGGTACATAGTGAACACACTTAGAGATAAGCTTAACAAAGGTGGAAAGAGCAAAATTATTTGCACCGGAATTAAGTTTATAAACACGTGCCATGCCACAAAGCCGACATTCCAAAGCAGGAGTTTTTGTTCAGTTCGATTCAGGTGTTAACCTTATCCATAAGTTAACTCAACAAGCAATTTACCTGTGAATAGCACTTCTCCTCGGCCAATGTAAGGGTTATAGTATTGATCCGATCCTCTCCAAGACAAAACGCTTGCCTTTTCCACCATGATTGTTTCGTTCCTTTCGTCTGCTACCAGCTGACCCAGACGCTGTTGCTAAGCAACAAGGTAATCAGAGCAACAGGTCGTCAGAACCCCGCTGTCACGCAATTCGTAAACAAGAGAACATTGCTCCTTTTGAAATAATTTGTTAATTTCTGGTGATGTTGGTTGCTTTTATACACCAGCAGAATTATTCCGATCATTAACGAAGTTATAACTGTTCAAAATCGCGTTAATTTCACCAGCATAATGAAGAAAGCACAACATATTTACGTTGCGGAGAAACGTACGTAATTTAGGTCCCTCAACTTTTATTGCTGCTTTCGAGCTAAATTTGACTGAGCTTGTCTGGCTTGTGCGGTTTTTCGATTGCAACGAAAACTGTGACGAAATGGCGAAGTTTAACCGCCTGATAAACGTGGTCAAAAAAATAGATTTATTGGCGATGATAGCGTGGTGAAAGTTTATACTAAAGTTCTTGAGAGAATTTCATCTATAAAACTACAACGCTTCTCAAGCTTGGGGTCTCTGTTTTCGAACTTTTCCGTCAGAGACAAACCTTGCAAAATCTTATGGTAATTTTCAATGGTTACTGAACTGCCCATTAACTTTCATTCCACAACCATTTGAGAAGCAGCGCCCGGGGGGACTACCCTATTAATTGACGAGAGGTGCTCTTGGTACCTTTCAGGGGTCAAAATTTGTCGATTGGTAACGCTTAGGGTATTAAAATATAAAATGGCCACCGTTAGAGTTATCGCGGTACCTTTTAGGGTATTGAGCCAAAATATAACAGACAGACAGGTTTCGTCTGATTTCTACAGAAGAACTCCTGGTACCTCTTAGGGTAGGGGTGAAAATTATTTGGGGCCACGCCCACTAATCGAGATTTCGGTACCTTTTAGGGGTTCTTTTCGAAATTTTCGACGTGCTCCCCCGTCACTTTTATAGGGGAGTTCCCCCGGGGAGCAGAGTAGCTTACGAAGAGGGGGACATATAAAAGAGAGAGTCAAAAGTCTAAAAAGAGATAGCCAAAATAGAAACTTCGAGTGGGAGGATACCCCCAACCTCCCCCCACCCCCCGCTCCCGCTCCCCCTGCATGCTCACGCGAGAAAGTTCATATTGAGACTGTAGGATTTCTTTAGGTTTCATATGGGGTTTTACCATGTGTTATTGGTTATTCTTGCATGCAACAAGAATCTTTAGACGCAGTATCACTATCCTCAGTATCCCTTCCAAATAGGAACCCAAATGGTTTCTGAAACAATAGATATGCACTGCAGAAAAACTGGTAATATTTACCTTTTGTTGGTAAAAAATAACACTCAAGTTTATAAGAAATATGATACCCACCACGTGCAAGAACACTGCCATGACCTATATGTAGTGCAATGTAATCAAAAGGGTTTTTCCATGTATTTCAGACAACTGACGACATAACGCTATATTAAATGATGAACTGTTTCACTATGGAACTGGAACTGATTACAAGCAAATGTCTTTCTGTTGGAACATCTTGGAGATGCTGATTCAGTGAATGAAGGTCCAGTTTTCAAACGGCAGAACCAGATCAGCCTGCAACGTAAGCCTTGAGGAGTATCTTTTTTAGGAGGGGGGGGGGAGAGAGAGAATGGTGCTAGGAGTAAATTGAGAATATATAGATATCGAATTCCTAGTACTACCGGAATATGAAAATATAAATAAAACACACCGATTCATAGTAGATACAGAAGCTAAGGGAAAACTGAAAGATCGATGCATATGGAAAATGAAATGTTTGCCCCCACCCCCGCTAGTGTATAGTTGGAGACAGTTAAATGAAGTAGCCCCTGCAGTCGCCCCTGCATCTTCTGTCAGTCGCCCCACGCCACATCTCGTTCTCTGCCAAGTCAAGCAGAAGAAGGGAAGTTAGGTATTCCAAGTCTGTGGAAGATAACGTAAGTTTTTTAAGCCACGTTTAAATTTGTCATCTTAATAGCGTATCAAAAGAAGTAATGGAACACAAATTTAGCTATTTTTTTAAAGTTGTAGTCTTAAGCCCCTGATTTTTTTGTGAAATCATGGTGCTCTTGGAATATCACTCATGGCACATGTTGCGCGTGGCCAATTTTCTGATGACTCAAGCTAAATTCTACGCTTATGTGATCAGTAGCTCCACATTCCATTGTTAAAATCTTGCTTGTACGTCGATAGCGTTCTGTTCCAAATTTCGTGGTAATTGTATTTAGTATTCTGGGCCTTGAGGAGTGAATATATTTGTTGTAGAGCAAAAATTATATTGATTAGAAGACGCCTGCGCTAAAATGTCCTGAGGGAGTTGACGAAAATTGTCGTAAATGCAATAGTCACTTTCATATTTCATCATCATTTATCGGTTAGAATTTCTGTACACAAAAGATATAACGTAATTATCGATAGTGTCGATATGTGCTTACATGCATCCTGAAATCTGTTTTACTGTGCCGGCCGGTGTTATTTCACGGATAGTATTGGTATTTCCATTGAGCAGCACTTTGACGCCTCGGTAGGCTTATCATATAATTCATTACCCAACTTATGCATGGATTGAATAACAATGTGCGAAATTCTTCCAGTTGATTTGTACATTTCATGACTCAAAGTGTACATCTTGGGATGCTGTTGTTCTTTTGCAATTTCGAAGAAGGTCAGGGGCTCGTTTTGTCGCGTGTTTTGCACATCTTTCTTGTTCTTCAGTGGATGGAATTATTAAAATTAATTGACCCATGAAGGAAAGGCTTTCTACATCGTTTGAGTGATCTTTAGTCATAGAAGGCCCTGTTTCTATGAATAAATGATTGCCATATTTTGTGGTAAATTCCACTTTCATACTGTCATGAACAAGGCCAATGTTTTGGCCAAATTATATCTTTCCTGAATCAAAGATGTTGAAAATATTTAATTACGCTTCTTTGTCACAGCTGTACTTTTCCTGGACTTATTGTAAACATATGGTTTATTGACCAAGTCAAGATGGCAGGATATTGGCCAAGTTCATTTTTGTGTGTGTTTATAGATGGAGACGAAGTCAAGGTCCATAAACAGCTAAAAAAGAATGAGGCCAATATCCTGTCATCTTGGCCAAACAAGTTTGGTCCATAAAGGATTTATTATATGATAACAACAGCGGCGACAGCAACAACAAATTTAAGGGGAAAATTGCATGCAATCCCAAGCTGGCAAGATAGGCCCATCTTTCCCACCCAGGTAGCCAATTTCAAGGCAGGGTTTACTTCATCTTGCCTGCTCGCGGGGCCAGCCATATAATGAACTATCTTACCTGTCAATGTTGGAAAAGGGGGGGGGGGGGGGGGGGGGGGGTCTGGGATATCGCTGGACAACAGTGAGCTTAATTTTATCCTAAAGGCTTATAGTAGCCTATATTGTGTCTAGGCTTTGATATACTCTACCATTACATTATACAAAAGGAAAAAAAGGAAAATTTAACACATAGATATTATATGTGAAATATTTTTAATTTGTAGAAAGTAAAAAACAGTTGGATATGAATATGTTCTGTTGTGCTATCAATTATTTTGTAGATGACTAATTTTCTTGCATATAAGTGAGCATGAAGGCTTTCTTTTCACTTTTCACTTCTCTTACATAGAGAACCCAGAATCTGTATGTAATATATCTAACACAAGATAGAGTGTTTCATCACATTTCCCAACACCAAGAAGAGAGTTGAATATATGATGCACAGCTGAGTATTTTTGATGACCTTAGAAGTGTTTGGAAAATGTTAATAAAGATCACATCCAAACCACCATCATGGTTCTGATTGCCTTTGTTTTAACTTGATAAATTATTAAATGTGTTTGAGAAAGCCTTGTGTAAAATTTATATAAAGAAACTTGTTTGGGTAATCTTCAAGCCCAGAAAGTCAAGGTTTGATAAGTGTTGACTATAATTTGTTTATAGTGTTGTATTACTAACTAAAGATAATAAGTTTGTACATAATTTAGCCAGTATCCCTTTCTTCCTCCCCCCCCCCCCCCCCTCCAAAAAAAAAAGAAATCTTTATACTGTATTATAAAAATTTTTAAAAGCTAATAAGTAAATAAATAAATATGTTTCTTGAGTTAGGCTGCCTTTTTCTGTTTCTAGATAATGGCGAAAACTCCACCAAAGTATGATGATCTTGGCAAAGAGTCCAGGGATGTGTTTGGCAAGGGATATGGTAAGCCAGTTCCATTTATGAATTTTTTTTGGTACAATTTTATTACTTCTGGGGAATAGCATGTTGAATTGTACTTTAACAATGTATGTTCTTGTTCTAGGATTTGGAGCTGTCAAGCTTGATTTGAAGACAAAAACAAAGAAGGAAGTGGTGAGATAATAAATTATTACTCATGATCAAGAACACAGTTTACATAAAGAACTGTAAAAAGTTTAAGTTGAAGCGTTGTCAAAATGGACAGTACATCCCCCATTCTACAGACTACTGACAGCTTTGCTAATAATGGCAGAGTTTCGGAACAAGTCGATTTCATTTGACTCTGTTTTAGATAGCACCAAATACTTTAAGCAGTTACAAAGTTGTTTTCAAGCATTTGTTTATTGTTTTCTAGGAATTTATAACTTCTGGATCATCTAACAATGACACAGGAAAGGTGTTTGGTAGTTTGGAAACAAAATACAAGTATGCTGATTATGGTGAGTTATGCATATATACGTTGTGGCTTAATTTTATCCTTGGTTCAAATTTTATTTTCCTTTGTTTTTAGGTATGGTATTATAGGATAATGTGTCTTTTGGGTTGGTAATGATGTGTTCAAAGCATAGTTAATAGAGGGAAATGGTTAGGAAGCCCAGCAAACATCAAAGGAGCAAACAAAGAGGCCAAGACTTAGGTTGGAAGGTCCATGACCCTGCACATCTTTTGTTTTGTGCTCATACACTATGTATGAATTATGTAATCGCAATGTTTCTATTGGTTAGTAGTATGAACACACGTAACCACCTATTGTATTTTGTCAGGTTTTGTGCACGATCAACCCTCAAAATAGGGAACAAAAACTTATAACAAAGAACTTTGCCAGGCTTCATAACCATTTCCCTCTATTAACACTGGGTTCTGGGACACTGGGCAGCACATGTTTTGTATTTTGCTTACCAAGAGACTGGCAAAATTTGGCCTGACTTGTAAAAATAAAGTGCTGTATTAAAGAGAGAATAAGTTTATAAGGTGTAGATGCATGACGATACCCATCAATATTTTGATTGCTTGTAGAGCTAATACTACATGTTATTGTTTGGTACGACAGGCGTTACCCTTGCTGAGAAGTGGACAACAGACAATATCCTGACCACACAAATCACAGTAGAAGATCAGGTAATCAAGCTATTATAAACAATATTTTAAAGAAGAAAACTCCCTTAAAATGTCTAATCACAAATTTGTGATAACAGTGGCATCATTCACATGAACATGCCATACTACCATTTGCGTCCATCCTTGAAGCGTGACAAATGTTATGCAATGTTTTACTTTTAAAACCTCAACGGTTTTGTCTGGCTATGTGTCACTTTTGACCAATGAAACATTTGCAGTAAGGTCACAAAATTGATGTTTTTGGTGCCTTACAATAGTTTTTGTTCACAAGCTATCAATATTTTCAAGATTTGCCTGCCTACTTCAGTGAAAGTCTGCTTGGAAAATATTATTGCAATCGATGGGGGAAAGTTAACAAGTTTGGAAGGAGTTATCATCCAGGAGTCACTTTAGAGCAAGATTTTAGAGGCTTGATTCATTGGTCAAAAGTGACATGTAACCAGACAAAACGGTTAAGGTTTGGAAAGTAAAACTACTTGCTAAATTCGTCGTGCTTCAAGGATGGACGCAAATGGTAGTAAGGTAATTCTACTCTGAGCTCACTCCTCATTCCTTTCACTGACTGTAGGATCTCTGTGTGGTGCTCAGATAGTTTTTGTCTGTTTTACAGATTGCCAAAGGGCTCAAGTTGGAATTTGACACAAGCTTTGCACCTAACACTGGGTGAGTTGTGGCATGTAATAAGTATAATAACTTGTTCTATAATTTTATTAACCCCTTCACTGCCGACCCCTCTGTACCAAAGTGCCAAAGCTGACGTGCATAATTGATGAGGCAACACAACAGAGCCGAATGAAAGCATAAATAACTCTTAAATAATTGCATAAACACAACGACAAGGACACATGGTTTTAAAACTGTATTGAAAAATTTACTAACAGCTAATTTCATCATGGTTACCTTCATATTGGATGTCATAAACAGAATTTTGAACATTATACAGCTTTCGAAATCCTTCCACGATCGCTCGATCTTCTGCATATATTTCTCCATAGCGATTTCACAGGTGGATTATTTTTCTGCTTCCCAAGTCCTCCGCTTAACATCTTCTTCACATTCGGCATTTAAACATCTCATCTTTTCGCTGATATTACAGGGCAAACAAATGATTTCTTCGGCCATGAAGACGAAAAACAAGATGGCGGACTGATACAGTCAAAATTTTCGAAAAAACCGAGAGGCAGGGTTTTGGAGACTGATGACGAGTAGTTACCAGGCTACCAAAAGTCTTTCTGGGTCACATCTGCCGAAGGCTTTTGAGCTCAGCGTGCCAGGGTTTCAACTGTGGTCTTTATTTTCTTGATGTACTCAGTACGTCATATAGGCACATGAGGTACAGAAATCATGACGTACTCAGTACGTCAAAGAGGCAGTGAAGAGGTTAATAAAATGCATAAAATTGATATTCAAGGTTTGTACAATCCTGTTGAGATTTACAGCATGAAATAATAATAAGCAAGGGATTGGTATTTGAATCAGAGTGAAAAGTATGAATGTTATCTTTTTTTGCTCTAACCTGTCCATTTTAGGAAGAAGTCGGCCAAGATAAAGAGTGCATACAAGCAGGATTACTTCCATGGCACTGGAGATGTTGACTTTGATTTTGCCGGACCAACAGTACAAGCATCTGCAGTCATGGGGTAATTAAGTATATGTTGCACCTTCATTTTATGTGAATACTGCATGTATTGATGATTATGTTTTGGTGTTATAGATATGAAGGTTGGGTGGCAGGTTATCAAGCTGCTTATGACACTGCAAAGTCGAAGTTGATTGGCAACAACTTTTCATTTGGTTACCGGTCAGATGACTTCCATCTTCACTCTTCTGTGTGAGTATAGTGTTGTTTCTCGCTCAGCTATTAATCACAAACACGCTGGAGCTCGTCCAGGTACATCCAGCTAGTGAATGTTTGAGTGTGGTTCTACATCATTCTGTTTGCTTTTTTTTAGTTGATAAAATGTGCATGATTCTGATCAAATTCTTCATATTTATTTCTAGGAATGATGGATCTAGATTCACTGGATCATTTTATCACAAGGTAAATTAAAAATTAATAAGTAAATAAAACCATGATGACGATAGTTGTTTGAAATATTTTCTTGGCATTAACTTGATCTAATTTATGAGTTATGGATACTATTAAAGTGTGCTGTATATGCAGATTTGAATTTGCCCTTCAAAATGCATTATACTTTTCTCCTATATAGATCAACAGCAATCTTGAGGCAGCAGCTCAGCTCAACTGGGCATCTGGCAGCAGCAGCACATCATTCCAAGTTGGCTGCAAGTATGATATAGACAAGGATACATCTATTAGGGTAAGTGAAACAACAGCACCAGCTACCGTGTGTGGGAGCTTAAGGCTGGTTTTCACTAGCGACGCAAGCATAAGCGCAAGCAACATACGCAGATGCAGTAACGTGTTGTTCGTTAGCACCCTTTGTCCTAACAAAAGACACTAATGAACAACACGTTACTGTGTCTGCGTATGTTGCTTGCGCTTCTGCTTGCATCGCTAGTGAAAACCAGTCTTTAGTTAGAACCCAGCTTGAATGATGCTTTACTATATTGTGTTAATTACCAGCTTGAAGAATACTGAAACAGCTGCATGTAGTACATTTCTGTAAAAGGCGGGTGGCCTTTTCCCACATAAAGAGATGGCATAGTGTCATTAGCTAGCAGCTGCAAATTGTATTAAACCATGATTGTTTGCTAAACACAACACTTCTGGTAGTCTGAGCAAGACTATGGGCACTTACCATTAGTCAGAACTGGCTAGCCAGACTGGTCCATTCATGAAGAAGAATTCTGTTATTAATCAGAACTATCCTGCAGCCAGAGATAAATCAATTCCTAAATACTAGAGTGGTATGTATCCACTATTCTGATAAATTGACTGGTCTGGCTGGTCTGTTTCAACTACCAATAAATGAGATTACAGGTTAGCTTCTAACTTTTCATCTTCACTCATTTATGCATTTATTCTTTGCATTATAGACTAAGGTGAACAACACCAGCCAAGTGGGTTTGGCATACACCCAGCGCTTGCGTGATGGAATCAAGGTCACGCTGTCTTCACAGATTGACACCAAGAATCTCAATCAAGGTGGACACAAGATTGGTTTGGGTCTGGATTTGGAAGCTTGAGGGATGTGCTGTCTGCTGTCCTCTAACAATGTGTTAACTGCCAACTGATGCAGTCTGTGCTGGAATTTAGTGTTTTTCATTAAGTGTGAGAAAGCTTCTGAACTTCACGATAATATTAAGGCTAAAAATACGTGTAAAGTCAGGCTTGTACGCAATTGATTTGTTTTGAATAAACTTGAAATTAACATGTTGGTTTTATTACCTTCCACTGTCATCTTGGTTATTGTGCTACCAATAGTCAGATAAGGGGAATGTGTTCCTCTGTTTGAAGGGTTATTGACTGGTACACTGTATGCTGTTTGGAAGAATGATCAAAGCCATCTTCCGAGCTTCATGGGAATTTTTTGTGACTCGTGCATTCTCCAATCCTCATCCCACGTATTTTGGTTGTGTCAGGAAAGTTTGTGCAAGCTAGTAGTGCTTGAATTAGTAGGGAGTAATCCAAATTCCAGGCCCTAAAAATAGTGTTGGGCTTGGGACTGGAGAAATGGGAAAGTACTTGAACTTGCACCCGTAATCTGAAAACCTGTAGACAAGAAACCTCTCGTCACAGTTCTCGTAACTCATCAGTCATTGTATTTTTAGCAAAGGGATTCCCAGGAGCCCTCTAGATCTGTTGGTGAATCCATTCCCTGGGGAGAGAGGTGGATGGATCTAAAGGATTGTCGTTGCCATAGGTTACTCTGGGAAAGGAGGTTGAAATCTAGCCAACCAAATAAACTGTTTAATAATCCCTTTGTTATAAGAGTTTAAAACGCTTGATCTGATTGGCTAGGTTTTCAATTTCCTTTGTGAAAATCAGGCCAATCAAATTGTGCATCCACAGAGCCACCTGTTTCTCAAGCAAAGGCCCAGCTGACTAAGAGGGACAGGCATCTGGGGATGAGAATGATATTAAGGGTACTGTTCCATTGTATAGTATTTAACACCACTTCTAGCTATCTAAAAATACTTAAAGCCAGTTGGCTTCTAAGCACATGAAAGAAAAAAACGGCAAGATCACTGAGACCATTGGTGCTGTGGGGGTGAACTAACAAAAATTCATTTGGTTTTATTCCCTGTCATCACGGAGAAACAGCCGCTGGTGCTTCTTCTCCCCAATAGCTGTAACAGACAAGCTTAACATGATCTGATGCCCCATTCACACCAACCGACATGATTAGTTGAACCAGGTTTAACAAAATGAAAATCAGCAACAGAAAACTGAAAAAAAAAATCTGCACAAGGTTCCAGTGAGCGCTAACTTGAGATTTCTCAGTGCTAAGTCGACAAACATCAGAAACTTCTATGAAGAAAACAATTTTAAACCGTGTTTAGCTAAACAGCCTTTTAAATGTGTTTAAGCTTTGGTGTGAATGGGGTATAAGGTAGTCATGGGGGTTTGTGACGCTGAACTTCTATTTTTTTTTCTTGTCACCTGCAGTCTTATTGGTATTGCATTGCATATTGTTTTCTCCAAAAATTGATACGTGTAATCCCTTGATTTCTCGAACCAGCTAATGACTCGTTTCCCTTTGATATTCTTCGCTATATAACGTCACGTGAACTCTGTAATTTTACTCTCACTCGTTTTCTGTCTTTTCTCTAATCCATTTTCCTTCTAGGCTCGCTTTCCGCCGTCCTCTCGTGTTCGGTCTTTCCTCCCCGAGAAGAGGCTCATTCCCCGAAAAGCGGCTGGTAATCGAGCCTATATTTTCCTTCCCCCAGCCTCCCCCAGCATATGTAAATATACGTAAAGACGCACCCCCACCACGCCTCCTCAGTATTTCTGCAGAATTTTGTCAGGTCACATCTGACTCACATGACGGTCACACACAAACATGATTTTATTTACATTGGATTATATTGGTTTCGTTTTAAGGAAGGAAGGTGGCAGTAATACTAAGTGCTGGTCCTAACACTCTGACGCACGTTCATTTTGTCGATCATTTGCAGTTTCATTAGATTTTCAGACTTCAGAGACAGACCTAGAGACGCGGCCACAGACGCCATACTTGATTTGGCCGAAAGATCCTGGGTCGACTCTAATTTGTGTGTGTTGTGTTGTGCGGTGTGCTCTGTTCGTTTTTGGTGCAGTTCTTTATCGTATCTCCGCTAAATCAGGACCGTGATATGGAAGAGATCGAAAGAACGGTGCTTTGTTTACTAGCTGCATCATTGTGGATTGGAACTTCCGCCGTGGCGCCTCTCCCAGAAGAAGGTCTAAACGTGGTAAGTCGAGTGTGATGTTATGGCGGCGATGATGGCTGTTACACAAGACTAGACAGTATTGAAATACTGGAAACGTCATTAGTATCCACGATCAATCAGAAGTTTAGATAATACGTAGAATGAATTCACTGTACCACTAGGTACAGATCGTGTTACGATTGTTGAAAATCAAGCTGGAAAGAAGGTGAAATGTTGGTCTTTTGTTTTGTAAGATCAGTTTCAGCACGTTGCTCGTGATTAAGCTTATCTGAAGAACCTCTGTACCTAGATCCCTACAAACTTACAATTTGAAAGTCATAGGTTCAAGTTCCAGATCCTCTCTGACTAGCACAAAAGATGTTTAAGTTTACCTTCTCCAAAAATTGCTAGAGACTGGAATCACCTTCCAGCTGAGAAAGCTACAATATTTCATTGCTGTGTTTAACCCTAGATACGCCAGCATTTTGGAGGGGTTGTATACCTACCAACTCTCACACCTTAGGCGTGAGTCTCACGCCTGCGAGTTGAAAAATTCCAACTCACGCCAACTCACGCTTACGAGCCAATTTCTCACGCCTAGTTGAAAAATGTGAGTTATTACGACCATAACTGGCACACTTTCCAAAAAAATGTTAACTCTAACCAATGTGCACAAGAAACGAAAACTCCGTGTAAAATGAGTAAATGACGATACTTTCTCCGAAATCTAAGAGTTTTGACAAAAAAAAGCATTCGGGATGAGGTCATGTTCAGCAAAACACGTCCTGGGACTGGAACCGGATACGTTTGAAACGTCTTCGGAAATACTTCGGACATGTTCGGAAATACTTCGGATGTCTTCGGAAATCTTCGGACATGGTCGTGTTGTCTTCGGAAATCCTAGCATTCTCTGGCTAAAAAATCTCACACTTTTCACCCAGAAAAAGTTGGCAGGAAAAGGGTTGGCCCGCAAACGCCAGAGCAAATCATGTTCTCACATTTATACCACACTAAAAACATATGTTGAAATAAAATGTTTAATTCTACCTTCATGTTTTGGTCCAAGCCATCCAAAGCGACTCTTTCCATAGTCCAGAAAAAGCGATAGGAACCAAAATATATAGTGTTAAATCTAACATTTTTTGCACACTTGCGATCCACGGGTGAGTCGAAGTCACTCCACAATGCTGTACGATCGAAAGTACATTTTGTCCTGTACTAACTTGCCGAAGCAAATTTATCAAATTTATCGATAGATGTTGAGGCCCTGAAGATCCTATTTCCATGATTTTCTTGTCTGGTTGTGTTCTGAGGACACGAAAAATTCTGGGAGAAGAAATACATAACAAAATGGCCACCATTTTATCTTCTTCTTTGCAAATGCAGACGCTCAAACTCGGGTGACTATCGGCTTCACGACTTGGAATACAACGTGTTGTCGAAGTTCACTAACGATCAATAGTACAGCAATTCTTATTGGCTCAATGTGTTTCTGTGACTTAGCAACCAATCAAATTGCTCATTACAATAAATTACAATAATGGGCCGATTAGATCGGCCGTGGCGAATCTAGGTGTTAATTCAATGGCCGATCTAATCGGCCCGTGGTGTATCTAGGGTTAAAAACAAACTTTATTCATAGATCTAGATTGGATAGGCTTAGATTTTATTTTGTGTATAATTAAGTATGCATGTATTACTAAATGATAATTGAGTTAAGTATACACCACACAAGTGAATAGTGCTTTCTGTGTGTGTTGATTGGTTAACTCAGAGGTGATTATCTGTTCACCTCCAAGTAGCCAAAGAGAAACAAAATGGCTTTGCGTGTCACTTTGGGCACTGAAAGTAATGTTTTGATCCGCTAATTATCCAGCTTGTGTGTTACATGCTTAAACAATTATCCACCTCAGTGACGGCGAAAGTGGTGGATATTTACCTCAGCGCTTTGTGGCTCGGTAAATATTAACCACTACTCATCTCCACTTTGGTGAATAATTGTTAATTATCGCTAGATAAATTTAAATAAATTATTGGTAGGACAAATTGCCAAGAAATAATTATATTTAAAAGTTATACAACTCTATTGCACACAACTAAAACATTTCTGGCACACTTATTGGCTGAAAAACAAAATTTTCAGACTAATTGGCAATTCTTTGGAAGTGAAAAGGGTGCAATATCAATAAATATTCATTTTTTCCAGACTCAAATGATAAATTACAATGGCTACCCCGCTGAAGAATACAATGTGACCACAGATGATGGCTACGTATTAACCATTCAACGAATTCCTCATGGACGGCAGGAAAGCTACTTTTCTGGTCCTAGACCAGTTATTCTGGTTCAACATGGGCTTCTGTGTTCTTCATCTAACTGGGTGGCAAATTTACCGAATGAAAGCTTTGGTTTCATTCTTGCTGATAAAGGATTTGATGTATGGCTTGGAAATGTCCGTGGAAATACCTATGGTTTACACCACGTCAATTTCTCAGTGGATTCAGATGCATTCTGGGATTTCAGGTAAAATTTCCTTCCCTTGCTAGGTTCGTTGTGCTTGTGTAAGTCACTATGTCACTTTTCTTACAGTGCTCAAAATGAATCATTATAGTTTTCTGAGGAAGAAAAACACAGAAGTAGATTAATAATTTAAAATAAGAAATGAACCTGGATGCGTATAAGACAGTATTGCAATCAAATCTTTAATACAGACCTGCCAACTCTTACTATTGTGCCGTGAGTCTCACAACTTTTTATTTTTTCTCACAGCCTCACAACAAGACTCCCAATCTCACAGTCTGAATGTCCAATTCTTATATTTGCCCCTGGAAATTACATGTGTATACTAAAAGGAATTATTGCTTATAAACAAGGGCTGTTGCTCCTAAACAAGAATATGGGGATGCCTATTTTTATTTCAACGTTTTAAGTTCCTCTAAGATAAACAACCAATAAGACAAAGTTAGACGAAAATCTCAGCGCAGGTTCTGTTTCAGAGGAATGACCTGCAAGACTGACCTACCACTACTTCTTTTAAGTGAACAAGAATTAAACTGACAGTTTGATTGTGAAAACATAAATTTGTACAAGAAACACATTTAGTGTCCCATCAGCTCAACCCAGCCTAATTTGGTACAGATAATATCACATGAAATCTATTGATTGTAAGTTATAATTAAATGAAGATATCCTTTTTTCCAACCACTGTGTAGTTGGGATGAAATGGCAAAATACGACCTTCCAGCAATGGTTAACTTTATTCTCAAGAAAACAGGACAGCCATCACTGTACTATGCTGGTCATTCACAAGGGAGCCTTATGGCTTTCGCAGAGTTATCAAGAAATCAGCTTTTGGCTCCAAAAATAAAGGCTGTATTTGCTCTGGGACCTGTTGCTTATTTGGGTCACATGGAGAGTCCACTGAAGTATTTGGCAGATTATCTTCCAGAACTTGAGGTATTAGTCAGATTGTAGCCCAGTTCATTTTAAATTAATTATTTGTGAAGTTGAGGCTCTTACTGTTTTAGTTTAGCTTAGCTTTTTAATCTTATAGATTGTTTATTTTTAATTAGGTTTTAAAAAAACAACGCAAAATATTTACTTATTTTAGCATTCAGACTCCATGCAAAACAATTTTACTTTTACTGTTAATATTTTCAGAAAAAGGAATATCTTTTTCCTGGATACATCTAACCTTGCATGATTAAGTCGGTAAAAATTGCAAGATATCACACCACAGGATTCCACTTTGGAAGAACTACATTTGCATCAATCGCTTGCACACTGAATGTAAACAAACTGTGTGCTGTCAAAAATTATTTGCAGAAATTTGACTCGCAAATGACTTGAATCGGCTGTACCTTAATTTATTGCTCAGCAAATGTTTGCTTTTGCCAACAATAAATAGCCAGTTAATTGTTGCTTCTCGGTTCAGGTTTCTTCTTAATACTGAGTTCAGTAAACTGCTTTCCGTCAATTCCAAACAATTTCATCCTTGGTTGGATGCAGACTGAATATCTGTCAACACGGCTTGAAGGTCAGCAAATGGAGCAGCCAGTGAAACTTAGCTGTTCTTGCCTGAAGCAATAAAACATACCACATGTGAAAGTGAGAGTGCTTCAACATCACATCAAAAACTGTCCAAGTTATCACATACATGTTAACTGTAAACTTATGACGCTACAAGACACAAGCTTTGTTGTACAAAGCCATGTCATCATCTCACAAGTCACAAGTAAGCGTGTCAAACTGAGGCCAATAATGAAAGCCAGGCAAATGTGCGTCCAATCCAAAAATCTCAAAATTGTCTTCTATACAAATTACCGGTAGGCTTCCATTCTTCCCTCGTTAAACGCAATTAGGCCATAGCTGTGTTGTCAGCTTAAGTTTTTAAATGTTATTGTTTGCAGGATATTTTCAAGATATTTGGTGTGCGTGATTTTCTTCCCTCCAATGAAATCTTACATTGGATGGCTACCTATGTTTGTGAGCCTCATGATCTACGAGTGTTTTGTTCAAGTGTGATCTTCATTTTGTGTGGATTTGATGTTCCCCAGTTGAACATGGTAAGTTACAGCCTAGCTAGTACCCAGTAAGTATTCTCTCTTGTTTCATATTTTGTGGCATCAAAGGTGTAAAGCTGTCCAAAGCTATGTAAACGGTAACCAGCAATTATTATTTTGCTTGTAGACCCGCCTTCCTGTGTATATTGCCCACACTCCTGCAGGGACATCAGTTAAAAATATGGCTCACTTTGCACAGGTACATATTATATGCAACATTTTATTTTATGGTACATGCATGATCATACAAAATACACAGTAAGTGGGTGTTGAATAACACTTTGTTATTCAACAGTCTTTCACTCATAGACCAAAGTCAAGTGCACTAATTAACCTTTTGGTAATTGCACCTCCAGTTGCAAAAATAAATTTCTCTTGAATTCTTGTGTATTTATGTTTCACTGTATGTATAGCTGTACAAGTCCAAGAATTTCCAAATGTATGACTATGGCAGCCCAGAAAAGAACCAACAACATTATGGCAATGTAAGTGTTATAATAAAGAAATAAGCATGCTGCTTTTAATACATCATGCGCGGATTATTGTGTGAAGACTGTTGTAAGGTCGTGCCAGTGGTACTCCTAATGGTTTTCGCCCGGGGGGGACTCCCATATGAAATGGACGGGGATGCTCGTCGTCTCACTTAGGGGTGTAAATTTCGGATTTTGGTCTCGCTTAGGGTGTTCTGGGCAAAATGTCATTATTTTTAGCCATCAAGGTCTCGTTTAGGGTTGCACATGAAGAAATAACAAAAAAGAAAGAATTTTGACTCGTTATATTTAAATTAAACTCTTTTAGGGGGATGCATAATGTTCGGCCACACCCAGATTGGTCTCTTTTATAGGGGTTAAATTCAAAATTTCCAACAAGCATCCCCACCCCTTCCCCGGGGATTTTCACCCCTTGAGTATTTACTTATTACTTAAACATCATTTGCTCTCCAAGGGGAACATAGGTTTTCAACTTATTTTGAGTAACCCACACTTTCTAGTTCTTGTATTTCACTGTATTCAGGGCATTCTTGTATTTCACTGTATTCAGGGCAACACCTCTTAGGTGTGGCCAATGGTCCTTCATATAAAATACTCATCTCACAGAATTTTAGCCAAATCTCACTTGTTTCACCATCTTGAATATTTTCCCAACACTTTCTCAGAGACTTGATTTCTTTTGCAAGGCTAAGAAAAGATATTTGTGTTGCAGTCTTGAATTAACTTACTATTCAGCACCCCTTGTTGAGCCTTCTTTTTCACTTTCTGTCATGAAGCTATGATAATTGCCATTGATTTGTAATTAATCATTCTTGTTGAGAAAATAAACTACAGCATAATGTTATTTTCCAGACCACTGCACCAAAGTACAATGCATCTGCTATCAAGGTGCCTGTTGCACTCTACTGGGGAGGAAATGACTGGCTAGCAGATCCTGATGATGTTAAGATTTTAATGCAAAAGCTGCCTAACAAGTTGTATGACAAATACATTGAAGTGTGGGAACATTTGGACTTCATTTGGGGTTTGGATGCAGCACCCCTTGTCTATGATGACATCATTAAGAGGATAAACAAAATTGAAAATGGATCATGATCTAACCTGTGATCAAGTGGATTCACAGCCATGTTGGATTAAAAACTGTGGGGGGGGGGGGGGGGGGAGGGGGAAGAGGGGCAGCTCACTCCTATACCCTAGGATGCTTTTTTCCTCTCTCCCCAAGCCTGTCCTGAGTTCGAATCCAAGATGGTGCTGGTCGTCTGATCACGTGCTCGCTCGCTCAATAAAATGATCATGCTGGAAGTGAATGCAGATGAAGAAATGTTACTGCACCTTTCAATAACATGCAAACTTTGAAGTGAAAAACTGGACTTGCAGTTGCATTTTATGTTGTATTCAATTATCTCAGTGAAATCTCAAGAAACAAAGAGATTTACTTCAATGAGTTAAGAAGGTCAAATGCAAATTTTGATATTCATTTTGCTGATTTTGTTTGTTTCTATGATCCAGTGATTAATGTCTGTGTAAAACATAATCAAAGTTAGGTTTTGAACTTCATAGTTCACATGTCATTGAAAGGTGAAGCAAAAAAAGCTTCAAAGCATGGTATCAGTATAAAATAAAAATGCATAGCTGAGGTAATTTTGTACAACAGTAGGAAAAAATATACGTTCTTGTAAAGTAATTTCCTGGGTTGGGTTGATTTTTACATAGTTGCATATTAAGCTGAGAAAAGGTAAACATTTTTTAAATCAATGTTTTATTTGTTGTTGTTTTGTTACATTATGAATTTTAAATTATTAAACTGTCATTTCCTTTTGTAACAGTTTTAATGATATAATTATGTGCAAGGAAGGATGGCAGAGAGGAGGAAGAGGACAAAAGAACATATCAAATTATCACTTGGCAAAAATTAATGGAATAAAAGGAGAGTTGAGATTAGTAAGGGAAATGTCTTTACTTTGTAAAGACTGGCTTTCATCCGGGGCTGGACATCCTGCGAGCTAGCGACTCATGCAAGCCATTTTGGTTAGTCTAAATAACACACTCTTTAGCCTAAATAGCACTTCGGTTAGAGTGATGTTATTTACTCGTAAAACAACATGTAATAACAATCAGTGCTAAACAGTCAAAACTAAATAAAAGAAAACAATAGAATTAGTGGTTTGTTGAACGTTGAAAGAGACGTACCGACCGCCGTGTTAGTCAGGTACAAAGCACATGTAACTTTTAAATCAACCCATTCTTACAAGAAATAAAAATTTATGTTGTTGTTGTTGTTGTTGTTTTTGCCATTAAGATGAGAATGCTGTAAACGACAGCAGTCTAGAACCGATAAAATAAAATAAAAAACTAAAAATAAGACTCCAAGGTCCCTCGACGCCTGACATGACAAGTCCAACAGTGAAAACTTCCAAAGCAAAGCGGAGGCAGACTGGAACACACTTGATTCCAAGATTCTCGAGATTCTCGAACATCTGGTGAAAAGAAAGAACGTGAAGTTGGCAGCCTGGCAACTTTTCCCCCCGGGGGGGGGGGGGACTCCCATATGAAATGGACGGGGATGCTCGTCGTCTCGCTTAGGGGTGTAAATTTCGGATTTTGGTCTCGCTTAGGGTGCTCTGGGCAAACTGTCATTATTTTTAGCCGTCAAGGTCTCGTTTAGGGTTGCACGCGAAGAAATAACAAAAAAGAAAGAATTTCGATTCGTTATATTTACTCTTTTAGGGGTCTGCATAACGTTCGGCCACACCCAGATTGGTCTCTTTTAGGGGTTAAATTCAAAATTTCCGACGAGCATCCCCGTCGATTTCATATGGGAGTCCCCCCCCCCCCCGGGCTTTTCCCTTACATTTTCATTAAAGCAAACTGAGCCCATAAAATAAAAATAGCACTCGCGGGAGTGCACGTGGTTTCAGCTACATGTATGTTTTGTCTGTTACAATTATGTAAAACTTTCTCACGGTCAAAAAGCTTGAAAAGGAATTCACTTACAAAAGTCTCTCTTTTGAAAAGTACCACTTTCAACCCCGCAAAAATCATACATATGGGAATGCGTGACAAATCGCACGCGAATGGATGATTTGCATATTTGCGAGCTGATTCGACCTGTCTACTGTGTTTACGAGTAAACACGCTCGAAACTCGTTTCTCGAAAAGTACTGCACAAATCACATCAAGAAGCATCCCTTCCGAAAGGTATTTCAAAGCGCAAAATAGTTTTGTTCCCTGTTTGTTCTGAACTTCGCTTTAAAACTGCGAGAGCAAATTTTTGCATATTTAATTACATGGTATAAACAAGAGCTGTTTAGGATAACGAAAGCTGGCATCACTTGCTATGAAAGGTATGAAAGGGCCGTTTCTTCGGAAAACCCTGACGATTGTAATCAATGTTAGTCTCTTGGGAAGCATTTAGAAAGTGTTGAGCGGAAAAATTGCATCAGAAAGTGGAAGCTCTCCAAAATTTAGCGACAAATTGTACGCGAATGGATGATTTGCATATTTATATTTGCTAGCTCGCTCCGCATGGCTGATTCGCCCTGTCTACGGTGTTTACGCTTAACGTCCTTAACACGCTCGAAAGTGGTTTCTCGAAAAGTACTGCACAAATCACATCAAGAAATATCTCCTTCATCGAGAGCTCTGTCTGGTTCCCAGACTAAAATAGCACAAAACCATTGCTAATGAAACTTTCCTCCGAAATCCACCGCCCAGAGAAACGCATAAACAAACGTTGCTTCGACAATTCACGTTATCTGCGAAGAAATATCGACTGCCAATTCACAACCTCGTTCTCAGGCCCATGATAAAACGCTTGTCACGAAAATACTTCGGACATGTCAATAAACCATCGACTGCGGCGTCCGCGTCTAGCGTCCCATCGGCATCACGTCGGGTTTCCGAATTACGTACTTACGCACTTACCCACTTACGCACTTACTTACAAAACGCTGACAAAGTGGCTTTCGCTTCTACGAAGCTGAAACCACAAAAAGTGAGAACCAAAAAGAATTCTGAGGTATCTGTCCCGGTAACTCCAAAAAAGATTTTTAAAGCATCAGTCCAGGCAGATTTTAGTACATTGCAGGCTGTGCAAAGCAGTTGGGGACAGGACATGGTCAAAAAACCTTTTTTCACGGGAAAATCGACCACTGCTCGCTGCCGCAGAAGATATCTTTGTCGGGTCAAACTTTGATACAAGATAAATATATAGATTTAAGATAAATATATAGATTGTTTAATCATTTGCTTGAGTTTACAATGTTTTCTTAACAAGTGGCCACAGTTTTTATAAGCGTATACGGTTGCCCATATAGGTGCAAGATAAATTTAAAACTGAATATCTCACGGCAGAATAAATTTGCTCACAAGAAAATGAATTATCTCCAGGCACAACAAAATATACTCACGGCAATAGAAGTTTCTTTTTGACACATACCTTACTTTTCTGGCCTGTACTGAACTGGCTCTCATTAATAAAACTTTTCTCCGTTAATATCTTGCCGTGTGCTTGATGAAGGCGAAGAAATTTGTTTTGATTTTACTTCAAAACAGACAGGCGTAAGTTAATTTTAGTCAAGTCTTTCTGTTTGCCGTCGCTACGAAAAACTACACCTGTATAAACTGTAGGAGTTTCTTTTAAGAAAATTCACGGCTTAAACGGAAGCCAGAATAGTACGATGGCCCACACAACTCTCACAGCAACAGCGAATCTCACCGCAAAACAAAATAAACACACTACACACAAAATCAACTCACAGCAAAATAAAAACAAAACTTATGGCAAAACAGACTCTCCTCGCGGCTAAAACGAGGCTAAAAAAATCAGTGAACTTATACCACACAACAAAGAAACATACGGCAAAGCAAACACAAGTCATGGCAAAACCAAACGAACACACGGCACAACAACGAAACTCACAGCAAAATAAACTCAACTCTCGGCAAATGACAAACTCAAGTCAAGACAAAACAATGTCAACTCGCTGCCAAACAAAATGAACACAACAAAGATTGAAAGAAACTCACAGCAAAACAAACTGAAGTCACGGAAAAACGAAACGAATTCCGTCCACAACAACAATACTCACGGCAAAAAACTCAACTCAAGGTAAAACAAACTCATTGACCTGCTATCCCTCTCTGACAACATTCGAGGCAAAACCAGGAAGAACAAGGATTTCCCGTACCCTGTTGAAAGCACTGCCATCAAGTCTTTTTTTTAGAAACAAACTCTCCAAGCAAATAACCTGTTTAACCTTCAGGATAATGCTGTAATAGCCAGTCGAAAGGAGCGCGGATTGAACACAGCTCAGAAATTCAAGCGCCATTGTGAAAATCCCGCTCTACATTTATCCCTCCCCTAGATAGTATTTATTGTACTGTCGACAAAATTTTGTCAAGGAGCAGCCCTCCCTGCGGTTTTGGTTTGTCACCCAGATCACGTGACCAGCCGCAACCAGGGTCCTTTCTCTGGAGATATAGAGAGGACCCTGGGAACGAGGTTGACTTTCGCACAGGAAAGTACTTATACAACCATGTACAGATTGTGTGATTGGAAATAGCGTTACAGTAGTGACGCTTAGGTAACGCAATAAACTACAATGACAAGGTGGGAACTTGACAACACGCTTCCTTGGGGGTTCAATTCAAATTTTCTGATGAGCATTTCTGTCTGTTTCATTTGGGAGCCACCCACCCCCCCCCCCCCCCCTACTCCCATCCCCTTATGTAACCTACCAGAGTCTAGAATACTTTGTTCAGCCACCTTCATGCCTGCAATTTTATGATAGATAATTATTCTTGTTGTCAGTTGATAACCATTTTTGTGTCTTTCATTTTCTTGACACATTCATGAGGAAATGTTAAGGACAGTGCCTACTAATAGCGAGGTATTTTTGCCCAGCCGATGACTATGCAGGGGAAGTAGATGTTACCAAGGGCTATTAAAATCCAAAAAGAAAATTGGGGGTAGCCACGCAAATTTTCGAGATAATTAGGTTTGAAATCTTGAAAAAAGTGCTGACGTGGCATTTTCAAAAAAAGTAAAAGGAAATAAAATTTCCTTACTTATCACATACGGGGCAAAATTACTGAACGCTGATTGATTGAGACAGAGGGCATTTTTTCTTAATCACGAGGGCACTTTTTGGTAATCAAGAGGGCATGATTACTTGATCCTGATTGGCTGAGCGCGCGTCGTCTGCACTGAGTTGGTTTCCCGCTTAAAACGAGTTTGAAAAAAGTTCAGAAATGCAGTGCATCCGAGTTTGATATAAATGCAGTTATTTCATCAAATGTGAAAGAAAATCGGTAGACAGAAATGAGTGGTGCCTTGGTGGAATAGAGAGAGGACTTTTCAATCCAAATTCGTTTGTCACAGCCCGAAAAAACTTCTGGACGATTGGCGCTGCACGGAGAATAGAAATTCATGGCGGCTGAGACCACTGAATCGACACTGAAAGATAACATTTCTTCGTTTTGCTTGCTTCGCCTTATTAGAAACAGAGCCTGGAAAGAGCATAAATTTTGTTGGTACTTACAGTTTTCGCTGTGGAAAGGAGAATGTCAGGTTCAAGAAGTTATTAAAGCTCGCTCGGACACTTTGTTTATGACTTTCATCGATGCAGCATTTCTGCGCGGTCGGACGCCTCGTAAACAAAGGTAAATAAAATTTAAACTGCATTCAGTTTTATCTGTGAAGGAACTATTATGAGTGAGGTCCACAAGCTGTGTTATGCTTACTTTTACTGTTTCTCGACATAAGTTGATTATTTATGTGGTCATTTTGCTACGAGCAAATATTCTTGCCAACCGGTTTACGCCATGGCGGACCTCGTTTAAGTTTTCTTTTGTACACAATTTTGCCCTTTATGTGATAAACACGTAATCGCAATGTGCCCTCGTGCAATTAAGGATTAATCTCACTTGCATTTTCAAAGTTTTCCAAATTGCCCTCGTCGCTTCGCGACTCGGGCAATTTTGCAAAAACTTTGAAAATGCGCGTGAAATTAATCCTTAATTGCCCTCGGGCCCATGCGATTACATATACAACTTACCTTTGAATTTGGTTTTTCATGAACAAAATCAACACTAAAAATAACGATCTTAAAAATAACTAACAAATACTATCTTTAAAACTGCGTGAACCACGTTTTTATTAACAAAACGATTGCACTTGAGCCATTTTTGACTCTAACAGCTCTCTCTTGCAAGACTAGAGAAACAGCCTAAACAATTTTTGCACTGAACGAGAAATTAATCATGTGTTCTATAGACTTACCACTTCCATGTTATAAAATAAAAAGTATGGGTCACCACGCGTTTTTAAAAGTTATACGAGCTGTATGGAATCGCTTTTGAGGTCAGTTACACTTTTCCTATCCCCTCCCTAGCGAGTTAAATATTTGCTTCTCACGCAATTTTTTTATGCGTGCACTACGCCATATGTAGTTAGCAGTTTGCTGATTACGTTTGAGCGATTAGCAATTTGTTTCAGACTGTTAAATGTGAGCCATTTTTATCAATAAACGTTTAGGGCTTACTGATATGTTACTCTTTCGCTGTTCCTGGTTTAGTACGTCCGTTAACTGGATTTCGTTGCAACCAAAATTTTCTTGCATTTTAGTCGCGCGCTTGGTTGCCAAGTTGAATTCGTCATTTTGAGCGAGCAAATTCCCTTAGCGCGCGTGTCTAGTGCGATCGATGCCTTGCGTGATGCGCAGAAGATGTGCGCAGTAACAAAAGTAGGCACCGTCCTTAAATAAGGAAATGTTAAGGTTACTGTATACCTTCAGAACGACAATTTTTCCCGAAATCGGATTTTTAGTTCCCAGTAATAGTCCAAGTGTGATCTTTCATTTAAAAAAAAAAACAATTTTGAAAAAGAGTGAATATAGGCGGAGAAATGAGCATATTTCCTTTTTGACCCGAAGTAAAAATTCTTCTTTTGATTGACACCCAAACGAGGTCTATGTACTCAACCAAGACGGTTTTCGTGGGAATTATCACGAGCCACCATTCTCACACTCTGATTGGCCTTGTTATTAACCGCGCGGCCATGGGCCGAGCGCGGTTCTTGCCCTGCACGGGATTTATTTTTTTTGTCGGTAACCAGACGCAAACCTCCACTCGGCCAAGTCGTGATCGTGACTTTTAATCATGCAACCTGTGATGTTTATTCGCCAAAAGCTGTTGAAACATTAATGTACGAAAAATGTTACGGATATTGTTTTCTTTATTAACCGCGTGGCCATGGGCCGAGCGCGGTTCTTGCTTTACACGGGATTTATTATTATTTTTTAACCGCGCGGCCATGGGCCGAGCGCGGTTCTTGCTCTGCACGGGATTTTTTTTAACCGCGCGGCCATGGGCCGAGTGCGGTTCTTGCTCTGCACGGCATTTTTTTTTTTTTTAACCGCGCGGCCATGGGCCGAGCGCGGTTCTTGCTTTGCACGGGATTTATTATTTTTAGTATTTTTTTTTTTTATGTCGGTGACCAGATGCAAACCTCCACTCGGCCAAATCATGATCGGGACTGAATCACGCAACCCGTGATGTTTATTCGCCAAAAGCTGTTGAAACATGAATGTACGGAAAATGTTGCGGATATTGTTTTCTTTATTGTGTATGAAGTATATTTTCTTTTGGTTTTATCGAAGCGTTGGATTCAAATCGAATGTTGAATACACTGAAAAAGGTATTACGTCAGCCATGGAATGCGCTGATGTTGCAGGTTTCACTTTCGTTACGTGACAAATAACATTGTGTTTCATTTGCATGTTTATGTCGGCAGAAGCGACGGTCATTAATTTAATTTGTTTCCTCTTCTGCGAGTATTTCTTGTGGGTTTAGGCAATCGAAGTGAATTCTTTGGCTATTTCCTTGAAGTGAGTTCAAATATTTGAAAGGAAATAAAATATTTGCTTAAGTAAACAATTGAGCATGCCCGAACGTGCAGGGGTTACGTCATTAGAAGGGAAAAACCCCCAAGCTAACTGAAGCTATCCGGGGACAACGTAACCCTCGGATTGTGTGACTAACGTGACTACTTTGCTAGTCCTTTACTCATAATGCAAACAGATTAAATTTAACCGTGACTTTTGAGGAAGAAAGCTGTTAATTAGCCAAAAATATAAGCGTGGTTTTAAGTTGCTATAGCAACTTCTTGTTTTTCGTTTTTTTGTCGGTGACCAGACCCAAACCTCCCCTCGGCCAAATCACGATCGGGACTGAATCACGCAACCTGGGATGCTTATTCGCCAAATGCTGTTGGAACAATGATGTACGGGAAATGTTACGGATATTGTGCTCTTAATTGTGTATAAAATATTTTTTCGTTTCATCTTATCAAAGCGTTGGATTGAAAGGGAATATTAGACTTCCTAAAAAAAAGTATTACGTCAGTCAAAGAATGCGCTGACCTTGCAGCTTTCACTTTCGCTACGTGACAAATTGTGTTTACATGGCATGTTTATTTCGCCAGAAGCGACGGTCGTTGCAGTCAAACCAGCTCAAGCGTTTCTATCTAGGGTGAATAATGAATTTATTTATGGAAATTTGATTTCATTCTTCGCTTCAATATTCCATTCATGAAGAAAATATTTCAATGTTCAAAAGGCGGCTCAATTCAAATCACGAATGTTAAATAGTTTGTTATCTTGCTTCACGCGACGGGCACGTGGGAATTTGGCCAAAATTTGCATAATTTCGACTGCAACAAGTCAATTGTCACGCACACTGTTTCTTCATCATTTTGATTTTGTTCGCATTGTTTCTTTGTTTTAGCAAGTTTATATCGGCAGAAGCAACGGTCATTAATTTATTTGCACTTCTGCGAGTATTTCTTGTGGGTTTAGGCAATTGAAAAGAAATTCTTTAGCTGTTTCATCGAAGCAAGTTCAAAGATTTAAAGGGAAATAAAATATTTGCTTAAGTAAACAATTGAGCATGCCCAAACATGCAGGGGTTACGTCATTAGAAGGGAAAAGATAGCTGGGGACTGAATCACGCAACCTGTGATGTTTATTCGCCAAAAGCTGTTGAAACATGAATGTACGGAAAATGTTGCGGATATTGTTTTCTTTATTGTGTATAAAGTGTATTTTCTTTTGGTTTTATGGAAGCGTTCGATTCAAAGCGAATGTTGAATACACTGAAAAGGGTATTTGGTCAGCCGTGGAATGCGCTGATGTTGCAGGTTTCACTTTCGTTACGTGACGAATAACGTTTCATTTGCATGTTTATGTCGGCAGAAGCGACGGTCATTAATTTAATTTGTTTCCTCTTCTGCGAGTATTTCTTGTGGGTTTAGGCAATCGAAGTGAATTCTTTGGCTTTTTCCTTGAAGTGAGTTCAAATATTTGAAAGGAAATGAAATATTTGCTTAAGTAAACAATTGAGCGTGCTCGAACGTGCAGGGGCTACGTCATTAGAAGGGAAAAACCCCAAGCTAAAGATAGCCAGGCACAACGTAAACCTCGGATTGTGTGACTAACGTGACTACTTTGTCCTTTACTCATAATACAAACAGATTAAATTTAACCGTGACTTTTGAGAAAGAAAGCTGTTAATTAGCCAAAAATATAAGCAAGGTTTTAAGTTGCTATAGCAACTTCTTGTTTTTTTTTCGTTTTTTTTGTCGGTGACCAGACCCAAACCTCCCCTCGGCCAAATCACGATCGGGACTGAATCACGCAACCAGGGATGCTTATTCGCCAAAAGCTGTTGGAACAATGATGTACGGGAAATGTTACGGATAATGTTTTCTTTGTTGTGAATAATATATATTTTTCTTTGGGTTTTTTCGAAGCGTTGGATTCAAAAGGAATATTGAATTCACTAAAAAAGGTATGATATCAGCCATGGAATGCGCTGACGTTGCAGCTTTCACTTTCGCTACGTGACAAATAAGATTGTGTTTACATGGCTTGTTTATTTCGCCAGAAGCGACGGTCGTTGCAGTCAAAACAGCTCATTAGGCAAGCGTTTCTATTGAGGGTGAATAATGAATTTTTTATGGAAATTTGATTTTATTCTTTGCTTCAATATTCCATTCATGAAGAAAATATTTCAATGTTCAAAAGGTGGCTCAATTCAAATCACGAATGTTAAATAGTTTGTTATCTTGCTTCACGCGACGGGCACATGGGAATTTGGCCAAAATTTGCATAATTTCGACTGCAACAAGTCAACCGTCAATTGTCACGCACACTGTTTCTTCATCATTTTGTTCGCATTGTGTGTTTTTTTTGCAAGTTTATATCGGCAGAAGCGACGGTCATTAATTTATTTGCGCTTCTGCGAGTATTTCTTGAAAGTTTAGGCAATTGAAAAGAAATTCTTTAGCTGTTTCATTGAAGCAAGTTCAAAGATTTAAAGGGAAATAAAATATTTGCTTAAGTAAACAATTGAGCGTGCCCAAACGTGCAGGGGTTACGTCATTAGAAGGGAAAAAACCCCAAGCTAAAGATAGCCGGGGATAACGTAAACCTCGGATTGTGTGACTAACGTGACTACTTTGCTTGTCCTTTACTCATAATGCAAACAGATTAAATTTAACCGTGACTTTTGAGAAAGAAAGCTGTTAATTAGCCAAAAATATAAGCGCGGTTTTAAGTTGCTATAGCAACTTCTTGTTTTGTTTTTTTTGTCGGTGACCAGACGCAAACCTCCACTCGGCCAAATCGTGATTGGGGCTTTGAAATCACGCAACCTATGATGTTTATTCGCCAAAAGCTGTTGAAACATTAATGTACCGAAAATGTTGCGGATATTGTTTTCTTTATTGTGTAAAAAGTATATTTTCTTTTGGTTTTATCGAAGCGTTGGATTCAAAGCCAATGTTGAGTACACTGAAAAAAGGTATTACGTCAGCCACGGAATGCGCTGATGTTGCAGGTTTCACTTTCGTTACGTGACAAATAACATTGTGTTTCATTTGCATGTTTATGTCGGCAGAAGCGACGGTCATTAATTTAATTTGTTTCCTCTTCTGCGAGTATTTCTTGTGGGTTTAGGCAATTGAAGTGAATTCTTTGGCTATTTCCTTGAAGTGATTTCAAATATTTGAAAGGAAATGAAATATTTGCTTAAGTAAACAATTGAGCGTGCCCGAACGTGCAGGGGTTACGTCATTAGAAGGGAAAAAACCCCAAGCAAAAGATAGCCAGGGACAACGTAAACCTCGGATTGTGACCAACGTGACTACTTTGCTAGTCCTTTACTCATAATGCAAACAGATTAAATTTAACCGTGACTTTTGAGAAAGAAAGCTGTTAATTAGCCAAAAATATAAGCGCGGTTTTAAGTTGCTATAGCAACTTCTTGTTCAAGAAGGTGTTGCAAGCTTCATGAGGACAGAGTTTGTTTGCATTGCAAGATAATTTTTTAAGCACTAAACATTTCTGAAATCAATTTTTTGCTTTGAAAACGCACTTTAAAGAGCTACAACTCTAAAGGAATTTGCTCCTTCTAGTATGTCAAATTTGACAAGCAGCTAGTTTAACATGTTAATAACAAAAACATGTTGGTGATTTTTTTATGTTTGTATACTTTGTTTACTGGAGCAATTTTTGTATGATCACTCCCCTGTGTTTTAGACCTATTTGCAAAATGTCTTATAGCTTTTTGTTGCAATGGGGCCGGAAACCAAAGAACAAATCAAATTAGCGAAATAATAAATTCCCTTTGACTTGTAGCCTTCCAAAGGCGACTTAGGCGCTCATGTTTCGAGGTTCCTAAAAGATTGACAATTCATTCTACTTCAAAATGTTTTTTTAGATTGAAAGCCATGGACAAAAGTAGTTGAAACAAACGAATATCACACATTTTCGCAAATGTCTTGACTTACCGGTGGGTAAAAAATATTTAATCCCCCTCTCCCCCTGCTCAATGTTGTTTCCTGCGGTTTACAATTCATGCGACTTTGTTTTGACCACATAACAACATTGGCCACATTGAAACGGGGGAGGGGGGTTGAAAACATTAGTTATGGCACCCTGAATAAGTGGAAATTTGGTAAAGTGTCTCAAGAGTTTTGTCCACGATTTTTGACTACCAAAGGGTTTGAGAAACTTGATACATGTAACAAGATACTTTATTTAACTTGCAGATCAAGTGCATGTGTATCTTTGAATCTACAAATATAATATTGATGTTATTAACATTAAACATTTCAAGTAGTACTTTTACACAATACTGACAGAGTTGCTTCTAGCTCTAACTCTGCAACATGCACCCCTGGCCCCCTATGGTGACAAAAAAATTGAAAAAAAAGTGCCTTCCAAATGAAAAAAAGAAACAACATTTAAAATGTAAACAAACAATTTTTTACAAAAAACTTGTAAACCACAAGCAGAGACATTTCAGATAGCATTACGCTTTTTACAACTATTTTGCAGAATGCAAAATAGGAGTTTAGTAGACAAGCGAATTCAGTCACAGAGTCAGTCAATGGGTCTTAGACTTTTGTTTGTAATTTTGCTGACCAATGCATAACTGGACTTGATGAAGATGAAACTCTCGCCCTCCCTGCTTTCTAATACAGTATTCCAACACATTGAGCTAACTTAACACATAGGTCCGCAATGCGTACATGTGTCCAGAGGGTTATGCATTATTGTATTGTGGAGTCGGGGCAGCGATTTGAGTGAAATATAAGAAGTATAAAGGTAGAAGAAAAAAAATTATTTTTAGAACACCACCAAAATATTTTCATCTTTTCTGCTTATACTGCTGCAAAATAGTCATTTTGCATCATGCAAAATAGTTGTAGTCTCAAGGAGACCCTTTGATTTGCTATTTGTTTCAAATGTTATGAATATAATATAATGTTCCAAACATTTACAGTGCGGCTACTTGAACCAGGCTATTTGATTTTTGTGCGAACATGTGCTAGGCACGCTCTCACTTACATTTGCCTAATTAAATCGCTGTGTTTCAAACAGGCACACGTTACGTGCACAAGCACCGTTAGGTTTTTTGTATGGCGTATGCTATTTTCCAACAATGGTCTTTTTAACCCTGATGAAGGGCACCGGCCGAAACGTCTCTACGTTTTAAAATATTGACACTTTAGAAGTTTTACAGTTATTATAGTGTCACGCATCGTTTTATCACTTCTTGCTAATTGGAAGAAAGTTGACCAATCAAAATGTATAATTTATGGAGCAATAAGCATCTAGACAACAGCTCACCATAAATTTTGTTTCCAAATAAAGGTCTTTTACCTGAATTTACATATCTACTCTGCTATTTTGCATACACAGTACAGATCCCATTCTTGGCAGCAAAATATTGTAATTATTAAAACATTTAGCTTCAAAACTCATTTTGTGGCTGCAAAACCCAAACCCTTGAAACCCCTCGAAAGCTAGGATCAAAACTAACCAACAAAAAAATTAAAAAGACGTCAGCATTTCTAAACTTGTAGGGTTTCCAAATTTTTTGAAGAGCTATTGTTTGTATTTCTGTGAAATGTGGCCTGGTTTGAATAGTCGCACCATAACAAATGTTCAAAATAAACTTGCAAATTAATTGTCATTGTTTTGGATTTTGTTTTTGGACAACCAGCTGAAAACCACGCTTAAATGCAGGCACACCTGTGTATACCATTGGTTAAAGGACACTAGTCAGTAATGGTTCTAAATCTGAAAACTGCCATTTTCGATGCCATCATAATTATGAAAATGGGTATGGTGAAGTGCAATCTTGAAACATGATACAAAACATCCCGTATATCAACAAAGACAAAGGTGTGGCTGACTGGGGTCCTTCAACAAAGCTGATTGTTGCCACATTTTCATTTTCGGATCAAAAAGTAATTATTATTGTCATTAGTTGTCAGGGCTGTCTCAAAATAGTGGTTTTCTTGAAGTTGTAACTGAAAATAAACAAAGTGATTGTGTGAGGAGGCTCACAATTGTTTCCAGCACTTTCCAGCTCAAAATTGATGGGTTAGTACTACAAAATGTTATCAGTTGCTGCTACAATAATGATATCAAACAAATGTCCCATCATTACTAAACAAGTTGTAGCCATTTTATCTAACAGTTTCAGAGGCACCTAAAATTTTGGGATTTTTTCACCTCAAATCCGGAGTACCCCCAGGAAATATACTAACTAGATAACTTGCCAGCACTTGCGGTAAAATGTTTGGAGACTGCCAACAGAAACTTGCAAAAACGCATTTACCATACCTTATGGCATATTAGCTCTAAGAAGCTCGGGCCATCTCCAGGCATAAACTTTGATGCTACCAAACATTAGCTTGATTGGGTTTAAGTCATAGGAATATGGTGGCAGTTTAACAAGTGTAATATTTCTAGTTGCCAAAATGTTTGTGAAGTCTCTTTCATTATCAATAGATGCATTTTATGAGAAACTGTACCTAGCTTTTATGTCACCTAATTTTAATTGAAAGGCCTGTGGAAAAAATGACACTAGCAAATTTTGGCTTAATGGAACATTGTCAAAACAACTCCAAATTCCGCATGCAGGTTTGTTTACGTGTACTAAACATTGTCCTGTATTTCATTTCCCTGGTCTTTGCTTCGTAATAATGAAATAGTGTTTGCAAAAAAAACAAGGTTTTTTGCCGGCGGCGTCTTTGAGAATTTCCTTTGACAAATGATAATTTATAGAAACCAGCACCGGAACAATAAAACCAGCACCAGTTAACCGGCTGTTGTTTTAACCCTAACAATAAACCTCAACCCTACCCCTAAACTCGAACCCTAATGTTAGGGTTAGGGTTTATGGCTTAGGGTTAGGATTTAGAAGCTAACCCCAAGCCAGCGGTTTGCCTTCTCATGGTTATTTTTCACTCCGGTTTGCTTGCGGTTAGCTTTCACTCACGTCTGCTTGCTTGTTAGCTCTTGTTTGGGTCAGCACTATTTTAATGAGTTTGCTCGAAAATTGGCTAGTACAGTGGAACCCCGCCTTACGGCCACCTCGTTAATACGGCCACCTCGTTATTATGGCCACTTTTTTTTGTCCCGGCAAAATGGCCATACATTTTCTTATAATAAAACCCCGTTAATGTGGCCACCCCGTTAATACGGCCAACGGCCACTTTCTGAAATCCCAAACTATACAATCCTTTATAATATTACCCTGCTAATACGGCCACTCGAACCAAATATCCGTTAATAATCAACCAAACGAAACAAATACAGTACTTGACAAACAATATTGAATGATATTATTATATTCAAAACGCCCATGGATCTCTTTGAGCTTTTCTCCTCTTTCTGAACATCTCTTACAGAAAGATTGTTATCAAGGTCCAATAGATTTGTTAGCATTTTGATGTGGCTCTGTTCAATTGTGATATGTATCTGTCAAGATGTCACTTGAAGTAGACCAGTCATGAGATTTGACCCTACCCAGTTTATACGGCCACCCCGTTAATACGGCCAAATTTCCATGGCCCGTTGGTGGCCGTATTAACGGGGTTCCACTGTACAACTTTCTACTTAAGTGACACATGCGCTGTTGACTCGATTTAACGAACATGAAGTAAATATGTCAAATTACATTCCATTGGTTTCCCATGACATCTAATTTTTGCTTTCAATACTTGGGTTTTCCGATTTACTGGAAATGGAAAAAACATTTCGGCTATTTGCATAAGAACAATCCCTTTTTACACGCATTGTACCTAGCATTGCCTTTGTGTTTGGCACAGTCTCAATATCATTCAATCATGATATTCATTAAGTGAGAAGCCGGTTTGCTACCTCACGTGCGCCCAATAAGGCCTCTTCAAATTTACCATGATACTGTCTGTTTTCCTTCAAAATTGGCACAAGCATTGTCTTCAATTTCCAATTAAGTCCCAAGGGAAATTGCTCATGCACAATTTGTGGAGGACAACAAGACAGACTGTTATGGTAAATTTGAGTTGTCCTGCTTTGCTGCCGGCATTTTCTCAGTAAAGGGTATCTCTTATCAGATTTTTGGGAGAGTGTTAATTATGGCAGTTCTGGATATAATGCAATTTAACAGTTGAACAACAAAAGAATTCCACACACCCAATGTCTATATTAGGATTTCTTGGCGTGATTGCCAAAGTAGCACAATTTTCAACATGTTCTATATTAGCAATCCTTTTAAAATTATAATTATACTTTGGCGAATAATTGTTAGTTAAATATTCTCATTGCTCTGCGGCCTTGTTGTCAAAATGCAGCCAAGTCTTAAAAATATGCATTGCCGGTAACTTTGCAGCGGCAATGAAATTCAAATGATGCTCTCTTGAACAATTGGGTGCATGTTAATTGATTGTAAAAAAGCAGTACTTAAGTTCCAAAGGGGTGTTAAAAAAATAATGTCCAAAAAGATTTGTCTAAACAGTGAACATTTCCAGTAGAACAGAAAACCCTAGTTAAGCGCTATATGCTCTCACTTCTCCAATCCTTACATCATCACATCGCACACAGTACAAAATCCCACAAAATCAAGAAAAGATCGTACACACTTCTTGGTTTTCGCATGCATTGATTGATCGATCGCTGAATTTTTAATGAGACATCGAGAAATGATTCAACAGGGGAGGTTCAGCCCTCAACACTCAATCAATTTTTAGAAGTCTAAAACAAGCTTGATTCTTGGCAACTTTGCATCCAAGCGGAAAAACTCATGCTGACAAAGTTCGCGACAAGAAACCTGCCTTAGAATTTCTGCTTGGATCAATCTGCCTAAAGTTCGCCTGGAGTGCCTAAAGAGCGCCATGTGCAAAACAAAGGTCAGAACATTCCTCAGTTCTTTGAGAGCTGCTTTTCTTTTGCAGGCATCCAGACTTAATGATGTCCTTCAGCCACCAAGCGGCCACACTTGTGCTCTTAATGTTAAATTTAGCTAAAATTCTATAGTCATTTTTTCCACAGGCCTTTCAATTAATTATTTAATTTATTTTATTTATTACTGTTATAAGGAACATTTTATAGGATTTAACTTATATATTTTTTATATAATAATGCAAGCCCATTGAGTTTTTTGAATGTGCCCCAAACACTTTATTACTGTTGTTATTATTATTTTTATTATTATTGTCCATTACAAGGAACGAGCCATGTGGAATTAAAGGAGCAAAACAATTGTCTCATACCCGGCGTAGTAAAAGTCTGTTAAAACTTCCATGGATAGGATATGCACCAAGAACTCCACTGTCTAAGTCAATGACACTCAAAACTGACATTTTCATGCGTTCATCTCCTTTGTTGGCGACTACAGGGATGTTGCTGTTTGTGTGGAAGAATCCAGCTGTTTGTACCTTATAAGCGAGTTGAACGGCAGTCTGGTCAACTAAATGAACCTTTTTTGCCAGTGTACAAATGCTGTTCATTGTGCAATATTCTCAGGCGTAAACGGTTCTTCCGCAGGTGGTAAGTTCAGGTCATCTCGAAGGGCGTTGTGAAATGGCTATCTCTAAAACGGAAATGGCGAATCAGGGGAAATGGCGAATCAGGGAATGGGGAACAGGAATCTCTAAAATGGGGAATCTCTAAAGCAGGGAATCTGGGAATCTTTAAAAAGTGGAATCTCTAAAAGGGGGAATCTCTGAAAGGGGAAATCTCTAAAACAGGAATCTCTAAAAGGGGGAATTGCTAAACTGGGAAATCTTAGGGTCGCCCACTACCTCTCAGAACGAGTTACTTCATTGGTTCTTAAAACAATAGATAACAGGTCATAACAATGCCCCTAGCCCTAAATAACAATAGAGGTAGTGTTTAAAGTGGGTGACTAAAAATAGAGGTTCCAGAGAGGTAGTGTCTTACTGAAATCTGAAGGTGTAATATGTAAAACGGGGGGGGGGGGGGGGGGGGGGGATCTCTAAACCGGGGAATCTCTGAAAGAGGGAATCTCTAAACTATAGAGGTTAAAGTTTTCATTTAAGTATTTTCCTAGTATCTACCAGACATACTTCAACAAAGTGATGGCGAAATATAATATCTGACATCACAATAATGTTGAGTGGAACCTTGACAGAAGAGGGGTCCCCGTATTGGTTTGGGAGCAGGAGGACCTTGAATCTACCTCATAATTCCTTACAATATCAGCTTCCAGAAAAGTGTCATTTGAACCATTCAGTTAACGTTTTGCGGGAGCAGAAAAAATAGGGAGGACGCAAAATGTGATATTTATCAATAGAAGCACTACATTGACTTCAAGAAACAATTTACTGTTTTTGAACAGGACAAAGGCATGAGAGCGATTCAACTTGTTCTAAACGTACAGTGATCTCAAGGCCATTTATCTAATTTATCTTCTTGTTTCCATTGATTACTGAAGTTTCAACAATAGAAATGTCTTTATATTCACTGCATAGAAAGGAGGCATTCACTAGACTGATTTGTCACCGTGCTTGTTTAAGAGAAAACAATGATTTACCTTGTGCACGAGCCAAGCCATAAAGAAAAAGCAGCCATTTTCTTAATGTGCACATGCTGGTATGCATGCTAATCTCCACGCAATCAAAGGTCTCAGCCAGTTTTTTGTATAAAATACAGTGACAATTAAGACGGAATCCGCCAGCACTTCGAGTAGTCATTGGACAAAATTATGTACCAAAATTATTTACACCTTGTTGCAAGCTTTTGTGTTACTGCTTCAAATATCTTATCAAAAGAAATCTTTTCTAACAACACCAGACATTGAAAACCGATTTCAAAGTTCCACTGAATTCCACTAAATCACTTAAAAGACGTGAGCTTTTGCCTATAGCTTGTGAACTTTGAATTTCATTTTCTCAGGCTCTGATAAGAAATTGTTGTACCAAAATTATTTACACCTTATTGCAAACTTTTGTGTTACTGCTTCAAATATCTTATCAAAAGAAATCTTTTCTAACAACACCAAACACTGAAAACAAATTTCGAATTTCCACTGAATTCCACTGAATCGCTTAAAGACGATTTTACAAAATGGCTGCACGTGAGAATTTGCCTATAGCTTGTGAACTTTGAAATTCATTTTCTAAGACTCTGATAAAAGTTGTTGTCGGTGTTATCAGGGATTATTACTTACATCTTTACCTTTTATTTAGGGTAGAAAATAACGCAATAGGATTTAAATTATTCTGGTACTCGATTTTTGTCCAACTTAAATAAATATTACTCGACGTCTTGGTGGATTCCGTCTTAAAACCTTATCTTTTCAGTACTTTTCTTGGTTTTTGGTGTTTTACCGTGGTTAAGCGCTAATCACATGTAAATTTATGTGCAGTAAGGATGCGCAATGCAACGACAAATGACCTCAAGTAAATTATCTGTAAGTGTTCCATAAAATTCCATCTTCTTGACCTTTTGGCTTGATGGTTTTGGTTTTACTTTTTCGTGGCATGAAATTGCGTGACCTGAAATGGGGTTAACAGTTGCCATGTAAATTTAATTGAAGAACAATAGATTTTTTAACCGTGTATTTGGCGTTATCAATTAACTTCTCAAATGCTTAACATGTTTTCATTGTGTCTGATTGGGTACCTTGATGGAATGATTAACTAAGCTACTAATGAGAATACATGGTCAGCCTCTGCTTTGTTATATTAAGAAAAGACGAATTCTCCCAAAGTAGTTCCAAATGGCTGGAAGTGGTTGTAGGAGCGCATTGAGATAAGCAAATGTCTTGTCCCGAGAGTCCTTTTTCATCTTGCCGGCTTCTGGCCAACATGGCTGACAATTTTAAATTCCCTCAAGCGTTTGCCAACAAACAAAACTTGAGCCTGCGATCCAATGCAAACCATTACTTGATCAGCGGTAAACTTAAAAAAAAACATCCGACCTCGATGAATTCTATATCTGAGCCCGCGATATGGTCATGTGATACTGGTCAGTGGATACTTTGTTTTGGCAGCTGTCAATTAAGCATAACATGGATATCTAATATCAAACATGTAAGCTCTTGTTAACCTCACCAACCTATTTCTGGAGTATGGCTGCCATGTTGGGGTGACGTCGCTAGGCGCACGCGCCCGCAAACCATGCTGCTAGCCATGATGAGCATGAAAAACCAAAAACATGGTTCTGTTAATTTTCTATGGGTATGGACTCTGCTCTGCGGCCCTTCGGGCCGCTGGGAGCTCCGCTATAAACAGCTGAGCCTGGCATTACAAATATAGAATGCAAATATTTCAGCATCTTCATGAAAACTTTAAGACCTTGTCCTTCCAGAGTGAACATTTTGAGAGCTAAGAACATATCTTGCAAACATCATGAATGAGCTAAGACTACCCATAATAGCAATACATATGACAAATTAAATACAGAGATGTCATAATCTACTAATAGGAAACCGTGCAGACCTATGACCTCTTAAAACATTTCCTGGGCGGCAGTCTTGCTGCTCTACTCAACTTAAAATGCCTCCTAATAATGAAGCAGACAGCATATGGTACCCTTACTATACAAGTGAGAAGCGAAATAAATTGGGCGACCAAATCCAATACAAAATAGCAACTGTACAAATTTCACAAATGTAGGAGTCTGTGTAGGCCTATCACCTGCTTTTTAATTAATGTTTTAGAGATTCCTTGTTTTAGAGATTCCCCCCTTAAAGAGATTCCCTGTTTTAGAGATTCCCCCTTTTAGAGATTCCCTGTTTTAGAGATTCCCGGTTGTAGAGATTCCTCCTTTCAGATCTTTCCCATTTTAGAGATGCCCCCTTTTAGAGATTCCCTGTTTTAGAGATTTCTGGGCTTTAGAGATACCCCATTTTAGAGATTCCCTGTTTTAGAGAATCCCCGTTTTCAGGGTGTCCAGTGACATAGTTGTTCAAAAATATAGGAAAATAGGAATTTTAGGATTGAAAAGATAGGAAAAATAGGAAACTTTGTCCAGAAAATAGGAGAAAAATAGAAGAATCAATAGTACCTTGTTGGACAAAGATAACCTCCCTACACCCCCTCTGCTATACCAATCCACCACTATAAAAGTTGAGACAAACCAAAGAGTTGAACAACTTATCAAAGATCTCTACCAGGGGAATCAGAGATGAAATCACTAATAAATAGCTTTGTCAAACATGGAACGCCTGGTATTCCAGAATTCTACAGCCTCGCCAAGATACACAAACTGACCCTAGTTGCTAGACCAATAACATCAGGGTGTGATGGCTCGACAGAGATACCAATCGCATGCATTTCTTCGACAAATCAAATGTTCAAAATTGGGTATGTTCTAGCCCTTTTATCAGTAACAGACCAATCGGGTGGCTCTCTGATTACCCCCATCTCATAAAAAAGTTGCAAAATTTCATCGTCAATCCAGATAGGAAGATGGAATTGTCTGATCGGAAAAAAACATCCCAACACCTTCTTAATGCTGTAGGACGGAAACAAACAAAACTTCGCTGGAAACGTGTTAAATTAAGTGCAAGAACAAAAATGACAGTGAAACGAGCAGTAGAAGTCTGTTCTGAAAAAGTTGTGACTGACATGTCAGGGTAGTTTTCCTCTCAATGAAGCAATTTCCTCTCAAAGAGCCAAACTATGAAAAAGGCTAAAGCATGCGCTAGGGAGTCATGCAGGCCTGTCAACCCCATTTGTACAGAAGCCCAACAAGCAATGGTTGGACCTGATATATTTTTGTTAATTTAGAGCATCCACGTCATTCTGTTGCCCGCTTTGCGTTAAATCATATTTCTAAAGCATATAAAAGTATGATTCCAATTTTAATTTTGTAACACATTTTCGCTTTACCAGCCAAAAAATAGGAAAAATAGAAGGTTTCATCTAAAAAATTGGAGAAAACAGGAATATGCTCAAAAAACAGGAAAAGATAGGAAAAAATTGGAACTGGACAACCTGCATTTTAGAAGATTCCCCATTTAAGAGCTAGATTCCCTGTAGAGATTCCCCATTCCCTGAGAAATATGAAAGCCTTTCTGAATTTCGCTAAGATACATAAATGGATGGAGATAAGATAATGGCCGAGTTAACTTAAGGGTTGAGTTGAGTAGTTACTGTTTTCCATTTGTTTTTACTAAAAAAGTGTTTAATTTAAGATGTGAATCACTTTTTACGACCAAATAAGTAGATAATTAACAATATTTACCGAAGTGGAGGTAAATATCCACCACTTTCACCGACACTGAGGTGAATAATTGTTTTAGTATATACCACACAAGTTCAATAACTAACGGACCAAAACATTACTTTCGGTACCCAAGGCAACGCGCGAAGCCATTTTGTTTCTTTTCGGCTGCTCGGAGGTGAATAGTACTTTGCTAATCACCTCCGAGCTAACCAATTAGCGTGCGCGGAAAGCACTATTCACTTGTGTGGTATATTACTAATTTAAAATAACAACGCGGGAAAACTGATACTTTTGTATTGTGAAATGAAATGAAATTTCTGAACTGAAATAAATGTTTTCAAAGTACAATCTTTACCCTCGCATGTCGGATCTCACTGAATAATTTATATAATATTCTTGAAATTCAGGAGTTATAATTTCGAGGCTGCCATCAGTCCTGCAATTCTCCTTCCTGAATTTTTAAAGGAGTTAAAATAGCTCACTTTCAAGTTTCTTTCAAACTGAACAAAAAATTAACCCAGACAGACAGAAAATTACCTGAACATTTTTCACAGATTGCTTTACAGCAACTTCTTCACCCCGTACTTGAAATTTTAACCAAAAGCTATATATTGTCAAGGCGCGGTGGTGAAGACTACTCTCTTTTCACGACATCTGTGTACGACGCAATAAAATCGCAATCGGAAGAGCAATTAGCCAAGCGGGCTGTTTCGTCACCGGACTCCATGAACAACTCAAGTTAACAAAATTAATTTGAGAAAGAACTGACAGGATGTTGTTCCGTTCGAAAAGGCGAATTATTTCTCTGTGCATTGTGGAGTTACCATATCATGGCATTCAGACGAATTCCGATCTGATCGTGCGAATTCGCAAACTCGAAGAAAGTCTACAGTTAGAGTAACTGCGGGATCATGGTGAAATCAGTTTAGTATCATAAAATTAAATTTTGTAGCCAGAACCTCTGAGCTAAGAATAACTTGTCTAATCGGGCCTCGATTTGGCTAAGAAAATATTTTAGTAGCTGGTGGCGGATAGAGGGTTTGAAATATAGTCAGTTTAGAACATAATTAGCCTCTCCTTTTATCTTTCTCTCGTGTCTCTCGAATGGCCTGAATAAAACTAAACCTGAGAGAAAATTAATGATGCACTGCTTATAGTCCACACCGTTATCAAAGGTAATGATTTGCAAGCAAGAAAAAACAAGAATTGAATTGTTCTTAGCGTAAAACGCGAAATAGTATAAATTTGTAAGCATTATTTCAGTAAATATAACGAGAACCTTTGATTTTGAACTTTCTATTGTAAAAAAGGAAAAGACTCTGGAAAAACGGTTACTAAAAGTTAATTACTCAAAGTCAATTCAAACTCAACTCAACCTCTAACTCGGTAAATAGCCGATCCCAAATGGATCATGTGTAACAAGAGCTTCCAGGTAATTAAGCCACTTAGCTTGGCGGTTTTATTGGGGCCAGACCGCTCGTTGTCGCGGCTACGATTCATTGCTTGTTTGCGCGGAATGCGCGCGTTTCGCCCCCAAAAAACCGCCAAGCTACGCAGACTAGCCAGTCGCCACAAACTTGTCAACAGTGTTCCTTGCAGCATCGTTGGTACGCAACTGCCAGTCTGTAGATAGGAGTCTGCGATTTGGTATGGTTCCTACATAGGAAAAGCTGCTCCTTTCTTGTAAACTCCACCATGCTGCCATGCTTATTAATTATAATCCTCCAAGCTATCACAATTTGATCTTGAGTCAGACGTTCAATGCTGCTAGCATTCCGCCTACCGCGTTCACGAAAACAAAACAAAACAAACTTTTGGAAGGCACATCAAACGTACGAAATTCTAACAAATCATCCGTCAAACAAAAAACATAGCGCGTAAATGAAATAACAAAAGGTAAAATAAAATTATCTTTCCTCGCTTCACATTTTCAAAGACAAATTGCGTGATATGTTGAACCAAATCCATTGTTGGTTTTTCTTGCCAATTTGATTGGCTAACATGACAACACCTCATCGGTGACTGGTGGAAATGTTTCCAAGAGCCAACAACAACAATTCGGTTTGCCAATGGGATGGCAAACCCAAACAAAAACCAAAGTAATTACCAAATTGCTTTCGACACTCAATTGAAAACTGCTATTTTGTCAAATTCTAACGTTTGTTTGTGTATTTATTCCGGAATTTTAATTCGTATCCTTTACTATACGTACAGTTTCTCTGTTGGTTGTTTAATTAATTGTAGGTTAATGTGTACCAAATCCAGCGTTTCACTTTCATTTAGTTGCTTGATCGAGTATCGGCATGAAATCAAGGAGCTTAGAAAACAAAAAAGCTTACTCTTTTGCCGGTAAAATTCAAACGAAAAAATTCAGACTAATGAATCGAATCTCTTGATGACAGCAAATTCGATCGAAATAATAATTCTAATAACATAACATTCGTTCGATATTTTTGCCTTGCTTCTTGAACTAGGCATTATTTTACATGTAAGCCGTCTCTCGTTAAAGTCACCAAATTGATACTATTAACTGAAAATTACACCTCGTCAAAATGTGTTCATATAAAACGTATTCCTCATTTTTAACCTCATTTTCGTCGTTCTTTTGTTGAATTTTCACCCAAAAATCGGAACAAAATTGTTTTCATATAATTTTGTGTTACAGATTTGTTACATTGAAGCAACGAATAACAAAAACATCTGCCCTTCTGGATGTTAAATTTAATTATGTGTAAAAAATCGTTTTGGTAAATGTCTGGTTTTACAAATGTAGTACTTGCTTGTAGCTCCATGATACGAATTACGGACACGATGAAACAGGGGTGGGAAAATAATACATGTTACTCCATAGAAACGCATTATCACTACCGTGACTGTATCACTGCGTGAAAAAAGTTTATTCCTCCTCGAATGGTAAAATTATTGCGCAGAGAGCGAAATAGTTTCATCGTTCTCCGGCACACTGTTGAGCTTGGACTCTGCAGAAAATTGCTTCAATTTTTAGGATGTCTAATACAAATTGACAGACAACGCAGGTAAAATTTATCTTTCTTGTGTATAATAAAGAACAAAACGTAGCTAACGCTATGCAAAACTTTGGCGATCTAGCTGTCACTCCGTTGTGACACTTTCTTTCTATCTTACGGATAAATGAAGAATCGAAATAACTATCTTCTTCTCGTAGCCAAAACAAAAATAATTACAATGTAACAGCCTTGTAAAAACCTCTTGAAATTTAAAACATAAACGCTTTCGCTAGCGCTGCATGTAGCCTTAATTGAAATCTTTTCCAAAGACTCAGTTTACAACCCAAACATGATAATAAAATAAACGAAAATTTTTTATTGTTGATTGTTCACAAACTTGACATGTCTTTACTTCCTGACTTCGTTTCTCGTTTTAACCCGTTCTGTTTAACGCATAAATTATTCCAAATTATAGTTTTTTTTCTTCCTTTGGTTCAGTAGCATGCAGTGAAGACAGCAAGTGAAACACATTACTTTCCAAATTACTGCTTATTTGCTGGTGGTGGTATTCTTCGACCAAGACGAATATATTTCATCTCATCTTCCTCCAGTTTCTTAGCTGATATATCAGGTGATTATACCTATATATATTTACAAAGGATTTTGTTCTCTTCTCAGATACGTAAGGTGTTATTTTGTTTGAGCTTATATCAGGTTTTTCTTGATGTGAAAAATCGGTAAACCCTGCTAAAACAAATACAGAGGAAACGGTTCAATCGACAAACCGAAATAATTACTGAGTTTGTTATGAACATTTTATCAGTTTTAACTGTTTTTCTTCAAGCATTATATTCTTGAGCTCTTGACTTAATTCACAGTTGATTAAGAAGGGCTAGCATTAATTTGCTCATAAGGTAAGGTAAGGTTAGGTAACGTCTTTATTTATAGAGGGTAGCACTTAATAGCTATAAAGCTAATAAACCTGTGGCCCTCCTATTTACAATTATTAAAAAACTAAAATATACAATAAATTATATATAAAAAACGAAATAAGTAATCACAAAACGACCATACTGTAAATCACGTTAAAACTCCATGATATCCAATGTAATAATTACTGTGGGAATAGCATAACTTTAAATATTTTAGAAACTGGATGAGTTTAACTGCGGAAAGTTGTGCACCAAACCAACCTCAAATCAAAATAATATAAAAATAGCGCAAGTATACTGTGAAAATTGTGCTAGTCTTAATACTGTGAAATTAAATTACACCAGTCTTAATACTGTAAAAATTAATTGTGCCAGTCTACAAATACTGTGAAAATTGCCTCAGTCTAAATACTGTGAAAATTACACCAGTCTTAAATACTGTGAAAATTACGCCAGTCTAAATACTGTGAAAATTACGCCAGTCTAAATACTGTGAAAATTACACCAATCTTAAATACTGTAAAAATTGTGCCAGTCTTGATACTGTGAAAATTGTGCCAGTCTAAATACTGTGAAAATTGTGCCAGTCTAAATACTGTGAAAATTACACCAGTCTTAAAACTGTGAAAATTTCGCCAGCCTTGATACTGTGAAAATTGTGCCAGTCTTCATACTCTGAAAATTGTGCCAGTCTTAATACTGTAAAAATTCTGCCAGTCCAAATACTGTGAAAATTGTGCCAGTCTAAATACTGTGAAAATTGCGCCAGTCTTGACACCCGTGAAAATTGTGCCAGTCTTGACACCCGTGAAAATTGTGCCAGTCTTAATACTGTAAAAATTCTGCCAGTCCAAATACTGTGAAAATTGTGCCAGTCTAAATACTGTGAAAATTGTGCCAGTCTAAATACTGTGAAAATTGTGCCAGTCTTGACACCCGTGAAAACTGTGCTAGTCTAAATACTGTGAAATTACGTCAGTCTAACATACTGTGAAAATTACGCCAGTCTAAATATACTGTGAAAATTGGGCCAGTCTTGAAACTATGAAAATTGTACCAGTCTTATATTTAATACTGTGAAAATTGGGTGACCAGTATCACTGCATGAAAAAAAGGGAGTCCTCCTTGCAATTGAATGGTAAAATTATTGTGCAGAGAGCGAAATAGTTTCATGGTTCTCTAGCACACTGTTAAGCTCAGACTCTGCAGAAAATTGCCTTAATTTTTAGAATGTCTAATCTGAATTGACAGACAACGCAGGTAAAATTTATCTTTCTTGTGTATAATAAAGAACAAAACTAGCTTATGCTATGCAAAACTTTGCTGATCTACCTGTCATTCATTGTGACACTTTCTTTATTATTTTACGGATAAATGCAGAAAGAACTTCTTCTTGTAGCCAAAACAAAAATAATTAACAGCTAGCCTTGTAAAAACTTCTTGAAATTGACAAAACATAAAAGCTTCTAAATATCTGGACAAATAATCAAACACTGTATTTCGCTGTAGCCTTGAAATCTTTTGCAAAGACTGATCATGAGTCAGTTTTCAAACAAACAGGATAATAAAAGAAACGAAAAATTTTTATTAAAGATTGTTCACAAACTTGACATGCACATGTTTATTTCCTGACTTTGTTTCTCGTTTTAACTCATTTTGTTTAACGCATAAATGATTGCACATTATATATTTTTCATTGTCCTTCGGGTCACTTGATAGCAGTGAATCGAAGACATCAAGTGAAACACATTACTTTTCAAATAACGGCTTATTTGCTGGTGGTGGTATTCTTCGACCAAGACGACATATATTATATTTCATCTCATCTTCCTCCAGTTTCTTAGCTGATATATCAGGTGATTATACCTTAATTTGTATTTACCATGGATTTTGTTCTCTTCTCAGATATGTTAGGATTCTGTTTGCGTTTATATCATGTTTTTCTTGATGTAAAAAATCAGTAAACCCTGCTAAAACAAATACAGGGGAAACAATTCAATCGACAGACCGAAATAATATACTGAGTTTGTTATGATCATTTTATCAGTTTTAACTGTTCAAGCAGTCTTAAACTCTTGACTTAATTCACAGTTGCTTTAGAAGGCCTAGCATTAGTTTGCTCATTTTTTCGACCATTTTTATTACTGTAAATCATGTTAAAACTCCTTGGAATAGCATAAGTTGAAATATTTTAGAAACTGGATGAGTTTAAATACTATGGAAAGTTGTGCACCAAACCAACCTCAGATCAAAATAATATAAAAATAGCGCGCGTATACTGTGAAAATTGGGCCCAGTCTTTTAATACTGAGAAAACTGTACCAGTCTATAAATACTGTGAAAACTCTGTGCCAGTCAAAAATACTGTCAGTAAAAACTGTGTGCCAGTCTATGAATACTGTGAAAATTATGCCAGTCTAAATACTGTGAAAATTGTGCCAGTCTATTCAATACTGTGAAAATTGCTCCAGTCTTAATTAAATACTGTGAAAATTGTGCCAGTCTTAATACTGTAAAAATTGTGCCTGTCTAAATACTGTAAAAATTGTGCCTTTCTAAATACTGTGAAAATTGTCTCAGTCTTAATACTGTGAAAATTGCACCAGTCTTAATACTGTGAAAATTGTGCCAGTCTTAATACTGTGAAAATTGCACCAATCTTGATACCTGAGAAAATTGTGAAATACTGTGAAATTACATCAGTCTTTATTTAATATTTGTGGAAACTGTACCAGTCTAAATACTGTTAAATTATGCCAGTCTATTAAATACTGTGAAAATTGCACCAGTCTTAATACTGTGAAAATTGGGTGACTGCATGAAATAGAGTTACTCCTTCTTGAATGGTAAAATTATCGCACAGAGAACTAAATATAGATTCACCGTTCTCTGGCACACTGTTTAATCTCAGACTCTGCAGAAAATTGCTTCATTTGTTAGGATGTCTAATCCAAATTGAAAGACAATGCAGGTAAAATTAATCTTTCTTGTATATAATGAACAAAACTAGCTTATGCTATGCAAAACTTTGCTGATCTACCAGCTGTCACTCATTGTGACACTTTCTTTCTATTTTACAGATAAATGCAGAAAGAACTTCTTCTCATAGCCAAAACAAAAATAATTAACAGCCTTGTAAAAACTTCTTGAAATTCAAAACATAAAAGCTTCTGAATATTTGGATAAATAATCAAACACTGTATAATTTTTGCTGTAGTCTTGAAATCTTTTGCAAAGACTCAGTTTACAACACAAACAGGATAATAATTAAAATAAACGAAAAATTTTTATTATTGATTGTTCACAAACTTGACATGCACGTCTTTACTTCCTGGCTTCGTTTCTCGTTTTAACCCGTTTTGTTTAATTCATAAATTATTGCAAATTATAGTATTTTTCATCGTCCTTCGGGTCAGTAGCAGTGCAGACATCAAGTGAAACACATTACTTTCCAAAAAACGGCTTATTTGCTGCTGTTTCTCCAGTTTCTTAGCTGATATATCAGGTGATTATACCTTAATTTGTATTTACCATGGATTTTGTTCTCTTCTCAGATACGTAAGGTGTTACTTTGTTTGAGCTTATATCAGGTTTCTCTTGATGTAAAAATCAGTAAACCCTGCTAAAACAAATTGACAAACCGAAATAATATACCGAGTTTGTTATGAACATTTTATCAGTTTTAACTGTTTTCTTCAAGCATTCTTGAGCTCTTGACTTAATTCACAGTTGCTCTAGGCCTAGCATTAGTTTGCTCATTTTTCGACCATACTGTAAACCATGTTAAAACTCCTTGATATCATATTGATCATTACTGTGGGAAAAGCATAGGTAAGTTTAAATATTTTAGAAACTGGATGAGTTTAAATACTACAGAAAATTGTGCACCAAACCAACCTCAGATCAAAATAATATAAAAATAGTACGGGTATACTGTGAAAATTGTGCCAGTCTATTCCTGTCAGTGAAAATTGTGCCAATCTAAATACTGTCAGTGAAAATTGTGCCAGTGTAAATTCTGTGAAAATTACGCCAGTCTAAATACTGTGAAAATTCAGCCAGTCTTAATACTTTGAAAATTGTGCCAGTCCAATACTGTGAAAATTTGTGCCAGTCTAAATATATAAATACTGTGAAAATTGTGCCAGATCTATTAATACTGTAAAAATTGCGCCTGTCTAAATACTGTGAAAATTACGTCAGTATCAATACTGGGAAAATTGTGCCAGTTAACTGTGAAAATTGTGCCAGTCTCAATACTTTGAAAATTGTGCCAGTCTTTGTGAAAATTGCGCCAGTCTAAATACTGTGAAAATTGCATCAGTCTGAATACTGTATACTGTGAAAATTGTGCCACAGTCTTGATACTGTGAAAATTACGCCAGTCTTATTACTGTCAATGAAAATTGCTTGATTCTGGGTGACTGTATCACTGTGTGAAAAAAAGTTAATCCTTCTTGAATGGTAAAATTGTTGCACAGAGAGCGAAATAGTTTCATCCTTCTCCGGCACACTGTTAGCTCAGACTTTGCAGAAAATTGCTTCAATATTTAGGATGTCTTATCCAAATTGACAGACAACGCAGGTAAAATTAATCTTTCTTGTGTGTTATTTATGAACAAAACTTTGCTGATCTGTCACTCATAGTGACACTAATTCTTTCTACTTTGAAAATTGTGCCAGTCTTTGTGAAAAATTCTTATAGCCGAAACAAAAATAATTAACAGCTTTGTAAAAACGTCTTGAAATTCAGAACATAAAAGCTCTTGAATATTTTGATAAATAATCAAACACTGTATTTTGCTGTAGCCTTGAAATCTTTTGCATTAAGACTCAGTTTACAACGCAAACAGGATAATAAAATAAACAAAAATTTTTTATTACTGATTGTTCACGAACTTGACATGTCTTTATTTCCTGACTTTGTTTCTCGTTTTAACTCGTTTTGTTTAACGCATGAATTATTGCAAATAAAAATTATAGTATTTTTCGTCGTCCTTCGGGTCATGATCAGTTGCAGTGAAGACATCAAGTGAAACACGTATCTCATCTTTCATCCTCTTATCTTCCTGCAGTTCCTTAGCAGATATATTGATCAGGTGATTATACCTATGCATGTATTTATGAAGAATTTTGTTCTCTTCTTGGATACATTAGGCGTTATTCCGTTTGAGCTTCAATATCACGTTTTTCTTGATGTGAAAAATCAGTAAACCCTGCTAAACAAATACAGAGGAAACGGTTCAATCGACAAACCGAAATAATTACTGAGTTTAATTTGTTAGGAACATTTTATCTTTCTTTAAATACTGTGAAAATCACGCCTGAGTCTATTAACACTGTGAAATTTTGCCACTCTTAATTCTGTGAAAATTGCACCAGTCTAATTTAAAACTGTGATAATTGCACCAGTCCTAATACTGTGATAATTGTGCCAGTCTTTTTTGAACACTGTGAAGATTGCGCCAGTCTTAATACTGTGAAACTTGCGCCAGTCTTATTACTTTGAAAATCATACCAGTCTTAATACTGTGAAAATTGTGCCAGTCTTAAAAAAACTGTGAAAATCACACCAGTCTAAATACTGTGAAAATTGTGCCAGTTTTAATACTGTGAAAATCGCTCCAGTATTTAAATACTGTAAAAGTCGTGCCAGTCTTAATACTGTGAAAATCGCGCCAGTCTTAATACTCTGAAAATTGGGCCAGTCTCGATACTGTGAAAATTGCACCACGAGTCTTAATACTCTGAAAATTGGGCCAGTTTTGATACTGTGAAAATTAGGTCATGTTAATACTGTGCGAATTGGGCCAGTTTTAATACTTTTAATAGAGCTTGAGATGCAATCATGTGGTGGTCAAGCTTGAACTAATCCCATAGTTTTTACCATGCAGCAATGTCTGGGTTTATAATTTGTGGCATATTCAAAATGGTGTCTTTGATCTTGATCGCAACCAGACATAAAAGTTTGTGTTTGTCTCTTACATTTGCTTACCTGGCAATGTTTTGTAAAATTTACAGATATCCAAAACACAGGAATTCAAAACGCTTAGCCGAGGCAAATTAATTACTATTAACTTCACACTATCAAACTTTGAAAATACAAAACCGTCACGTACGTTAGGTGTGTATGATTAATTTAATTTCTTTTTTTTTTGTCTGGGTTAATTGTTTTTCCCCAGGCAATTAACCGGCCTCTTATATTGAACAAGAATTGGTTGCCTGGTAAACTTTTTGGTCGTCTTGGACGACTGGAGAGGACCGCTAATTTTGAGCATTGAATTATGGAAATAATTAAAGCCATATCATTGATATATGAAAATAATATATACCATTCTAAAATTTGTGGAAGTGGCGCCCAGTCTAAGTTATGTGAAAATTCCGCCAGTCTAAATATTACAATTGCAGCAGTCTAAATATTGTGGAGATTGCGACAGTCTATTAATACTGGGAATTTGCTACAATTTAAATACTGTGGACATGCACTGTGCCATCGATCCTTTGAGGTTATTTAAATTAAGGAAGAGCATTTTGCTGACAAAGTGTCAACTACAGCAGAATATTGGGACTTCTACTTATTTCAACCCTTTTGCTTGGGCTTGATTGTTCCTAACATTTAAGATTTGATGTGGCAGTTGATCCCTTTAGACTGAAAAAAACATTGCTCAGTTGCTTGCACATTCAAGCAAATTCTCTTTTTATCCTTGAGACCTCTAGTGTGATGAATATGTATTTTCTCCTTACAATATAATACTTCAGTGTCAAAAAAATGAGGAAAACAATTAAAACACCTGCTAACATCGAAGTGTTCCTAAATAATGAAATTAATGTTTTTATTTCCAGTGCGCAGGTTTCAGTATACTAATAAAACACATAAAAGATACTTCTTTGTTTACAGCACATTGAAATAGTTCATTAGCATTCATTAAACTTAATAACGAAAGATGTCTTTCTAAAGAAAGAACAAAGTCCTTATAAACATGGGAGTATTTTGAATAAGGAAACATGCATGCCGCAATGGTAGAATCATATAACAATGCAAAGTAACTTTTAAGTGTATGCACCCCCTTAATCTAGCTTGTAATCAATGAATAAGACTGAAGAAAAAAAATGGGACCTTGCATGGCTAGCTACTGTCCACTTTGTAGTGGTTTGACTGTAAAATCAAGAATTCAAACTCTACTGAGAGTAGCAATTTAGCCAGATATTTCAGATATGTTATATGAAAACTGTCGAAAAAAAAATATATTTAAGGTATCTTCATGAAAGAAGGCAAATGTTATAGAAGAAGAAAATTTCGGGGAAGTTGGTGAGCCTGAAGTAAAATCAGAATTCGTGCCACATTTCTTGGTCAATATTTATTTGATTTACAACTTTTAAAATAAAAATAAAAGAAATTGCAACCGCAGCTGAGAAATTTCAATTGAGATCCCTTTTATGAACTAAACATGCAACTTTTGAGTTTTCAAGGTTATTACAGTCAAGCACCTCGAACCGTAGCCACCAGACAAAGTTCTTGACATTTTCGCCATTCATGTAGCAAACTTTTATTTTAGTCCAAAAACACTTTTTTGACAAAAGCAGCCCTCTGAAGGTATTGTGTGTAACCTTAAATGATGTAATCTTATTTTTGATCTGTGTAACTGCATATTTTTTTTTTACAAGAGTGACCATAAAAATCATTAAAAAACGTCACAATTAACTTCCGTATAAACTAAAACACAGAATTTGAAACCAAGCATTAATTTTATTAAAAAATACCTGTAGCTACAACAAAATCCAAAGGTCCAAAAACCGAAACAACTTATTCCAGAAAGCTTATTTTCACAATAAAATTAGGCTAAGCGTATTCAGTAAAGCTTGTTACCTATAGCTATTTGAGAACGCCAGTCAATTTAGCATTTATCGTACTCTGTTGGATTTTGTAAGCTATATGACAGAAAAAAGTCTGAACTCAAGTAACTCACAACGAAACCAATTTTTTTTGGTAAAATTCTTGTACTACTCCAAATCATGGGCTCAGCTCACGCACACATAGTAAAAGTGGCATACAGATGGACAATCATGTGACAGCTAAAACGTTTCTCATGCTGGAGTACATAACAAGTTAGGGTGGTTTCTTTTGGGAGTATTCTGGCTATTCTCATTCCAGTTTAGGAATAACAGAATACACAAGATATCAGTTCCCAAAAGAATGCATATTCTGAAAATGGAATACTGATGGTGAAGGTAACTTGAGAACTACTGTATCTGCGCACGCATGAGCTGCGAATACTGAATTTTTTCTGCAATTAAAAAATGTGTTGATATGGCTGAAGTTTTGCCCATAATTACCAGCTTTTTAGCTTTTTCCTTCGATTTTTCGGTTAGATCCATCTAGTAGAAGCCTTAAGATGAGAAAGAGTTGTTTGCGCTGCTGACTGCTTTGCATAGTGCAGGATGTCGCCAAAAGCATGCTCACATACAGGGGTTTGTGGAGGGAAACTGCCCCCCTTTATTCCCCGAGTGAAGATGTTTCAGAAAAAGCAGAGAAACATTTGAACAATTTTCCAGTTTTTCGAGCCTGGTGACCTGGGAGGACCAGCGTGTACAATTTCCAGCCAAAAGCTATCCCAGAAGAATGCATGTTCTGCCTATTCTGAGTAAACCGTATTCCATTTTTTCCATCATTCTGCTATCGGGGCAGAATGAATGGAGTAGTGTTCTGTTCATTCCAAAAACCAAATAGGACCCAAAAGAATGTGCCCCAAATTTCTTAGGAGGAGGGGGGGGGGGGGGGGAGGGGTGGGGAGGGGGGAGAGGAAGAACCGGCACTGATTTCAAACTGATCTAGTTACTTAAAAATAATTCTTTCTACGTCAAGCATGTTTTAAATGGGTTAAAGATTTCAACAAACTGACAAAATGTACCAGATAAAAAGAGTCATATGTAACTTAATTTTTCTTTAAAAATAACGAGATATTCTCATTATTTCGAACCCAGAAAGTTTACAGCCAGAGTGCAGAGATCAAGCTTTGAGAATGTCAGGATTTGCTACCCGTTTTTCCTCTGTGGTGTGCCTGCTTGTGATCATAACAGGATCAAGTTCAGCACTTTTTTGGCGACCAACTGTCCCAAGTTACCCAACCAATCCGAACGACCCTTACTATAAGGGTAAGTTGTTTCAAGTTGTTAACACACAAAAATCAGTACTGTTTACGCTCATGGGCAAATGATTAGTTTGCATTTAAAGTCTTGAAGAAATACAAGACGAATTCTCTTGTTGCAGTCAGCTAAGAGTCAGATAATAGTATAATATCATTTATTTAGCATCATATTTACATCTTAAATCCTATAAAATCATGCAATTTGAAATAGAATTTAATGTGTATAAGGTGCAAAAAGAAAAAATGTTTAACATATATGATCTATCAGTTGCTTTTAATTCAAAATTAATAATAAAGGAACATTGATTAAGCCAACTTGGTTTTAAATAATTTGTTTAACAAATAATTCAACAACTAAACTCCGCATTTCTGAGCTTTCCACTAAAATCCTGAACCCAAAAGATGTTTTATACTGATCGCGAAAGTTTTTTCCACAGCAATAGTCCTCACCTTAAGGGGCAGTATATGGGGATTTTTATGCATTTGTGGTCATAATGAAGTGAAAATTATGACCACCAGTAATTAAATAGCTTCGCTCATTCACAAGATGCCCCTTGAACACGTGCACCAAGGTGAAGATATTAAGTGAATTATACAATATTAGAATGCACGCAATCAAGTACTCTAAAGAAAAAGCCAAACAAAGAAATGAAAAAGAAAAGTTAATTCAACAGGAATATAAAGAAGCAACCAGGCTGTTTGAAAATGAACCAAATGATTTAAACAAATCTCGTCTAAATGAAATTAAAGAGAGGCTTGAATTGTTCTACGAAGAGAAAACAAATGGACTTATCGTACGCACAAGAGCCCGCTGGCATGAGCACGGTGAAAGAAGTACAAAGTATTTTTTGAATCTAGAAAAGCAAAACCACGTCAAAAAACACATCAGAAAGTTGTTCATTAGCAGTACTATAACAATGGACCCATACTGCATTCTTTCCGAACAAAAACAATTTTACCGCAACTTGTATAAAACAAAAGATGTTGACCCTGATTGTGTAAAGTCATTTTTTAATAATTTAAATATACCGCACTTATCTGACGAGCAAAGGCAACCATGCAAAGGCGGAATAAATACTGAGGAATGCGAAAAGATTATAGAAACTTTTCAGAACAATAAATCCCCAGGAAATGATGGAATCCCAATTGAATTTTATAAAACTTGCTGGAATCTTATTTGCGAACCATTCATCAATTGCGTTAATGAGTCCTTTGAAATGGAAGAAATGTCCACCTCTCAAAGGCAAGCTGTCATTACACTAGTTGAAAAAAAGGGAAAGATCGTACGCTTATAGAAAACTGGAGACCTATCTCTCTTGTTAATGTAGATGCAAAAATAATTTCGAAAGTAATGGCCACTAGAATTAAAAATGTTTTGCCTCACATCATTCACTGCAATCAAACTGGCTACGTTAAGGATCGCTACATTGGTGAGACAGTCAGATCAATTTTTGATATCATGGAATACACAGAAAATGAAAATATACCTGGCCTGCTAATATTTATTGACTTCCAAAAAGCATTCGACACTTTAGAGTGGAACTTTTTGTTCAGTTGTTTAAACGCCTTCAATTTTGGGCCTGAATTTAAGTGCTGGATAAAGACCTTTTACAAAAACATTCAAATTAAGTTGTGTGATAAATAACGGTTTGACTTCGGATTACCTTTACCTTACACATGGAGTCAGGCAAGGGGACCCGTTATCTCCATATCTTTTTCTTCTAGCTGTAGAGATATTAGCAATTGCTGTACGGGAAAATACAGAAATTAAAGGAATCGCTATTGAACGACAAGAAACTAAACTTCTACAATATGCCGACGATACAACTGCTGTTCTCTCTGATCTAGATTCGGCATATAAACTTTTTCAGTTGCTAGACAAATTTAAAAAGGTACCAGGTTTAAAGGTGAATAGTTCGAAAACAGAGGGAATGTGGATAGGGTCGTTAAAAGGCAGTGAGATGAAGCCCCTTGGAATCAAATGGCCTCAAGAACCAATAAAAGCCCTTGGAGTCTCTTTCTCTTATGATAAAAAACTGCTCTATTCGAAGAACTTCTTAGAAAAAATTGACAATATAAAAACATTAATCAACATCTGGTCTTCAAGGGGGCTATCACTTTACAGAAAGGTTGCCATTATTAAAACTCTGCTTCTACCAAAGGTTGTATATGTATCCTCTCTGATGCCTACCCCTAAGCATATAATAGATGAACTGACCCATTTGATGTATAATTTTTTATGGAAGGGCAAAGATAAAGTAACCAGAGCTTCTGCAATAAACAATTTTGAAGGCGGCGGTATTAAAATGAAAGTATGATTAAATCTCTTCGCCTCTCCTGGCTGAAGAGAATTTTTAGTGACAATGCAGGCGCATGGAAAAAATATTTAGAATATATCCTAAAAGACTCAGGTGGTCTGATGCTCTTTAATTAACAATTGGTTCATGCTTTAGCGTGCACTATCGAGTTATGGAGCACGCGGGAAGTTTGGAGAGCACGAAAGAGGCGTAAGAGTTGCCAGAGGCGGTAGCCAAGGGCAACTCTAGCTTCTTGAGTTCTCTCCAAACTTCCCAAGTGCTCCATAACTCGATAGTGCACGCTAAAGCATGAACCAATTGTTTTATAACATTGCCGGTGGAACTGTGCATCAAAACCGGCCACGGAAAAAAAAACTAACTGTGTTTATTGTGTGCAGTGTTAAAAAATAAACATAGCGGTCGAGCGATAAATTACACATGTACAAGTTTACACGAGTGGTTCAGTTTGTGTCAAATGGCTAATAAATTGACTAAGTTTATTCGGTGGAAGAGCAAAGGAAAAAAGACTAACGAAAACAGCAAATGCTGCTTTTGATTCCAAGGTTAGTTTTCGCTGAATTAAATTTTTACTCCAGAGCGGAAGAAAACAGCCTCGAACAGCCGAGCAGACTCCGAGGGTTAAAAGAGTCAAAGAATTCGGTTCCGTGCTTAGTTTTTAGTATTTTTCTGGACCGATTTCATTCGTGGTTGCAAAATTTGGGTCGTGATGAAAATAAACGTTTTTCTTTTTAAAACGGTAGTTGAATGAATCGCCCGATGAATTAACTTAAATTTTTCCCGTACGGCAAAAATCACAACAGAGCCGTTGACACTTTGGTGTACCGCTTAAGGGGGGAGACTCTTAACTACAGATCCAGAGCAGTTGCTAAGGGATTGCTGAAGACTGTTTTTTGAAGCAAGCGATTTTGAAGCTTTTTGTAACGCTAAATTGTTAATTTTATTTGGGGGTACACCTGCTTTGCAAAATATATCATTGCGCGTGCGAACCTAGTGCCAGTCCCAGACCGCGCGTTGAAATTTAAAATCCCTAAAACTCCAAGGAAACAAGGTAAAGTTCCAATTTCTTTTACGAATCAGAGATAATGTAGCCGTCTTTATAATCTGACGTATGCTTTTACCGTTTACACAAAAAGAGGAACTGCTACTGATGAAAGTCTGTAAATACGAGTGTTTATTATGCCATAACTCTTATAATAATGCGAATTTCACAAAAACGATACGTCACATTACGCATGTGGACGTTCTTTATCTATATTGACGCTCATTTAAATTTTAAAATCTATTTGCCCTTTGAGTTTTAGGGTTTTTTCTATTCTGGTCACGTGACGCGTTAAATATGGCCGTGACTTGAAATTCTTGGAGGAGTCTTCAATAGAACAAACTCATGCGAAAAGTTTATCCATATGAGGTCTGATTTCCAAAATATGGCAATTAGAAAGCTGCCTTAGAAACAGATTGGTAGTTAAGAGTCACCCCCCTTAAAACGCGAAAACTTTCGTTCGGTAGCTAGGTTTTAGTGTCATCGAACTGTTGTCATTCATGGTTGGCCCATTCTTCCACGTTAGGGCCGTGAAAAAAATGATTTTCGTCCTTCGAGACTCGCGCTTTAGTTGTTGTTGTTTGAATGAAGAAAAGCACACAAACAACTTTGATGGCAAAATCGATTTTATTTTCTCTTTCGCTCTCCGTCTCGTAATAAGAAACAGCTTACCTTGTAGCTCGTACCCTTGAAAAAATATTGAAAGGATTCACTTTCCACATTTCAAAGATAAGATGTCAATGATCGCTTTCACAAAACACAGCGTCCGTGTGAGCTTTACTCTGAGATTTTCACTCGTAGATCGCATCATCAGCGTGCACTATCGGGATTTTGAGCACGCTCACGTATACTGAATTTGATTGCGCGGCTCTGCTAGCTATGTTATAATTGTAACTACAATGTTAAAGATCTTAATATCAGTTCTCTGTTTTACACAGAATTATTGAAATGGTGGTGTGAATTTCGTGAAGACAATGCAGCTGATAAAAATTGGCATTATTTCATCTGGAATAATCAGGAAATTAGAATCAATAACAAACCAGTATTCTATAAAAGATATCATAACTATGGTATTCAGTCTGTAAGCGACCTTCGTTTTGACCTTGATAACATCGATTCTTATGAGTTAATTGCAAAAAACATAGAAAGGACGAATTTTCTAGAATGGACTGGTTTGCACCATTCCGTTCCTTTCAATTTGCGAAATCTAGGTCCAGTTCGCGTTGACGTCAGTCCGTCCTTCAAAATTGACAATGGGCTTTTCGATGTTACCAAAAAGAAATCAAAAGACTATTATTCGCTGTGAGTCCTTAAAAAAGCATGCCTTCCAAATTACGCACAAAAACTGAAGTGCAAATTTAACTTATCCGATGAAGAATTGAAAAAAGCTTTTCTTCTTCCCCATTCTGTTGCTTTTGAACCATACGTTAAGGCTTTTCAATTCAAGGTATTAAATTCTATACTTTACACAAATTCAAAATTGTGTAAAATTGGTTTCATTGCAGACAATCTGTGTTCTTTCTACAAACACGACTCAGAAACAATGCAACATTTTTTTTATGACTGTCCACACTCAAGGTCTTTCTGGAAAGAATTTAGCCTCCTTCGCAGACTTTCTTTTGGCTCGTCACGCATTCCTCCCCAACGAACGTCTGCTGAAACGAGCGGCACATTCCTTTCCTTTTGTTCCTAATGATCTGCTGGAGATCACGTGGAGATGACTAAAGAGCCAGTCGCACTAGCTCATAAGCTCCCTTGGGGTGATAACTTTCCAGGTGTTAATTCATGCATGAAAGCGATCAAAAGCGCTTCAAAATTCGTGTGTATATGAAACTCCTCAAAAGATCGATGGAAACGACTGTTTTCTCTGTAGTTTTGCTGTGATCCTTATTGCGAGAATATAACTGAGTGTTTGGCAAGAGTTCGGGCCGGTATCAGGCCTGATTGAAAGCGTGTTAAAATAAATAGATGTAACCGTTTTCGTCCAGCGAACCGTTCATCTACGCCAACCGCCAAGTTTTCATAACGATACTAGCCAGCATAGCTGGCGGGATTAATGGGCATTAACGTGAATTTTTTTTTTGCACCGGCGAAGTGAATTTTTTCTCTTGCGTCTTAGCAGCCAAGACAAAAGCATGCGGCCGCTAAAAAAGCACTCGCTCGCGAAATCCTGCCAGCTACGCAGGCTAAAAAGACACAAGCGGTTACTTTGATTCTCAGTTCAAGAGGGGATAAAGGAGAACTACAAGAAAGGAGTAACTGATAAGAATTTAAATCTGACACAGACACACACTGGTTAAAAGTCCTGCTTTTACTTCGCGTGCGTGCGAAATTCTCAAGGTCACTTCCAGGATTTGGAAGTGTGCTGTGATTGGTCTACGTAAATACCCCCTTGTTTCAGCCCCAGGGGGGTACTCGAAGAATACATGACGGGGGGGTCCGACGTATTTTTTTGGGTTGAAAATTTACACCCTTGGTATTTTCTTGGGTCAAGAGATCTGTCACGTATTTTTTTAGGTCTTAGAAAAATAAACGTATTTTTTTGGGTCTTATCTCTGAGCGAACTTTTCGTTTCGGGTTTTTGTTCCGATCCGTGGATCAGAAAAATATTCATTCGAACTTTTTTTCAGCGATGTGTTCTGGACAAACTGTTGATATTAAGAAAACAATACAATGTACATTGAGGTATTTAAGTCTTGTATTTTTTTGGGTTGGAAATTTTGATGCCAGGTATTTTTTTGGGTCTAAAATTTCAGGCTTGTGTATTTTTTTGGGTTTGCAATACGAAGCTCCGTCGGACCCCCCCGTCATGTATACTTCGAGTACCCCCCCTGGGGTTTCAGCAGACGTTCGTTGGGGAGAAAAGATTGCGTGACGAGCCAAAAGAACGTCTGCGAAGGAGGCTAGAAAGAATTTGAATCGCATTACTTGTCCTTGACAAAATAACAAGTTCATCTCAATTTAAAAGATATTCTGATTGGTGTTCTAACACCAAAATGCCTCTTACTTAATTATTTGTTACTTATAGGGAAAATATATTTATGGGGGTGTAGAGGAAACAAAGAACTGCCAAATATTCAAGGTTTCAAATTTAAAGTTAACTTAAAGTACGAAACTGAAAAGTACATATGCACTAAAAATAAGAACCTAGATAAATTAAAATAAATTAATGGAAAAATGGAAAATGTAATCTAAAGAACTTCCAAATATATATACACTTGTCGGTTAAATTAGTAATTAGCAGGTGAAAATTTACGTATAAACAATTTGGCCCACACTTGTGCGATGTAGAAATGTATTTTTTTTTGTAGTTATGTATTTCTGTGTAGTTGTGTAATTTTCTGTAATGTATGTATGTAAACCTTTTGAATGAATAAAATTAAAAAAAAATTATTTATAAATAAAAATCAATAATAATAAAAAAAGTGAATTATTCAAAGGAGAGCAAAGTTATTTAGTTTTTAGCAATTTATCCAAGACACATGGGCAGACTTTGAAAACGTCTGTCAGATGTTTTCAATTTTTGATTAAAATCTCATGCCTGTATAACTCATGATAATACCTCTCTTGTTACTTTAGTGGACTAATATAGTCATTTTTGAGTTATTTTTTCAAAAAAATAACTCTTAGTCGGCGCGATGGACCGTGTAGTCAGTCAGTCAGTCAGTCAGTCAGCGGAGTATGTTTGTATCTCACACCAATCAGGTTTGAGGTACTATCAGAACCAATCAAATTGCAGTTTCTAAAGGGGATTTAATCTGACACAGTTGTAAGCGAGCGATTTCATTCGAAGATTTTCGATTTGTAGGAGGCGGAATCGGTGAGTTGTGAATTAACCCCGGATTTGAAACGCTCGCCTGCTTACAACGCACACGCCGCCAGGAACATTAAATTGTTATTCAAGCGTTCCTTTAGGACGGGCTAGTTTCGCTGACCGTAGTAGAAATTGCATAAAGCATTTGCACAAAGCAGATTTGAAGAATGTTCTCATTGTGATGTTAATACTGTGTCATAAAAATGGCAAGGAATCTTCTTCAGAGTGTGTTGTGGCCTCTTGTTTTAAGAGTTTGTGACAAGGAAACTTCTTAAATTTAATACTGCTTGAGACTCCGTGTCGCCAACTGAAAACCGCAATTAATTTAATTAGTCTCTTTAGCATCTTGCTCCGGCGATTAGCTGACTCTCGGGCAAGTAGCGTTTATGTTTATACCTTAAACACACCACGTTTAGACATTTAATTAACTGGTATGGGTATTGACTTTAAAATGGTTTTGCTTTTAAAATTAACTACGATCGATAGCGGCAACAGGCTAGAATAAGAGCATGTCATTCCGTGACAGTTTGATAACTAAAATTAATTAGTTCTTGTTCCTGTTTGTTGAATGAAAATTTACATTTACGACAGGAAACAAATACTCCAGGTGTACTACACTTTAAAAGCTTCACTGAAAATATAGTTTTTGATTTGATTCGTTTATTACTTCGTTTATTACTTTTCGATTACTCAATGGAGACATGGTGTTTTCAAGACAAACAAAAGTGTCACGTTACAAAAGTGAGATAAACAAAAGTGTCATGTTACATGCGTTTTAAAAAAACGAAGGTATCGTTTTACAGTGTTTGACAAAAACACAAAAGTATCCTGTAACAAACAAAAGTATCGCGTTACGGTTGTAAAAAAGCTAGCAACAAAATAAGCGCTAACAGAATAAGCCATTTCGTGACATTTTGACAATTAAATTAGTTCTTGTTTTCTCTGACTGATAAAAATTTACTATTGAACGAAACAGTTTTGAGGTAACAAATTGCACGTAAAAATTATTTTGTCTGCAACATTTTTTTTTTTCAAAAAATGCCTCTTAGTCGTAGCAAGGGGCTATGTAGTTAGTGATGCACCATGCACAAATAGCTCAACCATCCCAACAGGACTAACACCCAGTCTTACTCCAAGCAACCCAATCAATTGAAAAAATAACTCCTGCACGCTTAGCGTGCCTATGTTTAACAAAGCTAACCCATTAGTTTTAAGGTTTCCATTAATATAAATATTTCTTTTGACTTTTGACTTTTCGAAGTGATGCTCATGATACTGCCCCTTTCAAGGGGGAGGTCCCCTGTTTTATGAGTCAAATGAGTCTATGAGTCATGAGTCAAGGTTATTTTTGGTTTACCTCGGTGTAAGAACCTGTGATATTTTCCTTTGTTTTGGAGGTATTGTTTTCCTTCTCTATCTTTGTTTTGCCAGCTCTTTGTTGTATTGTTCGTTCTTTGTTTTACGTCACCGTTGAGTTTCACAGGTTCTTACACCGAGGATGAGCTGTTATTTTTTAACAAAGTAGGTAATTATATTGAACCATCGTTTGCCTCAATTCATGTATTCAAGTTAGCTTAGAAGCACTCCACTTTGCGTACAGTTAGTTCTACTCTGGTTTGCTTGCGGTTAGTTCCACTCTGGTTTGCAATTGCTGGCGGTTAGTTCCATTCTGGTTTGCTTGCGGTTAGCTTTTATTAGTTAGCAAGGGGAGCACTATTTTCAAATTAATAACCATAATTTAAAATTTGACTCATTGACTCATGACTCATGACTCATTGACTCATTTGACTCATAATTTAACTTTACTCTCTTCAAGGGGCAGAATCACGGGAGGTCTCCTAATTAGCTTTTGTGTAAACTATGCCAGAATTATAAAGATGCACTTACGGATCAATAAAATAACCTTTAAACAACAAAAATGCATAAATTTACTCTATGAGATGTGAACAAACCATAAATAATGATTTTTTTAGTGATTTCCCTCCATTAAGTAACACTGTCAAAATTGAAAACCTCGGCCCAAGGTTTTCACGTTTTAGACCACTTCATTTTACCTGCCTTTTGCCACACCAGTTTTAAACATTTTCTGTGATCAGTACAGTGCGTTTTAGCCAGGTTAGGCAACTATTAGCTGTAGACTTCCAATTAATACTCTCTATCCTTCACTGGATTTTCAAGTATCACCTAATCTTGGTGAGACTGCTCCTTTAATAATCCTGCATTTTATTTCAGCTTTTGAAAAAGTTCCTTCCCCCAATGTTACTGCAAAGAAGCTCATGACCAACTTTCTGGGTTACAGTCAGACAAAAGTTGTGAAACGTCAAACTATCATTGAAGATATTGTAATAGTTATGGATGGTTCTGGGTCGGTTGGTTATTGCGAATTCAAGAAAGGAAAAGAAGCACTCAAACATATGATGAAAACGCTGCACAACCCCAGAATTGCAGTCTCCAAGTTTGCGGCAGTAACCTTTGCATCTACAGTCACTGTCAATTTCAAGTTTTTGCCATACCTGACAGCAGCCAGTAAGATAACAAATATACCATATCCAAGTGGCATGACTAACACTCAAGCTGGACTGGCAGAAGCAAAGAGACTGTTTGATGACCCTGGCTCAGGTATTCTTAAATACATATGTAGACAGATCTCATTCGCTCTCTTAGGCATGACAATACACGTTGACTCTATGGAAAGCATGTCAAGAAGATCATCAATATTCATTTGTCAGGTTCAGAACACACCGGTGAAAATCTATAAACGCTGTTAATCGGGTCAGAATATCAATTCTATCATTTGCAATGTTTGAGCAACTGATTTTTTAAACTTTATTTTCTGTTTTACATTGCTAATCACAACACCAAACTGTTTGTAATGAATGTTATCTTTTTTTTATTTTTTAAAGGTCGCAGTCGCTATCCAACAAAAAGGATGGTTTTGCTTGTCACTGATGGTCAATCAAACATCCAGACCAGAATGACCATACCTAATGCCAACGCATTGAAAAATAGCGGCGTGCAAGTTTTCGTGGTTGGCGTTGGAAGTTACATTCATGGAATAGACGAGATGGTGAAGGTGGCCTCCTATCCACCAGATCAGTTTCTGTTCAGAGTAAAAAATTTGGCAGGATTCTGGAATGTTATTAAGTTGATTGTAAGACAGGTTGCTCCGCATAAATGGGCTGCCGTCAACTATGACCCTCCTTGCTACTAATAGCTGGTAGTTGGTCCCCTCTACCAACTATGTTGCTTCTAACTGAACATCTTTGACCTGAGAACAGTAGTGGTTGCACCCTTTAATTTTATGTAGGAACTAATCTGTTGTTCAGTATAGCCGCGAGTGTAGTTATTTAAAGGCAAGATGTGACATGTGCTGGGCTTCATTTATTATATGGATACTAATATTCTGTAACTGTAATGACAGTAATTTTGGGGTAATAAATAATATTTAAGAGGTCGTTTAAGATGTGTTTATTGTTCATGGTGATGAAAGATAGGGAAAATGATTTCGTAGCAGAGCTCCTGCAGCGAAGCATGCCAGCGGAGCACCATGGGTAAGGATTTTTGGGCAAACCCATGAGACCTAAAAAATTTGGTTGCATACTCCTGCCAGCACCTACAGACTTTCGGAGAGGGGGAGGGGAGTCCCAAGGCAACCCGACTGAGGGGAGGTGAATGCCATATTTTCTTTGCGGGAAATCGCGCGACGCTGCGCTTTTGGGCAACCCACATTTCACTAGGCAGGAAATTACAATGATATCATCAAGACAGGTTTCCTTGAAAGCATTTCAGCTTATTTAGCGAGATGACTGTTTTGCAGAACAGCAGAAGTTTTAAACTTGAGAAAATTGTTTTATTGTGCTATTGTCATGCATGTCAACAAACAATAGTGACATGAATATAAAGTGTAGAAGACAGGGTTTAAGTGAAGAGCAACGGGAAAGTGAAATGCAGAGAGCAAGAATTAACCAGCGAAGAGCAAGGGAAGAAGATCATGAAAGAAAGGGAGCAAAGGATAGAGACAGGTGGCAAAATGCTAGTGAGCAATGCTGCAAAGCAGAACGAGCCAGGGATAGATTGAGAAAGAAGACAAAATATGAGCGAGCAACGACGCGAAACAGAGTGAGTGAGGGATAGAGAAAGGAGGCAAAATAGGAGCAAGCTGTACTGCAAAGCAGAGAGAGCCAGGGCTGGAGAAAGCAGACAAAAGAGAAGGAAAGAAGAGCACAAAAGAGAAACACAAAGGCAAAGAGAATGGCAGCAAAACAACAACATGTTAACAGAAGGCAAGTAGACTTAAGTTTGTATATATGGGCATGGAAATTTTGCCATTGCCCGTTGAAAGAGATTTTGTGCAGTTTGCTCGTGAACTTGCAGGTAAACTAAACATCAGTTATTTTGTCATAGTACACAGAACTCATTGTTAGCTTGCCCTGTGAGTTTTCTGTTCATGTGCATGAGTGCATTGATTCTCCCTTACCTTACTTTCAAGGCTTTGGAATTCGCAGCCAACCCTCTGATAAAGGTTTGCTGACATGTTTTTACTTATGGTAGTTGCAACGTTTGGGAGTGGAAACACACATTTTTATCTATCTTCACCATTAAGTTTCAAATTTGTGTAACTGTACAGTCCTGTGCCCAATTGTACCTCTGAAAGAGTGATTTTTCTGTATTTGTAGATGAACAGTACTGTAAGTTATACTCTCGCAAAATATTTAAAGTGCCATTGAAATGAAATTTTGGTATCTGAGATTTTTGCTAAATCATAAAGTTTCAACCTTGCTAGTAAGTGCTGTCAACCTTTTTTTTTGCCAATGGTTTGCGAAACCTGCTTTTTTAGCTGCTCAAAGTTGGCTGGTTGGGCAGAAAATTGGCGGCCATTTTGGCCCGGCCAAAACAGCCTTGTGGCGTCACTGGTTGTGTCGATTTTGTGCCAGGCCAAAAAACAAGAGTGAAAATGAGAGATGTGGCCAGCGGCTTAAGCCCTCGAATCTTATGTTTTAGAAACCTCAGAGCTGCAAGGAAGTCAAGAACAGTTAGCCTGACAGGGTGTTACGAAAACTAAGACCCTCGAAAACTAAGACCTAAGACCTTATAAGACCCATCTTAGTTTTCGTAATTACGAAAACTAAGACCCCCCCAAATGTTAAAAAATAAAAAATAGAAGGAAAGGAATGCTCATTTATCAATATTAAAAGAGAAAAAAAAAGAAAAAAGAAACAACGACAACAAAAAACACGAATAGATCGACTCCGGTCGACTCACTGTGCGCCGATCATGGGCGATCATTTTAATGTTACTTTGGCCTACTTTTATGCACTTCAAAGGCCTAAGGAAATAACGAACATAGACCCATTGCAGGCAAGACTGATATGATTGTTTTTAGGCAGGTTAAGAACCCGAGGGTTGCGTGACATACAGTTCAACTCTCATTCCTTTTATAAACGAATGTCTTTTTGCTTATAAATCACATATATTTTGTAGTTTAATGCTTTTGGAAATTGGTAGTATCCAGTCTTAAAAGCGCAAAGTAAATCAATTTTCGCTGTGCTTAAAAAGTTTGTCTATGCTCGCTCAGATGGGGTCTTAGTTTTCGTAATCACGAAAACTAAGACCCCATCTGATCAGTCTCCCATGTGTCTAGAATGTGATACATCTGTCAACACTGTCACTAAAATCGCTAATAAATTTGCTTTGCTTTTACAAGGAGAGGCGAACGACTTTTAGAAAGTCTATCGCCTCAGTGAAAAATAAAATAGAATAGCGCTAGCAATTTCTAGTGAACCCCAAAACCTTTACGACGCCTAACTACACCTCGCCACTCAAAATTCGGGGTCAGAAAGTCACGCCAAAGTAATATTGAATGGAAGTTGTGTGACATACTTTAACATTAATCACTATAAGCAATGTCGTTCTGCTCATAATTCGACCACATTTTGGTTTTTTGGTTTAGAATGCTTAAATCGAATCTTAAGAAGTCAAATACAACAATTTCCGCTGTGACTAGAAAGCTTCCAGTTGCTCTCCCTCGGGGTCTTAGTTTTCGTAATTACGAAAACTAAGACCTGAGGACGAGCATAATCAAACTTTCTAAGCGCAGCGAAAATTGATTTTCTTTACTATAAGCAATGTCGTTCTGCTCATAATTCGACCACATTTTGGTTTTTTGGTTTAGAATGCTTAAATCGAATCTTAACAAGTCAAATACAACAATTTCCGCTGTGACTAGAACGCTTCCAGTTGCCCTCCCCCAGGGTCTTAGTTTTCGTAATTACGAAAACTTAAGACCTGAGGACGAGCATAAACAAACTTTCTAAGCGCAGCGAAAATTGATTTTCTTTACTCTTTTAAGACTGGATAATACCATTCCAAAAGCAAACTACAAAATGTAGGCGATTTATAAGCGAAAAGATATTCAGTAGCAGCACACTCGATCGCTTGCGTAGAACTGAATGTCGTTAAATGTACACTTGTCAGGACAATAAGTTGATGTTTACAGAATTGTTGCAGAAATTGATTTTAAGGAACATCTAACTGAAACTTGTCTATTTTGTAGTACCTATCAGAAAATGTATCGATCACTTCTTGACCTTCTTGATAACTTGAGGTGATGAGGTTTATATGTTGTTCTTCATTTTGTATTCAGTGACCGATTGGGCAGTGGTTCTGAAGGTACACAGTCTCTTCACCTTGTTAAAGTGATGAACAGGTTCGTTTTCTTTTGATATTCATGTAGAACCCGATTTTTTCCAACGTCCCTCAGCTCGCCTATAACTCATTCCACATGTTGTAGGCAATTGAAACTTATTCGAGTCACTTGAAAATAAAATAAATATTTCCTTCTAATTAGACTTCCTCGCCCCTCCCCAACCTCCTTTCCAAGCCTTTAATATGCAGTTGTGTTTCCTTAAATGCATCACGTGTAACTTTCAAATGTCGTCTGAAGATGGAAAAACAGTTAAATAAAGAATAATACATGGGCGCGCGTAGATATGGAATTTCTCTTCGAGTGTTCAACTCGATATCTCACGAGTGAGAAATTCCATATCTACAAGCAACCATGTATTATTTTATTTATTATATAAACACCGTATGTCGTTAATATACTGGCAAAAAAAGTATAAGAAAAGAATAAGGAATTCACAACTGCGCGAATAAGTTGCAAAGTGAGTGATATTAAAAGCTCAAAATTAAAAAAAAGAGTTCTCAACACTGCGAGACTTCTTCCAGTTATAAAAGTAAAAAAAAAATCTACTCAAGTAAGCGTATAGTTCTGGTGGTGGTAAATCTTCAAGTCTTCTGGTTTCTGTCGCCGCAACATAATGAGAAAGGCCATTATCAAAACTTCGTCGCTCTGTGGTTTTGGTTTCTTCTGATTATAGCCGGAAATTTCTTAGACTGCGAGCAGTCTCTCTTTTGCTGAGAAACCGACGAACGGTAATCGGCGAAGCCGCGATGAGAGAGCGATGAGCGCGGCTTCGCCGCTCTCTCATCGCGGCTTCGCCGCTTACCGTTTGTCGATTTCACAGCAAAAGAGAGACTGCTCGCAGTCTAGAAATTTCTCAAATCATGGTCGGTGAGCGACACGAAATCGTTCAGTCTTCGAGTTATGATCATGCTTTCACGAATATTGTAGCCATATCTGGCCTTATCGAGAAAGATCGAGAATCTTTCGACGAATTAAACTGGAAACCAGAAAGCCGAACCTTGGACTGAGGACAGCGAACGCGTTGCCATTTATTCATAAGCTCGAGAGAGTGGCGCGAAATAAAACTGACGAGTAACGTGTCAGCAGGTGATTGGTGATATTACACACACGTAAAAAATTGTTGTAATTTTATACACGTTGAGATACTGTTTTTCTCCTTGATCGAAATCCTAATAAACAACCGCAGTCAGACCCGCAATACAAGTCCAGTTTAGTCACTTATGAAGTTGTGAGAGCAAGACAGACTTTGGACCTAATACTGGTCTCTTGTAGAAAGAGGTGGCTCCTTCTTTCCCTTTAAAAGAAATACACAGGTATATAAAAAGATCTCATAGAGACACACAAACAAAAACAATCATCTTAATTTGTGAAAGAATAACCATAGTAATCTTTTTACGTTTGCTTTCTTTTATAGATGGCCAGGCTCAGGCGAAACGTTTGTCCAAAAGCATAACCCGAAAGAAAGCACTAATCTGCACAAGCACCTCAAACTTTTCAACTCTTCTGTCGACCTTCTTCGGCAAGACGACTTTTCTTAGTTTTCTCCTCTTACGTGGGAAGATGTTAGTGACGTTAATAGTGCCATCTATGCAATAAATATCCCGAACTCTGTAAAACAAAAAACGGACGCTAAAGTCGAGTTAATGAATAAAGAGGAGAAACCAATTTTTAGAAGTCGATGTGTTTCCTATATCACTGATTAAATTAACATCCGTGTTAAACTTTTGTAACATTATCAAAGTCGTGGCTAGGTATCTCCAGTGACACTCCCGGTTCAGGTGTACTATTGCCCCTAACCAGCAGCAATGTTTTCTTTGTCCTATGAGCTCCGCAAACCTAACTTAGTTTTGGAGATGTTATATTGGTTTAAAGCCCAATTTGCATAAGGTCGGGGCGTAATTGATATCACGACTGCGGATCCTTTCTGACTCGATGACCAAGAGTAACAAAAACTTGCGTTAGGTGACCTTTTTAGTCTTGTTTTAAAACCTAGGATGCTCTCAGGACTTATAATGTGGATGAATACATGATACGGGCAATACGGGATTGAAACTTATCATTTTATCCCTCAAAAGTTGCATGGAACTGAATAATCAAAGATCTCTTCGAGATTCGACTATTTTGCATTGAGTATGTGTAGGGGAAAAGATGATAATATTGTAAGCGATTTGCGATGCATTACTCCATTGACTGCCAGTCCCGAAGGCTTTTATTAGCGCACCCCACCCCCCAAAATTCCCGGCTTTTTTACGGCATTTAACACAAACGTGCGAGTGGAAAAAATAAACCATATGCGTACTAAATTCAGACAATTCGTTTCTGAAGTAAACTTTTATTACAACTAGACACGCTGAAAGACCAATTTATGATTTAAAATGCTTATCAACCTTGATAAATTGATCCCAAGCCAAACTTGAAGACGGTGAAAAATTTTCTTCACCTCCGCGCGTCATTTTAACAACTCGCAAAAACACAAACTCTTTGTACAAAATATAACACTAGCTCAAAACACTCTGGTGAAAGGTAGGTTTGCGCTTCAATTCGCTTCAAAAGCTCAAAATTCCAAACGTAAACTGGACAAATGAAAGAAACTTGAAAGAAGTTTTGTTTTAGATTAATTCTCATTTCAAGATGTAGCTACTAATGTATTTAAAAGCTTCAAAATTCTGCACATTTTTGAAGCCGTGAGATCCTGCATTATTCACGCTATAAAAGTGTAAGTTTAATTTTAGCTCGACGGCTTTTTGCAGTCAATTTTTCACTCAGTGGCTTTACCGATCCTTCTAAAAATTCCATTCAAGTTCGAAGCAATATTGTGCATTACCATTTTCCTTTCTGAAGTCTTGAGAAGCTGCATTAAGTCGTGATCAAGTCCGTGAATTGTAGTCAAAAACATATTGGTAGTGCCATTCATGTCACAAGGTCGATAAGCTTACATTTCTCACCGGAACGGTTTTAGCACACTGTACTCGATCATTTTACATTTTAAATCCCCTTAAAAATTGATCTGTGTTTCTTCATTTCATCATAGTATGCTTTCATTATAAACTTTAAAATGGAATTTATCCGTGCTCAGAATGGAAAACAAGAACCTGGAAGTTTGTAAATACGTGCCGCTAGGCGCCATGATCTTCTTGTATATTTCGTTACCGGGAAAGATTGCGTGACGAGCTAAAAATACTTCTGTTCAATGAAGACGACTTGAAACAATAGAAAATCGCATTGGCCAATTCCTAAAAAACGAAGCAAGGCTTTGTTTTTCGCGCGCATTTTGCGGCTTTCTACAAACCGTTTCTTCAGCTAAACACTGTAGACTACTGGTTGTAGGTTGTGTAAACGCGGCAAGCCGCGAAAAGCGCGCGCAAAACAAAGCCTCGTTTCGGTTTAAGACCGTCTAAATATCCCGGATGACTATGGCCGCCATGTTTTGAATCACAACCTACAGCCAGCAGTCTACAGTGTTTAGCTGAAGAAACGGTTTGGAAAACCTTTCTTTCTGCATTTTTCATCATAGAACTTCGTGAATATTTCCCGTTCTGTTTACTCATCTATATCAAATGTCAAGAGGTTTGAAGAAGGTATAGAAGTCATAGAAGAAAGAAAATTAATTTTGGAACACCACCAGACAGTTGACCCCCACGCAAGAGCACCCCAGGTTGTCAGGGGACATTTTTGGTGTCCATCTGCTAATTTTTAACTTCAAGTTTTAATTTTAAAATCACATTAAATCTTTAATATTTCTTATTTCTCCAAATTTTACTAATCCTTTGCGAAAAACTATCTCTTCCCAAACATCCCCAAAAATCACCAAAAAACTTACAAAACATCGCTAAACATAGCTTTGTGAAATGAACATAGGGTTTTTGGATTGCTTAAAACGCGAACGAGATATTCGCATTAAACCCAAGTTTAGCGGTGGAAAAACGGGCTTCGGGAAGATCCGAAATTATTGCCGTCTTCAACAAGATATATCGGACTACAAGTCAAAAAGAGCGACTGTTGATGTCCACGGTTCGACCTGCGGCTGAGCAAGGCTGAAAATTAATTGAGTTCCAATAAAAGTGAACTCAGAGCCGATCAAGTTCACTGAAGTGAAGGATAAAAGGCTACACCGATGGAAAGAGAGAAATTCATCTTCGCTGATAATTCATAATATACATGTATAGATCTAGGCAGCCTAATTACACGGAAGACTACCTTGCCAGGATTATCGGAGGAAGCCGCAACATTTTGGCACTTCAATGAGACGTTCTAATCTTTTGGATTGGTTAATTCATGTTCGTCTTGCTTTCCATCCTTGTCGTGGCGCCCGCTGCAATCAGAACTGGCGTTAGTTAGCAGGATAAGCAAGCATGCGCATTTGTCACAGATTTCTGAAAGTTATAGAATTACCCCCGGGAACAAACTGATATTCTGTACTTGCTAAGACATGGAAGATGTTCAGTGGTTGTTTCTAAAATATACATATTTGTATAACAGGTCAGATAATTCATCATTCTTTCAATTCGTGTCCACTCATCCACCCTGCATGTAATTTTAATACCGTAATGATTCGATCCCACCTTCCAATAAGCGCCCCCTTTCGAATAAGCGCCCCACTTCGAATGGGTTTTTGTCAATAAGCGCCCCTATTCCAATAAGCGCCCTCATTCTTATAAGCGCCTCGATTCTTGTAAGCGCCCTTATTCTAGATGAACTCATGTCATGCTGGAAGTGAATACAGATGAAGAAATGTTCAAAGGGGTTTACTTCAATACGAGTTAAGAAGGTCAAATTGGCAAATTTTGATTAATGGAAATTATTGTGATTGATGTTCATGTAAAACATAATCATTAGTTAGGTTTTGAACTTCATAGTTCACATGTCATTGAAAGGAGAAGCAAAAAAGCTTCAAAGCATGGTATCAGTATAAAATAAAAATCCATAGCTGAGGTAATTTTGTACAACAGTAGGATAAAAATGTATGTTCTTGTACAAAGTAATTTCCTGGGTTGGGGTGACTTTTACATAGTTGCATATTAGCTGGGAAAAGGTAAACATTTTTCTAAAATCAATGTTTTATTTATTGTTGTTGTATTTTTTTTAATTATGAATGGCTAACATATTTTAAAACACTCTGTAAAATATTAAAGTATCATTTCCTTTTGTAACAGTTTTAATGATATATGTGCAAGGAAGGATGGCAGAGAGGAGGAAGAGGACAAAAGAACATATCAGATTATCACCTGGCAAAAATTAATGGAATAAAAGGAGAGTTGAGATTAGTAGCGGAGCTCCCGCGGGCGCCGAAGGCGCCCGCGGGCGGAGCTCCATACCCATAGAAAATGGGAAATCCATCAAGCCAAGAAAATTTGGTGGTCGCCCGCGTCCGTACGTACGTCCGTACGTACGTACGTACGTACGCACGGATTAGGCCTGGGACGAGTTTATCTTTGTCCTTGATTTGGAGTCGTTTCTTTCGCAAAAAGTAACACAAAAACATTTTTTGGTTTGTTGAGAGTTAACTTAAATGTCATAGAAACTTGTAAGAACACTTTATTACTTCAGCGTTTTTTTTCTCATGTTTTCTCATGATCTGGACATTTCATTTCAACTTAAACGAAGCGGTTGTATGAAAAGGCGGCAAATAGTTTGTACGTTGTTCACTTTTTAACCTGAATGAAAGACGCGAAGAAAGATCAAAGCATGCTGGAAAACATAGTTCTTCGTGAATATTTCTCGCTCTATTTACTCATCTACATCATGAAAACTCATGCCAAATGATTTAGGACAACCTCTTAACGGGGAGATCCGAAATAATTGCCGACTTCAACGTGATATACATCGGACAACACCGAGAGTTGAAGCACTGCGGCTAACCAAGGCTGAAGAATTAATTGAGCTGACATTGAGCTAAAATAGCCGGTGAAGTTCACTAAGTGATGGATAAAAGACTGTTAACAGCTACACCGAAAGGAAAGGAGAGATCAATCTTCGCTGATAATTCAAAACATGTAACTTATATGTCGCTGGTGTTGGAGTAAGACGTACAACGAGTGGCGTTTTCGTTTCCGATATTATTGTGCTGGTTTGAAATTTTTTCCCTGCAGAATTTACAAGCCTTCTCCAAACTTGAGGTAACAAACGTAAATGTATATATGCACTAAGCATAAGTTTGATTTTATTGTAAGAATCTGTTTATACTATACTTCATTTATGAACGAATTTGAAGTAGTGTCGGTTTTCAGATCTTCCCGTAAATATAATGCTGCTTACAAACCTGTTCATGTTTGTACATTTTATACAGACATTGTTTATTAAATATTTCGTTTAGGTTAATTGTTTTTTGCTTTAGTTGGTGGAGTTAACTGTGATGTTCATGAATGACCATGATTGGATTTTCATAACAATATCAAATTATTAAGTTTCACGGATCAAAATCACGATTTCGCTTTATAAATTACTACACGTACAGAAAAAATCCTGCGAAACAAACCGAGTAAAACTACTCAGCGATACTGCACACCAATATATATTTAAGCGATCTATTATCCAACCGCTCTTTTTTTATACTCGCTTGCATTTGTTTTGTTTCTCTTATCAGCGAGGATGTTGAAATCGTAAACCAATATTTCGCCGATTTCGTTGCGAGTTACCTGTGCTTGGCTGAGCAAGTTCAGACTTAACCTTCCGCATATTTGCTTACCAGAAATGAAGAAAATTGAATCAGTTCTCTGCATAAAATTCTCTAAGGATTTTAGCAAGGCGTACGGTAAAACAGAATTAGTTAATCATGCAACCAAACTGCAACGAAAAGAACACGGTTCAAAACAGTCAAAACAACATTGTAAGCTTATTCTAAGGCCCGTTCCAAACGCCGCTCCACTCATGTGCCGAACCTAACTCAGTAAGGTTCGACCTTGGAGCGACTTTGGAGCGACAGCTGATTCAAACGGCGTATTTGTGTCGAACTTAATTCGCGGAAACAAGTCGTTAACAATAATAATGTTGACTGAACGTCTGCGTTGAGGATGATAAAAGGTTTTTGCAGTCGAAATCAGCAAACTATTACGCAGGTTTTGCTATAATAATAATATTTCCGGAAAAGCAAATTCATTCCGCGAGATTTATATTATTTCTCTCGAGAATTAGTTTGTAAATGCTAATCTCCAAATCTAATCTCACAAATTGGGGAAACTGCAAAAAGGAATTACCACCAAAACAATTTTCCCATGAAGTTCCGCTTCTCTTGAGCTGAAACATATTTAAAAGATAAACAAAATACGAGCCCGGTGAGCGAAGTAATTTCCCCGGAATTTTATGCCGTCGTGCTTCATGCATGACTGGTCAGACCTAGTCACGCCACTCCACTTTAGACCAATCACGAGCGCTGTTATATCGAAAATACATTACAGTAATTCATGCATTAGGTTCGGCACATGAGAAGAACGCCGTATGAATCAGTCGCCGCTCCAGTGCCGCATAGTGCGGCAGACCCTGCCGAACCTAATGTTTTTTGCCGAACCTAATTAAAACTGCCGGACCAAACTGATTCAAACGCCGCTCTTCTGCCGTACTTTATTCACCAGTTAGGTTCGGCACATGAATGGAGCGGCGTTTGGAACGGGCCTAAGTTAGCGTGCACCACTTTCCAAATCACAAACTGCTACAATTCTTACACAAAATCTGCTTTAAAATGACTTACAAAAACGGCACCATCAATTTGCAGAGTTTGTTTTCCGCCGTGAGTTTTGTTTGCCATAGCGTGAGTTCATTTTGTTTACTGTGTTTAGCAGCGAGTTTACTTAGTTTGTTTTTCTGTAGTTTTGTTTTTGCCTTAACTGCTTTGGAGTAAATCAAAGCAAGACCAAGGTCCTTTTACATTGAATAAGTCATAAATGTTTATTAACATAGTGTACAGTAAACGTTGTATAAAGTTTTACTAAGATTTGTTGTTGCCCCTACGTGCGTACGTGAGGAACCCAATAAAGTGCACTCGTCAATTTTAATTTTAGAACCTGTCACAGGAAAAAATTTAGGAGGATTAACCTCGAAATATATTGACATCGCCTTCGTCAACAAAACCATGAGAGGTTTTTACATGTAAGATATTAAGTTTAACCATGAGAGATTGAAAATTAATTTATTTTGAACCCTTATGGGCTACTGTATAAGATTAGAAATAGTGTGGCTACTTATTTGGTAACACTAATTAAATTGAGCAAAAGAATAATAAATGGGAGCTTCGCTTTTAGGCCTGCCTAAATCTATATATTAAGGGAAATGTCTTTAATTTGTAAAGACTGGTTTTCATCAGGCCCCTCCCCTGGATCCGCCACTGAAATAACACACTGCCCAAATAGCACTCTCGTCAGAGTGATTTTATTTACCCATAAAACAACATGTAACGATTAGTGCTAAACAGCCAAAACTAACAAAAGTTGTTGAACGTCGAAAGAGACGTACCGACTGCCATGTTAGTCAGCCTCAGACCCCTGCCAGTTCTGTTATGGTACAAAGCACATGTAACTACTCGTGTGACTTAAACAACCCATTCTTAGAAGAAATAAAAATGCTGTAACCGACAGCAGTCTAAAATCGATAAAATCAACAACAACAGTGAAAACTTCCACCGATATAGTGGAAGTGCAAAGCAGAGGGAGACTGGAACACACTTAATTCCAAGATTCTCAAACATCTGTTGAGAAGAAAGAACATGAAGTTGGCAGGGCAACTTTTCCCTTACATTTTCATCAAAGCAAACAGAGCCCATAAATAAAAAGTGAGAAAACCAATGCAAGATGTCAATAATTCATGAAATAAATCAGTCACTTAGAAGGACCGTAGGCATGGGGGTGCAATGGATGTGCCCGCACCCCCTCATGTGCCGAAAGGTCCGCTTAATCTGGAGGGAGGGTTAAAAAATGACTCTCGGAATGCAGGAAAAGAGGACTTCAACAACTTGATTTTCAAAATTTCCCAGGGAAATATACCCCTCGGATCGCCTCTAGATGCTCATGCTTCCGATGCTCTCACCCACCCAATCAAAATCCTGCCTATGGCCCTGCAGGCCCTGACTCGTCCCCAGTCGTCTTCATACAGCGTGCAAGGAGAGCGCAGGGAGAAATGGGTACCGAGAAAGGGAGTACAAGGTGAGATGGGTAGGGAAAAAGCGAAAGAAGTCATCTTCTCCTCTTCTCCCTTCCCATCATCCCCTGCTCCCCTACCTCATGCGCAACTCTTTGCTGCATGTTATATGAAGACGTGGAATCTCTGTTGGTACTTGTGTTTTTGTTGGGACACCTTCAGATATCTCAAATTTGGACTTTTCTGGCAGTGCAAGAATGGCGGATTTCCGAGCCTGCGCATGCAAGTTATCCTGGACTCGCGAGTCGGGATTGTGTCAGCTTCATATAAAATCAAGGTCGCGAGGGACACCTAACCATGAATAAATTTACAAGGCAAAATTTTGCTTGTCCTTCGTCTTTTAAAACGCTAATACCTTGGCTGTTTTGGGTACAACTAGGGTCGAAAGAGATAGTCAGGGACTGGACAATGTGGATGACCGAGTGATCTTTGTGCTTTGTTCCCTCTCCTGTGACGCTTGTCTGATTGATTCTTTTACCTGTTCTTTTACTTATCTTATGAGTTGTTTATTGTACGATTATTGTAATATAGCATGCTGGATGGTTTAAGGATTAATGAAGCTCTTTTCTTATCTAAGCTTTCAATCATGTCATGGTTTTACCACGTACATCGCAACGCCCTTTCTCTTCAGGCTCAGAATTTCTACTAAATTTTTATAGAATTTTGGAATGGAATGCAAAATATTGGTATCACTCAACTACAACCCCCGTCAAAAAGGTTGGGAAGGTTTCTTTTTTCTCCCTACCCCTCCCCCTTATTCAATGTTGAAGTATACCAAGAGACTTAAATCACACCATGTTGTCTATCATAATGTTCTCTAATACTTAAACATTGATATGGGTAGAGGGGAGCTCATAAACACTTAGTGCGTACCTGTAGATTAGATCTATTGAAATATTGAAATCAAGACGTTCGTTTCCAGCCTTCCCAACTATTTTTGAGTGGGGCTGTAGGTTTGATCAACCAGTTACTCTGGAATGCCTTACCTTTAGACATTTGATCGTGCAATGACATTTCAGAGTTTAAGCACAAACTTAAGACATCTTTTTAATAGATATTTTTATAATTTACTGGATTTTTACAATTAACTTAGGCAAATTAGCTAGTCTTTTATACTTTTTATTGTTTTAGTGATCTTTTATTTTTACTTTTTTTATTTTATATAAATTGTAACTTTTTTAATATAGATATGTAATTTTTAATTGTAAAGCACTATTGGTTAGAAATAGCGCTATATAATAAAGTATTATTATTATTTAAGTCATCAAATGGAAAGCATCCTACCGTAGGGCGGTTACATTGAGATAGCTCGAGTTGTTTCATTGTGCGTGAAATGAAATACAAAATATTTCATTCCGTGAAATGAAATACGACATCAAGGTTAGTTTCCTTGGGCTAACTTTTACTCCATAACAGATGACACAGAGATTTCACAAAGTGAATTTTATTCAAGGGGTAAAAGACTCAAGTTATGATTACGAAGTGATGTCATGCCCTCTCTCTCTCGAATGCAGTAAGAGAAAATCCATTCAGTTTACAGCATTTTTTACATGTATTGACAGTTCAGAAAGTTTTAAACCTTATAGAGCAGTTTTCTAATGACTGGTAAGACCACGACCAAAGGAATCAAGGAGCCTTACACCATGTCTGTATAAAGTTCAGTTAATCAATCAGAGCTCCGAATGGTAACTGGCAGTTCAGTAATGATCATGGTTTATGTTCAGTTTTGTTTGCAAGAGCTATGACCCCCAGTTTATATACATAGAGTTTAGCAAATGCAAAAAAATCACTTGAAAACCACTCTTAATCAGGAGATTTTTCCAAGTTAACCTTCTTGTTCCAAGATGCAAGGTTTAGAAAAAAGATGATTTTCTGTCAACATTATAGGTCGAGAGACTGTTGCACGTTGGAGCAGAAAAGGCCCCTGTTGTTTAATGGATGGATAACGCTATCCACCGGATAAATCACCGGATAGCATAGCAAGTTTGTGTTGTTAACTTTTATCTACTGGAATGTGATTTATCCTGTGGATAGTGTTATCCACTCTTACAATAGCTGGACCCAGATGGATTAAACATGGATGTTTGAGATACTAAGCTGATGGTCATGTAGGAAATAAATGAATTCTAAATCAGTTCACAAGAAACCTAAAACAGACAAACTTGAAAGAAATTATACAGTGAAGAAAATTCTTTCAAGGATTAAAAACTGTTTTATGTACAACACTTGTCCTTGTGATTACAACAATATTTTGTTCCTTTCAATAGAAGACAAGCGCTCCAGAAATTCAGTATCTCTAAGAAGCATTTCAACATTTTCCACTATCACAAACAGTTAGCTCGGTTCTGGAATGATTCATTATTTTTGTCTTCATTTTCTTAAGAAAAGGTCAACAAGAACTCTATTGTATGAAATCTGATGCTACTTTCAAATTTACAACTCCCCAGTAAATAGGATGTACTGCTACATCCATAAACTATACAAACCAACCCTGGTACCTAGAGTAACGAAAAGTGAGTGATCAAAGAAACAGTTCAACCACAAACAGAAAAAAAACCCAGCAAACTGTTGCAGTTTTATGCAAGTTCACCCAAGCATCCCTTTTTGCTCAAGTTTAGATTCTATGTACTTCAATCAAGATGCAGGTAACCTGTGAAAGTGGATGTCTGTGTTTGCCTGTTATACCACAGGACATGCAGTTTTGAAGAATTCACAGTAGACGCTTGGTAAGTATTTCACCACAGGCCCCACAAAACTGCCAATCTTGTAAGGTATAAAATGCAATGTTTTGCCAGGCTGAAATCAATGCAACCATTCCAATTCTATAAATTAACAAAGCGTAATTAAAAGAGAATCAGTTGTTCAAAACACTTTTTAGTTTCAGGCTTTAAAAATGTTATAATTTACTCCATGCTGATTGCCATTTTAATAAATGCTTACAACTTTCTTTTGTAAATTTCATTCTATGTCACGACAATCCCAAGTCGATTTTCTTTGTTCCGTCACTTGTTTGTTTACCAATGTACTGACTTTATTATATCATGTTTTGAACAACTGGACCTACAGTTCCTATCCATAAAGAGAAAAATTCTAGCTTGGCCTGGTACGCTTGTACAACATTAAAAACTGGCACAGCCCCCAATCTTTACAACTAAAGAACAACTTTGCGTGTACAAAGATACAAAGATATTCTAGAATACAATGTGTCAAGAATAATACACTAGTTCAACAGGAGGCCGGCCCACTACGTCAGGGTTATCCACTTTCAGTAGACCGAGCAATTATTAAAATATTTTACACAGATCATCTATAAACATACAAATTTAACAACATTACAAACAATAAACGAGCCACAAATGGTCAATCTAGCCTGGGCCGTTCACTAGATTTGTTTGTGAATCCACCAGTTCCTTTAAGGGTGACCTGAAATGCAATAAAAAAACACATTATGTTGTTATATCAAATGAGAAACAGATCAGCCATACAACGTGCTCTAACAATAATTGCAGATCTTGTTGATTGACCGCCACAAAACTGGTCAGTTGCCCATCACAGTCTCAACAGAATTCAAGGGGCATACTTCCTAACAACAGATCCTCAACTGTTGCTAAGGGTTTGGTGAAGCTGGAATTTTATGGTCTTAAGGTTACCGTATACCTTTGGGGGTGTCTCGCGTCTAAACGATATAGCGCGGTCGGAATAAATTGTACACAGCTAAAACCCTATATCAAATTAAAGCTTATTGAGCTGGCTTTCAATCTATAAAAACCATTTTGTAGTAGAATGAAATGTCAATCATTTAGGAACCTCGAAACACGAGCGCCTGAGTCGCCTTTTGAAGGCTACAAGTCAAAGCGAATTTTGTATTTCGCTAATTTGATTTGTTCTTTTGTTTCCGGATCCCAAGCGCTAAGAAAATGTGTCGGCGTTTTGTCATATTCAATTGCAATAAAAAGATACAACACATTTCGCAAATAGGGCTAAAACAAACGGGAGTGATCATACAAAAATCGCTCCAGTAGAAAAAGTATACAAAAATAAAAAAATTGCCGACACGTTTTTGTTATTAACATGTTAAACTAGCTGCTCGCCAAATTTGACGTAGAAGGGGCAAATTCCTTTGGAGTTGTAGCTCTTTAAAGTGTGACGTTCAAAGCGAAAAATTGATTTCAGAAAACAGCGCTTAAAAAAATATCTTGCAATGTAAACAAACGCCGCCCACATGAAGCTTGCAACACCTTCTCGAATAACAAGGCCAATCAGTGCGCGAGAATGGCGGCTCTCGTGATACTTCCCGCGAAAACCGTCTCGGTTGAGTGCATACACGTCATATGAGTGTCACTCTAAAGAAGAATTTTTACTCCCGGTCAAAAACGAAATATGCTCATTTCTCCGCGGATATTCACTCTTTTTCAAAACCTTTTTTTTTAAATGAAAGATCACACTTGGACTATTACTTGGATGTAAAAATCCGATTTCGTGAAAAATTGTCGATCTGAAGGTATACGGTAACCTTAAAGCGATTTTGCAGCGTTTTATAACGCTTAATTCTTGACATGTGCGTTACTAGTGCCATTCCCAAAGTGCGCGTTATTCTTTAAACTCGGTGGAAACGAACTAGAGTTCCAAATTTTTTTGAACAAACCACAGACATGGCCTTCTCTACAATATGACGTAAGCCCTTTACACCCAAGAATGAATTACTACTGAAAACCGTCTGTTCAAAAATAAGTGATTACATCAATTTGCGATTAGTGTGTAACAGTCAAAACTAAACAGAAAACAATAGAATTAGTGTGTATTACTATCTACAAGTTCATTTTGTATTTCAGTCATGGGTTAAGTAAAACCACTCTATCAGATTTCAGTTTGTTCACTAATAATATAGTTATTAAGCTGGATCATTTACCGTGCATCTTGATCCAATTTAGTTTTCTTTGTTAAGCCTGTACTTCCCAGTTCCTTAGTGAAGTCCACAGGTCCATTATCCATTTTTGTACTTGTCATTTTATCTTCATGAACATTGTTCAAGGGCTGCAAAAACACACACAAAATACATATTATTTTGTAAACCTGTCTACCTGTGCCAAAAGGCCAGGAAAATTAATTTCCAAGAAAAACAATTTTGTTTCCTCAAAAGGAAACTTTACTGAGTAATGAACTTGATAGAAACCCCTTTCGTGTGATCTCTACCTCCCAAAGCTAATACTTTTTTCAAAGGCACACAAATTGATTTTTGCATATAATTTGGTCATAGTGCAATATATATTTTTTAACAAATAACTCACCATAACTTCACTATTGGCAGCAACTTCTCCTTCTGTTGTGCCTATTTCTGTCAACCTAACAAGGATCAACAGAATAGTTGTGACAAGGCAGTATAAGCTGTTAGCCATCTCCACAACATGCAGGGGTGGAATGAGACATGTAACACCAACTGACAAGACTCTTGACAAAAATGAATACACTGACTAGTTCAGTGATGTTCATTGTTTTTGTGTGGGATACTTGTGGTTATGCAAATGAGTTGCAACTTTGTGTCCCGCACATGTACCCTTTGGGTACCCTATTTTTGTTGTTGCTGCAATTTCTTACTTCTCACTTAACTTTAGTTTAACTAACCTTTACCTTCTCCAAAGAAAATATTAACTCTTGATACTCAATTTGTGGCTTACAGGGACCTTGCAGCCAACTGTGCAAACTATAAAAAGCCTCAATCAGGGAGTGATAAACATGTCATAACTGTTCCTGCTACTGGGGCTATCTGTATACACCACTATGCTAATCTAGCGTTATCCTCACCTTGAAAATACCTCTCCACATTTCACGCCTGTGGTTTCATCATCTGAGATATCATCATCACTGTCATCTGTTGCTAGTGGAGCTGAGCTGTCACTTGGTTGACCCCCGCACCTGAATACAAAAAAAAGTGCACCTACTTAGCTTGCCAGACTTTCAAAAGTGTTGTTATGATTATCAAAGAAATTCCCAGAAAAGTGGAAAGATACTGTTATCATGTCATATGCATGAATTCCTTCTGCTTCAGCATGTAGTTCTATAGTTCCTGACACCATTGTGTGCATTCAGCTGTCTTTAGACCACATTTACATCTAATAACATATCCAATGCCTTTCTAACCTGTATCGTGCTGCTCTATCAATGGCTGACGAGGGTTCTGCCTTGTCTGTTGATTTGTCTTCATTTCCATCTGTTGTGACTCCAAGAGCCTCAGCACTAGATACCAGTCCCTGTGTTCTGTTTAAGGATCCAAAGGTGCATGGTTAGGTTCAACAATATTCAAAGACAGACAAAAATAACTGGCTAGCAGTGGGAGCTTGCCTCCTTCATACTGTAAAATTTATATAATAAGCCCCTTTCAAAATAGCACTCCTTTTTTCTGATAATTTAAAGCACCTCTAAATATGAGCCCATTGGGTGGGTATACTTTGATTTTCTCTCTTACTGTCAATATTTTACAATACATTTGGCACAGAGGAGAGGTCACGGATAGACATCTTTGAGTCTTGTAACTTTGCAAGCCTTCCAGTCTACATTTACTTCACTGATATATTGATCAACTGTTCTGTACTGAGCCTAAACAAATCTTTCCTTTAACAACCTTGGCCTTATTCTATAGCGCAGACACAAGTTATGTTAAAAACAAGTCGCTCTCTAAGATGATCTAACAGTTTTTTAATATTAATTTTGATGAGCCGTTACAGCTTCAGTGCATACCGACCCTAGCTCATCCTGCTTGTCTGGGTTGGACTCTCCTTTGACAACTGCAGGAAAACAAAGAAAGAATACAGGAATGAAGAAAGCAACATTAGGAAAAAACATTTGGCCTGTGAAGGATTTGAGCCTACACCCTAGACCAGATTTTGTGCACAACGGATCTGCTGCTCAAAACTCATTTTTTATAATCACTAACTGAAGAGCGAGAAAGAGAAAGAAAGCAGCACAGCAACTGTAATACCAATGATGGCACCAATTAACCACTTCTTAAGCTGCAGCTGAACAATCAAACATTTTCCTCCAACATGGTGTTAGGTGAACATGTCTGGCATTTAGCCACCCCTAGTTTAAACATTTCCATGCAGAATTTTGGCAAGTTCAACCATGTTTGATTGCACAGCCAGTCCATCCAACATGATGTTGCATAAAATGTTTCATCACGTTGGGAGGCCTCACTTTATTATCAACAACATGCAGGGTTTTCAATAAGAATTGAAGTAGGTGGCAGAATTGTAGAAGTAGGCGGCAAAAGGGTTCCTCGCACCACAGGCGCGACCTTCTAGGGGGGCCTCCTAGGGGAAACTTTTAAAATCTGAGCCTCTAAGAGTGCATTTCCTGCATTCTGGGGCAAGAATTAGGTCATTTTTGACAGAACCATACATGCTCTATTTCTAGCTTTTTATTCAATGGTTCTAATTATCTTGCAGACAAAATAGTCGCCAAACGCAATTTTTAGTCGCCAGATTGCAAAAATTCAAGTAGGGCCTTGTTCAAAAGTGTTTAAAATAATTTCTGGGAATTTAATCTAAAAAAGGACTGAATACATAAAATATTGAAAAGGAAAAACAAAACAATCTTATCACTAGGTTAAAAACAAACACAATATACAAGATTTTGTGGCCACTATCCAAGGAATCAACAAGAGACACAACCCATAGGCATACATACAAGGGCGATTTCAAACACGGTCAGCTTTCTGCGAGTTTTGCGATGTGATAGAATCTTTTACAGCAAAGGAAGAGGATGGATTGACTTCTTTTCTTATTTTGGATGTCTTAGAAGCAAAGATCTTTCGATATAACTTTCTGGAAGGGCACAATGTCTGAGGAAATGCCCGTTATTCATCGTCAACACACAGAAACGTAGTCGCCATTTTGGTGACGAAAGCAGAATTTTTATGAAATGTTACTTATGTTAGTCGCATTGGCGACCCTATTGGTCTACATTTCAAGCCCTGAGTCGATATATTTTAACCAAGAATTATGGCAAGTTTCTTTTGCATTAAACAAATTAAATGTTGGCCGATCCGCAGTTCATGTTGTGGCAAATTATTTATCATGCTAATTCTTAAAATTCGAGTAAGCTGCTAATCAAAGTAGGCGGCGAAAACGTGTGGAGTAGCCGGGGAGTTTCGCCGGCTGCCGGCCCTTATTGAAAACCCTGAACATGGATGCTTATACTAACAGTATAACTATGTCCTGGGAGAAAATACCACACTCACTGTATGCTGCTCCTGCTTGTGAAGCAGGAGCTGATGGTTCTGTTTCCATGGCAACTGGAGAATCCACAGCTTCCTCTGAAGGTTCACTGATAGCAACACAAATCAATATAATCAGCTTTGAAAGCATGGAGGTGTTTCCCCCAGGGGTGAATTAAAAAAAAAAATTATACATTATACGGGGAGGATCTGCCCCAAAGTCTAAACCATTATTTTTTTATTTACCTTTTTCAACAGAAAAGTTAACCCTTTTGCATACCCCTCCATCAGAAAATGGTACCCATGAACATATCATCTTTATCACTCAAAGAGTGTTTCATCAAATTTCTAACCTCCTTGAACTTGCCAAATATACTCCACTATGCATGGTATTTTTCAACTCTCTTCTCAGTGTTTGGCTAATATATTAAACATGAGATATCCAAACAATAAGAGAGTTGAAAATATGACACGTAGTGGAGTATTTATGATGAAATTCAAGGTGTTTGGATAGCTGATGAAACACTCTCTTCAGTGTTTCATATATCTTCTCAATTGAAACAAAAACTAGGGAGTAAACAGAGAAATAAAATCGTAAAACTCTATGCTAATTAAGACCAGGTATCCAAACCTACTTCACAGTTATGGTTTTGATGTAATGTACGTTGAAGCCCTGATTTTTTCAGGCTTCTTTATTCCAATTGCTTAAATTGGAAATTCACTGCGAAGATCCCATATCACCTTCAGTTATGGTTTTCTTAGTTTTAACTTAAATGAGTTTGAGAAAATATGAAGAAACATGCACAGTCTCTCATGTATGATATACATGTGTTAAAATAAGTATATTTAGGTGCCAACAAGGCAAAGTACGAACCTGCTGGGAGCCATTCTGATGTCAGTAAAACTGTCAAATGTCGCCCATCCTGTGTCTGTTGTTGCTGCTGGCGTCTCTCCCCAGCCTACATCAGATGCATCCATGGACACAGCTTCATCTGCAGCCACCTCGTCAGGTTCAAATGCAAGGGACCATGCTGAAAAAAAAACATACTCAAGTCACATAATGAGAAAAATGATGTGGTTTGTGCTGAATTATACTTCTTGTATCCTTTTTGTACAGTGAAGTTTATTTTCTGGGCTGATTTCCAAGGGGGACAATTGACCCTGACATACCATCAGCAGGATCTACTTCCATTTTGTTGTCTGCAGCCTGAGGAGGTTGTTTTACCGGAGATCCCTGGGGACTGTCACCATTCTCAAATGGGACACTGGGAGCTTTACGACCAGGTGACTCTAAATCATCTTCACTATCGCTACTCTCACTGTCGCTTTCTCCTTCAGGTGACAGGGTACTGCAAGAAATGTTAATGGCAAGAATCACACCTTTATTTCCAATAATACTGCTGTGTAGTTGAGAGTATATACTGTCAAGCCACAAACCTTTGCCTCGATTCTGCAATAGATGAAAATGTGAGTTCCTTTTCCTCCCAAATATCCTATTAAAAGTAGGCAATGAAAGTACAGTTTCATTTCTCAGACAAATTGACAATATATATGAATTTAATGATTACAATGTTTACAACATGCAGCTAATTCTGACTAACATCAGCAGCAATACTCTGGAATTAGCACTTACTTCTTCATCACTCCCACTATCATCAAATTGCTGAATTTTTTCATTACAACATGCCTCAAATAATGCCGTGTTGGGCTGTGTAGAAAATGAGAAACCTTTTAGTATTAAATCAACCAGCTGAGGCAAGGGAGACATTTAACAAAGAAGATGAAATGCACACATTACACAATCATGCAACTTGTTAATTAATTTGATAAACATGTAAAGAAAAAAAAACTCTAAAATGTTATGAATCCCACAATTTCAATATTACTGAACATCTGCCACTATTATTATAAACAGTAGGTCACATAGTTCCCGGGATTGTGGTCTGGTCTTGTACTGTCACTGAGGTTGGGCTGGGAAATGCTAGAGATATTGGCTATAAGATAAAGGTACTCTACAAAAAGGCAAACCATACGATACCACTCTTGTTTTGGCTGTTTCACAACAATGAACTTCCCCAGAAGGGCACTCTAGTCAGAACATTGTTGTCCCTCTAGCTCACTTTAACATTTACCAGTTTTAACACCTTATATCTGGTTTGATATCAAAAAATAGTCAACTGCTATTTGGTGTAAACTTACATTATCTTCATGGGCATTTATTGTAAAACTGATATCTCCAATTCTGTCAAATGGTCCCCTGCATCAAAGTTCACAAAAAACCAATAGTCCATTAGACAGCCATAATTTTATCATGCATTCAGGAATAATCTTACTACTGCTACTGCCACTGCCACTATTGGTGCTACTGCTGCAACTACAGTAACTGCTAAGTACTGCTACTGCTGCAACTGCCGCTGTCGCCGCCACTACTACTGCTGCTGCCATTGTCCCCGCTGCTGCTGCAACTATTGCTACTACCATCATCACTAGAAAATCAACCTTTCATCCAACAATTGCAAGCAAATTACAGTACACTAGTTATTATTTTGATACTAACGTAATTGAGTTGTCTGGTTCTTGAAACTCGTCTTCATCAAGGCCAAATGTGTCCATGAATTCTGTTGTTATCTGCTGCATTTGATACCTTGAAAATGCCTGCAGAAAATGGATCAATAATTACTTTCATTTATCCCAACAACTCATGCACCTTTTCTACATTCCTTGAACTTTGCTGTGCCCTTTACAATAAGAGACAGGATGAAAAAAGAAAACAAACAAAAAAAAACATTGGAAAAGCTTGGATGGCCCCGGCCTTTTACAACAAAAATCGTCATAAAAGTGTGTGTGACAATATCTACATTTTCAACATTTTGTTAATTTTGAATACCTTTATTGTTACTTATTTTTGCAGGAACTTAACTTTGCAGGTCTTAATTTTCACAATAACAACGTTACAAAAGTTAAAAATAAGTTTTTTCGGTCTTTAATTTCACAATTTTCAGTCTGGATTGCTTGTTATGTATACCAATGTCTATCAGCAGTGTTGCAGCTTTAACATTGTAATTTGTACCTGTTGAAGTGAGCTCTCTGTATGCAAGAATGATATAGGCTTAAAATCATCATCGTCATCTGAGGAAGACTGAAAATGATGACCAACCTAACAAAAATGGTGACTGCATCAGTAACCAATAATGTTGTGGTTTTCAATCTTTCATGACAGTATATGTTATAGTTTAAAATACATTTCTGGTCCAATATGGCAAATGATTTCAAACTACTTTGATTTGAATTTCTCTTTGATCCTTATTAAATACCATAATCCTTAAGACTTTTTTGACCTAAAATTTCTTTTGAACTTCAAAACATACACAGGACCAAAACCAGTATACTTAGGTACATGTTATACAGAACATTTTGTACATGTGGGCCACCCCCCACCAACCCTCCTCCAGTTTTGCTTTTCATATGTTCCTAACTCACCAGTTCAGATAAGTTTTGTTTGTTAACATCTGCTAACTTTCCAGTAACAAATGCATTCCATTTTTCACGAACTTTCTTTGGCAAGTCTGAAAGTCAAAGACAAAAAATAGATTTCTCTGGAATGGAATAGAAAATTATTGTACTAATAATAACTATTGACACAGGAAGGCATGGTGCTCTAACGATAATAGCACTTTAGTTTCTTGATGCAAAAGTTGAACCAGATGCATGCTGTCTTTGGGATACTGGGGAATAGTTGGCGTAAGCCAATAAAATGCTGTATTTATTGAAACATCCATACTGCTAAGCCAATTAAGTTGATGTCTTGTGAAAGTGCATTTTAAAGAGACATTTCATCAGCTCTCCATTTTACAACTTTTTATTCATTAGAATCAATATTTGAAATAGTATTGTGCTGCTTCTGTGCTGCTGTTGACTCCAGCACATCAAAATAGTGGGTGAGTAGAAGACCCATTCATATTCAGTCCAAAGGAGAGGAATCATGTCTTTTCAAGCCATGTACTTGATTTAAGCAAACTGTGTGTATCACAGAAGAGTGTGGAATATGGCGACAGGATATCAACTGAGCAGCAAGTAAGATGAGGGAATTGTTTTTTTCAGCAAGAGGCATCTATCTTCAACAGTAATGAATCTGCTGCATGTGTGTTGACCAAGGACTTACCAGCAAATACTGCATCAAGAGTAGCTTTGTTTTTGCCTTTCTCTACACTTTGGACAATACTGTTTGCCACATTTGTCAAATGGCCCATATATCCTTTCCGGTGGTTGGTCTGACCACTGGATAAAAGAAACAAGACACAAGGTATTTCAATTAATTCCAACCACATAAGGTTGCAGAGAAAAATATAACAACAAAACACAGTCAATTCATGAGTATTTGCATCAAAATTCTGATCTACAGATTTCATGTAATCCAATGCACATTGAACTGAATTTGAACTAGCAGATCTGAATTTGAAGTTTAGTTTTAAGTTCATAATAATATTGGTTGTTAACTCCTTGAAAATTCCCCTGTCAGTAAAACAAAGAGTCCTATAATTATAAAAAATAAAAATGTCTTAACTTCAAAAAAATAATATATATTTTGTAGGAGCACCTTAAGTGTCTGTATTGTGGAGATGCCCATTTTATAGTAGAAGGACTTGAAGTTTGGTTTCTTTAGGGGCAAGTGAACTGTCCATACTACAGAGGTGTCTATATTATAGAGGTGTTAGTTAGGAGAGGTGAACTGTAAACTAAATATTATTCTTGTATTCCACTGACTGTGGGAACCTTGTTCTATATGCATTAAGATGCAGGAGAAGAAATCCAGACAGTAATGCAGGAATTCATTTATGTAGCCTTGCTGATCCAATTTCACTACACACAGTTTCACAAGATGACAGTCCTTACTGTTATCCAGTAATTTTAGAAGCACAAACATATTCGGGCAATTAAAACATTTCTACTTACTTTTCTGAATCAAGATCCTCCCACTCCTGGAGTATCCTCTGTATAATTTGACAATCTTTAAATAACTGTTGAAAACAACAAAACAAACAGTGAACAAATGGCAGTGTTCATATCGGATGCTTACACAAGCTACAACCAGTTTCAAAATTGATAAGAGACTCACCCAAAAATTGTGTTCGGTTTTTAAAAAGTACATCTTATTCTGAACCCCCCTCGCCATTTAAAAGTTGCTGCTTAAATGTTTAAATATAATACTGAAATTCGGACAACATTGATCAGGGTAAAGGGGGGATGCAAGGTACCAATGTGAAAATATCTTAAATGGCATTCATGACCAAGAGTGTCTCAATCCTTTTTGAAAGTAGTTGTAGCAACATGAGTGCAGTATCAGAGTTTCCAAAGTTTCCAAAGGCATTCCCACAGTATCAACATAATAAAATGTCCTGAGCAAACTTACAACATCAACTAAAGGTGTGCACTGTTCCCCATCTTCTTCAGTCGGGGGATTGTTTAAAACTGTGCTTATACACTTCTCCACTTGGGAATGGAGAAAATTATTCCATGAATACTTGAAAAATAACTCCTGAAAACCAGATTAAAGAAAAAATAATATTGTCAAAAACCTTGAATATTGTGGCCCCTAGTATAATCAACAACTTTTTAAATTACAAATAATAGTAATAAAAAAAAAAAATAAAAATAAAAAAAAAAAAAAAAAAATAATAATAATAGTAATAATAATAATAATAATAATCAGGGTTTTCAATAAGGGCCGGCAGCCGGCAAAATTCGCCGGCTACTCCACACGTTTTCGCCGCCTACTTTGATTAACAACTTACTCGAATTTTAAGAATTAGCATGATAATTAATTTGCCACAACATGAACCGCGGATCGGCCAACATTTAATTCGTTTAACGCAAAAGAAACTTGCCATAATTCTTGGTTAAAATATATCGACTCAGGGCTTGAAATTTAGACCAATATACGGTCGCCAATGCGACTAACATTTCATAAAAATTCTCCTTTCGTCACCAAATGGCGACTACATTTCTGTGTGTTGACGATGAATAACGGGCATTTCCTCAGACATTGTGCCCTTCCAGAAAGTTATATCGAAAAATCTTTGCTTCTAAGACATCCAAAATAAGAAAAGAAGTCAATCCATCCTCTTCCTTTGCTGTAAAAGATTCTATCACATCGGAAAATTCACAGAAAGCTGACCGTGTTTGAAATCGCCCTATAATTCTTTGCAAGCCCTTGAGCACGTCATGTATGCCTAAAAGTTGTGTCTCTTGTTGATTCCTTCGATAGTGGCCACAAAATCTTATATATTGTGTTTGTTTTAAACTAAGTGATAAGATTGTTTTGGTTTTCCTTTTCAATATTTTATGTATTCAGTCCTTTTTTAGATTAAATTCCTAGAAATGATTTTAAACACTTTTGAACAAGGCCCTATTTGATTTTGCAATCTGGCGACTAAAAATTGCGATTGGCGACTATTTTGTCTGCAAGATAATTAGGACCGTTGAATAAAAAGCTAGAAAATAGAGCATGTATGGTTCTGTCAAAAATGACCTAATTCTTGCCCCAGAATGCAGGAAATGCACTCTTAGAGGCTCAGATTTTAAAAGTTTCCCGGGGGAGCATGCCCCCTGGGCCCCCCTAGCACAAGGAACCCCTTCGCTGCCTACTTCAACAATTCTGCCGCCTACTTCAATTCTTATTGAAAACCCTGAATAATAATAATAATAATAATAATAATAATAATATACCTTTTTAAACTTTAAGCATAGACAGTGGTCTACTTATGACAATCAATATGGCGTGGCAATAAATCAAGGATTGAGTGTTTATTTTGCTGAATACATTCACTAATTTTGTTGCTGTGACAAACTGCATAGAGGGATACTTGCAATTTTAAGGTGTAGAATTATAAGATTGGCGAAATTTGCACTGTTTATTTTTGTAATGTTGAGTTAACCATGTCTTGAGTGTTTGATATATCTTCTCATTTGAAACAAAAACTAAGGAGTAAACGGAGAAATAAAATCGTAAAAATCTATGCTAATTAGGATCACATTTCCAAACCACCGTCACGGTTCTGATTTCCTAAATTATAAATGAGTTTGAGAAATTAATTTCCAAAATGGACATGTTTTGAGCAGTTCTACTTCCTTGAGTAGAAAACACAAAATTGGCAATAAAAACATGTAAAGTAACAGTGATGGTCACATTTGGGAAAGATGCTGATTACAGTCTTTCAAATCAGAACTTGAAATCTTAATTCTCAAGTCCATGAGATGCACCATCCACGACATACGATGTACATGTTACTCCTTTACTACAAATTTTATTTTGGTTCGGATACATACCCATAAAACTTTTAGAGTTCCTAGTTTAGCTAGCTCAGCATTTATTGTGTCACTATTAGTGGCCAATATAGCAGCCACCAACTTGGATGCTTGAAGTCGAGCGTTCCCTAGGGGAGGGTCTAAAGTTCCTATTGTGGTCAGCATTGGCTTCATCTGAGAAGGAAAAAAGTGTATGTGGTTCAAAACATTTTGCAATGTAAACTATGAGTGAGCACAGCGGAACATGGTCACTGTACCAAATCATTGGGTGGGTCACATTTTGGCCCAAGCAAAAGTATGTTTAGACCTTTTTAAAAAAACGTCATAGACACAACCATCTAAAAGCAGTTGGATTTTACTGATGAGTCTGGTTCTTCTCAAAGCTTTTGGTAAAGATACACGCACAAAATCAGTCAAACTATTATTAATGTAATAAGTTATTTTAATATGATAGTAATATTAATTTAATATCAAAGTAAACAAGAAAAAAGTAAGGCTTACTGGAGGTGGATCTACTAGAAGCTGATGAAAGTCTTTGAGTCTTGGAGTTAAAGCAGCTAATGTAGCACTGACCCCTTCAAAATAATTATAACAGAATGACATTATTTCAGTAAAAGAAAAGTGTAGGAAGATACACTTAATAAAACATTCTTTTCAATATTTCAAACCTATCTAGAAATTATTTACAATGTAACATCCTCATCATCAAATTATTATTTATTATTACAAAGAAAAAAAGGAGAGGAGATCGAAAATTTAATTGAAAATTTATATTTAATCTTTCAAAAACAGAAAACTAAGAAGGATATAAATGTTTTGTACCCTGTGCAAGTCTTTCTGCATCCAAGGCTGTCATGGGTTCTTCTCCCTCTCCACTGTGGATAAAAAAATAATAAACCGGGATAAAGGAATAATTAAATTAATGGTGATAAAGATATGTTCATTTGTCTTGAGCATGGAAAGAAATAATTCTGAGTCCCCAACGGGAATTGAACCCATGGTCTCCCAGATGTAACCGTTTAGGCAATCTAACCACTGAGCTACGAGAGACTCATGGTAAGCTTGGCCATTTATCTGGGTTCATATGTGACACGCGTCCTGCACACTGCTAGGATCAGCAATGCAAATTAATGGTGCATGCATGATTCTGTTCAAGAAGAAACAAGCAGCTAGTATGAGAACAAAATATTATTAAGATCACACCTTCCTTTCCTGACTTCCAAGAGTGTGAGTAAAACAGAGATACCATTGACGAGTGCTACATCAGGATGAAGTTGAGCATCATGAAGCATATGATCCAGTAACTCTGACACGGTCTCTCTCCTGAACAGAAAACAAGAAATAATAATTAGCTATTAACAACACCATTTGAAAACTGTAAGGGATTTTTTCAGGGTAAAAAGTTAGAGGCTATACCTTTTGTAACACTGTTGGGGTTATGTACTATGGCAACTCAAACAGACTCTTTTAGAATTCAGTTTTATCCACCTTGGAGTGTAATAAATGAGAATGGTGTAAAGCAAACCACTGAAATATCCTAATAAAATGCTAGAAGATAATCCAGTAAGTGGGAGTAATGATACCCCCATCATTTTTTGCTGATCTGCTACCTGGCTCCTTCAATCATTAAGACTGGAATGAAGTTACTGTTAGGAGGAAATATGATCAAAGACAACTAAATTACATCATACCGTTGAACTGCATCTAGTAAAGGATCTTGATCAGCATTCTCTTGGAGTTGCGACATGTGATCTCTACTGAGACGGATTACATCACACAGACTTTGTGCAGCATTGCAGCTTCTCTGCAAAAATGATAGTTCATACAAATGTATCTGTTGGTATTTGTTTTCAGTTCACACAAGAATGATCTCCAATTGATCATTCCAAAGTGGAACTGTCATCATCTACACTACTCTGTTTATTTAGCTTATCTAGCCAACCAGGCACAGTTTATGCAGAACAACAGATTTATACAATATCAAGCCTAAATATCAAGCAATTTGTAATAATACATCAAGCATTGGAACTCTAAAGGGAGCATAAAGAAGCTTCAAATTAACACAGAAGAGAACATGTTAAATCTTCCTGTCTACTACATGAATAATTCACTAATTATTAGTTTAACAAATTACAATGTAAATTCTTCTTCTACAGTAGACAGCAGTGGATTGTTGAAGTTAAAACCATTTCCTGATAATAACAAGAAATTAATGAACCCACCTCTTCATCAATTTCAGGATCAATTAAAGAGACCAACCTCTCCACCAGTTTTTGACTATTTAACCACTGTCAAACAAGGAAAACAATGCAAATGAACAAACACTAATAGATTCCACTTTCAAGACCATTGCCCACTCAGTTAGAAATGCACAGACGATGTCAACAAGTAGCAAAAAAGGCACATAACCCTCAGTCGAGTGGGTCACTTCACACAAAACATAAAAATAATAATATTATAATATATAATGATGCAACACAAACTGTAAGCTTTACCTCAAGTAAGTCTTGCCGCAATTGTGGTGATTCAACACTGGTAATTAACCGAAGAAGCAAGTCCATAACAGCAGATGTCCCAAGGTGTTTCACAATGGCATTTACAAAATCTTCTTTACTTTTCAAGTACTCTAGCATCTGCATAAACAAAATAGAAAAACTCCTCAGAATATGTCCACTACTTCTAGATGTTTCACCAAATACATTCATTATCATCTCTTACACATAGGACAGTGTGCTTACCAAAGATGTCTTCCTACTTATAAGAACTCCCATAACTTTACTGAAGAAACTGAAAGCAAAATATTCAATGTTAATAATGTACATGTACATGTAAAACTAAAAGGTAATTGGATTCGTTTCAAAGTTAATCAAAAGAGCTTGGCTAGGATCATTTTTAATATTAATGCTCAAAGTTGTAAAGCACCAGTAGATAATCTTGGAAATGGTGTTCTGGATTTTAATGTTTTATTTCTTTTGTTCTTATTATTATCGACTAAAGTTTGAGTTTGAGCAAAAGTCCCGATTGGTTTGGCTTCACTCGCCCTAATAATGTTTTACCCCCAATTTCTTGAACTCGGGATTTTTTTTTTTCGCTAAGAGGTTCAAGAAATCAGGACTGCACTGTAATTGGGTATAGGACAAATCTATTATTGTTGTAACCTGTCAAATGTGCCCTGAAATACAACCATAAAATATAAGGACTTCTAAGCAATTTATTCCTTGTGGTTTCATGCAACAGAAACTAGAGGTGAGTGACAACTTTGCTTTGGAATGAACAAACTGAATAGTTTCTCACCTTGCTAGCAGGGGATTGAGTGGAGGCTCAGATTCCATAAATGACCAGATTTTGTTGAGTAGATCCTGCAAAAGAAACAACAAGTTATCCACAGTAAACTTACAACAGGTTTTTTGTATGATTAGTTGACTTATACCAAATGGCCACAGTTATGTAAATGGGTGCTATTTTTGCTTCACATTAATTTTATGAAGCAAAAGTTAGAGATTGAAGCTACCTGTGCTTGAACTGAACAGCTCTTTTTGGTAAAGCATGTCTCTTTTCTCACAGTTTTCCCCAACTAAATTAGTTCATGGTAAAATATTTAGCTGAAGGCCTGGAAAAATAATTAATTTGATAATCAAACTTGTGCAGACCACAGATGTGATTCCATCAATCTTCTGACTTCCACCTTCTACATTTGAGAGATGTTTTACAAGGTTTTACTATCTTTTTACTGCAAGAATGTAACAATAAAACTTGACATACACAAGAACCACCACAAATCACCGCGTCATCAATCAAGTTTACTGTTTCTTCCCCTGTATATATAAATTTACTCCTTTTTTTAAGCAAGCCTACCTCATTGTTTGTTAACTTGTCAATTATTGCATACACATCAGCTGTTAATACTTCACAGGCAGTGTTGGGATGCCTGCAACAAATAACAAGTTCACCATATTTAGATACATCCATGATTTTGAAATAATTTGAGAGCCAGAAGTCCTACAATTATCTTAAGATTTCATTTATAATAAATAATAATAATAATAATAATAATAATAATATAATAATAATAGTAATACTTACTACAGGGGTGAATTCAGGATTTTTCTTTGGAGGGGGTGCATATAGTTTGTTTTGCAGAACACTAGTTGTATTAGAAAGCCGCCTGGTCATCTCAGGGAGGGGGGGGGGGGGGTACACCCACAGCACCCTCCCCCTTGATCCGCCCCTGTACATGTATTATTAGGCTCCATGTAACCCAGCGAGACTAAATGATGAAGATGAAGATGATGAAGATGATGTGTTCATCTGTCACAAGGGTGGTACAAAGAAAAAATTCTGAGTTCCTGACAGGAATATTGAATCCATGGCCTTCCAGATACCAGTTGGGCACTCTAACCACTGAGCTACAAGTGACTTATGGTGAGCTTGGCCAGAGACTAACTTTAAAAACTGTTCAGCCTAACAGTATTTCAGAAACCCATATCGTAATCAGTTTCAGTCTTCCTTAATTTTTGTCCATCCGTACCTTCTTTTGTATATGCTCTGTGTAATTGAAATGTTCCTTCACTGCTTTAAGCTGTTATTTTTGTATTTCACCCAATTTGGTGGTCATTTTCCAAGCTACATTTGGCTAATAACTTGTGACACAGCTCCCTTTAACCTATAGTAACTACACACAGTCCACAGAATGTCCTGACTTACTTGTATTTAAAACATTCCTCTTTATTTTCATCTGGTGGTTGAAGAACTAGGTCTACTAGTTCCTCCAAGATCTCTGGTCTAAGAAAACTGAAAATTCAAGCAAAAACAGAATAAATTAATAGGTATCTCCAAAGTAGACAAATAGACTTCAAACACCTTCATTTTAAATTACTATTAAACCCAGGAGTGTCAGCTTCAACACACCAGACTTAAAACATCATTAACTGATAACAACTATTCACTTGATTCTGAGTTGTTGAAACATCAGTCACCAACAACAGTTCTTTTAAACCTTTAGCCCCTAAGAGTGCCATATGGCATAATGTGATAACTTGGTCAATATTTGACCAATTAATTTGAATTTTTGGCACTCATTTTGAATTCTTAAGTTGTGCATTTTGAACATAAAATTGTATCTTCCCCTATTTGTGATATGTTTGACCACCCCTAAAACTTTTTAAACTTTTTGGCCTGAAGTGTATGTGATATGCAACATAACTGAAATTAACCACCACACTGACAAACTGTACAATAAGATGTAGTTTAGGGATATACCTGCTATATACAGAGAAAAACAATCTTTTAAATATTTTTCTTTTCAGCGTTTTAACCCATTTCTTTCAAAACCATAACTTCCCCTGTAGTTGTTGATTAGAAATGTTTTTTGAACTAAACTGATCAACACCTTTCAAATATGAATATCCAATATATATCATCAAAAAAGACCATTCACCTTAGGGGGTAAAGGGTTTTAGGAACTATTCTCACCTAGATTATCGCACAAAACAAACCAATGTTATACATCATTGAATCATTAGATGTCACAAAATTGTATAGTTTTGTATCTATATTTTTACTTAAAATATTATTACTAGTTCTTGCAACACTTGACCACATGATCAAAATGGACTTCAGCAGATGCAGACAGACTATATTGGAACTCTATACTGAATATGTTTTATCATGCCTTTTAGTAGCCTGAATTTCATACATCTTCCTCTGGTCCTGCACTCCTGAGAATAGATATCTGAACAAAATATCCACTAATGCTGTTCAGTGACGTCACTACTCAAAAACTAAGTAGCAATTCAATTGGGCTACAATTTTGATTTGGGGACTTTTAAAAAGTCTGCATAATCATGTGATTTTACGAGCTAGGTTCAGTGCAGAGCCTAATTTAAAAATGCCTGCAAAGAGTTCCATTAATTAAAATTATAAATATTTTTATGGATGGATGCAGAAATAATGGGCTGTAGGTTTTAAGTTAGTGGCATTTGTCGTTTCAACATGGAGTGATTTTCCAAATTAAATTTTCTTGATTTGTCAAAAAACTCAATGCTTCTGAATATTTTTGAACTCAGTATTGTGTCCACAGTCACGTTTTTGCTGCCTTTGTAACCAAATAAATGGCTTCATTCAAATTAAAGGGACATGTGTGTGTACAAGTACTCAAGAGTGAATTTTTTCATGCCATAAGCTTAAACTTATATTATTTTGATCACTAGAATGTAATTTAAGCAAATCAGTGTCATAAAGAATGTAGCTTGCTGTCAATTAAAATCTCATACATTTCATGTCAATTTACTTTTAAAAAAATTTTGTACCCTGCTTTCCTTTATTCAACGATGTTATTCTCGCAAACTAATGGCCTCAACAGAAATTTTTCCGCACGAATCAACAGAAAAGCATCAAAATATCACCGGACAATGTTAGTGCCTAGTTTTTCAGACGTCTCTTCTCAGGAGTACATGTATGTGACCAATGGAAGATGCCTGAAATTCAGGCTAGCCTTTGAGACCATGATGACATTGAAGATTATATGCAAGATGCAAGTTGAAGATCATACAAAACAGCATACAAGATATGTCTGTAAGATTTAAATTTTGAGTGTTGCTAATGTCCCATGCAGTAAATTTATAACCAATTGACCAATGGCTTTCCAAGTAGAGCAATGTTAAGTTGTTCTGTTGGTTTTGGTTAAAAAAATATGTCAGGAATGAAAATCAAGAACCCTGGGGCATTCAAAACAAAAAAATATAAATTCATTGAAAAATGGGTATAATGTAAACAGTCATGTTCATATCATGCAAGCACAACTTGAATTCTACAACTTATATGAAGCCCAAAAAACAATTCTCCAACTTGACATACCAATGTATACTGTACATCTAACAACAGGGATAGTATTCATTGCCAAGCCAATCAAAAAGCATGTCATCAAGGACGAATTTACAGTGTAGTTTAAATTTCTAATGATTTCCTGGGCCATTGTATTGAAAGGTTTGCTATTAATAGTACGCTAACTTCGCAATTTCCTCTTTACCATTAAAAATTAACTATGATTTCTCATCATCCTCTCCTGATAACATTAATCTGCAATGGTATGGCTATCCGAGGTCAACAATGTATTTTCTTTCCCGATTCAAATTTATGGTTGTATGAAGAGGAGCCTTCCACCGGCTGAACGAAAAAACGTCACGATCAATAAAGTATAATATTATAGTACATGTAATTCTCTCTGGAAAATATACAGAGATGTTTGGCCTCTAACATAATCGCATGTGAAACTAGTCAAAATAATTTTTTTAAAAAAAATTTACTGACTTCGAAATCGACAAACCAAATAAGTTTAATTTTTCTGCCACAGGAAACTTCTACTTACAAATCCACCAGCTTTCTATTTTGTGATTTTGTCTCTTGCAGCACGTCATCTTCGTCCAATATTTCACTCAAAGAGCAGTCCTAGTAAATAAATATAACGTTTGGGATGAAATTCACAAGGAATCGTTTAGGATTGAGCAAAACATCTCCGACTGAACTTGCAACAAGCATACATACAAAATCCAATCCAAACTCACCTCTCTCGTCAACATGGTGTCTATGGCAGAGCTGGGGTGCAAATCGAATTTCCAAAACATTTTGATTCCTTCTTGTATATGTTCCTCCTGTAAAACTCTGGAAAAGTAGGTCTTGCAAAGACCAAGTAACCTAGGATATTACTGTTTGCATCAGATTTCACAAATGTAGCAAAGAAAAAAATTCTTGCTGGAGCCCATCCACGAAGTCCTGTAACAACTTTCGCTTCGTAGCTAGCCGTAAAAGAAGATGGCGGCTTTCACTCTTTCAGTTGGTTATAACCGCCATAATTTTCACCATTCAAACGGCTTACTTTCCCAGCTTATGAACAACGTTCCACAATAAGACCAAAACCACAGTTGAACATGAAATCCACTACTATTTCCAAGAGGCTGTTGGCTGTCGTGACCGCATGCGCTCGAAATACTTTGTTTCGTATAACATGAACTGACAGTCTTCTGCCACCATTAATGGGCTGGAAATGTCAGGCACGTTCCCGCGTTAAAGAGAAGATAAATTGACAGAAACGTTCCGAAAGTCTAACGGCGGGAAACGAGTTCACTCAGCTTTACAATGGAGCAAGAATATAGAAGGAAAATGGTAATAAGTTTTATGGACCATAATATGCTTCTCAGTTTGAGCACGTGATTTTTTTTTCAAGATGGCCGCCAAAAGGTTTGAAAGCGAGGCCAATAGACCACAGGAATACCCACACTGACAACTACAAATATGGCCTGCAAGCAGGCTCTCTTTGGAGACAACGCGCGAGTGCTATCAACCTCGCGGCCTCCAAAGAGAGCCTGCTCGCAGGCTATGACAAATACTTCCCATCCATGGGGTGCCCGGTTGAAGCAATAAATGTAGTCACGGTGCATGTGCTACAGAAACTGTATCGAAACTGTAGTTGAACGCCGGAAGTTGTGAGTAACTACATCTGCATTTGAAGATCTGAAACACAGAAGAACAGTTTTTCGAGTACAGAGCTTGGTACTTTCTATGGATCCACATCTGGGTAACCGCGCATACTAGCTCCCCATAAGAAATATATGCCGCCAGAAAATGCTTGGATTTTTAGATGTTTTTGTATGAAAATGGGTCAGAAATTTGCCATTACGGTCTAAAATTGAGTATCTGTTTTACCTTCTGGTCTATTAAATTAAAAATAAGGTATTTGAGGGGGGGGGGGGGGGTGTATATACGTATTTAGCCTTCGCAGCGTTTTATTTTCAAACGTAAAAGAGAGAGAAGAAAAACTACTCAAAAACTATCATTCGATAGAGCGCGAATTGCCGTATCAGATACGAAACGGCCAAGCGCCAATCGATGGGTGTTTGGCTGATTGAGATCAGGCCCTATTCTCTGGCAGGTGAGAAACTATTTGAGATAAAACTGGGAAGAGCCTCTGTTGTGACCGTCTATCCTAAATCAGGAGCCTGGAACTAGTTAGTCGAATGCACTACTTTCAGCTGGGAGCGGATAGTCTTTGGTCATCCTTCAGCTCTCTCAAACGACGATGAGTACCGAAAGAGAATCTTCGCTGGCCCTTGTGAATGTGCATTACAACAGATTTTCAACTATCGACGTACTGTAAAATTCCGGTTATAAGTCCCCCCGCTTATAAGCCCTCACGGTTGTAGGCCTATCAACCTATCAACATCCGGTTATACGCCCCCCCGGATACAAGCCCCCCCTCTGTCGGATGACAGTACTAAACAGGGCAAAATGTTGCTTTATTGTGACCTTTTACCTTAAAGACATATTACGATCAACATTGTCGTGGCTCGTTTTGGAGCGCTTTTTTTATTCCGCTTATAAGCCCCTCCGTTAATAAGCCCACCCAAAACCCCTAAATGATGGTGAGAATTCTACTAAAACCATTAGATTATTCACTCTCAATTTCTAGAGGATATAGCTGATTAGGCCGGCGGGCTCATCAACTATAATTGTTTTACATAGAAAGTTATGGAGCCATCTGCGATCATGAAAACACTTGGCTCTGGGAAGTCACCATGTTGTGGAACACCCCTCCCTCCCGACCCAGCAGTGCATCATACGTGCCCAGCTCAGCCACCTGGCCCTCCTTTAGCACCAGAATCAAATCACAGTGTCTGACAGTGTTAAGTCGATGAGCAATGGTGATGACTGTGGATTGTTTTAATTTCTCGTACACAATGTTCCAGATGATTCTTTCAGTGTTTGGATCCACATGGGCCGTTGGCTCATCCAAGACGACGATGGTATTTTGCTGCAACAGAGTACGCGCTAAACACATTAACTGCCGTTCCCCAACACTTAAGTTTCCACCTCTCTCCGATATTTCGTGGTCAAGTTGTCCCTCAACATTTTCAACCAGACTTTTAAGTTGCACGTCTTCAACCGCACGCCAAAGTTCACTATCGTTGAAGTTTTGGAAAGGGTCAAGATTCTTTCTTATCGATCCTCTAAAGAGAACAGGAGTTTGATTAAGAACTGAAATGCATCGGCGGGCATCTTGGAGCTGAACACTCTTGATGCTTACGTCATCGATTAAGATCTCGCCTTCAGCTTCGGGCATGCGCAAAAGCGCCGCTACAATGGAGGACTTTCCGTCTCCTGTTCGACCGACGATTCCTATCTTTGTTTTTCCTTGAATTTCAAAGCTCAGATTTTTCAGCACTTGTGGTCCACCTGAATCATACCGTAATGCAACATTCTTGAATCTCACGTGACCATCACGTGGCCAGTTCTTCCTTTGCAGTGCTGTAGTCTTGTATCCAGGCTCTGAGTCGAGGCTCGTGTAAGCCATGACGCGCTCTACTGACGTCATCAAGCTCTCGACCGTTGAAAATTCCCGCACAGCTGCTTGAGAAAAACCTATTGTCTTTATAACATACACAAGGGCAAGCCCTGCCAAAGCTGCAAAAGCAACAATAATACACGGAATTAAATTAGTTACAGAGCTGTTTTTGTTTCGTAAGGTTGTTAAATTTTTACTTAAGTAGAAATAACTTTAAATCCTTCCCCCTTCTAAGACACACTGAGAAAACTTCTTCAACTGCTATACTTCTCTTTCCCAACACCCAAGGTTTTTTTCACAGTCTTGGCGGTGTTTGAACATGTCTCACGTGGTACATCACAAAGCTTCCTTCGAACGACACAACGATTTTCATAGTATTTCTCGCCGTGTGCGTAAAGAATCCATGTTTGTATTTTGTATCTAATTTTTCGTTTCAAAGGAGATTTGGACTTTTTGTAAATATGAAGAGAAATCTGCCGTTTCTACACCCTTATAGATATAATCGGCTTTAATAGTTTATTGTGGAGATTGTCTGGCAGGTTTGAAAAAGTTTGAACTCAAAGATGGCGGATGATGGCGGACTTTTTGCGAGTTATGACGTCACCTTGGCGTTGAAATGACGTCATAACTGACTCTTGATTTCAAATAAATGTGTTATTAACGTTTTACAAAATTGATTGTTTGTAAAAAAAAAGTGACCGCAGCATAAGTAACTTACCTGCATTGTGAGAGAGAAGAATGGAACCTATTGCTACCACAGCGATGAAGAGCAAACTCAGAAAGTCAATTCTCACTCCAAACCATCGGCCACTTGCTGTTACCAAAGAAAACACACGGTTATGGAGATCCTGATGACTGTGAAAATGATAAAAAAAACACTCCTTATATAGTTATTACGAAATTGGAAGTTAGTTCTTACAAGATGGTAAAATACGCATCTATGAGTTCATATACCGCATATATGAGTTCATATACCATTGGCCACAAATATCGTTGCCGATACGCGTCAACGAAAACAGCTGGGAGCTCAAATATTGCAATTCTTTTGGGCGTTTTTAATAAAACAATTATTCCACTCGTGCTTGTTGGATATGAGATCGTTCAAGCCAACTCGGCGCTACGCGCCTCGTTGGCTATCTATTATCTCATATCCAACGCGCGCTCGTGGAATAATTGTTAATTATTACTACAAAAATATCGTTATGAGCTTGAAGTGTCCCGTCAACCTTGTTCTATGTAATGATGATACTATCATTATTCATTACATGATCTGATTAGAAGGATATTTAAATGCTCGCCTGTAAAACTGGTCAATAAACTGTTCCTCGGCTTGTCTTGTGCGAATTGTGTCCAGGCCATTCATGGTCTCTGAAAAGTGCGAGAAGACTGGAGAACGGCAAATTGATTCTAACCTCTTTAACTCACGGGAAGTCTTGAGGCAGTAACGTGTTAAAAACACAAAAGCTAACAAGATGGGCAAGGAAATGATACTTAACCAGAAATTAGTTATGGACGGCACCAACGCTGCTGCGGCCACATACAGAAGGAATTGGATAGCAGAAAGAAATGTCTTGGGCAATATTTCATCAATGCATCCAATGTCCTTTGAAAATCTGTTTAGTATTCGTCCTACAGGGTTCGTGTCGAAAAATAAAACCGGAGCTTGAAGTAAGCAAGTGACCATTTTACCATGGAGGCGTTCAGATGATCTGAGAGAGACGTGGAAGAAAAGGTAGGCTCGGATTGTAGCTACAACAACGGCTGCGCAAACGAGACCGCCATACACGCTCAGGGATGTTACATCGTGTTGGCATTCCCAAGGCATCGTGGTCAGGTGAGAAAGCCAGAAGTCTGAAGACACCATTATCACTGAGTGGAAAAGAACAGAATAAATAGAGTGTATTTAAACTGGAAAACGAAATCATTTTCTACCACAAGGATAAGATACATGTACTCGAGAGTGGATTCTTGTACTATACCCAACGCACGCATACAAAATCTTTGTAATGGAAAACCGGTTGTAGATACACATAAATTAGTACTAGGCTTTAACCTAAAAAATAAATTAAACAAAGCAAAATTAAGAAGATGTATTTGACCTTGGTTGCAGGCAAAACACACAGAACGAATCTTTGACGGAGCCTGGAATATGTAAAGATTTGACTGTGTGAATGTTTACCTTGAGTTCCAAGAAATAAAACAATCATTGCCACGATTGCCACTGCGTGAATTCCAGCTCTGAAGTATTCCCAATACAGCCTAAACGAAATTGTTCCAATGTCACGGTCTTCTTCGGAATGATCTAAACACTCACTCAAGTTATCATCACCAGTTCCAAGGCACGGCTCGACAAATTCCTGTTGTTCCTGTTTTCTGTGCCTCCTGTGATCCTCTGCGTGAGTCTCAACTGTATCTAAGACAGTGCTCAGAAAATTGTCCTTCTTCAGCTCTGAGAAACTGCCTTTACCCAGCACGGAGCCTTTGTACAATACCACAACTTGGTCAGCGGCCTTCATGTGGCTTTCAGTGTAGGTAACCATGATTCTTGTCTTGTCTTGGAGCAGCTGACGTATGCAGTGATTGAATATGTGATCAGCGATTTTCAAATCCACAGCACTTAACGGATCATCCAATAAGTACACGTCCGCATCAGCGTAGACTGCCCGTGCCAGGCTGACACGAGCCCGCTGACCACCACTTAACACAATACCACGTTCTCCGACATAAGTTAGATCACCATTTGAAAATCTTTCCACGTCTTCCTTCAGCGCACATGCCTGGATTACGTTTAAATATTTGTCTTCGTTGTATGGCAAACCAAATAAAATGTTGTCGCGAAGAGTTCCAGAGAAAATCCAGGTGGTTTGAGAGAAATATGCTATATTTCCAGGGCAGATTATTGTTCCAGTAGATGCGGTAACTTCACCTGCAATCGAAGCTAGAAGCGTTGATTTGCCACTGCCAACATGACCAGTAATGATGGTAAGGGTGTTCTCTTTTGCCTGGAAACTGACATTTTCAAGAAGGTATTTTTCATTTGAGTTACCTGCCTTGCACGTCAAATCCGACACTGATAACATCGTTGTAAGTCTTTTAAAACCCTCCCCGACAGGGTTTCGATCTTGGCTTTTGCACTGGTCATCATCTTGCTCTGTACGAAGCTCCTCGCTGTTGTCAGTAGGATGCGTAGCAAGAAGTAACCTCTTAGCAGCAACAACTGCGTCCCTACTGCTAATTTCATACTTTCGGCTATCATCGTTAAAGCAACATTGCAACAGATCATTGCAGCGCATATTTTCTCTTAGTAAGAAGTTTTCTATTCTTTTCAGCGACACAAAAGCTTCGTATGCCGATAGCAAGGCTCTTGGGATGTAGATATGAAGTGGCAGCTGCAGAACATAAAGAAAGGAGAGTAACATAAAGGCGCTGGCAGCTGTCAGTCGTTGTCGAGTAAGCACGAGGCAAAGAACGGTTAGAAATGTAGCTATGGGTGTTACAGAATATTGGAGGCTTTCGATGGTTGACAAAAAGGCGCTCTTTTGAAGGATAATCCGGACCTCTTTTCTGAAATTAAAAAAGATATAAATGGGAGATAGTTATTATTCATGCGTACTGGAATTAATTTGGGTTTCAGCTCATAGCAGTTTTGGTTTTACAAATTTGGCGTTTTGTATTCAATTATGAAACAAAAGAGTGTGACCTGCAGTTGGCAGTGTTTCCATCTTTTCATAGAATGCTAAAAAATAAAGCTAGCTAGTAATGGCAAAAATAGTTTGGATGACACATTGAAAAAGGATTAAAAAATTGATGAAACTCGTTAATAGAAGAACGGAAAAGTGTAAGAAATGTTTAACTGGTCTGAGGCGAACCCATGCTGGCATTTTTTCATTCTTTTTCTACGGCATCTCATTTCACGTTAAGTAGGCATCACTAGTCCGCAAAACGAGAGGATTTATGTTTCTCTGATGAAAGTTTTTTTGTCTCACCTTCGTACCTTCTTGATCTCGTCTCCATAGTACCACTCTAGCGCATGCGTCTTAAGGACACGGATCCCATGTACCAGCTCGTCCAGCAATGACATGCGCGTGTCAGTCACGTCAGCGGTCCGCTCACGTAATTCAGCAGAGAGAGAAGACACTAAAGCTATATAAGGAATAGCGAGCAGCTGAAATAACACGCCTGTAAGGGCTTGCCATCCAATCAGATAAATCAATAAACAGATCACAACAGGGACTTCAATGAGTGATACCGTTGAGAACATCATCCATCTCTGAACTTCCTCAAACCTTTGTACGTCATTGGATATTAAGTCGATAATGGATCCTGTTGTAAACTGACTTAAATTCTGTTGGCTGATTAAAGGAATCTGTAAGATATATAGGAAAAAAACATGGAAGCCGATTGGCTAATTTTAGTGAAATGTGGGCAGTCCAGTTCCCTAGGACGGCAGTCTAAAAAGCTCAGAAGGAAGATCGAGCCGTAAAACTGGATTATGTCCAAACAGATAATGAGCATCTAGCTTGTTAATTTCAATTTGTTATTCACGTTTTTTTCTTGGCCAAAGTACTGCAATTTATTGAAAATCGGAAAACCTGAATATCTGACATTATCAACTTGCCAGAGTCGGTTTCGGCGACCTACCGCTGACCGAGGAGTAGGCGGACTCTGGGCTCGAGATTGAGTTGTCCATAAAATATTTTATGAGAATTTTTTAGCTATCGCTCCTTATTTGGTTTCTGTTGTATAAATTACGTACCTTGAGATAAATAATGCCTTTTAAAGCGCTAGACAGCCTCATGCCCATCATTTCAAATTTAAACGCGATCGAATGCGATAAGAGTTCGGACAGGCAACACAAAACTAACAACGTGGCGCATGCGTAAGTGAGATTGCGATTTTCTCCTGATGTCAACAAATGAACTATAATTCCAAGCAACAGGGGTTGAGTCACACGACCTGCAGAGAACATTAATAACCCGCAGCAAGGGAGAATGAGTTCTTGCCAGTAGATGGTCTTTAAAACACATTTCCAAAGTTTAGGTTGCCTTCCGTCCGTCTCGATACATTCTTGCACGTGGTTATTCCATGTTTGCCAAAGCTGTTCAGTCAATTCTCGCGTCCTGTCTTTGTGGTGAAGAGGAAAGAAGTCAAATTGCTTCAAGGGACGCTGGCTTCCTGTTTTGAAAAGACCGTTCATCCACCAAAATGTAAGAATGGAGAGAAAGTTTGCAGTTGTCGCTGGGTGACAATTTTTGACATCATCGTTGTCACCTTCATCACTCGTCAACTTTTCGTAACTTTTACGTGACATTGCGCTGTAAAATTGAAACAAAACTACGGATGAAGCTATAGGTCATATGTTAAAGACTGTCCAAAATAGACTTTTGAAATCGCGCATCCCGCCACCCTATTTGGCCAGTTATCCCGCTATCCCGCCTAATTGAGCTGTTTTCGTCCCGATCTCGCCTGCTAACGTCTCAATTCATCGAAGTCGACTTGTTCCCATGAGCCCATGCATAAGTATAAGTTTCCTCTGTCCGTTATACGCAAAAAGGAAGTTTACGTTAAACAGGCTAGACTGGCCATTCGAATTGATTAGCTTAGTAGCAATTGAGATCAAAATTACTTTCCTTAGCTTAGGCTAGACCAACTGTGTGAAGGGCTCAAAGTTGCTTCATAATATGGATACCGTGTTATTGAGCTAATGCTGTGAACGCCATTTATGCCACGAATGCGATTTTGATACTTTTTCACCTTAGTACTTCAGGCATAGGTTTTCCTAAAAGAATCGACTGTTAAACCGTACATGACAGCTAAATGGAGATGTTATCCTGACTAGAAAGTCGGTAGCTTAAGTAACCTACTGATGGCCAAACCACTGTCCTCTTTTACAAAACCTTCACCCTCGAGCTCACAAGTTCCACTGCCCGAGTCCTACTCGGTTGCTGGGATTCCGCTGTTCTTGTTACGCTAGTTGACTTTTCTCTACCTGGAGAAACGTCAAAGTCCATAAGTAAAGTCCCGCATCCCGCATTCCGCCTTGATTTTAAGCCCCATCCTTCATCCCGCCAAACTTATGAGCTCTAAAGAAAGGCTTAGAACAACTATGCTTAGAATGTCTAGAATTGTTTCTATGGTTGAAGCTGTTGGGATTGTGCATTTAAGTAATTACAGATTACTAACACCGGAAATTTTGGCCCATTGGATCGCACACTTTGTCTTTCTTTTTTCCCACACGATGCTATACGACAGGAAAGTATAATGTGTACTGAGTGAGCTGTTTTCTGCACGAGCCGATTTGGCAATTCAGTAATAACTTAATTGACAAGGAACTTTCGTACAAAATATTTTAAACACAGTTTGCAAAACCGCTGGAAACGCGTTTCTTCTTGCCTTCTTACACCTCAAAGCTCACGCAAACGAAAACAAAATAAATGTTAGAGATATAACTTCCTGAAAGTATCCTGAGAAAAGACTTTGTGGTCAATTTTCAGAAATTTATAATTTTAGCTCTCTTTTTGCTCTTTTTCTCGGGATTTAAATTTCGTGGGCGGGAGGGGTGAAATGTACGAGCCATCAAGCACGAAACAAACTCTCCTTTCCAAGGAAAGAAAGATATGTCCATTTAGGAGAATTTTCTTTATAGAAATCCAGCGAGTGACATTAGCGGTTACTTGATTGAATTGTCAATATCAGCAGAAGTTCTGATATCAGCTGTAAAAATGTCAACGTGAACAGAACAGTCTAAAAATTGCGTAAAAGTTACGCTCGTCCTTAGTTCGAACAACCAGTGTGATATTTGTACTTTGTTCGCGCGTTATTTGCACTCTAATGAGTCAACTTGGATAAACCACAGTGATTTGATTTAAAATGTTTTTATTATGGACGCAGTAAAGTGATCGAACTCAGACATTCAATCGTTTTTATGTTTGTATGGTAGAGACTGCTAAGTTCGGTATTTCATTTTCCTATCAACTAAACACGGCTAAATATATATCTTTGTTTGAGCTACATTTTGAAATGAAAATAATTCCAAGATGTCATAACATTGTTAAATATTCACAAGGTCACAGTCTATTAAATACATACATAACTTTCAACAAGAACTAGCTTAAATAGCGACGGTCGCTAGAGTTTAGATTTTAGTGAATCACTGGAAAAGGTTTGGTATTTTGGAAAAGTGGTCGCTTACGAGCGAGAGGCTTGAGTGTTCTCAAGTTACAGTGTGCGCGATAATCGATCTCTCATTCTTGGTTAACAAATCTTATCATTAACCTTTTAACATTTCTTTAATTGTGGCTTTTCTTGGGGGGCGTGTGGTAGTTACTGGTGTTAAAAGCATATCAAGGAATTGAAAGCATGGTGAACTATATATGGTTTTTAAGAGCACATAATTTAGTTTCCATATTTGAGGAGTTTTTGACTGACAGGTGAATCCCCATGGAGTTGTGACGTCATATAAAGCTGCGTTTTTTTGTCATATTTAAAAGTAATTAAAGGGTCGTGATGGCAGCAGGCAAGTCAAAAGTTGAAACAAAACGACAAAACTTTTAAGTTTAAAAGACATGTTTCGACACTGATAAAAGCAAAAAATGCTAATTAAAGGAGCTCTGTCACGGGGATTTCGCAGATTTTTGGTCGAAACTGTTCTGGAATTATTGGTAGGAAACTATACCCATGAAAATCATTACCGTTCAACATCTAAAGGAAGATATTACCTTAATATGTGGATAGAAATCTTACTACGGCTAATAATATCGATTTTTTGTAGACGTGCGGAAACAACTTGAAAAGTTTAGCAAAACCTTTCAAATTGTAATCCATTTCCATCGTAGCCATCTGCAGCTAAAGACGCTTGTTAACAGTTTCGGTACGGTGCTCTAAAATACCAATTGTTACTAAAAATGAACTATTATTTTTTGGTTTCCTTCGACACAAATATAAATTTTGGCTTTTCAAAAATCTGCCAAAATCCGTGACAAAGCCCCTTTAAGATAAATAGTGACAACTGAAGATTGTCACCATTTATCATAATTAGCATTTTTCATCTACTTATAATAAATTCAACTTCCAACGCTTTGTACATTAATTAACTGAAGATGACAGAAGTTTCTGTCAAAACATATCATTTAAACTTAAAAGTTTTGACGTTTTCTTTAAACTTTTAAATAATTAAGAGATTAAGAGCTGGGAGCATTTTAGGGCGTAAATATCTAATCACAATCCTTAACAGCTTTAATGACAAAATTTCAGTTTGAGTACTTTGAAGTAGTCAGATTTTCGCCATTAATATTTCATATTTCAAATCATGCAAAATCACAAAGTTAACTATAACACAGTAAGCTTATTTAAAATGGTTTCTACCATATTATAGCTCTTATGAAAGAGCAATTCCTTGTAATACCTAAGAATACCTGATCAACTAAAAACCTTTTATTATATTTCCACAGCGCGCATGTTCGCCGGCGCACGAAAATTAGAAGAAGTTGCGTTAAAGGTGGCACATGGGGCAACCTTTACCAAAAAGTTCAATTTTTTGAAGTAAAGTCTATTTATCCAACATAGAATACTACGTCAGTTTGCGCACATAACGGGAATTGTAAGAAATTATCTCCCCACAATTTTGCGTGACTCACTGAGTGAGCAACTGCACTGGACAACATAGACCGCTTTTTAGATCTCGTATAACTTACCTTAAAACCCCAGAAAGAAATGTCTTTAGCATGTGTTTTTATCTCAGCCTAAACGTATTACACGAAAACGCCGCTGGGGATCGTGTCAAATGAGCATTCGGTAAGATTTCCTCCTAATCTAATACTTGGTAATTATGCATAGAATTTTGAGCCTCGTTCTATACATGAGTGCTGTTGGGAGAGTCTCATTCTACACATGACTGCTGTTTGTGACGGCATGAGAGCTTGGCCAATAAAATTATTGGTTTAGCATTAAGAGTTTTGTGTTTTTGCTTTGCTTTAAGTTTAGAAATTATTGGAGTAAGATATCCAGGATATCTTGTATTTGTGTTTCTCCGGCAATCGGCAGACACATTTTGAAGGTAAATTAACGCTTCTATTAACTTTTATTTTAACACCCCCTCAGGCTGGATTAAATCATGAAAGAACACCACATGCAAACAATGCCTTTTGTATGTGATTATATCTTGGTCCAAACGTGTCCCCGATAGCAAAAAGTATCGTTTTGTCTCTAATGGACAATCGGTAAGATTTTCTCACAGACATTTACTTTACTTATGCGTGCATCTTTGAATCTAGTTCTGTTGATGACTTCTGTTGTGAGCATCTCGCTCTATGCATGACTACTGCTGTTGTTTTGAGCATCTCGCTCTATGCATGACTACGGTTGTTGTTGTGAGCATCTCATTCTATGTGCATAACTAATTCACGGTTCATGTATGATGGATTAACAAAATAACTGGTCAGACTAATCATAAATGCTCATTGCGTCCGCTAAATTTAGAAATCCACTATCATCATCATTACTCGTAGACTTCTTGGACTTGCTCATTGACATAGAAAAGTTTTTGAGCAGTGGTAATGGGAGTTTTATATTTCTCGTACACATATACATATGATGGGTGGCTGTATTCAATCCCTCATACATGAAGTGTGCATTAGTTATCCATAGAGCGAGAACACCCAGATTCATACACCCACAGGGATCACATACAGGTTCACAAAATGGCGCGGCAAAGCCAAAAATTGTCTTTATATAATCGGCACACCCGCTAAAAAAAATTGCGTGGGTGTACATTCGAACCCCTAATAAACGGAGAGAGCGGCCAAAATCAAGCCTAACACCTTAGAGGTTAGAAAGTAGATAGACGCACTTGTCAGTGGGGGAATTATTTTTAGACGGAATCCATCAAGAAATCGAGTAATATTAATTTTAGTTGGACAAAAATCGAGTTCCAGAATACTCTAAATCATATTGCGTTATTTTCTACCCGTTTTAAAGCTAAAGATGTAAGTAATTATCAGTGATAACACCAACAACAATTCTTATCAGAGCCTGAGAAAATGAATTTCAAAGTTCACGACTAGGTAAAATCTCACGTGAAACTATTTTGTAAAATCGTCTCTAAGCGATTCAGTGGAAATCAGTGGAACTTTGTTTTCGATGTTTGGTGTTGTTAGAAATGATTTATTTTGATAAGATATTTAAAACAGTAGCACAAAAGCTTGCAATAAGGTGTAAATAATTTTGGTACATAATTTTGTCCAATAAATACTCGAAGTCCTGGCGGATTCCGTTTTAATACTTTTAAATATTTTTCACAAAATAAATGGGTAAAAATTAATTTTGGCATCGATGTTACGTTACGTTTTGTATGATCATAATGTTTTCTTGTGGAGTAATTGGAAACTAGCTTGAATGCTTCAAAATTAAATAAAGTATCTTTATCTTTAAATAATTGTTATTAATCCCTGACAAGAGAGTATGAACTTCATACTCTCTTGTCCCTGAGGGATGACAGACAGGAATTGAAAGTTTTAGCATCCCAGAGTTAAACCCCGTTACAAAATTGTGTTAAAGCCCTTGCACTCTGCGCATGGTGGCTGAACTGCACTGGTCCACACGCAACACCCAGCTCTGTCGTACGGCTCCAAGAAGTTGCAGGACTCTGAGATTAAGATTTTGAGCTATTTTTTAAATAGGCAAAATATCACATTTTCCTACTTTGCAAAAAATTTACCATTGGAATAAAAGGAAGTTTAAATGCTTTGAAGAAAACGGACAATTTGTTCTGCCTGTTGATAGCTTCTTTAAAGTTTCTACCACAAATCATAAGCTCATAAGGAAGCGAATTTATCGTTTCGTTCCTCTGTAAGAAAATAACATTTTATCATTCAGTAAATTCGCGCAATGCCCGTATATCGGTCATCGTATAATTGTTGTCCGTCATCCGTACATAACAGATATCCTGCGTTATTTTTCAACAAATTCGCGCGATGGCCATATATGGTCAGAAAATCATTGTTATCCGTCATCCGTACACAACAGATATCCTGCGATATACGTAGGTTGCCAAGATTCCGGCGAATTCTTGCTAAGCGCTTCACAACCAGAGTTTTTCTCGCTGCAAAAAACGTTTCGTTGACAATTTGTTGAATAGTAAAACAATTATCCTGCTCAATCTTGCGGAATATCGTCTGATTTTAGCCAACTCGGCCTACGGCCTCGTCGGCTAAGTATCAGGCGATATTCCGCGCGATTTCGCAGGATAATTGTTAAATATATTTAGGTTGCCAAGATTTGTCCGTACGTAATCTTGCAAAGCGCTGCACAACCGCAGTGTTTCTCTCTGCAAAAAGCGTTTCTTTGAAAATTTGTTGAACAATAAAACAATTATACTGCTCAATTTTGTGGAATATCATCTGATTTTTGCCGACGGCCACGTCGGCTAAGTATCGGGTGATATCTCAGGCTAATTGCACGCGGCCAGAAACAGCATATTGTCATAATTACAGGCAATTGCGTCAAATACTACAAGCCATCTGGGTTACATACATACATACATACATACATAACCTTTTGTTAAGGCAGGTCTAGTAGGGCAACCATAAGGCTGGTGTGGACCTGCCATTTAAATCGAACAGAAACTTGTTAAAAATCCCAACGGGCAGGAGGCTGACCAGTTGGCTATATACAAAGCGTGGAGGGGTTGAATTCGGGACCACCGAAGACAAATCCATCTAGTGGCAGGGAGGAGGATTTGAACCCGGGACCTCCGGATTACAAGTCCAGCGCCCTAACCACTAGGCCACGCTGCCTCCTTATACTTGACTTTGTGAAATTGCTATGCTGTGGAACACCCCTCCCCCTGACCCAGCAGTGCATCATACGTGCCCAGCTCAGCCACCTGGCCTTCCTTTAGCACCAGAATCAAATCACAGTGTCTGACAGTGTTAAGTCGATGAGCAATGGTGATGACTGTGGATTGTTTTAATTTCTCGTTCACGATGTTCCAAATGATACTTTCAGTGTTTGGATCCACATGGGCCGTTGGCTCATCCAAGACGACGATTGTATTTAGCTGCAACAGAGTACGCGCTAAGCACAGCAACTGCCGTTCCCCAACACTTAAGTTTCCACCTCTCTCCGATATTTCGTGGTCAAGTTTTCCATCAATGCTTTCAACCAGACTTTTTAGTTGCACGTCTTCAAGCGCACGCCAAAGTTCATTATCGTTGAAGTTTTGGAAAGGATCAAGATTCTTTCTAATCGATCCTTTAAAGAGAACAGGAGTTTGATTAAGAACTGAAATGCATCGGCGGGCATCTTGGAGCTGAACACTTTTGATGCTCACGTCATCGATTAAGATCTCGCCTTCTGCTTCGGGCATGCGCAAAAGCGCCGATACAATGGATGACTTTCCGTCTCCTGTTCGACCGACGATTCCTATCTTTGTTTTTCCTTGAATTTCAAAGCTCAGATTTTTCAGCACTTGTGGTCCACCTGAATAATACCGTAATACAACATTCTTGAATCTCACGTGACCATCACGTGGCCAGTTCTTCCTTTGCAGTGCTGTAGTCGTGTATCCAGGCTCTGAGTCGAGGCTCGTGTACGTTATGACGCGCTCAACTGACGTCATCAAACTCTCGACCTTTGAAAACTCCCGCACAGCTATTTGAGAATAATTTACTGTCTTTAACACATAGGCGAGGGCAAGTCCTGCTAAAGCTGCAAGGAAAAAGAACAATAATACACAGAATTAAATATTTTTTTACAGAGCAGTCTTAACAGCGATCCGATCTCCCCTAAAACGACTACGTGGGAGGCTATTTTCATGTTTGCTAGGAATCACTGCGGTTCCTTTGATCTTCACTTCCAATGCTCACCATTTACAACGGCATTGTTGAAGGGTTGTATTCTGAAGGGTTTTTTAACCTGTCGTCTCTGATTCGTTTTAAACACAAACTTAATGTGAAGAATTTCATAACGAAAGCCGTCTGTCTTCACCACGGACACCACGCGTGAGCTAGCCACTGTAGCTGCGCGGAAATTAACAGTCAATGTATTTTAAATTTTCTGAATGTTTCCGAAATCTGAAATGCAACATGTAAGTAACATTTCTGACTTCTAAAATTGTTTTTACCTATTCGCCTTTGTAAGCGTTTTCATTGTCAGTGGACAGAAAGGACAAAATAAAGGGACATCAGCGATTGCTGCTGCTTTATCTTGGAAAGCGTGCAACAGCAGTTGTGAACTTACTGTGAAATCCCGCAAAACGTGGTCTTTGTTCGGAATGTTTCAGCACTCAGAGATTCGAAAGATGAAGGAAAATAAAGAATATTGAATACTGGCACAAAGTCGTAAATGAATATTGCATTATTGCCTTTTTCGTTTTCGATAAAAACTACATTGGTAGAACGAGTGGCGTTACTTTGTTGAGAGTAGTGCTGCAAGCGACAAATTTTACCGGTTACCGCCTGATTTGGAGAACGCTACAGAAGTAAAGACAATGTGATTCGTCTAGGGTGCTGCGCGAAAAATTTCTTGCAAACCAACCTTCTATCGATCGTAACTGTGTTTCCATGCATGGCGATGACAGCCAAATCTGAGAGTCGTTCGGTGGCCATTGTCAAGCCAAGTAAACCAGAAAATGTCCTCTTCGCCTAAGTGCTCCCCATAGGCAAAATCCCTCACGTTTGGAAAAAAGACGTTAATTTTTTTGGCTAAAGCGGGGTGACTAGCCACCCAATCCGCCCTCCTCTCCTTGGATCCGCCACTCTAAATCGAGACCGTACAAGGCCTACAAGGGGAATATCGGCTCTCGGACTTCGCTGTGCTCGATTTGCACCATAATTGTTTGTTGACCACAGTATCAATGTCATTGGGAGTTTCGTTGCCACTTACCTGCATTGTGAGAGAGAAGAATGGAAACAATCGCCACAACAGCTATAAAAATCAAACTCAGGAAGTCAATTCTAACTGCAAACCATCTGCCACTTGCTGCTACCAAAGAAAACACACGGTTGTGGAGATCTTGATGTCTGTGAAAACAATAAACAATACATTCAGTCCCGTTATTACTATGAATGTTAATTCGCGCTGCTCAATGCAAACATACAACTTTATTGAAGCTCCCTTATACTCTATTTCAGACCAAAATAGTCAAACCTTATTTCAGACCAAAATGGCTCAAAAATCATACCCTTTAGGGCCGCCCACACATACTTATATAGCTTATATAAGGGAACACCCCCGGGCTATTTCCTCCCCTGAAAAGCATTAATGTACTATGGAATTGGAGTTCTGTTCGGCTCCTCTCTTCCTATGGAACAACACATAACTAACAGTCTTATCAGAAAGCACCTTGGTGAACAATCTGCGGAAATTTTACTTCATGCGCTTATCACGTTCGAGACTGGATTTTTGTAATTCTATTCTGTTCGGACTCCCTAGTTATCGACAGGTATTACGGGTATTATCACTCACTCGTAAACACGACCATATCACTCCTGTGCCTACCGGTAGATCAGTGGTTTACTATAACTGTATATAAAGAAATAAATGATCTAGTTCCGCAGTATATTAAAAATCTGATTCATGTATATGTTCCAGTCGTAATCTCCGTTGTTCGTCAAGTAGGAGACTAGTTGCACCATCGTATTACTTAAACGTGTATGTCCTTAGAGCATTTTAAAGTGCAGCCCCTTTCTGTGCAACTCGCCTCCTACGGAAGCAAGGATCGCCTCATCAATATCTACTTTTAATTATTATTAACACATCAGAGACGTAACGGTTGCTGCTCAAACCTCCGTACCGTAACACGTAAATTGGGAACGGCTTATTAAAAGTTTCATTCCGAATAATTTATGTTCTTGACAACTGGTTGAAATAAAAACTGCTCACCTGAAAAACTGGTCAATAAACTGTTCCTCAGCATGTCTTGTGCGAATTGTGTCCAGGCCATCCATGGTCTCTGAAAAGTGCGAGAAGACTGGAGAACGGCAAATCGATTCTAACCTCTTTAACTCGCGGGAAGTCTTCAGGTAGTAACGTGTTAAAAACACAAAAGCTAAAAGGATGGGCAATGTAATGATAATAAACCAGGCGTTCGTTATGGACGGCACCAGCACTGCTGCGCCCACAAAGAGAAGGAACTGGATAGCAAAAAGAAATGTCTTGGGCAATATTTCATCAATGCATCCAATGTCTTTTGAAAATCTGTTAAGTATTCGTCCTGCAGGATTGGTGTCGAAAAACAAAACGGGAGCTTGAAGTAAGCAAGTGACCATTTTATCATGGAGGCGTTCAGATGATCTGAGAGAGACGTGGAGGAAAAGGTAGGCTCGGATTGTAGCTACAACAACTGCTGCGGAGACGAGACCGCCATACACGCTCAGGGATGTTACATCGTGTTGGTATTCCCAAGGCATCATGGTCAGGTGAGAAAGCCAGAAGTCTGAAGACACCATTATCACTGAGTGGAAGAGAACAAAATAAATAGCATGTATTTTAACTGGCAAACGAAATTACTATATCTATCACAAGGGTAAGATACCCATGCATGCTTGCGAATCTTTGGTATGTAGAACGCGTAGTAGATACACATAAACCTACTGGGCTTTAACCTTAAAAACAAATAATGAAAACATGTGATAGTACGAAAATATGTTTGACCTAATTGTTGCACTTGAACGGGAAACCTACGGAACAGATCTTCTGTTGCTCTGCGGTCGGATTCTGGAATATTTGTAAAAAAAAAAAATGTGTGTGAACCTTGAGTTCCAAGAAATAAAGAAATCAGTGCAACGATTGCCACTGCGTGCATGCCAGCTCTGAAGTATTTCCAATACAGCTTCAACGAGATTGTTCCAATGCCACGGTCTTCTTCGGAATGATCTAAACTCTCACCAAAGTTATCATCACCAGTTCCAATGCACAACTCAACAAATTCCTGTTGATTCTGTTTCCAGCACCTCCTGCGATCCTCAATGTTAGTATCGACTGCACCTAAGACAGTGCTCAGGAAATTTCCTTCCTTCAGCTCTAAGAAACTGCCTTTACCCAGGACAGAGGCTTTGTACAGTACTACAACTTGGTCAGCAGCCTTCATGTGGCTTTCAGTGTAGGTAACCATGATTCTTGTCTTGTCTTGGAGCAGCTGACGTATACAGTGATTGAATATGTGTTCGGAGATTTTCAAATCCACAGCACTTAACGGATCATCCAATAAATACACGTCCGCATCAGCGTAGACTGTGCGTGCCAGGCTGACACGAGCCCGCTGACCACCACTTAACACAATACCACGTTCTCCGACAAAAGTTAGATCGCCATTTGAAAATCTTTCCATGTCTTCCTTCAGCGCGCATGCCTGGATTACGTGTAAATATTTCTCTTCGTCGTATGGCAAACCAAATAAGATGTTGTCGCGAAGAGTTCCAGAGAAAATCCAGCTGTTTTGAGGGAGATACGCTATATTTCCAGGGCAGATTATTGTTCCAGTAGATACGATAACTTCGCCTGCAATTGCAGCAAGAAGCGTCGATTTGCCACTGCCAACATGACCAGTGATGACGGTAAGAGTGTTCTCTTTTGCTCGGAAAGTGACATTGGCAAGAAGATATTTTTCACTTGAGTCATCTGCTTTGCACGTCACATCTGACACCGATAACATCCTAGGTTTAAATCCCTCCTCGACAGCTGCTGGTTTTCGTTCTTGAACATTGCACTGCTCATAGTTTCGCTCTGTACAAAGTTTTTCGCTATGGATTGTAGAACGCGTAGCACGAAGTAGCCTCTTAGTAGAATCAAGTGACGAGTAGCCACTGCTAATTTCATCTTTAAGAATATTCTCGTTAAAGCAACTTTGCAATAGATCATTGCAGCACAGATTCTCTGTTAGCAAGAAGTTTTCTATTCTTTCTAACGAGACAAAAGCTTCGTATACTGATAGCATGGCACTTGAGATGTGAATATGAAGCCCCTGCTGCAGAAAATGAAAAAACGAGAGTAACATAAAGGCGCTGGCAGCTGTCAGTTGTTGTCCAGTAAGCACGAGACACAGAACGGTTAGAAACGTAGCTATCGGTGTTGCAGAAAATCGGATACTCTCAATAGTTGACAAAAAGGCGCTCTTTTGAAGAATAACATGGACCTCTTTCCTGAAATTAAAACAAAGAAAACAAAATGGTAGCTAGTTGTTTATTTATGCGTAGACTACGTTATTCCAAACGAAATAACTGAATTGGGTTTAGAGTTCAACTCATAGGGTTTGTTTTTTAGATTCGGCATTTTCTTTTCAATTATCCATAAGGTAGCTATTTTTATGATACAAAAGAGTGTGACTAGCAGTTGACAGTATTTTTATGTTTTTGTGCCTAGTGGCTCGTAGAGCCCGAGGCACTATGTTATCGTGCACGCGTGTGTCCGTAATTCGTAATTGGTAATGAGCGCGTCTAATTAACACGTCATAGTCGGAAGCTCAATTTGACAATAATTGACATCAGCCATTTACTCGCTTCATGTGCTCACGTTGCGCGTTTCTTCAACGACGTTGGTAAGTTTTCTATGTTAAAGATAAATTTATGTTACTTTTCTTCTAGAGCCAGGCTCAACTTTCGGTGGATTTTCAAAGAATTTGATCTTAAAAGCAACATGAAGGGATTTTTCGAGAATTTTCTTGCTTTATCGGCAAAGAAACTGAAGATAGTGTTGATGATTCTTCCCTCGATCACTGGCCGTGGACGAGCGTTTCTTGTCGAATGTTGTCGTAATATGCTAGGCTATCACTAGGCACATGTAGTCATAGACTGCCTATTTTTATAAAATGTTAAAAAGTGGGATGGTTTACGTAGAAAAGACCAACGTAGAGGCTATTAATGGTAATGCCAAAATGGCTTGGATGACTCACTGAAAAAGGATTAATGAAAACATTGGTGTAACTCGTTAAAAGAAGAACGGAAGAAGAAAATATTTTGCTGGTCTGGGGCGCACGCATGCTAGCCTTCTTTTTCATTCTTATTCTACCGCATTTCCGTTTTACGTAAAGTAGGCATCACTAGTCTACAAAAGGAGAGGATTTATGTTTCTCTGTTGCAAGTTTTCTTGTCTCACCTTCGCACTTCCTTGATCTTTTCTCCATAGTACCCCTCTAGCGCATGCGTCTTAAGGACACGGATCCCATGTACTAGCTCGTCCAGCAATGACATGCGCGTGTCAGTCATGTCAGCGGTCCGATGACGTAATTCAGCAGAGAGAGAAGACACTAAAGCTATATAAGGAACAGTGAGCAGCTGAAATAAAACGCCTGCAAGAGCTTGCCATCCGGTCAGAGAAATCATTAAACAGATAACAACAGGCACTTCTATGATCGATGACAATGACAAAAACAGCCATTTCGGGGCTTCCTCGAGTCTTTGTACATCATTGGATATTAAGTCGATAATGCGTCCCGTTGTAATCTGACGTAATTTCTGTTGGCTGCTTAAAGGAATCTGCAGAATAGAAAAAAATAAAACACGGATGCCGATTGGTTCATTTTAGCGGGGAATATTAGAAGTGGTACATTGGATTATAAACGAACGGGCACTGAGGTCGAAATCAGGGTTGCCTGGGCAGTCTAATTTGTTCGTACCCCGTTCTAGAGTTGTTGAAAAGTTAGGACGGCCGTCCAAAAGTCAAAAAGGGCAGAAGAGAGATCAAGCGGTAAAATGAAATAAACTGCAATTTAATATTAAGCGAGTATTTAAGTTGAATCCACAATAGCTAACCTTTGAACCAATCCAGCTCAAACAGGTGACCCACAGGTCTGGATTTTGAAGTAGAAAATATCATTTTTGATGCTCAAAAATTTTCTTCTTCGTCAGAGAGAGCATGAGAAATTCGCTGGTTTGTTGTTATCACTAAAAATGTTGCACAGCATATTTAGACAAACTGCTGCTTTCCACCTGTCGTTTTAAAATCCAATGTACCACTAAAATAACACGTTTTAAAACGTGCCAACGATTATTGAATTCTTTAACCCGGAAAGTTATCTACACGGCTGCTTTGACCTTGTGCTTGCTCTGTAGCTGTACACGAAATATTTTACGACAATATCTTAAGCTATCGTTCTTCAATTCCTGTTTTGATTCTGTTTTAATCGATTGCCTACCTTGAGATAAATAATGCCCTTTAAGGCGCAGGTCAGCCTCATCGCGATCATTTCATATTTATACGTGATCAAATGCGTATAGATTTGAGGCACACAGCATAAAACCAGCAACGTGGCACATACGTATGTGAGTTTGCGATTCTCTCCTGTTGTCAACAAATGAATGATAATTCCAAGTAATAAGGGCTGAATAACACGACATACAGAGTCCACTAATAACCCGCACCAAGGGAAGATATGTTCTTGCCAAGAGATGGTCTTTAAAACACATTTCCAAAGTTTAGGTTGTCTTTTGTCCGTCTTGATACATTCTTGCACATGGCTGTTCCATGTTTGCCAAAGCTGTTCAGTCAATTCTCTTGTCCTGTCTTTGTGGTGAAGAGGGAAAAAGTCAGATTGCTTCAAAGGACGCTGGCTTCCTGTTTTGAAAAGACCGTTCATCCACCAAAATGTAAGAATGGAGAGAAAGTTCGCAGTTGTCGCTGGGTGACAATTTTTGTCATCATCGTCGTCACCTTCATCACTCGTCAACTTTTTATAACTTTTACGTGACATTGCGCTGTAAAGTTGAAACAAAACTGCAGATGAAGCTAACGCATGATATTTAATCATGCGAAATATAGGTCATACGTTAAAGAGGGTCCAAAATAGACTTTAAAATCGCGCATCCCGCCACACTATTTGGCCCTTATCCCGCTATCCCGCCTACCCGAGCTGTTTTCATCCCGATCCCGCCTGCTAACGCCTCAATTCATCGAAGTCGACTTGTTCCCATGAGCCCATGCATAAGTATACGCATGCAAAAAGGAAGTTTCCATCAGAGAGCGGTAATCCGAATTGATTAACTTAGTAGCAACTGAAATCCAAAGTACTTCAGTTCGTAAGCTTAGGCTAGACCAACTGTACATACATACATACATACATACATACATACATACATACATACATACATACTTACCATTACCCAGTTGTGGGGACCTGGCAATTCCACCAACACTGTGGGGACCTTATGTTATAAGTGATATTTGGAAAAAACATATATGACGTTTGGATGGACTTAGCTATGGTTTGCTATGCACTCCAAAAAAAATCGGAAAAGTCCATATTTGCAGTGTGGGGACATTTTTTACACACTTTGTGGGGACCGTACTTACACAAATTTTGAATTGTGGGGACATTGTGAACAACGCCTACATTATGGGGACCTTTGTACTTTTTGCTAATTTTAAATGTATAAATTTCTTGATATTCTTCAAAATTAAAAAAGCCACAAGGTAAACTAAGTGCTAAAAGGCTCGTATTTGCGAATATATTTTATACTTTAAAACCATGTACCTCACCATTGGGACATTCCCAGATGTCCGCTTAATAAAGGGGTGTTTGTTGTAAAAATTGTGCAAGGCTGATGTTAACTACCAATATTCAACGGTTTCTCAAAAAGGGTATCACACCGTTAATGCAAGAATTAGGTTGACTTTGATTGCCTACAACAACCATATACGAATGTCACTCGATTCGACAGTCCATACAGCTTGTTGTACGGACTTATCAGCTTAATGCATGGACTCTTTCAAGGTCTTTTAAAAACAAATTCAACATCGCATGCATTGTGGATTCAGTCTAGAGGTTTTAACGATAAACTATCAAAATAAATTCGTTTTGGTGTCTGTGTCCGTTTAATAAAGGTGTCTGCTTAAAAAGGGTTTAGTGTAAAGATAAGACGCTAGCAAATAACTGTTGGCACCACTGCAGGTGGGATTTGGTTACAGGATCTCGGGTGGTTGGATCCTGGGTGATCAAAGGCCGTATCCTGGGTGGGATCCCTGATTGGATGTCAGATAGATTCCTTGGCAGAATCGAAGGTGGGAACCCAAGCGGGCAGTAAGACACTACCTCTCTGAAACCTCTATTTTCATTCGCGCGCTGTAAACACTACCTCTATTGTTATTCAGGGATAGGGGCATTGTTATAGCCTGTTATGTATTGTTTTAGGAACCAATGAAATAACTCGTTCCGAGAGGTAGTGGGCGACCCCAAGCGGGACCAGGAAATGTTTGGATATTCAGGTGAAACGTCAGTACCGAAAAAGTGATACAACAGTTGTTCAAACTAAGGAATAATCTATACTGTAATTAAAATGTACCACTCCAAACAACGATCTAATGTACCAGGGAAAAGTTCTTTAATATATATTACCAGTACTAACAATAATAAATCATATTATGAGAAATGTAACATTTTATTCAAGACTAAATATTTAACAGAAGCATTTTAGATTTGAAAGATTAACAAAACGGTGATGGTAACAAACGCAACATTTATCAGCTATTCTCTGCTGGCTCTCTCCTCCAGTTATTTTGTATCTCTTCCTCAGTCCAAGTAAGATGGGCTGTCGGAATACAAACACATTAACAGAGAATTATAAGAGAAAACACAGTAGCTGTTATCTCCCTGCGTGACACTTAATTAAGGAGGCTGACAACAGTTTCCAGCACTTTCCAACTCTTACACTTTGATGGGTCAGTGCTACAAAATAATATTTATCAGTTGGTAAAACAAATGCGTAATGATTGGTAAACAAATTGTTGTTCAGAACGAACCAGGTTATCTCTATATTTATTTTTTACAAAGTTAAAATTTACTGGATGCAGTTTCAGACTACCCTAAAATTTTTGAAACCACTCCAAGTAGTTATTTTTAATTTTGCAATATGTGGCAACTTAAGAGGCAGTCTCCCTAAAAGTGTTCCGGTTGATTCTGGATGGAAAAATAAAATTACCTGATATTTTTTGTGTGTGGTGAAAGGCCTTTATGCCAAAATAACAAAACCAATATGATTATTTGGGTTCTTGGTATTACATGATTTTCGTTAGGGCTAAAAATAACTATGACGGATGGATGCCCACAAGTGACAAAAATTCGTCACAATTGTTTACCTTTTTAAGCAATCATCGGCACAAAGCAAGCACAACCTGTACTGCCATCATTTCTACACAGCAAGGAAGAATCTACTTTTATTTTATGGGCTGTAGGAGTTTCAAGGAATTCGAAGCTAATCTATTGGTAATCCATAATTCTATATGTTAAGATGTTCGTGGGACAACCCAAAAATTGGTGGACCTCTTTTCTCTGCTAGCAGATGAAATCAAAAGATGGCAGTAACAACAAAAATTATTAAGCTTTAGGGCCTGTTAACATGGAAAGAGGGTGCCCCCGCTAGAAGAGCTAAAACATAGCTCGCCTTTACATGAGAATTTATAGCCCTTCTACCCAAGTTGTGACAGCGTCACTGAAGCGTGATGCGGCATGAGAACCCCCCCCCCCCCCCCCCCACAAAAAAAAAAAAAAAAAAGTAGCTCCAAATACGAGTTTTTTTTTCCGTAATAAAGGCCAGCCGTTCTCAAAGCAGTTATATGTTTCAACATTAAAATGCCCAAGCTCTTAGAAATTTACCGAGTAGATCTTTCCATAGATTTCAATTGTTTTCGGTCGCAAAACTAAAAGTAAATTTGTTGTTGGGTGCACTTAGTATAATCCTTCCTGCAAGAACGGCGAATTAATTAGCTTTTGTTCAAAGAAATTTTTCCAGTTGACAGATAAAACTAATTTTGATTAAATGGCACTGTTTGAATTCAGAATTTATACATTTTGTAGCATTTACTTCACATTTTAATTTAACAACACCCGTGAACACTTATCCCGGGTAGCCGGGTTACCCTGGTACGACTGTCGACATGGCAAAAAGATAACCCGCCAAGAAGGGTGTCCCTGGCAAGAAGACAGGGTGCCCCGGCTAGGCGGGTTTTACCCTGTCTCGCAAGTAAACGCTTGAACGTTTTTTATTTTTGTTAAGAGAAAGTTGTCTCACCCATGGTAGCTCGGTTAGGCAGGTAACCCACTTACCTGGAGCACCCTCCCTCCATGTAAACAGGCCCTTAACCTAATTAGCCATGTTCTAAATGAGCAGGGGACTGGGTACGAACATATTTTCTCTTCGGTACAAACATTCAATATCGATTGAATTGAAAAATGGGGCATGTCATCTGAAAGAGCATCCAAAAATTAGTAGATTCACCAAATTTGACGGTTATTGGTTTAAACCCAAAGGCATGGTACACTTAGTATGGATTGGAGGGACAGGCGTCCTCCAATCCATACTAAGCTCTCTTATTTTAAAAGTGTACCATGCCTTTGCATTTAAACCAATAACAATCAAATCTGGTGAATTTATTAATTTTTGGATGCTCTTTAAGATGACGTGCCCCATTTTCAATTCAATCGTACCAAGAAAAAACATGTTCGTACCCAGTCCCCTGCTCGTTTAGAACATGGCCAATTCCCCTAGTACAAGAATATGTAAACAAAATTAATATTGTCTACAACATCTTTCCTGTATACATCAGGTGAATAATTTTTCTTAACTTTGAGAAATTACCAAAAGCAACACCAAAACCCTGATGTAAAACTAAAGGAAATGTAAAACAACGGAATATAAATACAGAACCATCTGCAATATAATTATACATTTTTCTATTTTTACTACTATTTTGCAGAATGCAAAATAAGAGTATAGTAGGCCAGCACATACACTCGCACAGTCGGTTGATGGGTTGCAGACTTTTGTTTGTACTTCTGCTGACCAATGCATAACTAGACTTGACGAAGATGAAATTAAATGTTGGCAAAGAAATAATGATGAGATAGTTATCAGCTATGTCAAGAGCATGAAGTGCGAGCATTATCTTATTTGAGTTTTCAAAAAAACATAATCTAGAAAGTATTTGGTGTCGTTATGAAATGAATGCGGGGTCCAGGCAAGTGCGGGTTTTCTTCATATAATAAATGCATGAATATTGAGCAAAATACTAAATGGGAAGCACTTATTAGCATCTTGGGAAAAAAAAAAGAAAGAAACAACACGTCAGAGGGGAAAAAAGAAAAAAAAGATCGTGAGCATGCCCGCACCGTGTGTTGAACTCTCGCCATCACTACTTTCTAAAAGCTAAATAAAAAAATTAGGTCCGCAACGCGTCCATGTGTCTAGAGCATTATGCATTATTATATTGTATTATAGGGGCAGGGCAGCGCATAAATTAGAATTTAGCTGGCATAGAGTAGAGGTGTGGAGGAAGGGTCGAAATATCAAGCTTCAACATTGTAGCAAAGAGATACGGGTAGAAGTAATAAACATGTGCAAGGTGATCTAGTAAAATTATCTCAAGTAGACGTTTTCCTAATTTTTTTATGGTTAAGTGCTAGCTGGGATATTGACTATTTGTTTGGTGAGGTAGATTGAAATGCTGAAAAACCTGAAGATTTTAATTGTCAACAAATCTTGACAAAGATCTCTTCCGCGATCTTTTGTGCTTAGACTTAACAACGAAAATATCACAAAAAAGTTAACAATCACCAAACGATCAATATAACGAAATAGACAAGTTTGGAGAAATCTAAAACCAAAAACAAAATCATCATGAACACTGACTAAGGATAAGTCCTTTGCAACTTTGCGGAATATCTTTGCTATCAACATATCTCAAGCTGAATTTTTAGTTGTTGTCAGACATTTATAAATTTTAAACATATTAAAAAACTGGAGATGTACTGTTTTGATGTGCTTTTCTACAGGAGACTCCAGAAGCCAATTGGCCCTTTTCAAACTGCACAACACAGATCACGTGCAGTCTTACTCAACACCGATTAAATTGGATTCTTACAAAAATAAAACTTTGCAATATTTACAACCGTAAACTTACTTTGTTTTTAACTAAACATCAAGTGTTGTAATTGGTTGACAACTTCACGAGAACAAAACGATGAATGACTTTAAACGGTCTTTAATACGTATTTTCGGCTCGATTACAACGGTATTACAAAACGATCTCTACACGATACGATTTTCCTAAAAAACACTAATGTTCACATGACTAGTGTCTCAAATAACCGGTAGTTAATATTCAGCGGGTAGCGTAACGCAAACATGTCACGGTTATATTCCGGTACGCTGTATAAAGTAATTATCTCTTCAACATTTTCCCCTCCCGAATTGATAAGTGAAACTTGAAATTCGTCTACAAAGTTAAATCATTAAGAGTCACTGTTCAAATATCATAAGTTTCAATCAGTGTCTGCGAATACCAACGGGGAAATTCTCGTAACTGGTCGGTTGAGAATTTTGTCTCCAACTCGAACATCAACAACTCTCACAAGCTGGTCTCTTCCTGGATACGTATGTTCAATGCGCCCAACCTTCCACTCTCGTCTAGACGCATTGGGATCGATGACCATTACTACATCACCAACTTTAAGGTTTTCTGTTGGAAAGAACCACTTCTGACGGGAGCCAATGTGAGGTAAGTACTCCTTCATCCAGCGTCCCCAGACATGTCGAGTTAACTCTTGCACTCGCCTCCAGCGTCTGCGTGGACTAAATGCGGTGCTATCCACACTTTCAGGAACGAAATCACCACCCATCCGACCAATGAGGAAGTGATTCGGTGTGAGTACTGGCTCATTGTTCGGGTCGTCAGTCACTGTGGTCAGCGGTCTTGAATTCATCAGACTTTCAACTCCAATGAACGTTGTTTCCACCTCTTCGTCATTGATATCAGCATCTTTAAGAATGGCATAGATGGCTCGCTTTGCTGACTTAATCATTGATTCCAACACACCTCCAAAGTGGGGCCCTTGTGGAGGATTCCAATACCAAGTAACACCATGACTAGACGTCATACGTTGAAGCTGATCGTGATCCAGTTCACTGACCAACTCTCTGATTTCTTTCTCAGCGCCCACGAAGTTCGAACCATTGTCACTCAGCATTTTCGTTGGCCATCCTTTCCTCGTAGTCATTCGCACGAATGCGTTGAGAAATGCGTCGGTTTCTAATGAAGTTGCCATCTCCAAATGGCAGCAGTGTGTTTGCAAGCACATAAACAAACACAGGTAACGTTTGGCACGGGGTCGTCCACGCCCTTGCATGGTAAGGTACGGTCCTCCAAAATTCACGGCACAATTAGCGAACGGTTTTGTTGTCATCTGGAGACGGATTTGCGGTAATGGAGCCATTTGTTGCTGGGCTGGTTGAACGTCTTGTACATTCACGGCATTCTCTGTTCACTCGTTTGACCTCCTCACGAACATGGATGACTAGGTACTTCTCTCGCAGGTGGTTTATGGTGTAGTTCACACCCATCTGATGGCCTTCGCTTTCGTCATGATATTGGACGATTAATCGTGTGACATGATTCCTCTTTGGCAGGATGATTGGAAATTTTACATCATCTGAGAGGTCATCGGAGTGTCGCAGCCTGGTATTCGAACGTAGAATCCTGTTGATAAGGATTGGAGTGCTGGGGCGCAGCGTAGATTTTCGCGGAAAGGTCTGGTTCTTTATCAGTGCTCCGATTTCATCAATGAATGCTTCACTTTGAGCTTCCCTGATCATTTCTCTTTCGGCAGTTAACAGCTCTGCTGGCGTTAGCTCTCCAAATACTCGCTGATTTCCTGGTTTACGGCAGTTGCTCACGAATCGTTGTACCCAGCTTCTCACACGCACCAACGACAGTCCAATCTCTAACGCTCCTTTCGGTTTGACTTTGTACCACTTTGAGTATCTTGTGGGGTCTAAGCGCCACTCTACTTCTTTCAACTTGTCTGTCTGTGCATCGCGTTCATTGGTCAACAGTTGAACGACGTTGTAGCTTGTTGAACTCTCATTGCTCTGCCTGGGCATTGATTTTAACTCGGTCATTGCTTCACGTGACGGTTTGTCGAACTTGCAGTTTCAGGACATTGTAAGAAATCGGGTCCGTTCCACCACTTTGAACTCTCGGTCAACTCTCGTGCCGTCATTCCTCTTGTGCCAAGATCCGCAGGATTCAAATCTGTCGGTACGTAACACCATTGGTCAGGGTTAGATTTGTCATGGATCTCACCAATGCGGTGTGCAACAAACGGTTTGTATTCACGGCTCTGTCCCCGAATCCAAAAGCCGACATTCAGGCTGTCCACCCAGTATGTGACATTGCTAGATGGGATCTTGAGTGCAGAACAGACTTGATTTGCCAATCGTAGACCGATAAGAGCGCCCATAAGTTCAAGTCTAGGAATGCTCACAGTTTTTAACGGAGCTAAACGGGTCTTGGATGCGATAAGCCGAGTGGCAACATTTCCATCTTCATATTCGTGTCTGGTGTATACAGCTGCGGCGTAGGCCTTCTCGGACGCGTTGGAGAATGTGTGCAGAGTGATAGAGCTTTCCTTTGTAGTTGTGTCTTTTAAACACCGAGGAATCTTGATCTCCTCAAGGAGGGACAAGTAACTGAACCAATTTTTCCACTCTTCTTTCTGTTTGGACGGAAGCGGATTATCCCATTGTAATGCTTCTAGCCAGGCTTGCTGCACAAAAATTTTGGCTTTAACGACAAACGGGGCTAGAAAACCAAGTGGGTCAAATAGCGTTGCTGTTTTCTTTAGGACATTTCTCTTCGTATATTCAAAGTCCTCAGCAGGCGGTGAGTAGTAGAACAGAAACTGATCGTTTTGTGCGGACCATGACATGCCCAACGTTTTTGTCACAGGGAACTGATTCTTCTCAAGATCAACTTCAGAAGGGACAATAACATCCACCAAAAACGAATCGGAGAAACTCGTAAACTTCCGGCTCTCTGCAGAGGTCCATATCACGCCATAAGAAACGGTGCAGCGGTCGGTCTTCCTCCCGTAAGTTGGCTCTTTCCCTTCGATTTGAAGGCGAAATGTGTGATGGAATCCAGTGTAGTGCCTCTCCTTTGCATCTGGATTCTGAAACTTTCCAATGGCAGTCCATCCCAGGGGGCATAGTTACGCGCGCGGTTCATTCGGACCTCCTGTCACTTCTTTCATCGAATACATCAGCTCGTAATGGTCTACTCCAAGTAGTACATCGATTCGACTTCTTGTTGTAAGACTTGGGAATGGAATTCCGAGCAAATGACTCCATCGGTCTTGGATCTTGATCCAATCAACAGCTTTTAAACCCCCGCAAATCTTGGTGGAAGTCTTGGCAGTTATCATTCAGTCCACTTGACCATCAGTGCTTTCAATACCGATTTCGAATGTTCCCGACATAAACCGGATTGTTTGGTCATTAGCTACTTTGACCTCGATTGGCTCTTTCTCGCCTGTCAAACCAAGTTCATTCACAATATCTTCGTTGACATATTATCTCTTCAACATCAAGTGTTGTCTTCATATCAGGTGAAACTCGCGATCCGTAAACTCAGAAAGAATCAAAGTGGCTATGAGCCACTGAAACTCGGAAAATGAATTTACCTACTTGTAAAACCGAAAACTTCGGATACTTACTCGGATACTTACAACTAAACCTTCCACTCTTTGGTAACTTAATCAACTCTTGACTGCCGAATATATTTAAACTGTAACCCTGTAACCCAGGACTTTGCGACTTAGAACTCACGAGCCTGCTGTCAAGGATTATTTGGGTAAAAAAAATTATCTTGTGATGATGCAGCTAAATGGACATACAACCACTTTTCAAAGCGGAACGACGATGGAAGGCCAAGCCCTAGCCTGGGAACAAAATTTCTTTTTTTCCCTTTTTTTTTTCGCAAGTGTTTATAACATTCCGCTATAAAATTAATAATTATAAAACACCATACTGAGCATCTAAGGCTGTGTTCACACTTGGTGCCTGGGCATGGTGCCCGAGTACGATTCTCGCTGGGCACTAATGTGAACATACTCTTTTTTCAAGTTCCCACGTCAGAATTGGGGCACGGTACCCGTGCCGTGTACTCAGGCACTTCGTGGTACTTGGGTACTTTGGTTTTGTGTGTCTGAACACGACACTCTTTTTTGCCGGTGCTCAGGTACCAGTGCTCAGGTACTAAGTGTGAACACGGCCTAAGAAACTATATGCTGAAATGATGCCTTTAATTGTCACTCGGTCTTTCATGTAAAAATCATGTGATTAAAGGTTGTAATCATTCGAGAATTCAAATTGTTTGTAGACAATGTCTTTCTTTCTGGTGGTCGAGTATTTCGATTTCATACTAGAATTAAAACTATTAAGCTTACATGCTGCAAGTTTTATAAATAATGTGATAAGATAACGAAGGAGAAATGGCTTGTGGCTTCCTGTGGCTGATCTTTGATCTATTGTTAGACATTGCCGCTTTATAACATATCATTTCACTGTAAAGCAGGTGTATGTAAGTGTTTATTGAAGAAGGAAATAAATAATGAAATGAAAGACAGCTTTTCGCCCTCGATTTTATACACCTTCCTTGATTACTGAGATACTGATGGGCAATATACGCACAAGCGCCATGCACTAGTCAGTGGAATAACAAAAGTCTAATGGGACTGACGGAAGGAGAGCCAGATTGAAGGAGTGAATTTGGTCCTACTGCTGACAGTAGTTAGGTCTGTCAACACCTTTTGTTTACATCTGATCGACCAAAGGAGGGATTGACCGCCACAAACTCCCCTCTCATCCCTAAACTCCTGTTTTGCATACGCAAACATTCATAAAAACCGACTTCCAGTTTGTCCTAAAACTTTTTTCACATTGAGAATACACAACAGAAGAGCTGAAAGAGTGCTCCACATCACACATTGCACAAAGCGCAAACCACTCGTTTCATCACCCAGCCTTCTCACACCCTCTATAAAACTAACTGCAAGTTATTAACCACATAAAGAAAAATGTTTTAAGCCAGTGTTCAAATTGGGCCAGGGAATTTGCAATTTTTAACACTTTACTGTCTTACCGCTTCTATAGACTTGCCTACAAGTTTAACTCACAGAAAGTAAGCCTGAAGTGCAAAAGCAAACCCGAAAGTGAGCCCGAAGCATGAAAGCAAGCCTGAAAGTGAATTTCAGGTGAAATTGTCCTTGAAAATACATTAGCTGCCACGGGACAAATGGCGGTCTTTGAAATGACAGTTTGTCTCCTGAACCGGTTAATCTTCCTCTGCTTCTCAGTTCGAAGCTGATTTAAAGCAAAAACACTATGCATTGCTGTTATGTTGATCACTTGAGCCTGGAGTGTTTTCAAGAACGAATGAAAAAGAGATGTCACTTCAAGACGAGGAAATTAATGACACATGGCGTCAAGAAAATCATTTAACTAACTTTACCGTGGACTTGGGTTTTATCGTGAATGAAGAATACAATGCTTAAAATGCTTCAGCATGTCCACGTTTTTATTAGACACAGTTAATGGACAATTAAGTTTGGGTCGGGAAGAATTCAACCTTTGTGTGAAATGTTTACATAAACGGCGGTATCTTCACGATTACTAATTGACGAATTTTAGGCAACTTCGAAATTCGAAAACATCGCACGAAATCATTTCCCCAGCTAATCCTTCTAAAGTCGTAAAGAACAGTCCTTTCACTTGCAAATACCGAATTTTTGACCAACTAACTTCACCGCGGGCTTGGGTTTTATCGTGAAGAATACAACACTTAAAATGCTTCAGCAACATCAAGATAAGCATGTTTACGTTTTTATTAGACACAGTTAAGTTCGCGTCTGGAATAATTCAACCTTTGCGTGAAATGTTTACATAAACGGCGGATCTCCACGATTACTTTAATTCACAAATTTTAGGCAACTTCAAAATTCAATTCAAAATTCGGCAAATGTTCCGACAAGTAGTGACGAACAATAAGTTGGGAATGACTTACAAGAAACTTTCCAGTATCCCAAGTGAATATATGACACCAGAAAACTTAGCAAAGGTACAGGGCTTAATAATATTTTCAACGAAGAATCTGTTATTGTCACTTTCAGCATTCACATGTTTTGGTAGCAGTTATCGAGTACAACCAGGGATTGAAGTTCAAAGGTCTTTAAAGATGTGCTTTGGGCCTTTTGCTTAGATATAAGGTCTTGTTCGCTCAACAAATTAAAAGAAAAAGCGTGTCCATTGCTCTCCATCTAAATCTTTATGAGAATATCCGCCATTTTCCATATTTTCAGTCGTTTCAGCACAAAATCTGCAACTGAATGATTCGATTATTCGAAATATGATCCTTATCTTTCAATCTTGGGGTGAAGGCATGTCAATTCAATTCATTCACAAAATGTTCACGTGAATATTGGAACCTTACGTCGCCGAGCATTCATGCATGAGGCGCGTTGACTGTAACTAATTAGAAAATAGAAAGATAATGATAATTAAAAACGATTTCCGGTAATAAAACATTAGGTAAAAAATCTGTACAAAATTATCGGAAAAAAAGTTTGACCAAACATGGATTTAAACCAGTACCAACCATTTGAGCTACAAGTAAATCAAATCAGAAGCAACTGCTATTTTGTATATTATATTTTAATATTTTGTGAATGAAAGCTGTGACAATGGAGAAATCAATGTTTTGCTTTACCAGCAGAACACATAGACCCTTATTAATCGGGGCCCTATTTTTAAAATATGTTCACATTTTCTTCGGATTCTAACACCTAAATTTCTTTTCCGTTGCCAAAAATCAAATCGGTACAAGTAATTTTTTTTTTCTACCGAAAAGCGTGACTCAAAAATGTAACCATTGCATACATAAATACGTTCGCGCCACCTTAAGTAGGTAAAATAACCAGTTATTTAACTATCCAAGCTCAAAAATAGCTGTGCTGTTTTATTATAGCAGTGGCAGATCCTAGGATGGAGTCATTTTTTCTTTCACCTCTGCCATTATTGAATGAAATGGATGATTTTTGATTTTTAAGCATAGTTGAGATATTAGTTAGGTCAATCATAATGTATATGCACAGGCAGATCACCCTATGTGTTCTCTTAAATATGTGTTGAAAAACAAGGTGAACAAGAGAAATTTAAAGAAATCTATGACGGTTATGAATAAAGCACCAAACCATACTGTGACGCTGGCAGCGACTGAAACCAAAGAATCTAGACTGAACAAACTTCAAGGGGCGTTGCTTTGAGGCGTGTCGAGGGGCGAGGTGTCAGAGACTATTTTACAGGTCGTCTTTGAGGGCAAATGACCATGGAAAACCAAAGTTGACAGTTAACGGTGATTTAATACTTCAAAATTATGACAATCGTAAACTGAAATTTAACAATATAACGAATCTCTAATCAATTTAGCTAAAACGTTGCGTAACACAGTCGAAACGCGAAACAAAACTAAGTGCTTTCAACGACGATTACGCGGCAAAAATTAACGTAAACAAACTAGTATATATTACTTAAAACTGCATATAAGCGATATTCAATAATTATAAACAGCCCAGCGTACTGACTAGTCTCTAGCCTAAATAGTGGGCGTTCACTCTGTGATCTTCAAGTGTTTGATCTAATTTACTCCTTTTTGCGATTATAAATCAATTAAAATTGTATTGTACAATAACATCCATTCGTGTACTTTTGCCCGATCATCTTGCAATTACAGTGAAAACTAAAACAAAATAAGAAAATTACTTACATATCGGTCCCGCTTGTCCCAAAGGTTAAGAATATAATCGAAACGACGTACTTCTGATCTGAACAACTCGAGGTCTTGCGAAATTCTGATTTTATATGAGCGTGGTGACGCTAAAAGAAACTTAGGTAAACATTGTAGCTAGGTTTGTAGCTAAGATCAAGACGCAAACTATTATTCTATCAAGCTAATCAATAATCAAGTTAATAATAACAAGGTCCTTTCGGCTAGTATCCTTAACACATACATATGTTAGGCTCATCTCGATCTGAATATCTCAGTTAAGTTACACGAAACGTTAGTCAACTCATGTGTGGCGTTTTATCCGCTTTCCTGCAACGTTTAAACCCCAGTAAAAATATGGGTGTGATCACGGTGTGATCACAGGCATGATCAGAAAGTGTGATGACAGGTAAAAACTTTTTACCTGTGATTACGGTGTGATCATGCCGTGATCACAGAATAAATTGTGATGAGAGATGATCACACCTTGATAGCTGATGACCATGATCATGCCCTTAATCACAGTGGCGTGATCACGGTCTGAGTGAATAACAAAAATGCATCCATCACGGGCTTGATCAGAATATACATGTACTTGAATTTACTAGTCAGATAGATGCTAAATATAACAACTAACATCTTGATCAAAATTATGTAGTCTTTATTTTTACAACACGCTTTGCAACTTTCACTGAATTAACCGTTCGCCGTAATTGTGAAATCTATTCCAAAGCAACTAACGAACTTGTTGTGGACAAATGCCTACACTATTAATTAACTTGTAACCAAATGAACTGTAAAATAAATTGACTAAATGAAGACGTTTTAATTTATCCGTGACAGTCGACCGTTCGGTGAGCGTGCCTATTTAGAAAGCCACATTCTAAGAATTACGTTGTGCATTGCAATATTCAGTGACATTTGCTGACCTCGATATGTCTCAGTTTCTTTCCTCATTGCAAAATTGAATTATCCAAGAAGCAATGTGTCGTAGAGTATGGCAACCAATTCATATTTTTTAAAACACTGGCTGGAGAAGCAATTCAACTTGCCGAATGGACTCAGTGATGAACGGAGGGAGCGTGGCTTAGTGGTTAGGGCGCTGGACTTGTAATCCAGAGGTCCCGGGTTCAAATCCTCCTCCCTGCCACTAGATGGATTTGTCTTCAGTGGTCCCGAATTCAACTCCTCCACGCTTTGTATATAGCCAACTGGTCAGCCTCCTGCCAGTTTGATTTATAATTTTGTTTCACTATTTACAGTGTCCTCAATTAGTACAGCCGTGCTAAATACATTGACACTTAAATAAAGTGATTTATTTTATTTTATTTGTTTTTTTTATGAACATCAATAGAACGATTTCGCATAACTCAACTTTTATATGCTAATGAGTCCCGTTTAATGCTAATGAGGAAGAACAATAGAGAATAACGTGCGATGAAATAAGTGTACGGCTGTTTACAAATTCTGTGCTGCTGTAATATTGTAGGCATGCATGTCCTACACACACACTGTGGATAGCCGATACTTAAAACCGAGCATTCGAAGCACAGCTTTCAAAAGTGTTTTTATTTCTTTTTTAGCACTTGGTATATGATTTTTTTTGTACTTTAAAGTTCTACAAGCATATTTTGGTTTTCTCGCCAGATTGGACTGTTAGACAGACAGATTTATTGTTCTCTCACCCTTTTCAGCAATAATAATATTAAAATAAAGAGTTTAAGAACGACATCTTTTGTCTGGTGTTGTTTGGCATATCTGGGACATTAATATGCACGTTAGCATGAATGCAAACCGAATATTTCTATCGTTCTTCCTGATTAGCATTTCATGGTACTCATTAGCATATAAAAAACGAGTTATGCGAAATCGTTCTATTAATGTGCTTCCATGATATCGATCTATTACATGGACCGCATTTATACTGTTGCATCCCCTGCACTGAAAATGACAAATTTGTCTTCACAAAGTCAAAACACTTTCTCAAATTCTGCATCATAGCGAGCTAGGGACCTTTATCCCGGCGTATCACATCGAACGAAATCGAACAAATTTTTCATCGAACTCAATCGAACGAAATCGGAATCTAATCGAGCGATTAAATTCGATTTTGTTCGGTCATCGAACGAAATTGGACAACAATTTTTTTGTGAGTTCGAATTCCGAACCAAATCGAACCAAATCGAAATTAAGCGTTTGATTTAGTTCGATTAAGTTCGTAGCTTAAATTTAAAATAACAAATTGGAACCTAATGAGCGAGTAAAAGGTTATTGATTATTCCTTAAATGGTTTTGGAATAACTGACTGGACACGGTATCGTATAATCTGTCTTTTATTTGATCCTAAAGAAACAAAACATAATATTTGAGCAATGTAATACGCCCGGGAATACGTAGCAAGCCATTTATAAAATCGTATGGGGGATCTTAACTAATTATAAATACTCAAATACAACTGCAACTGACGCAAATTACTTTCGACGCTCAAGTGAAAACCGTATTTTAGAATAACATTTTGCGAATTAAAACTTTATATGATTAAACAGTATAGCATTGCACATGGGGATGAAGGTGCACGCCATATAATTATATTGTTGTTAGTGACAGAGTTACTTCTCCATTTTTCTTGGTTCAGTTCATCTTAGTTTTCCATTACGCAGCAACACCTTCAAAACCAGAGACAAATGCCCACTGCATCAATGAAATGCAACGTGCTCTAGAATTAGAAGGAATACATGCTACTATTCAGGAATGTAACTGGGAGCGCACCGTTGGAAATTGCAAAATTCGGGAAAATTTGATTCATGCTGCAACTGTGGGAACTGTTAATACCGGTTAACAAATGCCCGGAAAATGTTGTGAATGTCGGGTCTAAAGGAAAAATAAGTATGGAAATAAAGGAAACATAACTATAGATGGCTGGATCAATTGACGTATTTATCTGGGCATCCCGTGATAATCAAATGATGGAAAACCGAACATTCGCTTGATTCAGTTCATATCATGAGATAACGCAAGCCGCTCGCTTAGGTGTTGTTCGGAGACCGAACTAAATCGAACGCAATCGGACTTTATCGAATGTTCAATTTGGTTCGATTTGCATTTATTTTTTGTGAGTTCGATTTTGTTCGATGACCGAACAAAATCGAATCTAATCGTTCGATTAATGTTCGATTGCGTTCGAAAACCGAACGTTCGATGCGATACGCCGGGCTTTATCAAAGACTTTTCCAGCCTGTGTTTCCGCTGCAAGACCAACGGTTGAACTTCAAGTTTGTAAAATGAGCAAGCGGTAAAATTGAGAACAATGAATGTGTTGTCATTGTATAAGCCTTAATCGCGTTTCGTCTGTGCTTCATGAAACTGCGGATTATGTTACGGTGAACTATTGTTGCGCCTGATCAGTCACGTATTACCAAATGGCACTTCCAAACATAAATTTATGCCGAAAAACTGGAGAAGCGAAACAAGAAATGATGTTGCAAAGTGTTGCCATCGATGTGACTACAAGCATGACTTCAAGTTGTTCAATGAGAAACATTCGCCTAATTTGTCGACGAACAAATTTGTTTACACAGTTACGGCAAAAGCAATAATCTTTATTGGTGAGTAAGTTACATTTTTGAATAAAAGAGAATAAGCTTAATTTACAAATAAAATTACTATTATAACTAAAAATCTTTACAAGTCATTTAAAACTTAAACTATGACTTTCCGCAACAACTGATCATAATTGTTTGGTGACCCGACTCACGGCCCACTTTTACGACGAATAAATAATGCTACATAAATTTAATAACACTGCTAATCTCATGACAGATGCTCAAGAGGTAAGTCCTAATTTCAAGGTTATCTCTCGCTGAATTTATGGAACGTGGCAGTTATAGTCTATCACGCCATGACTACAATGTGATCACGGTGAATTGGGAGTGATCACTCTCATCACAGCGTGACAAGAATCATCACGGGTGTGATCATTCCCATCACATCATGATCACGCCAGTCTAAAGGCGTGATCACACCCGTGATCACAGGCGTGATCCGTGATCACGCTGTGATCACAAAATATTTTTACTGGGGAAACCGTTATTTCACTGAATCACTTACATGCAAGAGGAGAGACAAGGCAGGCAGCTCGACATCCAGAAAATTGAAGCTCTAATTCGGCACAGGCATGAAGAAATAGCTAATTGATTGGATGTTGGTGTCTACGAGGAGAGAATTTTGATGGTTTGGCATCAGTTCAAGCTTGAATTGGGCAAGGTCACGGCCACTGGCTGTCGAGCTGCCTGCCTTGTCCCTCCACTTACATGTAAAGCCAATGGTCGAAAGTGATTCAGTGAAATAACGCTTTAAACATGGAGCGAGCCTATAAAAAGGCCACGTCTAGCACTTTGTTGGCTTCAATTTTAAAAAGTCGTGTCAGAGTAACGGTCATGAAAGAGAAGAGCTCTGCAAATTTGTCTTTTTAAATGCAATCCCAGTTCATTTATATGGAATTAGCAAGCTAATATATAAACTACCAATAATTCTTTCCATTCAAGCTAAAAGAAAATTTAAACAGAATTTATGCAATAATCCTGGAAGTTCAAAATTGATGTCCACCGCGCACAAACACTGTTACGACATGAAAGCTCAAACAGATAATGCTGAACACATCAATGACAATCATTTCAGTATTTTGTTTTTATGGATTAAGGATTCAAACAACAAAGATAACAATGCTTTGGAAAAAATCTCTAAATTTGGGGGACTAAAATGGCAACTTTCGTCTAACTTTTCTCGCGTTTCCTTTGGTGAAATTTCGTAAAATTTGCCAGAGGTTATAATTATTTTGCTTTACATGGTATTCGTTTTTTACGAAAATCTATAAGACCAGTTTTTATGCAGAGGGGAAAAACACAAATTTGCAAATAACAAAGAAGCTGCCTTTACAAACCCGAACCTTTTTCTGTTTAAAATTATTTTTCAGATAGTGTCCATGTACTGTGAAAATTTTGGAAGATTTCACCAAAGGAAATAGAAGAAAATTGCACTTAAAGCCACATAAACGCTCAAAGTCGCATTTGTTTGGGTACTCTTAATTCACGACTTAAACCCAATATTTAAACAGAAATGGTTGTAGAACACTATTTCATCCTTGCTTATTGCATTTGATAAGTTTGAGTGAACTGGGAGTGAAAAAAATGCAAAAACCAGACTTCAAAATATAACACCAGCGCACGCCACATCCATGTTATTACCCTATGGAGCCACCTTTAAACGGCACAGAAAAGCGGATAAAACGCCATGCATGAGTCAACTAACGTTTTATTTAACTTAACTGAGATATTCAGATCGAGATGAGCCTAAATATTTATGTATTAGAAACATTAGAAATTTTTAAACTTCCCACATTGACTTTTTGTTCATATTTTTACAATCTATTGAGAATCGCAAAACAAAGCTGCCTATAAAAAAGAATTGGGGGTCACGGACCTTTTGAGAAAGTAAACTACAATCGAAGTTAGCGCAACAGCTACCAGCCCTATATTGTTTCAAAAGTTTTCTCAGCGCGTGTGCTCAATGCATGACGTGGCGTGGCATTGCGACATGAATTACGTGTGCAGTAAGGATGTACAAAAATAACAAGCTGCGCAAACGTTCTTAACTGAGATATTCATATTGAGATGAGCCTAAATATGTATCGTTCGGTGCTTTATTCATAACCGTCATCAATTTCTTTAAATTTCTCTTGTTTGTCTTGTATGTCATACATGTAGGGTGGTCTGCCTGTGGTGTTATGCATGTGGCACTTTAAATCTTGGCAACATCCAACAGGCAGTGCAAAAAAAACCTTGCTGCCCAGCATTAATACATTAATTTTATTGCCAGCAAATATATTGTAAGAAACACAAGCAAAATAGTCTTTTTCTGTCCTGTACACACCCAAACAATAATTATTCTCAAAAGCCTCAAAATAAAATAATTGTTGTTTTGTTACTTTGTTATACAGTCACTACACAAAAAGGGCAATTAATATTTTTATTTTCAATCCAGATCTGGCTAGACTGCTTTTAGAAAGAATGCTTCTTAGGTTGCAACTTTTTGCAAGGTTAAAAAAATTCCTGACCGAGCAGAGCTGTATTAAAAAAATCATGTCAAATTTTGGTCATGCATGAGCAACCATCGGTCTAACCCTAACAAAAATAATTTAAAACCAAGAACCAAAATTATTGTGGTTTTGTTACTTTGACATAAAGCTAGCTAGGTCATTAGAGTTCATTTCACATTACTTTACCGTACCACATTGTGAAGTTTGTTGGGAAATTGGGTCATTAATTACAGAATCTGCGAACTTTGCAACTTTGCTACTTGAAGAGAAATTTTAATTCAAAATAAAGCAAAGAACATTTCGAAAAGCAACAACATATCAAAACTTTCAAAGCCGTGAAATTCTGCTTCCAAGCGTGTTGAAATTAAATATTCAAGGTAAAGCGAAAGTTTTGATTTTAGCGGACGGCTTAATTGCAGTCAAATTTTTCACTTGCAATAGCTTACCATTCACATCCATTACCATTTTGTTTTCTAGAGTGTTGAAATAAGCCGCATCAAGTTATCAATCGTTGTAAAACCATTCACTTGTAAAGTTTGTTCATGAGGTGAGAAGCAAATTGTCCATAAAACCATCAACTCCAGACATGATTGCCATGACTTTTGAGAAACGTGTCTTCAGGTCTTGTTTCTCTTCAAGTAGCAAAGTTGCGAAGTTCAGTCCGGCTGAAGTTGAGTACTTTGTTTTAGAGCTCGCAATTTGATTCTCTAATTCGCCACGTAATTAACTACTTCGTTACGTAGTACCCAATTTCGCAATGAACTTGGCTATGCGGCAGGGTAAAGTAATGTGAAATCAACTGTAACCACACAAAAAAACCTGCGATTTTATTTTCGATCTGAAACCAACCAGACCAGTTTTAGAGAGACTGCCTACTAATTTTATCTTATCATTACTCCAAAATGTAATAACAGGGAATCGAAAACTGCATGTGGATGCCAAAGTGCTATGAAGATTGAAAGCATCCAACTAGGCATATTGAAAGACCAATTGATATTTTAATAAACAGCTTATCAGCGTTGATAAAATAATCTCAAACCAAACTTAAAAATAGTGACAAAATTTTGTCCACCCCACGTGTCATTTTAGATGCTCACAAAAACACGAAGACTTCGTAGAAAATATAAACTTAACAACACTTCAAATACTTTGACAACAGGTAGGTTTTTTAATTCTGTAAAACTGAAAATTACATTAACTCGATTGAAAAGTTTTATTTTCTCGGTGTAGAAAAGCGGTAATTCGAGATGATAAAAATTATTTGCAAACACAGCATCATAAAACAACACAAAATCCCTAATAAATCTACAGAATTTCTAAGCTAATACTAAATTGACACATGTACAAGCAATGCTTTGCAACAGCCTTTCCATTACTTTTACTATTAATAAAAATACTGCGTTATATTTTCTGAAAGAATGTATTAATTATCGATTGAAACCTTCAAAATAAAATGGCTACAACGGAGATGACTTTTGCCGCGAAAGAATGCATATCAGATAACAATCATGTCTGTCTCAAATCTAAAGACATTGTTCGCTTTGAAAGCCTAAAAATCCATACTTAAGCTGAACAAATAAAAAGCAATTGAAAGAAACTTTGTTTCAGATTAAATTTCCTTAAAGATTAAGGTGGTGCTTACCGGTCAGGGGTAAAAATACAACCTACCTTGATATTCTGCTGAATTAATTTTCGGTCATATCTAGGAGCAGTGCCAAAATTTGGAGCTTTTCTGTTCTCTGGTTTCGGAGTAATGAAAGGATAAATTTCGTTGTTACGGGCGCCATTTTGAGCTGCCATTTTGAAATTTTGCGCGTATACTCCCTTCCGGTCTCGAGCACTGCAGGCTGCCATCGAAGCTGCAGCAAACCAACAACAGGCATTGAAAGCAAATTAAACTCCCAAAACGACCAGCTATAACAAAAGCGAATACCAACAGACTCTTTTTTAATATTCTAGTATTCTTTATGTCTCAAACGGTGAAGAACCAAACTTAATTTAGCTAAATGTACACAATCACGCAACAAAATGCGTATCACAAATCATAGAACCTGACAATTCAAATTCATAGTTGAGAAATGTAGGTTTAGACAAGTTTATATCACAACTACTTGCATGACCATTTCGGTGAATAAACGTTCCACTTGCATTAGAGTATCTTCAAAAGTATCGAAAGCGGCCAGATCAATCTTTGGCTTTGCTTCCTCGACCGGGCGATTCACAACTTCTCAACACTATAAGCTATAATCGAATGCTGATTACGCCACAACAGCAAAGAATAAACTACATACATTTATTACTCGAAAAAGGTTTAAGAATCCCAAATATCCATCTATGAACTCTTTCCAGCAAATGAAGCATTCTTGAGCATTTGCCAGCCAGAATATTTTTCATGTCGTCGAGAACGATCGTACGGCGCGAAAATACGCATCAAACGTGTTTGGTGCATTGAAATTGTGAGCTGTAAACACAAGAGAACCACTGTTGTCGCTGGATATTTCCTTTATCCTTCACAGTCTATTTCCAATAGAAGAATTACAAGATTAAAAGCTGAATAACAGCAGAACTTGAATCTTCACAACGAAGCATAAAAAATCCCCGCGTGTATACTCGATATGTTATTCGAACACGCGCGATACTTATGCGTAATCACGAGTGCGCATTGTTACCGCTGACAAAAGGATCGCAGTACCATTGTTTATGGCGGTTGTTAGGGACTCCCCTTTTGTTTCTTTCGAGGACACGTAGCACGCTTGAAATACGTCATTTTCCTTGTTTCTTCCACGAAATACGTGTCCCAGAAGCCAATGCAACGTAGACAACAGAAAACAAACATGGCGGACAAGAATTGTGCGTACGAGGACGCAAAAACAAGCAAAATTTGACGGATTCTCGGCACGTGTGGCATGAAAATAAAAAATACTTCCACGGGTTTTATTGAATTCTTCTGAAATTTGGCAGAGTTAACAAACACAAATGAAGCTATGTTCCCTGACTTAGCCGCCATGTATCGTTGCTTCGGAACGATATTACGGTATGTCACGTGTTTGGTTTAGAAAGGTTCAATTATTTTTTGTTAGATTAACATTTGAAAGAATCCTTTTTTTACAAGTATTAAATGCTACAAAGCAGAAGGGTTTTAAAAGAAAAGCTAGGGAGAAAATCACATAAGTATTTATTTGCGTGACATTTTTAGGTGTTAATTTTCACACCTTTCTGATGGGAAATTGACATTTCTGACTTCAAATTCGGATTCTACGGTAAAAATTACCTTGGGGTAGTGTTACCAGGAACTCACACAAAGTTGATAAATTATTTTAAAATGGCCTCATTTTACACCCATCTGACCGGTAAGTACCACCTTAAGCAAAGAATTTTTCGAAAAGTGACAAAATATCAAAATGGAATTCTACATGTACATGCAAGCGTGTTCAAATTTGCATATAACTTAAAATCCTAGCTTAAGCTGAACAAATAAAAAACAATCAAAAGAAACTTTGTTTCAGATTATATTTCCTTTAAGATTAAGCAAAGAATGTTTCGAAAAACGACAAAATATCAAAATGGAATACTACATTGCAAGCGTGTTCAAATTTGCATATAAGAAACTTAACTAAACTACAGTATTCACGCTAGATGGGTTTTGCAGTCAAATTTTTCACTTCGATCTTTCCAAAAATTCCATCCAAATTGGTAGCAATACTTAAGTCTTGAAAAGCTGGATACAGTCCATAAACAGTGTGTCAATTGCATAGAAAATACATTCATAAGCGCCAAAGCGCCAAGACACAAGTCATTGCCTCGTTGTCATCAAAAATCCTTCACCAGCAAGGCTTTAGCACTCGGTAATCGGTCAGTGTAAAACGTAGACTGCAGACCAGGGGTAAAATGCAGACTGAGGGTAAAATGTAGACTGAGAGTAAAATCCAGACTGCAGACCAGGGGTAAAATGCAGACTGAGGGTAAAATGTAGACTGAGAGTAAAATCCAGACTGCTGACCAGGGGTAAAATGCAGACTGAGGGTAAAATAAAACAAAAGAAGAATTACAAGTGTAGTCTAGCAAACAGCCGCAGCGTTGCGTGACGAGCCAAACAATGACTGTGAAGGAGAGGCATCCAGATTTTATAAACCAAGACGACCTGGAACTTGATCACGAGGAAAGTCATGTAGATCTGAGCTCGCTGCAAACATGTGGGACAGCGATGAGGTTGAAGTTATGGTAATTAAGCTTTTATTTGTGGCATATTTTATCATTTTTTGTATCATATGCATAATCCCTTGTTTAGCATCCATTAATTGAAGGGTCCAGTGGAAAAGCGACACATTCGAATTTTCGCTAAATTGAACATTGCCTAAACAACTCCAAATTTTGCATACAAGTTTGTTTACAGGTCTTAAACATTGTCCTGTGTTTCATTTTGCGGGTCTTTGCTTCGTTCTCCTGAAATAGCGCATGCAAAAAACAAGGATTTTGCTGGCGGCATCTTTGAGAATGTTCTTTGATAAACGATAAATAAAAGAAACCCTTTGTTTCTCGAGACAATGAAACCAGCAAAGGTTAAACCGCTGTTGTTTTAACCCTAACCTTTAGGGTTACAGTTTTAACCCTAACGCTAAACCTCAACCCTAACCCTAAACTTGAATCCTAACGTTAGGGTTATTGTTTTCACCCTAACATTAGGGTTAGGGTTAAGAAATGGCTTAGGGCTAGGATTTAGACGCTAACCCCAAGCTAGCAGTTTGCCTTCTCGCGGTTATTTTCACTCTGGTTTGCTTGCGGTTAGCTTTCACTCCGGTTTGCTTGCGGTTAGCTTTCACTCCGGTCTGCTTGCAGTTAGCTTTCACTCCAGTCTGCTTGCGGTTAGCTCTTTTTTGTTGTTCTGGTCAACACTATTTTAATGAGTTTGCTGGATAATTAGCCAGTACATTACACTCTGCTTATGTCGCACGCGCGCTGTCAAATCGATTTAAAGTAAACATGCGTGGCGGACGTTGTCAAAACTACATTCCGTTAGTTTCCCATTACATCTAACTTCTGCTTACAGTAAAGCGCTATATGCTCTCACTTCTCCAATCCTTACATCATCACATCGCACACAGTACAAAATCCCACAAAATCAAGAAAAGAAAAGATCGCACACACTTCTTCTTGGTTTTTGCATGCATTGATCGATCGATCGATCGATCGATCGTTGAATTTTTAATGAGGCACCGAGAAATCTTTCGACAGGGGAGGTTCAGCCCTCGACACTCAATCAATTTTTATAAGTCTAAAACCAGCTCGCTTCTCGGCAACTTTGTCGCCGCAGCACCTAAGCAGATACTGCAAAAGTGACGCTCACAAAGTTCCCGACAAGAAAACTGTTTTAGACTTTCCGCTTGGATCGATCTGCGTTTTGTACGACAACGTTCACTCAAGCGCCTAAACAGCACTATTGTGCAAAACAAAAGTCAGAACAGCCCTCAGTTCTTGGAGAGATGCTTTGATTTGCAGGCATCCAGACTTAATGATGTCCTTCAGCCACCAAGCGGCTACACAAGGGGTCAAAAGACCAGGAGGAATTCTTATTTTCACTAGCAAATCACCATCTTTTTTTTTCTTTTCTCACACGTGACCTCCATATCACAATGCAGTATCCAGTCCTACTCTGCCTAATGCAATTCTATTGAAAACATGGCGTTTGTGTGAGCACGTTTGAAATGCCTTTGGCCTGCTGAAACACTTACAGAACACTACAAGGAAAGATTAGCATGCGACGTGTGGAAAAACTCGTACTACTGGCTGACTGAGGAGAATGTGTAAGCTGCAAAACACTTTATTCTCATTTTTGTTACGTTATTTTTTTAGAGCGAAGCAGAGACGAGCGGATTCAAATACAGCGCAATGTTTAAGACATGTAAACAAACTCGCATGCGAAATTTGGAGTCGTTTTGACAACGTTCAATTTAGCGAAAATTCAAATGTGTCGCTTTTCCACTGGACCCTTCAATTAAAGATGGATTTATTTTTTCTTGAACAGATCACGGATGCAAAGACGGGGATGCTTTGAGTTTTCAATAATAGTTTCGCAGTAAAAAAGGCCATATTCTCAACGATTGGAGAACACTAAAATTATTATGTTTTACAATTAATCCGTTTATCGCAGGCGCAAGTCCCATTGTACAAATCTGTTGAAAAATCTGCACGGAATGTGTTGTGCATCTGCTGCATCATTTTGCAGTGAAACAAGCCATATGATCAACAACTGGAATACACCTAAATTACTGTATTCAGTGTAGTAAAACAAGAAAACCATCATGAAATGTGCCTCGGAAGATTTGTCGGCACCAGATCTAACCGCGTATTGAAATTTCAACATGGCCACCATCGTAAACAAAGGCAAGAAAACCTTTTAGACTTATTTCAGACGTTACTTTACCCTCAGTCTGCGTTTTGCCCCTGGTCTGCAGTCTGCAGTCTGCAGTCTGCAGTCTGCATTTTACACTGACCGCTCTGTAATTCAAAATCTTCCACGTTGGGGCCACCTGAATCGATTGCATTATTCGTGATCTTATTGGCTCACAAAGTTTCTATTGGTACATTACAAGATGATAGGAAAGAGGATGCCAGTATCCATGGATTAACGGCATCCACAAAAAAATGAGGTCATCACCGAGTTTGGTTTTGCACTATGAGCACTTAAAGCTAAAATAGTTATAGCACTGACCCATCAAAGTATGAGAGCTGAAAATTGTTGTCAGCCTCCTTAAATCAGTGGGATAAATAATTGTTATTCTGATAATTAATCAAAAATTAAGAAGTACAATTTTGTATCATTTCTCTATCTGAATAGGTCATTTCCGAGTTGCCCTTTGTCTCGTTTTCAAAACAAGTCCTCATGCAAAACCATTCAAATGAAAATGAGTTTGATTTGCATGAAAATGGACAAAGAGAAGCAAAAGGGAACTTGGAAATGGCCTACAAATTATTTCATGAAGAAAATGTAGATGTTGTATGATACAATTGTAACTCAAATAGGCAACATATATGTATGCTTTAAGAACTTACATTGAATCAGCCACACAGGAAATTTTTGTCCAGTGCCCCTTTTCCCATTCTGCCCAGAGATGTTGGATGCAGCTTTGTTTTCAAGATCAACCAAAATGTAGACTAGGGATTGTGGGAGATCCCTAGTCTGCTCTGATCTTCTGCCTCCTGATCCTCCACACCAAACTTCCTGTGCCCAATATACCCTAAATGTACAAGCAAAATCATACCACGCTAAATGGTTGAAATATAACGGGATAATGTCAAAAAAGGACACAATATAATTATATTTCTTGCAGATTAATTATTGCATTTGATCTCATGCCTCACCACTATATATATGTTGAGAGGCGTGGACACCTTAATTAATCTAGAAAGGAAAGAATCTGCCTTACAGTGCGTTTCACAAAACTTTTGACAAACGGTTTCCGAAGTTCGTTTGAAATCCCCGAAGTTCCCTACAATTTCATTGCGTTAGTGGTCAATCAAATTGCGAACTTCGAAACGAAGTTGTGAATTTCACATGCAGCGAAGTTGGCAGGTTGCGAAGTTTGCAAGTTGAGAAGTTTGAGTTGCTTCATATCTGGTTGCTTGCAAGTATTTTGGGCGCCATAATTCCAGGGGCTAGATCACGCTGTGAGACTGCGCACTGAGGTCATTTACTTTTCAATTATGTCTGTCAAAATTCTATTGTTCTTCACTGTAATTGATTAGCCGGAAACAGAACGCGCAACTGTCATGTTCAAGCTGTACGGGATATGATAATTACAATAACGTTCATGAAAAATATATTGTTTTGGTTGTGTTGAATCAAGCTCAGCATTTTTCTTCGCAAAGAATTAAAAGAATATAAGATAATTTTAGTTGTTATGATAAAGAAGTTCTGCAATTATGATTCAGCTAAGCATGCTATTTTTTAGCAAACGCCAACAACACAATAACAACAGAGAAATAACATAATAAATCTTTGTTTTATTCTATAACGCTCCACAAAAGACCGCTATTAAACGGGACAAAACGACCGGATGGGGAGAAAAGCGATACCAAATGCTAATGAGTTAGCTTGTGGGCCGTTTCTATCCTGGTACTATTCATGATGTACATCAGTAAGCTTACCGTATAAATGTTTTGACCTTTATGACACCGCACTCGATAAGCCAACTTGTTCGATCGTCCCTAATTACTGCGACAGCAAATACGACAAGCTGGATTAGAACTCTGCGCTATACATCCTACGAAATAACAAGAGCAAATGTTGTCCGTGATATTCAAAAAAGAGCAAAATGTGCTTTGAATGAGAAGACTCCTGTCGAATATAACATCCCGCGAGGTGTTGCGCTTCTGACTTCATTGAAAAGCAAACGGTTGACCTTTCCTCTGCGTTTGATCCTTGAAGCGACTTATGATGTATACAATATGTTGTTTAGCCAAATTCTCCTTTGGCCCCTTTCCCAAACTTTGAGATTCGTGGCGTTGTCGGACGAGAATCTTTTACGGCTGCTGCCAGCTGTCCGGAGCAGTCCGACGTATTTGGACACAAAAAATGCTCCAAAAGTCCAAAGTCTCAAAAATAATCGCACCAAAGTGAAATGAAATAAATAATCTTGTCATACGAAGAAACTCAGACCTTTTGGAGTTCTCAATACCGGAGGATTGAATGGATTGTGTCGAACTCGACTGTAATGGCAAACGACTTGAAAAAAAGCGGCCAGCCTTTTTTCAAACTTGTTAGTTCCTAGTGCGCATGCGCGAGTCGTGACCTAGCCCCTTTAATCTTTAATTTTATGGCCAACGACCAAGAAATAGTTTTTGCATGTACAACAAGCAAAAATAACAGGAGGTAGTAAACCACATTTTGCAAAACTGAGGCAGGTCATGTGTTTTCAACCTTCCATCAGGGGACAGCCAAGTGCACATCATTTAATTTTTAGCAAAGAGGAAGGAGTGGGGTCACTTGTTTTGCAACCACTGGTCACTTTTCCAAATGCTCTGGCCCAATGCACATCCACCCTCCCACACTTACTTAGTGACCAACCCCTCTTCGTTGAAAAATTGACGAAAGACCGTCACCGCAATATGCATTTTAATAGCTGACTCTAAGTTTGGAAACGTTTTTCCTCCTTGTTGACATGGAATCAGCACTTCATCAATATTATTATTACGATAGTTTACATCTTTTCCTTCCTCAAAATAGAAAACTATACACAATCAGCTATAGAGCATTGAAACCTGACATTTTCATGATTTGTAGTCTCGCATGATCATCTTCACCAGATTTACTTGAGACAAGCTGGCCGATCTGGGTGGTGGAGGTCAAGTTGGTAGCCATTAAGCATATTAAAGATTAACTTGATAATTATAATGGCTTGTTACAAATTGAAAACAATGTTACATGCTTTTAATAAATAAGCAAGGATCAAGTAGGGCATTGTAGCTTAATTTAGTTCTGACAAGGGTCAGACAAGAAACCACAACATCAAAAACAAATTTGTTTTCACTGAACACAGTAGGTTTAAAAACACAAACATCACACACTATAGGGTTAGAGATTCGTTATAATTATACCAAAAAACCGCATACATGTAAAAAGAAGCTTCAATCCATCCCTTCAATGGACAAGATAAAGCCATTCATTTAGTATTCTGAAAATCCTAAATCTCATCAAAATGAGCCAAAACAAAGTGTTTTTTTTAATTCCCTTGCCTTTTATACTGCTCAACAAAGATTTCAATGTCCTCAAACATTTTGACTCAAGAGCTAGATCAAAGAAAACAATATGTGCAGAATGTAATTTGAATAAAGGAGCTTTGTGACAGATTTTAACCGAGTTTTGAACAGCCAAAATATATATACTGTATATATTGGTCCACTTTTATTAAAAATAGTTATATTAGAGCACTGAAACAACCCGTACGAAACGAGCAGCACTGTGCAGCGCCTGAAAAGCACTGCAAAATAGCTGTACAGCTCTTTTGCAGCTGAAATGCAGTGATTTGGAAGCCTTCCTGCAGTGAAAGTGATGCTGCAGCGGGCTGCAGAAACGCTGTGCAGCCCTTCGAACTGCTTGGCAGCTTTTTTGTAGCTTTTTGCAGCTGTTTGGCAGACCATCAAATGGCTGTAGAGTAGCTGAACCCAGCTGCAAGCTGCAACCCTCCAAGTTTACTTTTTTCCTTAGTAGCCATTTGGCCACTGGCTGCTCAAGTTTGGTCACCAATTGAAAAATTTTAGTCGCTAAATTAAGCTCACGCTTTCAATCCTTCTTCTCAATTTTAGTCGCCAGGCTGGCGACATCAGGTCCAATTCAGTCGCCAGCTCCAAAATGTTAGTCACCAATGGCGACTAAAATGGTCTTAAGTTGGAGGGTTGAAGCTGGCACTCTGCTAAATACCTCGCCAATATGTTGCGGCCGGATGACCTCATACAAACAACTTTTTCAGAATGCCTCTCGAAAAGTAGTTTTAATTGTGATCACAGCAAATCTATCAATTTTGTACTCACCAGTGCAGAAAAACTGAGGAAAAGCACAGTCAAACAGCTAGTAAATCCCTGAATAAATTCTGTGCGATTGAACAATGTTCGCTGATTGTTGCAAGTATAATAGTTAAACAACCACGTGTGCAAATTTGTAACAGGGATTCTTATCCCATTTCTTGTGTTGTCCGGTGATAAATAAAATGTTTTATGTGAAATTCTGCTCGTTGAGAAACATTTTCTTGTTCCCAATGCAGCGTACCTGATCATAACACATATGGAATGCGATCTCTAATTCCTTGGAGACAAACAAGCGATCTGATTGGTTACCTGTGACAATGTGTACATTATTACAGAATTGAGCAATGAAAGAACCTTTGATCTTTTCGTTTAGAAGCAGGAAAGTCTGAGGTAAAGAGTGCAATGTTTCTTCAAGCATAATTTGGGAAAAGGATTCATTCAGTTTTTGAAAAAGATTTGCAACTAGCTACTAAGTTTTGCAACATTTAAAGGAAGCATTTTCCTTTAACCAAAACGTGGCGGTTTATGGTTTCATCCTTGAAGCTCACACGTCTTCATGCAGTAGGCCGTTGGGATATATTTTGCTATAACCAGCTTCATGTATGTGTGCTCAGTCTTTTGTAAAGATGAATTGGTTGTGAACTCCACGACACTTGGGGACCTCCTTGGGTCTAATAGCTTTGTCCAGCACAGTTATGTAATTTTGCAAAGGAAAACAGATGGAGGCCAATCGAGGCGAGCACAGTGTCAGTGAATATTGTAATACACAAGGCGATTACAGATTACCTGCCGTTGTTACTATACACATACTTTTTGAGTACATATAAACGGAACTTGCTCACAATATTTTCTTTCAAACTTTACCTTTTAAATAAAACCCACTGGATTGTTACAAATTTGCATTCTTCATTCAAAAATAAGGAGTAATTGTAGCTACAATTTCAATAGCCGTCTGCAGAGACAATTTCAACTGCTTGTAGTGTTATGTGAAAATAAAGACTTATCAAAGTTCTTTTGTTGTTTCACTGATTGATGCATTGCTGGTTCTTGCAACTGTGACTGAGTATATATGTTTTAACTGCCATTGTAGTTTTATATTGCTGTATCGATCGATCTCATTACTTCGTTTATTCTGCACAGTGCAGTCGAGCTTGTTGACTTCTAAAAGGCTGTTGAACGCAGCCAAAAGCTGTAAATATTCCATAAATGCATGTTTTAAATTTTTGAAGCGTATTTGCAGCCATCCTGCAGTGCTGAGCGCGATTTCATAAAGTTTCGTTGCCGCTGCCAAAACGCTGTTTATCGCTATCAAAGGGCTGCTCGTGGCAGAAAACAGCCAAAATTTGCGGCTGCTGCAGCGCGCCATTTTACAGCTCTTTTGCAGCGCTTCTTCCAGCCATTCTGCAGTGCTGTTCGTTTCGTACAGGAATTAACAAGCATGTTTGGAGGCTGATGGCTAAGATGAAAAAATGGATTACATCTTGAAAATTTTTGAAAAACAAGGCTAAACTTTTCAAGTGTTTTCATGCGTCTTAACAAAAATCAATATTTATAACCGTGGTTTGATTTTTCTCTGCAAATTAAGGTTAAATCTTTCTTTAGATGATCAATGATATCAATGATTTTCATGGGTTAAGTTGCCTACCACTAATTTATTTTAAGCATTTTCCTTTGTATCCAAGAGATTTGATGACCCGCATTGGAGACCGGGAGATTCAATTCATTCTGTATCCGGGAGAGTTGGCATATATGCAAATGACACATTGCTTTTCAGTGTGGGGCCATGGATTATAGGCCCATTGGCTGTTCTGTTTCCCAATCATAGTAATGAATGATGTTTAAAAAACCTGTGGTCTCACTTTTGCAAAAATTCAATTTTAGACACAAATGTCACTTCCAGACTTTTTTCTTCAGCAAAAGATGTAGATTCCATGTTACATTATTTCCAATTAATAGGGAATAAAAATTAACCTCTTGTCTAGTTCGCCGCACTGAAATTTATCTCAAATCTAGTCATATTGGAGACTCCACAGGTCGTGACGAGTAAGCATCTACTTCTTTGTCATCAAAGGCACAGCACAGTATTGAGAACCCTTAGAAAACCTTGCCACAAGCCAGCTCTTACAAATAAAAGTTAACAAAACGGGCGAGGGCAGGAGTTTCAATCTGATGTTTGCGTAAATCATGGCTGCCTGTAATATGGCAATTGCACCGGAATTTCCCTCATTATGTCAAATTCCTGCTTAGACTTAACAAACATTACTGTAAATACATATGTACATGCAAACTCAAACTCTTGAATGGCAAGAAAATAAAATCATTTTAAACTTAATAGAGAAAAGTATTTGGAAGCCTTAGATTGAGCTTGAAAACGTATGTGGTTTGAGCAAAGAAACATAACAGGTGACAATTTAAAAGCTCCTAGCCAGGTAAACATCGAAAGTTGCTGTGATTTGAAGTCTGGCCAACGAGTCAAGTGTATGTGGATTGCCCAGTTATGAACTGGCCAGCAGGCCACCAAGTTGATTAGCAACACTACAACACTGCAACACCGCAAACCCCCACATCCCCCCTCGTAGCAAGGTATATTTTCTGTTTAAGTAACACAGGTCAGTGTAAATTCTGCCAGAAGTATACATGTATGTTGCAGGTTGTAGTAAATATCACCTCTGGTCTCTCCATACCAAAACTGTACATTGTGTTGCAATGTGCGGTTCCAGAAAATATCTATACCCCCCATAAAAGGGTTTTTCATATCACTACCGGCCCTGTCACCTCAGGATTTTCCAGAAATGACCCACAAATTATATTCCCCACCCTTCATCACACCTCTAGAAATTCCATTTTTTTACACCTCCTGGAAATATTTTATAATTAGCCAAACTAGAAAATTTTTACACAATTAGACTTGTCTAATTCAAAGTTTAGCCAAAAATGACATTGCAAGCAGAATGAATGCATTTGAGAACATTTCAGCACAAAATAATATAAATTTGATACAACCCCCTTAGGAATGCCTTGTGTTTTTTGATACCCCCCACCCTTCTGAAATTTCCAATCCCTTCCGTGGCAGGAGGTGGGTTAGTATGGATATTTTCTGGAATCACACATCTGATAGCAATAGACATGAGTGACCCACACAAACTCACCAGTTGATCTTGATGCAAGGGACTAGCTATTATTAGCTTGCTGTTGTGAAGGCCATGCAATTCTTCAACTTGCTGTAGAAGCAACATGTCCCGAGATACTGGAGCATCTTAAATTGTTTGTAGTCCAGCAATCCTTGGGGTAGTCAAATTGCGAGAAGTAATCAGACATATAAACCTAGAAAATAAATTAAGAATACAATACACAATCAGAATGAAATGAAACCAAAAAAAAGGCCGTGACATTTGGGCAAAATTCTTGGCAATAAACCGGCAAAATTCAGGCTATAAAAAAATCACGCCGATAAATGAGACAGATAACTGTGACATTAATAGAGAACGATATATGAATTGAAATGAAGATATACTGTTCACAGCGTATATTTCTCAGCGCAAGAAAGTCGGCGAGCAAAGCGAGCGTGAAGCTCTCGTTTTGCGCTGGGTCCGGTTCACTTGCCGTTCTTTCCCCGCTTTCAACGATCAAAGAAGAACAGTAAAAAATAGAGGGCTGTGAAAAGTCTATTATGAAGCGAGGCATTTGTACTGGCGTGTCTGCTACAATAGCTGTGCATATATCTATTCAACAGAATCCCTACATACAAGCTACACTTCAAATCACAACAAGTCTTTTACTTATATATTTATTGTTACGTCTACAAGTTTGGTTTCGGATAAAATTTAAAATGGCAACATTGAATAGTTACAGTTGGGAGGCGACGTGTTGTAAACAACAAAATTGCAAACTATAAATCTTAACCGATCGATAGAGGTAAGAATGGAAATACACTCATCCTGATCAGGGCATCTTCTTCTAATTGGTCACCGCTTATATGTGCACAAAAATTCAGTGTGGCGAACTCTTCCTCACAAGATCTATAAAGATTTATAATGGATGCTCACCTCGCTCAATGTTTGGTTTGTTGCATTTCTTGTGGTAATAATGTCCGTTATAGCTTAACGCCATCGCCGATGCTTCATTTTAAAATAAACTGCTTGAAGTCCTTGACAAATGAAACCAGGACAAACATGCCGCTGTTTCACATTCCATAGACCAAAAGTAAAGCTCCTAGTTACATTTGTTTACATACTGAAGAGAATCATTTTCAGCAAGGTCGAAGAATTGCAAAGGACTTGATTTTTTTAACACAATCCTGCATGTGAAGAGACACTGAGATTTTCCCACTTTCAAAGAAACGGTCAAGCTTCTTATGTCAACAGGCAGATTGTCAAAGTAGACCAATTACATTCATCTGGTATGGCACATGGACTTCAAGATCAAATTACAAGCAGCATGTGTTGTCACAAAATAGTGTTCTTCATCCACCTCGAAAGTAATTGAAAAAAACTATTCATTGTAATGAGAGCGAAACCGTTTACATGTAATTTTCGAAGTGGAAACGACAAGCCCAAGAAGATGTTCTGTACAGGGGGCCACTGCAGCAAGAAATTCAAAGCACAGAGTAGCAGACAGACGCCACACGTAATGCTGCAAAGATTGGTGCTTGTGTAGTTCCAGAAAATATCCATACCCCCACCACGGAGGGAATTCCAGCTAAGACCCCCCATCTCTCTGGAATTTCCATTTTTGTGAATGAAAATAACCCCCCCCCCCCCCCTCCGGAATTTCCAAAAGTTTCTTTCATACCCCCCTGTCCCTCTGGAAAAAGCAATTTAAAAAGAATGTTCTAAACATTAGGCCGCCTTCCATTGTAAACATCGCTATAGTGTTCAACCGATCGATCAAACCATCTTAACGATACATACTGTTGAAGACAAAAAATATGTCAGTAATTTCTTCAAAAGTAAGCAGAAAAAATATCTGGTAGTCACTTGTAAGATTACCTTGATATAGAACAATCCATCCCCTTTCATTCCAATCCAAAAGAAAACCGCTAAATGTATTAGAACATTGATCGAAAACTGTTGACAACATTCACCATAAACATGATCACAAAAATCGCAAACACGCTCGCAGAGAAAGCCAAATTGAACCGGAAAATTGCAAACAAATAGTCAGAAATAACAAGAACAAGATATTCTTGGGTTTCTGAAATTGTTACACTATTTTCATCATCAATAAACAGAAAAATGTTCGCAAACAAGGACAACTTTCTGTCGATCGAACGCGAGAAACAAACAACTCTAGTCACCAATGCATTTCGGTCAAGCCACGTGACAATTTCACTTGGACTGGTACAAGTAATGGCGGTCGCATTCGTGGAACAACATGGAGGATTTCTGCGAACTTGTTAGCTTTCACTGTGCTTTCAGGAAGAAGAAAACCTGTTTAAAATGTAGTATGGTCATGTATCAAAAACCTAGGCTGCTATTTTTTCTATGTAAAAGATTTTCAGAGTAGGTAAGAAACGATTTTGAAACAAATTTGCATGGCATCGAACTTGACCATCTGGAAACGTAAATTCACTAACAACCCCCCCTCCTCTCCGGAATTTCCTGGGCCTTTGACCCCCCCCCCCCCCCCCCACCCATCTGGAATTTCCAATTCCCTAAGTGGTGGAGGTATGGATATTTTCTGGAACCACACCTTGTATCAAAAATTGCACAATTCAGGAGCTAAGCCGCCGGACTAATGTAGCAAGTCACTGATTTCAATCTGTTATGTAATGTACATGTTGTTTTATCTGGTAAGGGATCTGCTAAGTGTTGACAGCTTTTTACTGCAAGCACTCGTTATCAAACCACAAGTGTTGACGTATTCGTCACCCACAGCGAAAAGTATTCCCTTGGGAGTTCATGAGAACTGACTGATCGATCCATGAAATTAGGCTCCTTTCTAAACAGCTATTTGCAAAATAGTCATAAAAAAGGGGGGATAATCAATTAGATTTGTGGATTTCAAACACGTCACGCTGAGTATGACTAAGAGCCTCTAGAAAAGATGTAGCAAATTTAATTGATAAACTGTTGGAGAAGTTGTGATAAGTGTTTATGCAAGCTCCCTTTTCATGTTGTTGTTTCAAACAAATTATATGATAACCTAGTATCGATAAATTCAATATTTATTGATAAAATAGATGATGCTAATTAAATAACGGATAATTATCGATTACTCACAACCAAATTAGTCAACTTTTATCGTTGGTTATCAAATGTTATCGATTATCGATATTATCGATTGACTATCCCAGATTTGAACTTTCGATTTGATCCACACATAAAACTCCTTCTCAAATAAAATGTAAGCAACACGTTGTCAATGCCTTTATACATGGAATTTTTTAACTCTTTAGGGATCGTTCATTTTAGGCGAAGAAGCGTCTTACAAATAACTCAAATGATTTTGTACTGTCTGACATAAAATGCATAAAAGCTTAACAATGAGGTCAACAAAACAACAAATCAACAAAAATTCTACTTACCACGTGCGAAGACAGTGATACTGGATCAGACTTTTCTGTAATGATTTAGAAAACCTCTGGTTAGATCGTATATCACTTAATCAAAGCATTTAAAACAATATACTGAAGGTAATTTGCACTAAACCTTTCGCTTACCTTCGATGATGGTTCGATTTACTCTCACTGGTCATGTGACTACCACGTGGTCAAAATGGCGGGAAACTTCACAAGTCCTATCTCAGTACTTTGGTATCGAGGATCGAGTGCGCATCGATATAGATTTCAATTTATAGGTTACCACAGCGCAGTTAGTGCGTGAAGGGTTGAAACTGCAATGTTTTGATGGATATCTTGAGCTAGCTCAAAGATCGCTTGTAAGTTTACAGGTGCGTCAACAGTGGAATTTCTACTAGTATTTTATTACTTTTGTTTCACGAAAGATGTTGTTGTGGGGACACGAGTTGTGGGGACGTTATAAAAATTTTACAATGTCCCCACAACTCGTGTCCCCACAACGTACGCGATTGTGTAAACATGAGTGTATACCCGATCGTTTACTTTTCAAAAACTGCATTCACGTTTATATTTATTTTCCATCAGTTCGTGCGAGGTCCCCACGATGTGTGTAAACAAACTTCAATTTTCTTTACATATTGATCGTGGGTACATATACATTTGTTTCCAGGCATTTGATTGTTGGGGCAAAATAAATCTCAATTCGTTAAATTTTTGTTTAGTTTATTCTCTTTGTTTGTTTGTTTTTTTTGGCCGGAGGGATTCATGATAACGAATGGTATTTTGGCGCCAAAAACTTGCGTTCTCGTCCATCTCCATCCATTCAGACATGGAAAAGGTCTCGGACAAACCTGTTTCAGCCTTTGTGGCATTAAAATTGCCCGCGGAGTCGATTTTTCATCCTGTAAACATGTCAGCGTGACGGAATAATTTAACTTCTCAATTTTCCTTCAACAAAAGGAAAGGCTGGTAAGTTAACTTTTTGTTTATTTCGTCAGTGCTAAATATTAAGCAAGTTAGAAGCGTAGGCCACAATGGTTAAAGTTATTTCAATTTCGTAGCGTACATTGCGGAAATTTTTTAAGCTTCCAAGACTATTCATAAGTTCAAATATACAAAAGGTTTGCGGTCCCCACAACGTATGACGAGTGTGTAGATTCTAGAAGTGCGTCAATTTCAACTTGTTCCAGGTGTTGTTCGACTTTAGATGTCCCCACAAAGTGTGTAAAAATAATGTGGTTTGAATTGTTAAAATCATCTTATCAATAATGTTCATGACAGTCAAAGTTGATCAGTTCTTAAACAGTGTTTGAATTTACTGACAATTATACTTCGGTGACAAGTATTTCCATGACACCGGTTAGTTATAAATAAGTTCGGCAAGAATTGAACTCCGCTTTCAACATATGGCCGCGAAGAATTCACTTCGCCTGATGTATTGCCCTAGAATGAATTTTACTAGAGCAGGACTATAAAATCGTAATGCTCATCACGTTCAGATAGTAATAGGCATCAAGAAATAGATAGTGGCCGGGGGCCATCTCTTCGAAATTGTAAGTAAAAGACACAACATGATGTTTTGATCTGGGTTGAGTGATGACGCTTCGTTTTCACCGATGTGTTTTGGCGGTCAATGTAGCGCGTGAGTTTTTTCTGTTGTTACCAAAGAAGCATGAAAGTCTTATTTTGGTAAACCTCTCGTTGCCAAATTGCCAGCTATCGAAGCCGATTGTTTTTTTAACCATAGTGATGGGAATTAAGTAAGATTTTGTGACCGTCACGTTTCTTGCAGACAATGGCCAATATTGAGCTCCATTAAGCTTATATATCCAATGTTTACCTTAGACAGGCATACTCTATTTCTTGACTCTATTCATTCTGCAAACAGTATTTAGATAATCATGTTTTTGAAGCCTTTTAAAACAGAACTTATTAATTGTTTCATGAAGTTTAATGGCGGTTGAGTTTAGGTCCCCACAACGTATCCAGGGCGAGAGTGTAAATTTCCAGGTGTTTATTTCCAGTTGTTGTTTTTTTGGTCAATTTCAAGTTGCTCAACTTTAGATGTCCCCACAAAGTGTGTAAAAATAATGTGGTTTGAATTGTTAAAATCATCTTATCAATAATGTTCATGACAGTCAAAGTTGATCAGTTCTTAAACAGTGTTTGAATTTACTGACAATTATACTTCGGTGACAAGTATTTCCATGACACCGGTTAGTTATAAGTTCGGCAAGAATTGAACTCCGCTTTCAACATGGCCGCGAAGAATTCACTTTGCCTGATGTATTGCCCTAGGATGAATTTTACTAGTGCAGGGCTATAAAATCGTAATGCTCATCACGTTCAGATAGTAATAGGCATCAAGAAATAGATAGTGGCCGGGGACCTTCTTTTCGAAATTGTAAGTAAAAGACACAACATGATGTTTTGATCTGGGTTGACTGATGACGCTTAATCGTTTTCACCGATGTGTTTTGGCGGTCAATGTAGTGCGTGAGTTTTTTTTCTGTTGTAATCCTCACGTCAGGAATGTCGTTAGCAAACCATGAAAATCTTAATTACTGGTCGCGATCTACAGTCGATCGTTTTCTATGATCGTGTTGTGCTGGGAATTAAGATTTTGTGACTGTCGCGTTTCTTGCAAAAAACAGCCGATATTGGGCCCCATTACATCCAATCTTAAACCTTATATACAATTAGACAGGCATACTGCAAACAGCATTTCGATAATCATATTTTCAAGATTAAAAAAAAATAATTGTCTCGTGAAGTTTAATGTCGGTTGAAATATCTGAAATATGTCCCCACAACGTATCCATGGCGAGAGTGTAAATTTCAAGGTGTTTATTTTCCAGTTGTTGTTTTTTTCTGAGTGCAGACACCCAGTCCCCACAAAGTGTGTCAGTTTTTATAATGGTTAATATAGGGATTGGGATATTTTCCATTGCGAGGGGCAATTATCTGAAAACCTAAATTTATAATTTCACACGAGCAAATTTCGACAAAATCACTCCAGGATTTCAAACTTTATAACTGTTAATCAACAATCTTGTTTCCACTAGTCAGATCAGAAGCAATGGGGTCATGCAGAATCGGAATTATACTTGATTACAACTGCGTTGGTTTGATTTTCCTTGAGAAAGTAAATAGTGTACCAATTGGGTGAGGAAAATATCTTTTTTAAAAAAAAAATTAGCAGGATAAGGTTTTTTTACCTGATTTGAAAACAACTTAAAAATATTGAGAAAATTGCAGTGTCAGTGTGTAAAATATGCATGCCAGCAATTAGCTGTAAACCCAGTGAAACTATTAAACTGTAGGCTATATAAACCATAAGTATTGCTCTTTAAGCTAACCAATGTTAATAGGCTATAGCTGAAATAAAATTGCCTTGGCTTGCGTGACACACTAGCTATCCATGCAAGCCAGAAATACCTAAAGCATTAACTACCTTAACCTTGGGCTAACTATTAGCTTGATGTAGTTTTTTTAGCTTTCTAATGGTTGTTTTGAAAATGAAAATGATCTAGGAAGCCATGCAATCTTAGATTTTTGCCAAACTTCATTATTTTGATCACATAATTATTAATGATAATTATAATACTAATGATGATGATGATGGTTATGATTAACTTTGTTTATGAGAGCAACACTTAACACTTACATATATATCCCCAGCTTTAAATGTAACCTATCTACAAGTATGTGGTTTATGATATTGTTCCCTAAAATAACAATGATTGAATAAGAAACTGCTAGTTAAAATTATGCTGGAGAATTTAATTTAATTAACCCTTAAATGTTCCAATATGTGCAGCGGTCTTGATTATCATTGAAAAATCCAAATTGTAATGCTCAAGAGTGTTATGAACATCTGCAGCTACATAAAGTTTCCGAGTCTTTGTCCATGTTTTTTTTTTCATATTTTATTTTCTTCCTTTCAAGGCAGCTTATGCAGTGAAAGCAACTTTCAAGCTAACCCATAAAAAATTTTGTGATGAATGGTCTTTATTTCTATGAGAAGTTACTGGTGTTCAAGTTAATGATCAATGGGCAAAAGTTCCAGAGTCTAGACACAGACATTGGTCCAAGATGCATGTTCCTTTTTCCAGTTTCACAACTAAAGCATCTCAGGTGTTAGGCACTATGGTGACCATAGTTTAATTTTGTAATGGGAAAGTATAGTACATGCAGTTGTACTACTTGTAGACTTAATTACTTATTTAAAAAATTCTGAGTTCAAGAGCGTTTTAAAGAAAATCTGGATTTTGTTTTGTTTCCTGCAATTGACTGAGTTGTGAATATCTTTCAACAAATGAATGTGTAATAACTATCTCACTTTATGTAAAAGGTCTTTGGAGGTGATGAATATTTTGTAAGATAAAAGGTGCTCTGTGAATGGCTATGATATTCTGAATCTTGACACCAAACTACTTTCTAAGGAGGATTTTTTTTTATCTTCCCTGATGCATGTGCAGTGAATAGAACTTATTCGAATTCCTGCCCTTTGGTCACACTGGTAGTCCTGCAAAAAGATTTCATTGAATAATGGCAAAAAAATTACAATGATTATGTACTCATGTATCTATCGACAGCCATTTTTGTCAGCTTTCAAAATAAGAGATGCCAATCAACAAGGTCAGAGTGAAGTGCATCAGTAATCATCATCAATCTTTATTTTAATACAAAGTCTTACTCAATATAATTATGGTCTTCCTGAGAGTCGTACATATTTTCATAAATTACACTACATCAATTGCAAAATTACTAATAGAGCAGTTTTCACAAGTCTGAGTGTCGGAAGTAATTCAAGTTTAAATAATTCAAGTAATTCAAGTCGGAAGTAATTCAATAATTCAAGGTTGCTTTGGTTTTGCATTACTTGAGCTTAGCGATTGGTTTAAAAATCTTGTGCCACTTTCTCAGCCAAATATCAGAAGGAAAACCAAAACCAATCACTCGCTACAAGTACTTGCTTCGAGTTTTGATTGGTTCACTAGATTGTCTGAGTCTTTTATGACTGGAGTGATTACTTTGGTTTTGGTTTTATAACACTCAATTGAAAATTGCTCTTATTGCAGATAAAAAATGTTATGATGTTACAATAGTTAAGACGGATTCCACTGAAAGTTCAAGCAATAATTGCAACAAATAATTACCAAAAATCTACTCGAAGCACGTCAGTTAAAACATTTTCTATACTATTTAAACCAGAGCACTGTAATTCATTTGTATAAGTGACCCCATGGTTAAATTCTAAAGCATTCTCGAGACAGTTAATGTCAAACCTCGTAAAAATGCCTAAAATGCGTGGTTATTTTGTTTTGAACTGACATGAAACGTTTGTTTTAACTAAAATATGAGGAACTTCAAATTCATTTTTCTCTCCCGGGGTCAGCTTGAGAGCTAAAATTTCAATAAGTTCTTCTTAACTGTTACCACACTATGAGTTCTTTTTGGTATCTTTATTTTTGCCTTTATTGCTCGAATGTTCAGCGGAAACCGTATTAAAATCTTTCTTGTTCAAAGAAATTTTAAAAGAGAATTTTTAGTTTCAAAACACCCACCGTAAAACTATGGTGGAATATATAGAGGATAATACATGGTTGCGCGGAGATATGAAATTTATCTTTGAGTGTTCAACCCGATATCTCACCAGTGAGCACAGCGAAACGAGTGAGATATCGATTTGAACATGAGAAGAGAAATTTCATATCTCCAAGCAACCATGTATTATTCTGTTTGTTTTATAAACCTACTAATTAAAATACCGAGGTTTTTGACGATTTTCAGAAGATTTCCGAAGATTTTTAAATATGTTGTCTGGTAGTCATATGAATGTTTCTGAACATTTTCTGAAAATTTCCGAAGATTGCTGAGGAAGATCAGAAGATGTTTCGACTTAATATCAATAAACTTTGCCTCATTCAGCATTTAAACATGGCAAACTCGTCAGCAAACGTGACGAAATCGATATCTTAACATATGAAAGATATGACATCTTGGCACATGTGAAGATATGATTTTTCTCAGCGAGAGAAATCCTGGTAATTCACTCTAGTTTAATAATAAAATAGAGTCAAGAGTAAGTCGAGTCACCCTCCGCCCCCCACCCCACCCCAACCTAACCAATACATGTTACTTAGGCTACAGGCTAACCGTAATGGGTAGCATGACTTGCATGGCTGATCACATCAGCCATGCAATCTGTGCCATACAGAAATCCCTTATCGCAATGAAGGCTATATACAAGCTATCAATTCAAAGCTCACTGGAGTGTTATTAAGGCCAACCAATGTGTTATTTAATGAAATGGCTTACATGATGTGCTCTTTACAGTCAAACGCGCTGAACCGTAGCCACCCGAATAAGTTTTTGACATCTTTTTGACAAGTTTTTGATTAGTTTGATGGCTTTTGGTTGCACAACGGTTTATACGAACGATCTGTGAAATGTTCAGTTTCAACTGGTTTTACAAACCCAGAAAACATTTCCTGTGCGAAAAGTTAAGTTTGACCAAATTTTTGTCGGTATAAAATTTATTTATCGCCAGTTGAACTTGGCATAATCACTCGTGCGAAGCGTTGTTTGAAACCCTTTCAAACTCTGACGTTTGAAGACGAATCATGCAACGGCTGATACCCGGCCTTCCATTTTTCAAGGCATCTGATTGGCAGTTTAAAGCAACCGGAAGCCGTAAAACTCATCAAAGTAATCAAAAACTTGTCAAACAGATGTCAAAAACTTTGTTAGGTGGCTACGGTTGAATGCATTTGACTGTAAGACCCAGTTGTAGTAACAAATCCACTGATAATATTTGGGACTTTGCGTAAAATGATGAAAAAAGAAAGTTCTTTAAAAAATAATATTAGCTAAAAGACCTCAGTGTTAAAAAAAAAAGAAATAATCAACTTGCTCCAAAAGCACTGTTGTCTAAAAGAATTGAAGCGTCTGCTAGTTAACTCTTGAGGACGTTCGCGCACTAACTTTATTCTAAAACTTTTATGGGTTACTCATGTCAGAAATATAAAAAATGGGGGGTCACCAAATTCTTTTCAGAAAGATCACCTCAAGATCAGTGTGTGTTTGTCCAAAAGTATTGGGAATAAATCTATGAAATGCAATTTTCTAGTCTAAATATTGTTCAGGGGATCTATAAAGGAAATCGATTCAACTGGCAATGTTCCTCATTTAGCAATCACATTTGCACTTGCCTGGCAGTTGAAAGATGGGCAAGATTCATTGCTGCATGGGCAGCAAAATTAGAAATTTTTAAACTTCCCATGTTGACCTTTTGTTAATTTTTTTTTACAATCTGTTGAGAACACAAAACAAAGCTGCCTATCCAAAAAAAATTGGTGGTCACCGACCAAATGAGAGAGTAATCTACAAGCTTAGTTAACGGAACTACTACTAGCCCTATATTTGTTTCAAAAGTTTCCTCAGCGCACACACTTCATGCATGACGTATTTACGTGACGTTGCGACATGAATTATGGGCGCAGTAAGGATATCGATGTGAAAAAACAATTAGCGCGAACATCCTTAAGTACTTCATGTTTAAATAAATATATTGTTCTTTGATGTTAGCTAAAACAATAAATAAATAAATTAATTAATTAATTAAAGGTAATGGTCTGCATTCAAGTCTAGTGGCCCATCAGGCTGAAGCTTATCCCAGTTTCTGTAGCATGAAGCGATTAGGAGTATTTCTACTCCCACTGGATGGGTCCATCGCAGGGTTACCCACAGCTGTAGTAAATTTGCTTGCACCCATTTATTCACCTGGGTGGAGAGAGGCACTGCAAGAGTTTAGACATGTCTTACCTAAGTACACAACATAGTAGCAGTCGGGGCCCGAACCCGAAACTGCTTGATTAATAAGTTCATAATTTTTATTTCAATTACAAAATCATCAAGTTGGATTAAGAGGTTCAAAATAAATGAGATGGCTTAATTTCCAGGCTACAAAAAATGTACATTGGAGTAGTAACTATGATAATCAGTATTGCTTCGATCCACTCAGATCAGGTTGCAACAATGTGTGGTTCCAGAAAATATCCATACCCCCACAGAAGGGATTGGAAATTCCAGGGAGGAGGGGGGGTCTTGAAGAGCCAAAAATTTAAAGCAATGTATGAAGCTAAATTGGAATTTTCAGAGGGGTGGGGGGTTCATAGGCCAAATCCCTTCCGTGGGGGGATATGGATATTTTCTGGAACCACACAATGCACTTCAACAATAAAATATAATAGTTATTGGCTTTTTTGCTTTGCATAGGTTTATGAATAAAGTATTTAGGTACCGGTATATAATTTTGCTTGTAATTTTCATTCTGTGGCTGACAACATCATGGATAAAATATTGCTGCCACCCTTAACTCGGCTTAACTGAGTTTCAGCAAATCACAGGTTATGAATTTGCAGTTGGGGTCACATAACCAAAAAAAAATGTATTCTGGGCCATAGCCTAAAGAATGCCAGAAATAGAAAGAGCATGTCAAAAACAGAAATATGGCCAAAAAAAAATGGTAGCTGAGCTTTCTCTAACAACAAATATTAAACAAGCTCTACTGAACAGGCTTATTTGGCAAAAAAGTTAATAATTTTCTTTATATTAACCAATTAATTTACCTGAAAACCAAAATGTGGCTGTCAGTCAGGGCTTAATTGTAATGTAGCTTATCCAACGGCAGTGAATGTTACTCCTTTTCCTATGACAAAAGTGGAAAAGTCTTTAAAAAAATGGAGAAAACGTTCTGTATGGGAGCTGAGATTAAAGTTTCCTTATTTAAATTTATTCCCTATTATTGCATTGTACATCCTTTCTGTACAGAGTTTTACCCATAATTAGTGCACACACATAAACAAAATGCAGGGGGATTTTTTTCTATACACCTTCGCTTGCGTGAGAGAGAAATCGTTATCTTGTACACAAGTACATCACTGCATGGTGACCTAGCCTGTTCCAGTCATTCGGTTAGTGGGGAGCAGTGCAAAATTCGGGATTGCGTGATGTAATCACTTTCTCCCCACACCCCTCCCCTCATTTTTCGCTAGCCATATTTCGCACTGCTCCGCACTAACCAAACGCCTGGAACAGTCTAAAGGTGACCTATCAATTTTTTCTTGTATTTTGAGGCAATGAAATTCTCTCTATAAAATTAATACAGATGATGATCAATCTCAGTCTATGTTTTGCATAGAAATGAGTACTTTGCAAAGGAATTTTTAATAAAATAATGAGCAGCAGTGTTTTATATCAAGTTTAAAACACAAGGCGCAGTCGAGTGTTTTAGACTTGATAAAACACAAACTGCAAATTTATTGAATGGCTTCAAAATCTTCTGATTTAGATCAACTCATTCTTGCACTAATATTTCAACTTGGGGTTATTTTGGCCTAGAAAATTGGACTTGAAGTTTAGCCGTGTCTTTATCAGATATAAAGACACTCATTAAACAATAATTTCTTTTGTATATTTTCTTTATGAATTATTAATGAGTTTTTGAAGTGATTTTATACAAGGTCTTCCTGCTTCTGAGTGAGTACGGTGACCTCCCTATTTTTTTTCAAAATTTAAGTTCCTTCAAGGCTTTGGAACTATTCCATTGCTCAAGAACTGTCAGGTAGCGACCACAAATGTGGAATGACTTGGCATACGCAGCTGCACTGTCAACCATGCTGTACCCATGCACATAACCCCTTGCCAGCTGCACCACAACCCTGGGGAGCGACTGCTTGCCAGCATTGTTTCATGTTTTAATTAGCCTAAATTAAATTAAGCCACAATTAATGAGAAAGGCGGTCCCGTGTGACCTTAAGGGCTAAATTTAAATGGCAAAAATGAAAATGAAATTAAAGTGAAATTTAAATGGCAAATCGGATAGACTGTTGTCTACTTTTTTGAACTCAAATCATAGTGTTTCAGGTTTCATCGGGTAGCCAATACTTTTCTTGACCAAGGATAAGAAATGAAACGACCATAATTCAAGTGGCCCCGTTTGGTTTTCAACCTGAATGAAAAACTTCAGACTCAAGAGAGAACTTTGCTTTAAGATCAAGGGGACACCTTAGGCCATCATTATGCATTTATTCAAAGCGTATGCACAAAGCGCAACGACTGACATCGACATGAAGTGTACCAAATATTCATGACTGCATAAAATATGGTGCGTGATTTGAAGTATTCATGTTTTCAGTGCATTTTGGTTGTATTTTTTTCCTTATAAAACCGAGAGCATTCTGCCCCTTGATCAGGTTTATGAATAATTTGTCGATGTTGTATTATCGGAAAGCTTGGACAGACTCTTTTCTCTGAATTCGAGATTATTTTCATGAAATAAATGCATTAAAATTCAAAAGAAAAACGTGTTCTTTTTGAAAATGCATTGTTCTTTTCTGATCTCAACATTAAAGCTTGGAACATAATTACCATAATTACCTCTCTTGGCACTCGTGTTTTAACCAGAACACCTTCGGAAAACTCAAAGTTTTGACTTTTCCGACAATTTTGTGTCCAAGAATTCAGCACAGATTTAGAACTTCATGAGCTGGCACTGCAGAGAGGTAAACTAGGAATACTGTAGAGTGTCATGACAGAAGTGGAATTCTAAAAGAGTGCTTTTAAAAAAAAGATATTAAAAGGAGTTACGGTAAATTCAAATTTGCACATTTAAACGACTTTTACTCGCTGGAAAAGTTTAAATCAAAAAATCCGCTTCTGTCATGACACACTAGAGATTTTGAGTGATCTTTTTTGATATAAAATCACAGAATGCTGTCTTCTACTCGATCGGCAAACTTGGACACAAAATCATGGATTTTTCATTTTGGCTCTAATTGCTCTCCAGCGTCACCGTAAAGCGCAAAATTATCTACCAAATCAAAGACAACATCTGTAAACTTCCATCATTCTTTAATGTCTCTGCAAAATTTCAGCTCAATTGCATCCAAAACAGCCAAGATATAAGCATTTTAAAAGATGTAGGCCAAGCACAATTTTGCCTAATGAATTTATTCATGGCCAGGTGTCCCCCGCGACCTTAACATATCTTGCAAACATTTTCAAATTTCTGATTTTGTTCCTAAGAAATATGCATTTATATTTCTCTTCCAACTATTTTTTAAGCAAGAGTATGCTATTCAGTTCCCAATAATGGCAATGGGTTTTACTTGTGATTTTGTTTTGTTTCAGTCATTTAAGTGTATTGGCAATTTAAGGTGGCTTACTATAGTTTTGAGGGGGTAAATGAACTCAGCTTTTAACTCTTTTGTAAAATATACAGAAAGGTTTCGCTTTCACTTATTACTGTTTGTTGCATCCTACAACCAATACATTTGAGCAATAAAGATGCTAATAAACAGCCAAAATGAATATCCGAGTGCTTAAGAGGAGACTGGGCACTAGTAATTTCAATGGTGTTTTTCTCAAAATCTGCCCGTGTCAACCTGCCTCAAAAATTCAGAAATTAGAAATTGAATCAGATAAAACATTCATGCAAAATAAATTGAAAATCTGTAAGACAGATTTTTTGCAAAAAAGGAAAATGTGTTTTTTTGCCTATGTAAAAAATAGCTCAAAATCTGTCTCACAGATTTTTTTTAAATTTTGGCAGTTGACGCGGTTCACCCAATTGCGCATGCCCTTTTATTTGTCTATATGAGTGCTCGGTTGTATGACGCCACACGTTATGAGCGATGAAAAAAGCGAGTTAGAACAGGCAGGGACAAAAGTCGGACCGGATCAACTCGGATCGCTGATTTGAATAAGAATAGCACTATTGTGCATTTCCTCGTTCTTGAATAGGTGCTATTCTTATTCAAATCAGCGATCCGAGTTGATCTGGTCCGACTTTTGTCCCTGCCTAGTTAGAACTGCTCTCTGACTGTTGGTTGTCTATCAACCTATCTAGTATTATTTTCGTCCTATGACATGTCTAAGACCTTCTGAAACTTTCTGAAACTGTTAACTATCGAATATTTATATATAAGGGCTCAAACTTGTTAAAATTAATGTCATTTTGCATATATGGTTAGCTACACCAATTCCCAGGTAACAGTGTTGGGATGCTTTGACTGGTCCTCAAACATTTCCTTCCCAACTACTTTTATCTGGGGTGGCAGACTAATCAAGTGGCATGGCCAGTAAATAATTCAACCATGGCAAATATTTTTTTTGGTGGTTTTGGTTTCAATTTCTCTTTAAATTATTCCAAACTCCTTGTCCAGGTCTTCATCCATTTATTTAAAATTTTAAGGTTTCAAATCAAATACTCTACACTCTATCTAGTGTGAAATACATATTTTTTTGGCTCATTAAAGCGTTGATTCTGCAGTTAGTACATGAACACGTATTGCAAACAGGGACTTTTTTGGAAATCTTTTTCACAACTTTCTAATGGCTTTTGTGAGAGGCAGAGTTGTCAAGTTCCTCTACAACAATTGCCTACCTTGCTTCTCTCATTTCTCACATTTTCACTGGCCAGTTAAAAGAGAAGCCCTCAGAAAGTTGTCAAACAGACAAGGCTTTGCAAATCCAGATACTTCTATGGAATTTTAAAGCTCTCTGTCATGCATTATCAGGCGCTTTAATTCTCATTCAGTTTCATAGGTACAGGCTGAAATGTGCAACTTCAATTCAGGCTTGTATAATTTCTCCCTTCTTTATAAACTGTTGCGAAAGAAAATCATCGATTGGTAGCGTTCAGTAGTTTTGCAAAGTCTCTTTTGTGCTACACAAGCATCCAGTTGCTAGCACTTTGGTTTATACAGTCACATAGTTTTCATTAAATCAGTCTAACTTTGTATGAATCAATGTTTTTGCTCTCTCCAACCTCTCTGACAATCACTTAATTTCACCTTCTGCACTGAATTTCAACTTTTTGCACTGAATTTCAACTTTTTGTACTGTTTTGGGATTAATTGACCTGCTCAGTCTGACTCAGCCAATGTGCTTGCTGAAATTTTTGCATGTATATTATTATGAATTGAATATAATAACTTTCTTTCAGTAAAATAAATATGGGCCAATTCTCAGTGCAGAATAAGAAACGATTGTTGGAAACGTGAATCTAGCAAGCAAACATGACTATAATCATGGTGATATAAAAAGGATTTATTGCGTATAAACAAGGTGCTGTTGCTCCTAAACGAGCATGGGGACCCCCTATTTTTATTTCAAAATTTAAGTTCCTATAATATGAACAATCAATATGCAATATATTTCAGTGGAATGACTTTAAGGTGGTGCTGAATCTTTAATTTCTTTCATAATCTTAATTACTGTTCAATATTAAAAATTAGTTCTTAACGTAAGTTAGATAGATCAAAGTCTATTTTGTTGAACTGCCCTAGATTATTTCAATGCAAGAGGTGATTTTTCTAGAAATGATACTAGGGTTCCTAATATAAACCTCGTGGGCAATGCATTTAGTTGATTTACTATAATGGCCATCCATGTTGTGCAACAAAGAGCATGGTGGTCAACATCCCAGGTGACATGCCTATCAGAAACCCAAACGTGCACAACTCCTTATGAGTTTCTGATGCCTATCACTGCACGAAAAATCGTCTTTGTCGTTGGTTAAAGGCGTGGGTAAAGGCGTGTGAAAGGCCACATTTGATCACTTTTGACAGCCTTTGACGCGCGTCAAAGGTCATCTTTTGACTATACCTTTGCATACGGTCGCAGGTAACAAAGGCCGCTCTTACCATACCTTTGCCACCCCCCTTTGACGCGTGTCAAAAATGATATTTGACGCGCCTTTGTCTTTTATCAAATGCATAGTCAAAGGTGTGGTCAAAACCGTCTTTGAATCATGTCAAAGGTAGGTCAAATATGTTGCCAAATACGTCTGCGACTTATATCAAATGCGTAGTCAAAGGTGTGGTCAAACACGTCTTTGAATCGTGCCAAAGGTAGGCCAAAGATGTTGCCAAATATGCCTGCAACTCATGTCGAAGGTCTGGCAAATGCGAAGCGGATTCTTTTTCGTTATTAGAAAAGCACAGTCAAATGTTTTGACAGTGAGTTTTTCCTGGTTGATCCCTGTTTATGGTGAAATGGAAGAATTCAACATAAAATCTAATCTGTGCTTATTTTTATTTTATTTTCAATCTAATTTTAAAGGTCTGTTACAGTTTAAGTTGTAAACAAAAACTTAAAAGCATTACAGAAAAACGCAAAACATCTCTACATGAAACTGCATGTTTGGCTGATGCTTTGAGTAAAAAAATACATATGAGAATAAACAAAAAATGAAATAGTTTCCCTATTTTTGTTGTGTAAATTTAATTCTCAAAACATACACATTTAATAAAACTACAAAGCAATAATGAAACTATGACATTGCTGAAATAACACAATGGTTTCATAGGAAATCATACCCATTGTGATATCATTGTTCCGTTCTTATGCCAGTTATTTCTTAGAAATACTTTCCAAAACAGCGGCAATTCCTCTCGTTCTGACGAATGCAATTGAGTCCCACATTCTGCGATCAGTCTCTTTCGTTCAGTGACTATCAGTCACTAAGTATTCAACTTAGTTTTGTCCTCCTCGTATATTGTTGGTCTCTCCTTAACGGCTTTTCCTTATCGTGTAATTTTCTGCAAGAAGAATAAGTATTACGATTAACATTTCAATTTTAAAATTTCTTTCGCAGCAAGAAATTGCTGGTCGCTTTGCTTACATGTTAAGCCAACCACACAAAGACGTCACTTAGTCCGCACATAATATAAATTCAACTTCCCTTTGAAATAACAAAACTACATGGTTCGGACCACAGGCAGACAATTTTGACAGTTTGAGGTCGTGTGACGTCACAATATGCATATATTTACATTCATACATTAAGTGTAATTTTTATTGGCTGACCTCCATTTGATCATCCTCGGAGACCAAGGGGCAGTTATGTCGGGGCAAAACGAAGTAAACCGGGCAGAAAATCGTAGCGGCGAAAGTTTTCTATAAAAGTATTAGAGCCCCTGGAAAACGAGTCTCTCCTGAAGTTACTGTTCGCCGATTAAGCAAAATAATACAAGGGTTTTTTTGTTGCTCAATCAGGAGCCAGTATTTGCAGAGCCGCTTGGAAATGGTATGGAGAGTCTGGTTTCCCAGGGGCTCTTATACTTTTATAGAAAACTTTCGTCGCTATGATATCTGCTCGGTTTACTTCGTTTTGCCTCAACTAACTGCCCCTGGGTCACCGAGGATGCCGTTTGATTCAACTGATCGAGAGAAATGCTTCATAAAATACTGAACTTCGAAACTTCAGATCCAAAATTGCGATCTACTATAACCTAAATAAATTAAGTTTAATTACTTTTATTGTTTGTGTGGTCTTTTGTAATGTGATGGGGTTTTTAGGTCCGTTGATTTTTCACTTGCTCCCCATCCCATGCTCCCAACAAGAGTTGGAGCAGCTGCAAGCAAGGAATTGATGGACCCAAAACCCCATCAAATCACAAAAGACTACAGAACCGACAAAAGGTAATTAAACTTGGAGTTGCTGAGAATTTCCGATTACTGTTTGACTAGAAGAAGCTAAAAACTGTGCCTCAGCATTACGGTCAAATTTATATAAATCATGCACGGTCAGAAGAAGGCTCACAATGGTTTCCAGCACTATTCAGCTTGATGACTTTGGCGGTCATTACTACAAATCTTTATCAGTTGCTGCTAATGAAATAATGTCAAACAAATGTTCAGTCATTGATGAACAAGTTGTGGTTATTTTCATGACATCACTGTTTACCATGGTAACAGTATAACTTGTTAAAAAGTAAAACACCCTTTATTCTTGCTTTAAGTGCTTATTACTCAAAAATGAGCTGCTTAGTGATCCACATTTTTCATTATTGAATAATGACCAGCACGTTAAGACAAAACGTTTTGCAAAGTTAAAGTTTCCTTCAAGTGGCTTCAGAACCACCTTCAATTTTCGACATTATTATATTAACAGCAACTGATAACTAATGAGGCAGCAAACAAGTACCTTTTAATCTCCTACCACATTTTCCAGATGCAGCACCAGTGAGATAATCCTGATTAAATTACAATTTTTGTCCAATTACTTTTCAATTAAGGTTTACGTCTCACCTACTCCAAGGCGTTCTTGTCTTCATTTTTCCTTTGCCTTTCTCTGTTTTCTTGTTATTTGTTTCCTTAGTCGGTCCCTCTTTAGCTTTTTTCTCCTTGCTCTTCGCTACTTCTCTGCCTCTTTTGCCGAACCTTTTCTCTTTCTATTTCTCGCTGTTGTTCGCTATTTCTTTGCATGTATAAGCGAGACCTCCCTCGTTTTATCATCGTTGCCCTGCGCCACTCTTTCTTGCTCTTTTTGTCTCTGCTCTTTTCTGCTTTTCGCATGTTTTCTCTTGAACTTTCTCGCTCTCTATTCCTTCGTAGATCACTTGAGCCCAGTACCCTCGAAGCTGAATTTACTATACTCTCGTTTCTCGACTTGACATAACAAAAGCCCAGAAGAAAAAATTTTCCGCTCACTTTTTACAGTTGTTTTGAAATTTCTTTGCCACAAACGATTTCCTCGTCCCCAGGCCTAATCCATGTGCGGTTTGTCGCTTCAGGATTTGTCCAAGTTACCTTCGCCAGCGCTTCCGAATTAATTGATCCTTTAGAACAAATGCATCAAATATACTGTGCTTCATTGCAGTCAAAGAATTAAAAATTAGACGTGGATGGCGTGTTTCTGGGGAAACCCATGTGCTGAGTCAAACAGTCTCAATCGAAACAAAAATTCGCGAGGAAAACAAATCTTAAAAATCCTGATATAAAATGCCAGAAATGTAATTCACCTAAGGACGTGAAAAGTGAAATAAAACTTATTTGGAAGTGTTTGACCTCGCCTTAAGCAACGATCAAAGATAACCATCTGTTGCGTATTTGACTTCATCTTTGACGGGCGTCAAATGTGAAGTCAAAGTTCTTAGTAATTTTGACCTCGCCTTTGACGGGCGCCAAATGTGAAGTCAAAGCTATGAGCATTTTTGACCTCGCCTTTGACAGTGATCAAAGGTGTGGCAAAGCTGTTACCTATTTGACTTTGCCTTTGACGTGGGTCAAAGGTAAAGTCAAAGTTATTGAAACATTTGACTTTACCTTTGACGGGCGACAAAGGTTTAGTAAAAGCTACCACATATTTGATTCGTCTTTGACGCGCGTCAAAGGTACAGTCAAAGTTATCAGCATATTTGGCCTCGCCTTTGACAAGAATCAAATGCGTGGCAAATCCAATTTTTCGTGAACTGGCCAAGAAAATCGAAAATTCTACTCCAATCTTAAAAAGCACGCCCATTCGGCACCTCCTGTACCTACAAAGGCCTTGTTTGAAAAAACTTACCTTGTGCATGTGGTAATTAACAAATAAATCTCCAAATTGTTGTGAAGGCAAATGGTGATTTGGAGCAACTTCAGAATACCCGGCCACGATTGCGTGACATTTATCTCCTGCTCCCGCAGTCCCGCAGTCACGATGTTAATCATTAAATTGAAAAAAGAAATGGGACAAAAAACATTTTAAAATAAATAAATTTGATGGAATGGATATAGAACTAGTGCTCCCGCAGTCCCGCACTCCCGTAGTAGAAAAAAAAAGAAATATTACATGGGTATACAACTGGTGCTCCCGCAGTCCCGCACTCCCGCAGTTGCTTGTTTTCGGCTCATGGATTATAGAACGAGGAATAATCATGTGTTTCTCTTTTGTTTCCATATGCAAATATTATTGACTGCAGGACTGCGGGAGCAGGAGATTAATGTCACGTAATTGTGGCCGGGTATTCTGAAGTTTCCACTTTGCGAGACCAGCGATCAGAACGAATCAAAACAGTCAGGATAGCCTTGCCGTTGGAGATCTGGGTTCTAGTATCACGTGATTTTAAAATCCCTTCATGCTCGCGTATCAAAGGGTCGCGTGGACGGATGTGGACGCCGTTTTAGGCCGGAGAAACCATAGGAGACCCAAGCGTAAAATGTAGGGACTGGAACTGAAAATTGAACCTCATCAAAAGTATAGGTATTTTCTTGAATAAAGTTTATTAAACACTGCCTGGTGTCATTTTTTGTCATTCTACCGAGTTTCAGCGAGATTTGAGCGATTTTAGGTTTTTTAGCCCTACAGCGTTATAATAAGAGACAAGGAAGGAGACTTTGACGAGTTTAACTTCAAAACACGCTTCGTAAACGACTCGAATTTTCACACGAAATGACATTCACTCGTATTGTTACTCACTCAACTCAAAGGATAATGCCTCCAGATTCACTCCCTGCAATCCAACTGAACACACTTCGCGATTTCACGGCGCAAAAGGATAGAAGAGATGAAATATCGAGCAAGAAAACGACGCCAAAAATGCGTGACGCCCGAAAGTTGCCACAAAATGCTGTCGCCATTCGCGGCCGAGACTGAGTACGAGGTTCAAATGATACCTCACTCAGGGAGGGAACGAGATTTTAATGCGAATGGCGACAGCATTTTGTGGCAACTTTCGGGCGTCACGCATTTTTGGCGTCGTTTTCTTGCTCGATATTTCATCTCTTCTATCCTTTTGCGCCGTGAAATCGCGAAGTGTGTTCAGTTGGATTGCAGGGAGTGAATCTGGAGGCATTATCCTTTGAGTTGAGTGAGTAACAATACGAGTGAATGTCATTTCGTGTGAAAATTCGAGTCGTTTACGAAGCGTGTTTTGAAGTTAAACTCGTCAAAGTCTCCTTCCTTGTCTCTTATTATAACGCTGTAGGGCTAAAAAACCTAAAATCGCTCAAATCTCGCTGAAACTCGGTAGAATGACAAAAAATGACACCAGGCAGTGTTTAATAAACTTTATTCAAGAAAATACCTATACTTTTGATGAGGTTCAATTTTCAGTTCCAGTCCCTACATTTTACGCTTGGGTCTCCTATGGAGAAACCGGCGATTTTCAAGCACAAGAGTTGTTGCACAGGCTAACTGGAGGCTAACTAATATACAGGGCCACTTTTCTTGCTATGCTAATTGAACATCAGCTCGAATAACCGCAAGTCCTGAGGGTACGGAAGTACGCACGGAGGAGATTGATTTGCGAGCGTTTTGCGACGGTTAACAGGTATTAAATCAATTTTGACTTTTAATTAAGCAGCAATTTATCTCCTTACACAGAACTTGTATTCTGTAGTTTAGCCTATTTAGTATTATTTTGTGGCTCGATGGGAAGTCAGTGATCTTTACACTCTGCACAGAGTGTAAAGATCACTGACTTCCCACCCGTAGTGCAGCTGCAGAATGGCTGGAAGAAGCGCTGCAAAAGAGCTGTAAAATGGCGCGCTGCAACAGCCGCAAATTTTGGCTGTTTAATACTGCCACGAGCAGCCCTTTGACAGCGATAAACAGCGTTTTGGCAGCGGCAACGAAACTTTCTGAAATCACGATCAGCGCAGCAGGATGGCCGCAAATAGGCTTCAAAAATTTAAAACATGTGCATTTATGCAATATTTACATCTTTTGGCTGCGTTCAACAGCCTTTTAGAAGTCAACAAGCTCGACTGCACTGTGCATAATAAACAAAGTAACGAGATCGGTCGATACAGCAATATAATACTACAATGGCAGTTAAAACATATATACTCAGTCACAGTTGCAAGAACTAGCGATGCATCAATCAGTGAAACAACAAAAGAACTTTGATAAATCTTTATTTTCACATAACACTACGACCAGTTGAAATTGCAGCCAGCGAGCGCAGACATATTTCTGGCGGTTAATCAATAATAGAGAGGTTAAGCATGACGTTCATTTCTCCCGCAAACGGCAAAACTTCTACTTCTGCCGTCTGCCATTTGACGATTGCATGCGGAAATGAGTAGGTTTGTGTTTGTCGTGAATGTGTGATTTTTTCCCAATTTTCCTAAGGAATTTACTTTAGAATTTGATAAAAAGGTAACAAAATGAAACGCAAGCTTGCGTTTGCCGTTTGCCGTTTTACGGCATGCTTAATCTCTCTAATGTCTCTGCGGACGGCTATTGAAATTGCAGCTACAACTCCTTATTTTTGAATGAAGAACGCAAATTTGTAACAATCCGGTGGGTTTTATTTAAAAGGTAAAGTTTGAAAGAAAATATTGTGAGCAAGTTCCGTTTATGTACTCAAAAAGTATTTACTAGTAACAACGGCAGGTAATCTGTAATCGCCTTGTGTATTACAATATTCACTGACATTGTGCTCACCTCGATTGGCCTCCGTCTGTTTTCCTTTGCAAAATTACATAACTGTGCTGGACAAAGCTATTAGACCCAGGGAGGTTCCCAAGTGTCGTGGAGCTCACAAAAGACTGAGCACACATACATGAAGCTGGTTACAGCAAAATATATCCCAACGGCCGACTGCATGAAGACGTGTGAGCTTCAAAGATGAAACCATAAACCGCCACGTTTCAGTTAAAGGAAAATGTTTCCTTAATGTTGCAAAACTTAGTAGCTAGTTGCAAATCTTTTTCAAAAACTGAATGAATCCTTTTCCCAAATTATGCTTGAAGAAACATTGCACTCTTTGCCTCAGACTTTCCCGCTTCTAAACGAAAAGATCAACGGTTCTTTCATTGCTCAATTCTGTAATAATGTACACATTGTCACAAGACAACTCATATAAACGATTGGTGGAATCTTTCAACATTTTAGTGAAAAGTTAGCTCGCCCAGGGTTACTCGGGGGGGTTGTCTCGAGTACCCAAGATCATATAAACAGGGCCTTATTCAGAGGCAGTATAAGATGAACGAGAGCCTAGCATATGTCTTGAGGTCATAGGTCTTCATGGCTTCCTGTTTATAGAGTTTGACACTTCTAGCGCTGTAATTTGCCACATGTTTCACTAGTGCGGTTTCTTTTGGATCATTGTTATTTGCAAGATATACTTTAAACTCACAATGAGTTTACTCTGGAAGGACAAGATCTGAAATATTCCAAGAAATTGTTGATTACTTGCATTAATATCTGTGATCACTAGGCCTGGCTGTATTGATCTTATCACGGATGACATACCTTATTATAGGAAATTAACACTTCATGACACGAATTTGGGAAATTCGCATTAATTTTTGTAAGCAGTAATTTCTGCGCCATTATTTAAGTGGAGCGGTAATTTCCGCGACATTAATTTCCATTATTTTTGTCCCAAATTTTTGATACACTCTTGTCATTTTTGACAACTAGGAAACAGTAGCTTTTTATTTTGCACACTACTTTCACACAGTGAAAAAAGTAAATCGTTTACAATATTTCTGCTTCTTCGTCACTGTTGCTGTCAGAAACATATACATCTGCTTCTTGGATTTCAGCTAAGATGTAGTTTGAGTCGTCAACGTGATCTTTCTCGATGGAATATGAGACTTCCTCTGTTCCCTACATTTGGGGACAACATTTTCACCAATAATTGTGTTCAGTTGTGAACAGTTTGCGTTTTGAATTCTCTGCAAGTTCCATTTCTTTGTGTGGTTACGCTAATTTCCTTAATTTTGAAATTTAAGCACCTCTTTCGCGTTAATTTTCTTTATTGGAAAGTAATTTTTCCTTCACTTTGCGTTAATTTAAGTCGCATTAATTTCCAAAACCTTAATTAACACGAGCGTTAATTTCATATAAATCTTGTCTGAAAGACTGTTGAAGCTCAACTTCAATTTGCAAAATTAATGAGGCATTCTGTGTTGTAAGGGTTATACTTCTTGCACTAATTTGATCTTGACTAGCGTTTTGTCTCTTGAGCTCGATGTTTAGGTTCTAGCTCCCTTGTGTACTGCCAAAACATCATTCTGTGGAAGCAACTAAATCGCAGCCTGTTTTTCCTCTAGATTAATTTTTCTGCTTTCGCTGAGGGGACATTTAGTGATTACATAGATGTTTTCCCATGGGATGGTTAAGAGGTAACAATTAATATTTGAAAAGGCGTTGGGTTCAGTGACAAGCTACCAAACCACTAGATAATATACCTATAGTATATCCAGCTGAAAGCAGCCATGTTGACATTAAAGGTTTCGAGGTGAATCAATCGAATACACTTCTTGTCTGTACTAACTTATTTATAGTTAAATTGCATTAGTTTTAGGCAGCTAACCAGTTCATTTTTAAAAAATATTTACTAATTCTTCTGAATTCTGAGCAATGGTTCACGACATCACACCAACAAACTTTATATAAACTCTATAAAACAACATTTTTTGTTTAAACTTACCCACTCTGCCATAACCTCTGTGAATGTAATATGAAACTTTTGTTTTTCTTGCAAAGGCTTGCAAACATTTTTAGCATGATACAGTTTATGTGTTTTGCTTACAAAGGAACGTATTGATACTTTTGGTTTCAAGAATAATCTTGAGAGAAAATATCACGACTTCATCCCAAAAGTTGTCTTATTTTAATTATCAATCATCACGGAAGAGCACGTTCGCATTGTAATGCCGCCACCAATAGTAGTTCCCTTGGTTTTAACGTTGAGTCCACTAAAATTTAAGACGCATATCAAGTTATTAAAGAAGTGGGCGAAGATGCACAAAAGACAGTGTGCTTCTTTCCCTAGTGTTTATCCTGAATCAGTGAGATCAACAAGACGCCTCAAAGAGCGATTAAATGAATTTGTGGTTTTCAGTAGCGCCACAGAGTCTGCTGCAATATTTGGAAAGTTTCATTGCCACAAACTTTCAAAATTCTTGGGAGTGCACAAATTTTCTTTTTAAGTATACTATCCATCAATGCAAAGATTGAAACCTGGCGAAGACCCGAAGAAAGTGGCAACTTTATTTCTACTCTATTTGAAACCGTGACAAAGACGTATTTTATGGGTGTCAAGAACGCACTACTGAGTTGAATTACTTAGGAACATTTCCGGTTAATTTGAAACATTTTGGTCTCATTCTTAAGGCCAAAGAAAGCAAGAAATTAGCAAGTCACAGAAGAGAATCAATCAGTTTGAAAATAGTGGAAAATTACAGTGGTATCTTCCACAAAACCAATCTTTTGCGCATGCGTTCAAGGCAAACTTCTTTGTTCTGCAAAGAATAGTTCCACAAAGATGGAACACAGCGCACTGAAACAAATATAAACCTTTGCGATATACAAAAGGTAATACAGATACTACGTTTTACGTAGTGCACAGAAGTACCTCACCTTCTCCCCTTACCACCAAAAGAATAATTAATTAATTGACTATTAATTAAAAGTTTATGACATAGCTCCATAGGGCCTTATCACGGACGACAGCCCCCTAACCATTCCAATAGTGCATTCTGCACTAAAAATGATAGGTCACTCTACTAGTTTTTTTGAGAAAATGACGATTTACATGTACCTCTCTGGCAAGGTTCAAACGTAAGAAAAATCCGCCATTTTTTAATGCATGAAATTATGCGCAGTAGGGATGCACAATATTATACTGGGGAAAGACCTTTAAACAGTACTGGCCAGCAGTCTCCCACAGGGTTGTGATGCGGGCTGGCTGACGGTTATGCAGAGGGGCCTTGCATGGTTTACAGCTCTGCTTTTGGGTGTTGTCATTTCACATTTGTTGTTGTTGCTACCAGAAAGTTCTTGCTGTGTTGTCATGGATACCCTATGCTTGGGGTTAAGTGTTTTCTGACAAGCTGCTGACCCACTACAGTTATACCAATCCAAAAATTGGCTCTGTATACTTAAGTTGCTCTGTCACCTTACTGTAATAAGTTCGTAAACGTTGTGTGCTTTCAGGGTCATGCTGGGAGACTGCTACATACCATGCAGATACATTGTATCATGAAGAAATCACAAAAAAGGTAAGCTTATACCTTGTTATTGGTGGTTTTCACTGTCACGCAATAAAAAAATAAAATCAAAACCATTCAAAGACAGAAGCTATGAGCTTCAGATGTTAAAGAAGATAAAAAGATAAACAATTTGTCCAAGTCTCAGGTCTGTGCGGTGCACCGTTTGCGAGTTATTTGCCGAAACTTTCCATGCAAATTTAGAAAGCTCAGTATGGAGACGCCATATTTGTGTCCTTCCGAGGGGCACAAATATGGCCACCATGATGTCAGAGAAACCGTCTGGAACTTAATTTTACTATTAATAGTGACTACTTTTGGCTCATGATCTATTATATTTTTACATAAACAGCACTTTAAGTACATTGGGAATGTTCAATCTGCAAAAATGGAAAGGAAAGGCCTTTTTTGAATCAAAACAGCTTTGTCACGGCACTCAGCTTGATATCACATACGGTGGAGAACTCAAATATTCAAAATGTTCTGTTTTAAAAACAAAGGGCACAACCAAGATGGAAATTTGCAAAAATATATACTTTTAGTTCATCTTACATCTAGTGACATCGAAAAGTTTAGCAGGCTTATTGAATTTTGATCTCAGAATTTTATGACGTAACATGAAAACCAAGAATTCTTTACTTTTACAGCTTAATGTTCTATTTGATTCCAAAGAGTAGTTATCCCTTTTGTAGTTTTTTGTGTAAAAATTACAGACTGATACTCTCCTTTACTGTGCATATATAATAATAATATTATGTAAAGTAGACAGCACTGCAAAAACCCAGTAAATCACTATTTTGAGCTACAAGGACAACAAGGCACAACGATTGCCAAAATTTATTAAGATTGGCTGTGTTTTCACTAGGCCGATTAACTAGCTGAACATTCTTCTTAGGTGTTTGTTTACAGACCGACATTAGCTAGTTAACCATGACATCTGTTTTCACTGGAAAAAAGTTAAGTCACTAATAACTCGAAAGATTCAAATTACAAATCCACGCAACTTTCAAAAAATGTACAGTTGGAGCCACGGTTCCTATTCGTAGCTCCTGGCTTTGTATTTTCTTCGTCCGTTGAGTTTTCGCTTTCGTTGCCGTAAGCAGTGTAAGTCAGGACTACTGAGCTTGTCGAGGGTGTTGCATGTGGCATAGGAATTTGGTACTGAAGAACTGCTGGTTGCCCGTAATGCGGGAAATGATTCTGCATGCCAACGCTGTGAAACAGGTAAGGCCCGGAGGAATTGTAAAACGGCGAAAGAATTGGGGAAAGGTTTGCAATTCGTGAGCCATGTTTACAAGCATACAAGGTTTTGTTTCTAAAGAACCACAATGCGAGCGTCTGGAAAATAATTTTGCCAGATTGTTTGTCAGGCATCTGTCACTACACGCGATGCGATTAGCTGCGGTATTTGTTGGGACCACCTTGCGAGGTAGTATAACTCTGCGTGAGTTTCCTGTCGTAAAGGGGAGAAAACCCGTTGTTTTTCCTTGTGAAAACAGTTGGCATTGTTAACTCGCTAAACACTAGACAAAGTGTTTTCACTGTATTTCCGGACTTTTCTGACTTTATCTAGCTAAAATTGTCCTGGTGAAAACACAGCCATTATTAAGTTTTGCATGTGCTGGTCAGATTAAAGTTCAAAGCGAAGTTTTTGTAATCGCTAGCAAACAGAAGATTATTGGTGTCAAGCTGTGTGCCACAAAGATCTAAGAAAACCCAGCAGATTTCATAATAAACTTTACATGTATTTAATGGCATCTTAACATTTAATTTGAAGAAGGTGAAATCAAACTTATTAATATGCTTGTAAATTTGTAACTTGTGATGCTGGATTTGAAAGGCATTACAACTCCCATGTAAGTGTTACAACGGCAGCTGCCAGCTCAATGCTGCTGTAAAACACAATTTATTTAATTGTCTAAAAAACCTTTTTTTTTTTCTTTTTGAAAGGTGGAAATGGAAAACATCTTGCATATACATGGTGAACTACAGTGGAGTAAGCAATAACAAATAAAAGCAATGGATGAGTTATGTACACTCACAAAATTAAGGTCTCACCTCTCAGCTGTGTGACCAGGGCGCAAAAAAGGAAGGGTGTCGAAATGGCCTATGAGCTCTTGGGCGATACATGATTGGATGCTTGAAAAATGGTATACCCCAAGGTATACCAATTGTCATTATAACAATATTAAAAGTATTAAGACGGAATCCACCAGGAAGTCGAGTAATATGTATTTAAGTTGGACAAAAATTGAGTACCAGAATAATTTAAATCCTATTGCGTTATTTTCTACCCTAAATGAAAGGTAAAGATGTAAGTAATTATCCCTGATAACACCGACAACACCTTCTTATCAGAGTCTTAGAAAATGAATTTCAAAGTTCACAAGGTATAGGCAAATTCTCACGTGCAGCCATTTTGTAAAATCGTCTCTAAGCGATTCAGTGGAATTCAGTGGGAAATTCGAAATTTGTTTTAGGTGTTTGGTGTTGTTAGAAAAGATTTCTTTTGATAAGATATTTGAAGCAGCAACACAAAAGTTTGCAATAAGGTGTAAATAATTTTGGAACAACAATTTCTTATCAGAGCCTGAGAAAATGAAATTCAAAGTTCACAAGCTATAGGCAAAAGCTCACGTCTTTTAAGCGATTTAGTGGAATTCAGCGGAACTTCGAAATCGGTTTTCGATGTTTGGTGTTGTTAGAAAAGATTTCTTTTGATAAGATATTTGAAGCACAAAAGCTTGCAATAGGGTGTAAATAATTTTGGTACGTAATTTTGTCCAATAACTACTCGAAGTCCTGGCAGATTCCGTCTTAACAGTATGAACTTTCAAAACACTACATTCACAGAATCAAAGTCTTTCTAACTTCTTACAGTTTAGGAAACAACATTTTTTCATTTGCAAAAGAATTTAGTGGGATCCTCTTACTGGTTTTGCATAGCAATCACGTTTCTCCACCAGCCATCAAATATCACTTGCCACCATGTTTTGAACTTTGCTGCAGTGAAGCGCGCTCGACCCAGTCCTACTCTGCATCAAACATTGCCAAAGAGCTCAAAGGCCGTTTTGCCACCCTTCCTTTTTAGCACGTGACCAGCACTTAAATCACATTTTTTCATGCATTCATTATCCAATAGGACCAGAGTACACATTCCAGTTGAATTATGATTGGATTTAACTTGCCTTAAACAATGCAAATAAGCAAAGAGTTGTCATTTACATGTATGTCGAATTTTTGGGTTAAGATAGATGAGTCATTGTTGATTCAGCATAACACCATGAACACGGCAAATGAAAGGTAGAAAAAATTGTCATGTGAAAAGCTTGGTACCAGTGCCAGCATGCAGGCTACTGTACATATGTACAAAAGTTGCACCTGGCACACAGGAAATTTGTCAGTTTAGTAATCTGTTGTGTTGTTACTTTTAAATTGCATGCACTGGAATTTCTGGACTATGGCATTTTTAAAACAATTTTCAGAGGTGATCATAAGAATCGGACATTCTAATTGGTTATACGTGTCAACTATACAGAACATACTATGCAGTGATTGTAGCACTGTGAAGCTTGGCTAAGTGTTTCTTTTGTAAAATTAAGCAGTGGTACATATATGAAGTGGCTATTAATTTTGTCTGCTGCTTTCAATTAACAAATCAAGCAAATCTTCCTATGGTCTACACTGGTATAAAATTATACTAAAACTGAAAGAACAAACAAAACTACCAAATGCAACCAAAACAACCAAAACAGCAGAAGAAGCAACCAAAATAGTAGAAATAACACTGGTTTCATAACCTGCAATCAGATGGTCTTTGCTTTATTTACATTTATTTGATGAGTTGTCTGCCACCTTCTGATTAGAGTGTCTGTCAATGGGAATGTAAGCGAAATTCACTTGTTCTTTCATTCAATTGTTAACCAACTGCCTCGTGTATATGGAGGATGGGTGCCTGGGATATACAGGGGGGCGTCCACTGAGGTCAGCCAGCACCCTAGATGGAATAACGCTCTGGCAATCCCCGCAAAGCAGCCATGAGCCCCCAAGCCCAGGCATCCGTCACACTGACTAGGTCAGTGGCATGAAGAAAGAAAGTAAAATAAAATAAATAAATAAATGAAATAAAAAGGGAGGGAGGGGCGGAAGAACTCTCTAAACAAAGCTGATATACCGCCATGATGCGAAGACCTGACACCACGCTTCAATGTCCAGGAGCATAGAAACCTGAGCCTGCCAAGAGTAAGGAACCGCTGACCACTTATACAGTTCACTGCACACTCGTTGTAGGTTAACTTGGTTAAATTGCATTTAACCTCATTAAAACTTGAGTCATTGGCATAGCCCAAATAAACGTGAAGTGTCGAAATAATTTATCTATTTTTGTCACGTCTTTTTTCAATCAGGCACATTAATGCTTTAACGGTTTGATCCCAAAGAGCAAATACGAAAATCAGGCAGCTCATAAAATAGATTCCAACTTGCTTCATGCCAGTAACAAATTATGCTATAGGTGACTAATTCTTTGTCCATCTATGAGTGTTTTGCACCCTGCAAGCAGAGCCTTTTTCTTGAAAAAAGGGCTCTGCACAAATCAGGTCAAATCTTTCTTTATCATACACAAGGCTTGTGCAAACTTGCCCGAATAGTATCTCATTACTATTCGGCATGTGCATTATCTCTGTTCTACCTTTAAAACCTTTAGTCTTGTCATTAAGCTTTGATCTGGCAACTTTTATTGTAATAGCTGTGTGCATTTGAAACCAACAAAAACCCACACTCAATGGATGTGATATTTTTAGACTGGAAGTCAAATCTCCAGTCAGGATACAGCTCAATCAGAAAAAAGTTGACTTGTCAAATAAACGTCTCCTTCCTCTCGCTGCAAAAAAAGAAGAATTTACCTTATCACAAGTTACTTGTTTTAATTATTTTATTTGTTTCATTTGTTTTGGCAGTTTGGTTTCAGTGGTTTTGGTTGTTTCATTTTCTTGGTAGTTTTGTTCCATTGCTTATGCATTAATACATGTTTTTTTGTTCTGCTCTTTTCTTTGAATTCACCTCTGAAAATTACTAATTAACAATAATATTGACCTATAATAAAAAAACTAGACTTCAATGTTATACTGGAAGACTTAGAGAACATACATAATTTGCGCCAAATGGAGGCTTTTGTTTATACATATTTTTTTAAATTTTATTTCACCTTTGAAATTTATCTGTACATAGAGCATGTGCTTCTGAAAGAACTCTTAAGGGGGGAGACTCTTAACTACAGATCTGGAGCAGTTGCTAAGGAGTTGCTGTATTTTGAAGCAAGCGATTTTGAAGCTTTTTGTAACACTGAATGGTGAATTTTATTTGGGGGTACACCTGCTTTAAAAAATATATCATTGCACATGCGAAACTAGTGCCAGTCCCAAACTGCGCATTAGAATTTAAAATCCCTAAAACTCCACGGAAACGAGGTAAAGTTCCGATTTCTCTTACGAATCAAAAATAACGTAGCCGTCTTTATAATCTGACGTATGCTTTTACCGTTTACACGAAAAAAGGATACGCTAATGATGAAATTCTGTAAATATGCGTGTTTATTACGCCATAACTCTTATAATAATGCAAATTTCACAAAAACGATACGTCACATTATGCATGTGCACGTTCTTTATCTATTGACACTCATTTTAATTTTAAAATCTATCCGCCGTTTGAGTTTTAGGGTTTATTCTGTTCTGGTCACGTGATGCGTTAAATACGACTGTGATCTGAAACTCTTGGAGGAATCGTCAATAGAACAAACTCATGGAAAAAGCTTATCTGTATGATGTCTTGTTTCCAAAATATAGCAATTAGAAACCTGCCTTAGAAACAAATTGGTAGTTAAGAGTCACCCCCCTTAATGTTGTTAAAGTGCACCTAACCCCAAATATTTTTTTAGCCCCCCAAAAACTCCTTGTGCTCCTGATTACAACAGTGAAAAATTATCATCATACGACTTGTCTTCGATTTTTTGTGAATTTTCAAACTTTGCAAAACTCGCGCCACTTTGGTTCACCGCCGAGTCCCAAGGGAAACTGGGCCCTAGTAAGGTTGTGACGTCGCCTGGGGAATCCAATACTCCGAGTCTGAGTTGTCTGATGACATCTTTTGAAGGCCTTAAATTATTTCGGTGGCTGATTTTCGAACTAAGAAGTTTTGAAGGGAGAAATTTCACGAACTGCAGATTTGTCGCACCATCGGCACGAAAGCTGAGAATTTGGTTCCCCCGCTGACGTCAAAACAACATTGGGTTCCAGATCTCCTCATGCGCGGTCTTGAACCAGAAAATCCAAACTTCAAACCTCCATAAATTCGCGGGGATTTAATGGCTTCGCATAATTTTTTTTTTTACTCTTCATCAAATTATGCATTCTTTTTGAAAATAAGTAGAAAAAATTAGGGGCTAGGTGCACTTTAACATCAACTCAGTTTGGCACAAGTCGCTGTATGGAGTAAGCAGAAAAGCTTTCAACTTACATCACAATAGGCCGTTTTCATATTCTCGGTATCGAACTGGAACTAGCTTGCAATTGAGGCTAATGTGGGTAAATCTTTTCTAATGCAAATGAGATGAAGCTGTTTTTAATGATATTCCCCTGCATTTGCCTCCATTGCATGCTAGCTCCTGTTCAAAACCGAGAGTACGAAACTGGCCTATTGATGGGTCAATTCCTAATATCAGATACCATAAAATTCCGGTTATAAGCCCCCCCCCCCCCCCCCCCTCCCTCGGTGGATACAAGTCCCCCTCTGCTGGATGGCAGTGCTAAATATTGCTCTATTATGACTTTTTAACTTAAAAACGTATTTCGATCAACACTGCCATAGCTTGATTTGAAACATTTTTCATTCCGCTTATAAGCCCCCCCAGTTGTAAGCCCACCCAAAACCCCTTTACGAAGTTGTATAAGCCCAGGGCTTATAACTGGAATTTTATGGTATATTTATCATTTGACTAGTTTTGTACAACTGTGCCTTTTATTAAAATAGCATGCATACTCTGATGTTTAGAACCGAATTCCAGCCTTACGGTTGAATTCAAATCTTAGAACAAAGTTTACTTTGACAAGTTGAAAAGATCACATCCCTGTGTTGTGATTGGTGGATTTTGGTCCTTTTTGTTTTGCTTTAATTTTATTTAGTGCCCACTGGATGCATGGTTGTGTAAAATGAAATCCTAATCCTGAAATATTGTTTAAAGGTACAGTGAACATTTCCTTTGAAATGTTAATAGCGGTATTTTATTCAAACATTGTACTTGCTTCGAGCTGTTTGGTTTTTTAACAGTGTCCCCACAATGTTTGTGTATGTTTACAAAGTCAGGACGTTTTAATTAATAAATCAATTTCTTTGTTTTATCGTGTAATTATATAGCTGTTGATCAAGTTTGCGTTGTGATAATTAAACATTTGAAACACTTTTCTTCAAAAATCTCTTGTATTTGTCTTGATATGTAATTTTGATTAATGTCCCCACAATGTGTGTCATATGCTTCCTATAAAGCTAGTGTGTAAACAAAAGCAAAGCCCTACGGTGAAAATCCAAAAATCAATTCTGTGACTACAGTTGCTGCTGAGTAACTTTATATGACTCCCATGGATATTGAATAAAAATACCATACACTCTTAGTGACATTGTGGGGACCTTTCCACACAGCATCTTACACACTTGGCTGAGTTGTGGGGACCTCCCTACTTTCATGTCAAAAATGCATTTCACAACAAATCTTGAAGTTTGGAGGCAATGTAGTTGTGGGGACCTACATTTGGTCCCCACAATGTCGAAGGTCCCCACAGTGCTGGTGTGTAAACATATGGAAGTCCCCACAACTAGGTGTGGGTAAGAACATACATACATACATACATACATACATACATACATACATACATACATACATACATACATACATACATACATACATACATACATACATACATACATACATACATACATACATACATACATACATACATACATACATACATACATACATACATACATACATACATACATACATACATACATACATACATACATACATACATACATACATACATACATACATACATACATACATACATACATACATACATACATACATACATACATACATACATACATACATACATACATACATACATACATACATACATACATACATACATACATACATACATACATACATACATACATACATACATACATACATACATACATACATACATACATACATACATACATACATACATACATACATACATACATACATACATACATACATACATACATACATACATACATACATACATACATACATACATACATACATACATACATACATACATACATACATACATACATACATACATACATACATACATACATACATACATACATACATACATACATACATACATACATACATACATACATACATACATACATACATACATACATACATACATACATACATACATACATACATACATACATACATACATACATACATACATACATACATACATACATACATACATACATACATACATACATACATACATACATACATACATACATACATACATACATACATACATACATACATACATACATACATACATACATACATACATACATACATACATACATATACTTTATTTAAGTGTCGGGGTATTTAGCTAAGGATAGCTAATTGGGGACACTAACATAAATACATGCAAATATAAAAATACAAAATACTAATGTTATGTTAAATAGATATATAAATAGGAGTTAAGAATTTAAATATATTTTATAAATTTAATTAGTTAAGAATAAGTTCAGATTACTTAAATTAGTTGTATTATTATGTTGAGCAAGCATGGCAGCTGCATCTTCCGTCCAACACATCTGTTAGATTAATGGCCCGAACTGCTTTTTTAAATTCATGAAGGCTTGTTTTGTTGCGGAGGTCTTTGTCCATTTTTCCCCAGTGATAGGGACCTAAATATCTTATGCTATGTTTACCATAGTTTATAGTGTTAAATCTAGGTATAGGGAAATCGCTACTACGCAAATCATAATTCTTAAAGGGGCAGTATCACCAAAATTTCGTGCTACTTGAAAATCCAATGAAGGTGTTGGTATCAATTGGAATTGCCTAACCTTGTTAAAATGCATTGTACTAGTCACAAAAGTTGTTTAAAACCGGTGTGGCTACGGACGGGTAGGAAAGAAGTGGCCCGGGGGGGTTACTTGGGCCAATCTTTGCTGGGTATGTGCCGCTAGCCTCTCAGAACCCCTACCCCATTATAGTCATATTCTATGGCCAATTATAGACCCCATCTTAGTCACTTTTGGGTAAATGTAATTTTCATGACCCCAACTTAGTCACTAATAATGGGAGCCGTTTGTCAAATATTAAACAACAGCAATGAATACAGTAACTTTTTCTTTTCGGCGAATCTTATCCGTTTATAAATCACAACTTGCCAGAATTTTCTTACTCTCAAAATCCCAGAAAAGTGTGACCCCATTCTAGTCACCCTATAAAAAGTGCTTGAAAAGGCGACCCCATTATAGTCAGTCCAGTCATGAAAATGCGACCCCATCCAGCGGCACATCCCCATTAGCCCATTTATAGGAAGTGCCCCCCCCCGGGAGAAGTGGTCTAAAATTTGAAAACGTCGGGCCGACGTTTTCAAGTTTGACAGTGTTACATGGAGGAAAATCACTAAAAAACTATCGATTATGGTTTGTTCACATCCGAGAGAGTGAATTTATACCTTTTTTGTCATTAAAAGGTTAGTCTGTTGATCAGTGAGTGCACCTTTATAATTCTAGCATAGTGTACACAAAAACTTAGAAGACCTCTCGTGATACTGCCCCTTTAAGTTGCTTATAAAATATGTCACAAATGTGTTTAGGTGGCATTAAATTCTTAACCTTGTACATTAATATCAGTATATCTTGTAGGCGTCTATTGACTAAACTGGGAAGCTTTGCCTTGCTTAATAGTTCATCATACGCTGCCGTCTTGCTATTGTATACTGCACGTAGTGCCCGCTCTTGCACCCTTTCTAGTTTTCTAGTGTCAGATGCTTTACAGAAATGCCACACTGTATGACAATACGTGAGATTAGGTAGAATTGCTGCTTTGTATAGTTGGAGCTTGGCTTCTGTAGGGATCATCTTTCTAAGGCGTACTAAGACACCTACTTTCTTGCTTGCCTGTTTACATATATCACTTACATGTTTACTGAATTTAAGCTTATCATCCAATGTAACTCCGAGCAATTTGAGGTCTGAGGTAGACTTGATGGTATATCCATCAATGTTTACATTTATGAACTGGACACTGTTGTTTCCTCTGTTTATCAACATTGCATTGTACTTATCATAGTTCCCCTTCAGGAAATTGTCCCCGTACCATCTAGATATTGTTTGTCCCTCATCATTAAGTGATTGTTCAACATATTCTACTGGATTTCCCGCTACGTAGAGCTGATGATCATCTGCGTACATCGATAGCCTTGCTTTGTTCACTATGTAAGTCATATCATTTTGGAAGATGTTCCATAATAGTGGGCCAAAAGATGATCCCTGGGGGCAACCTCTAACAGCCTCCTTCCAACCACTCACAACTGAATCTAGTTTCACTCTGTTTTGTCGACTGGCGAAATATGATCTGATCAGTTTTAAAGATCCCTCTGAGAAACCGTATGCCTTAAGTTTGTTCATAATCAGTGATGGATGAAGGGAATCAAATGCCTTACTCAAGTCCGTTGACAGTACTCCGACATATTGCCTGGAATCTGCAGCTAGCTTCCACTCTTCGGTTAGTCTTAGCAAAGTTGTTTCACAGCTATAGTTTTTTCTGTATGCTGATAGGCATGGATCCAGTATGGTATGAAAGTGCTCATTTACTTGTTCACTCAGCATTTGCTCATAAACTTTGTCTACTGTACAGACCAGGGTTATGGGGCGATAGTTCTTTTCATCTAGTCGATCATCCTTTTTGTAAACAGGACTCCACTCGCCTTTCTTCCATGCTTCTGTCCATTCCCCTTTCTGTATGCTTTCATTGTATAACTGTGCCGTGAATGCGATTTTGATACTTTTATTAAACGAATCGACTGTTAAACCGTACAGGACAGCTAAATAGAGATGTTATCCCGACTAGAAAATCGACATGCTTAGTAACCTGCTGATTACCTAAACCACTGTCCTCTTTTACAAAACCTTCACCCTCGAGTTCACAAGTTTCATTGCCCGTGTCGTACTCGGTTGCTTTTTCTTAAAAGGGTGGGATTCTGCTGTTCTTGTTACACTGGTTGAGGAACCGGCGGAAAGGTTGATTTTTCTCTACCTGGAGAAAATTCCGGTTGCATGCGTAGTGAAAACAGTTTTAACAACTTTAAAAGACCTTGAAATGCCAGGAAATGCAAGCTGGTTCTAGACTCTTTTCACTATGGAAAACGAAGGATCAGTATAACGCACATGCATTGACCAGTGGAAATGACAGAGAAGTCATATAAAAGGGGGTCGTATAACTTGTTCAGCTACTTGCGATTTTTACTTGCTATAGCCGCAGCCATGCAATCACACAGTTCGCATGGTGATGGCTGCATGGGAAACTATTTATTTTAGTCATGTTAGTAGAAACACCATAGTCACCGAAACAAAGTTTACCAATCAACAAAGATCGTGTTAACCGAGGTCGGGTTTACCTGTTGTGTTTGACGTGTTTAATTCTACATCCCGCCGTTAATTTCAGAACATCCCACATCCCGGTCCCGCCAAACAATTTCGTCCCATATCCCATTTTTTCATATACCACATCCCGCCTTGATCTATTGATTTTAAGCCCCATCCCGCATCCCGCCAAACTTGTGAGCTCTAAAGAAAGGCTTAGAACAACTTTTCTTAGAATTGTTTCCATGGTTGAAGCTGTTGAGATTGTTAACAACGGAATTTTGGTCCAATGGATCGCACACTTTGTCTTTCTTTTTTTCCCACACACGCGTTGTTTGATGCTATAAAGAAAGTATACTGTGTACTGAGCTGTTTTCTGCACGAGTCGATTTGGGAGTTTAGTAATGAATTAAAAACTAAATTGACAAGGAACTTTCGCACAAAATATTTTAAACACAGTTTGCAAAACCGCTTGAAACGCGTTTCTTCTTGTCTTCTTACGCCTCAAAGCAGACGCAAACGAAAACAAAATATATAATGTTAAAGATGCAGTATCCTGAAGAAAAACTTTGTCGTCAATTTCCAGAAATTTGTAATTTTAGCTCTCTTTTTGCTCTTTTTCTCGGGATTGTACTTTCGTACATGATACCGCCTGCTACCCTGGGCGGGACGCGTAAAATGTACAAGCCATCAAGCACGAAACGATAACTCTCAGGGAATTCCCTAGGAGAGGAAGATTTGTCAATTTAGGATAATTTTCTTTAAGGAAATCCAGGGAGTGACATTAGCGGTTACTTGATTGAATTGTCAATATCAGCAGAAGTTCTGATATCAGTTGTAAAAACTTAAACGTAAACAGAACAGTCTAAAAGTTGCGTAAAAGTTACGCTCGTCCTTAGTACGAACAACCAGTGAAATATTTGTAGTTTGTTCGCACGTTATTTGTACTCTATTGAGTAAACGTGAATAAATCACAGTGATTTGATTTAAAGTGTTTTTATTACGGACTCAGACATTCAATCGTTTCATTTATGGTAGAGACTGCTAAGCTCGGTATTTCATTTTCCCATTAACTAAAGACGGCTAAATATATATCTTTGTTTGAGGTATACTTTGAAATGAAAATAATGCTAAAGATGTTCACAATGCCATTTCATTGGTCACAGTCTATTAAATACATACATAACTTTCAACAAGAACTAGCTGAAATAGCGACGGTCGCTAGAGTTTAGACTTTAGTGAATCACTGGAAAAGGTTTGGTATTTTGGAAAAGTGGTCGCTTACGAGCATGTAAAAAGTTGAAAGAAAACGACAAACCTTTCAAGTTTAAAAGACATGTTTTGATAATGAAAAAAGCAAAAAATGCTAATTATGATAAACAAAGGCAACAGAATAAACATAAGATTGTCACCATTAATCATAATTAACATTTTTCATCTACTTATATTAGAGCGATTTCACGAACCTCGATTCTTACATGCTGATGAGAATCGTTAAATGCTAATCAGGACGAACAATAATATTTTTCTGATCTGTTTTCGTACCAGTGTGCGTACCTGTGTCTCACATAATATGCCAAACAACAGCAGAAAAAAAAAAACTTGAACTTGCTTGAGCTCTTTTTATATTAAGGGTGAGAGTGCAATCTAAAGGCCATTGATGTGACTTTTGTCTCGCTGTCTAGTGCAACTTCTTTCGCCCCCGAGCTCGCAATCAAAATTGCAAGTGTAAACTAGCGACGATAGTATGTCAGCAAGCATTTGGATTTAGCAAACTAGCACGTGCACAACTGCTCATTGTGTGCGTTCTTTTTTGTTATTTCTCATTAGCATGTAACGATTCAACTTCCAGCGCTTTGTGCATTAACTGACTGAAGATGACAGAAGTTTATGTCAAAACATGTCTTTTAAACTTAAAAGTTTTGTACTTTTCTTTCAACTTTTACATGTAAGATTAAGAGATTAAGAGCTGGGAGCATTTTAGGGCTCAAATATGTAATCACAATCTTTAACAGCTTTAATGACAACATTTCAGTTAGAGTTAGAGTACTTTGAAGTAGTTAGATTTTCGTCATTAATATTTCATATTTCAAACCATGCAAAATTACTTAAAATGGTTTCCACCATATTATAGCTCTTATGAAAGAGCAATTCCTTGTAATACTTAGGAATACCTGATCAACTTAAAACTTTTTATTATATTTCCACAGCGCGCATGTTCGCCGGCGCACGAAAATTAGAAGAGGTTGCGTTAAAGGCTTAAAAGTGGCACACGGGGCCACCTTCACCAAAGAAATTCAATTTTTTGAAGAAAGTCTATTTATCTAACATAGAATACAACGCCAGTTTGCGCACTATTTATATTGCGCAAACAAATAACATATAACGGGAATTATAACAAATTATCTCCCCACAATTTCGCATGACTTACTGTGAGCATAACTGCACTGGACAACATATAGACCGCTCTTTAGATATCGTAACTTACCTTGAAACGCCAGAAAGAAATGCCTTTAGCATGTGTTTATATCTCGGCGTAAACGTATCACACGAAAACGCCGCAGGTGATCGTGTCAAATGCACATTCGGTAAGATTTCCTCCCAATCTAATACTTGGTAATTATGCATAGAATTTTGAGCCTCGTTCCATGCATGACTGCTGTCGTGAGACGGCTATTCAAGTATGAGAGCTTGGCCTGTGCGACAGTATTAAGTGGTAAAACTATTGGTTTAGAATGACGATTTTTTGTTTTGCTTTGCTTTAAATTTAAAAATTATATTGATATGGCAGACACATTTCGAAGGTAAATTCACGCTTCTATAACTTCTATATTAACACCCCCTCAGGCTGGATTAAATAATGAAAAAACACTACAAACAATACCTTTTGCATGTGGCTTGGTCCAAACGTGTCCCGATAGCAAAAAGTATCGTTTTGATACTAAACGCTACGGGAAACATTGTATCAGATATCTTGGACAACTTCTATGGTCAAAATTAAGCAAAGACCTGAAAAACTCGCCGACTGTGGCTGCATTCAAAACTAAAATTAGAAAACTCAATCTATCGGACTACGTGGACAACAATAGTAACTGTTGCAAACTCTGTTGCGCTTAAGACATTGCAAGTATTAGCTTTTAGTTTTTAGTTAAGTATTTTAAATATTCTTAGCTTAGCATTATCAATAGTATTTTAGGTATTTTAATTGTGTCCCCAATTAGTCCATAAGGGCTAAACACACAGACACGGTAATAAAGTTTTTATCTTATCTTATCTTGTCGCTTATGCACAATCGGTAAGATTTTCTTTCAGTCATTTACTTTATATATTATGCGTACATCTTTGAATCTAGTTCTGTTGATGACGTCTGTTATGAGCATCTCGTTCTATGCATGACTACTGCTGTTGTTGTGAGCATCTCATTCTATGTGCATAACTAATTCACGATTCGTGTACGAGGGATTGACAAAATAACTGATCAGACTGAATCATAAATGCTCATTGTGTCCGCTAAATTTAGAAATCCACTATCATCAGCATTTGCTCTTAAACTACGTAGAAATGCTCATAGATATAGAAAAGTCTATGAGCATTGGTTATGAGAGTTTTATATTTTTCGTACACACTGTGCATACATATGATTGGTTTCTGTATTCAACCCCTTATACACGAAGCGTGCATTAGTTACTCATAGGGCCAGAACACTCAGATTCATACACCCACAGGGAGCCCATGCAGATTCACTTTAAAACCTCTATCCTCATCTCTCGGTCAAAATGGCGCGGCAAAGCCAAAAATTGTCTTTAATCGGCACCCCCGCTAAAAAAAATTGCGTGGGTGTACATTCGAACCCCTAAAAACGGAGAGAGCGGCAAAAATCACCCTAACACCTTAGAGGTTAGAAAGTAGATAGACACTTGTCGAATTATTTTAAGACGGAATCCATCAAGAAATCGAGTATATTAATTTAAGTTGCACAAACATCGAGTTCCAGAATAATCTAAATGTTATTGCGTTATTTTCTACCCTTTTTAAAAGCTTAAGATGTAAGTAATTATCCGTGATACTGAACACCAACGACAATTCTTATCAGAGCCTGAGAAAATGAATTTCAAAGTTCACGACTAGGTAAAATCTCAAGTGAAGCTATTTTAAAAAATCGTCTCTAAGCGATTCAGTGGAATTCAGTGGAACTTTGTTTTCGACGTTTGGTGATGTTAGAAATGATTTATTTTGATAAGATATTTAAAACAGTAACACAAAAGCTTGCTCATTAATAAATTCATCAACCAAATTTCTTGACGGGGGTGTTATCAAGCAAAGCTTTAATAATTCGCTGAAGTTTGAACATCGATTTCTCTTAAACTTATCAAGGATATTAGGGGATGGTGGAATTACATCATGACTGTCGTTTTATTGAGAGATGATCGTTTGCTGTGGTGTCACAAGCCCTTAACAGTTAAACAACAGATAATGTGATTTTGTGTCCAAGTTTTTAGCTAGAATAGCGTACCGAATGAAATGACTTTATAACCTAGTGATAAATTATAACCTCTTTTGTGTTCTGGCAAGAACGAAATTCTCGAATTCAAAAACTGCTAGAAGTTATTGGCTTCTAAGGAAGTGAAAATGTGAAATCTGAACTTTAAAACATGCTATCTTCTTTTTGGAAACGAAGATTCAAAATTCGCGCGTTTTCCGACCGCTGGTCTAGAGGAACGCGGGCACTGGGGACGAGATTGATTTCATTCAAATACGTGAATGCAGTTGTCAGCTGGATTAGTGACAAATAATTGTCCGTTCTTTGAGATAGCAACAGACCAAGGTACAACATTTTCAGTGAACTGTTGCTCAATTTTGTTGACAAACTTTCCTTCCAGTGTGAATGCTTGTAATCTTCTGTTGTCATAGTCACAGACGATTAGGTCGTTGTCCCTGTCGACCGCAATTCCAAAAGGACCCTTCAACTGCCTGGCGAGAGGTCCCTCGCTGCCAATATCATAGAGAAACACTCCTGCTTTACTGAACACCTTTATGCAATGAACTCCATCATACGAAACAAAGAACATGTCCTGGTGAAAGACAGCGAACCAAGGGGACTCATCGCAGTCTGCAGCACTGAAGGACTGTAACAATTTTGTACCGTTGGGGGAGAGGACCTTTATTGCTTTGTCCCCATTGTCACACACAATCATGCGATCATCACGTGCAATAGATAACGCCCAAGGAGACTTCAACTGGTCATTTGTAATATGTTTTATAAACTGACAGCTTACGGTGAACAACAAAATGGTTCCGGAATGGACAACAACGATTTCACCAGACCTGGTGAACGCTACTGAGAACGGCTCGTTAAGTCTCTCGGAGCCATGTCCCTTGTGACCAAATTCTCTCAGGAAGTTGCCATCTGAACTGAACAGTTGAATTCTGTCATTTTGAGAGTCTGCAACCGCAATGTTTCCTGTTTTGCTACACACTGCGATGTCAAATGGATCGTCAAATTGTCCCTGGCCTGTTCCACTTGAGCCAAATTTATACACATGTTTGTACTGGTGCGGAGAAATCTGAACACTCCAGGGACTACCAGTCAGCGGCTGACCGTTAACAGCTATTTTCACGTGATGCTCTCCAGGACAATTTGGTGTGAAATAAACAATATATATGCCATCTTGCTTGCTTTCGATCGTCTTTTCTAGGTCTTCCCCCAACGGAGTCTTAATTATGACTGTCACTTGGTCGTCCTTGTGGTAACACAATTTTCCATCGAAATCGTTTGTTACGATCGCAAAATCAGTTTGTTTACCAACCTCGCCGCCTTCTAAAGCTTTGCCTTCTACCACTGATTGCAAAGAACTTGTGGAACTAACAAATACTTGACCTGGAAGTGTCTGCAGTACAATTTGAATAGCTCGTTTATTTGTCACGTAACTGACATGCCATGGTCTGTAAATATTCATTTTCTCAGCATTTAGAATTCTTTCACAACGTTCAATAACTGTCTGTTGTTCCTGTAGAATTTCAAGGCTGTTGTTTCTTCTGAAGATGGCTTCACAGTCTTCCACGTTACTTTTTAACTGCGTAACAAGCAACCTAAAATATTCTTGTTGAATTGCGTGATTTCTCTGCTGTTCGTCATCAAGGGCATCTAACTCGGCCATGATGGCGATTTCGTGTTCCTTTACAACTCGAATTACTTGTTCTACAGTTGTACGCACATCATTGCGGGCTGCAGCGATTTCTTCTCTCGTACTTTTCAACAACTCATTTCCCTTGCTCATTTGTTCTTCAAAGTTGCCGATCTCTGCCTTTACATTCTGGATGAACTCCATCATTCGGATCTTCTTTTCATCAGCGGCTGGTTGCGTTTTTATTACGGTGTGATGATGGTGACTTATTAGTGCACACTTGTTGCAAATACAGACTTGGCATTCTCGGCAGTAACGTTCAAGTTGTTCATTTTCGTGATATTGTTCACCACACGTGGCCGGTCGGTTCATCCTCTCGAACTCTTCCGACTTCAGGCTTAGGCCTTTCATTCATACAAAAACAACAACAACAAAACGATTGTAATGACATACTGAAATACATGGAAAATTATTTTTAACACACTCCAACCTCTACAAAATTTGGAAAGCTACATCTCCTGCAAAGGAAAAGAACCCTTAACCTTTTCTTCACCTTGGGCTTTTGTCATTACTTTCCGGGGCTCGCTACTTTCTGGATTAGTTAAAGGGGCTTTGTCACGGATTTTCACAGGATTTTAAACGGCCAAAAATATATATTTATGTCTTAGGAAACCTAAAAATAATGGTACATTTTTATTAACAGTTGCTATATTAGAGCACTGAAAATGTTAACAAGCGTCTTTGATGGAAATGGATTACAACTTGAAAAAGTTAGGATTAACTTTTCAAGTTGTTTCCGCTCGTCTTCCAAAAATTGATATTTATAGCTGTGGTTTGGTTTCTCTCCATAAATTAAAGTTATATTTTCCTTTAGATGTTCAAAGAGAATGTTTTTCATGAGTTAAGTTGGCTACCACTAATTTTAGAATAGTTTAGTCCAAAAATCCGCAAAATCCCCGTGACGTAGCTCCTTAAAGCCAATGTGATGTTTCCTCGTCACTTTAGGAAGGGAACAATAATGTATTGGTGATATTGATTGGCTGATTCAGCGTGATATAAGTAGAGAGAACCAACATATATACAGAGCTGGCCCGGCTGTTGGAATAGACAACTAACTCTAATTAGTATCACCCAACTAGTGGACTAATGCAAATCCTGCATTTTGATTGGTTACGCTACTAGAGGACTATTAGTAATAGTCATCGAGTAGCGAAATTCGTGACGCTTTCTTTCGTTTTATTCCCAAATAAATCTTTCTTCAACTTACATTTGCTAACTTTATTATTGCTTTTTCTGTCCGACTAGTTGGGTGATACTAAAACAATTAGACCCTTCGCCCTCAAGGGCCACGGGTCTAATTGTTTATTAGCCAAAGCAACAAAATGATTTTCGCTGCCAATGACGCTTGGTGTTTGTGGTTTTTGACATAAGTCAATGTCAAAAGAAATGACAAAATATATTAACAGAAAACTGTCTGTGGAAAAGTTGTTAATCGTGCTTTCAACAACCTGGCCTTGGAGATAAATGTGCTATTAAACGAACCTTCAATACCGAATCCCTTTTCAGACGTGACACTTGATGCTGACAAGTCATCGAGCTTTTTCCTGATGTTTCTGATTTCGCTTCCAATTTCATTCAGCTGATCTTTTACGTTGTCTTCATCCTTCTTCCATTGGCTGAGAAGTTCTTTGTAGTGATCTTCAATTTCAGGATCCATGCACTCAGTTTCCAGATTGTCGATAGCTGCTCTGTACTGAACTCCTCCCAGTCTCACTAGAGTGTCCCGGATGTCTTGCCAGTATGTGTTGAACGTTGCGTCATCAATCGAAGCGTGCTCGGCATGAGCGTACACGCTGTTTCTAAAATACTTAACACGAGCAATATCCGCTTCACGACTCACGTCTGTTACAGGAGGACGTTTGTCCCAGCCAGTTACTGGAGAACGTAAACCACATATGTTTCGCAACAAAACCATTAAAAGAGTGATGTCAAAACTAGCTGATGACACTGAAGTTGAGATGGCGGTAAAGAGTTTTCCCCATTGCGTTGGATTAATAATTTTCCTTGTTCTGAGAGACTGTAACGTGGCTTTATTTCCCGCCAAAACTGTGTGAAGAATTGCTGGCGCATGGATGGCATCGAATGTGTCTCTGAGGGCCTGGGTACCAACATCAACAAGCAGACGACACAAGCGAGCGTAGTTTGTTGTCTCCTTGGTGGATGACGTAGTTAATGAGGAACAAGCCATTAGAAAAAGTTTTTACTGGTTGAAAAAGAACAAAAATAGCATTTTAAAATAAACGGCACAGGGTATGTGATGCATAAGAGTAGGAATAAATTTGAATAGAACAGAACATCGTTTTGTTTTCTTGTAATGATAAAATCCAAAGACTAACCGAGACGCCGAGTGCCTTGTTTGAAAATCCGAGACCGAGACTGAGACTACCTTTAACCTTGACTTTAATTGCCAAAAGAAAGATGCACCAAACTTAAGGTTTGTTGATAACAATATGTTGAAAACAATATGTCTAAAACAATTTAATTTATAGGTAGCCTGCCGCGCCTTTGATGAGATGTGGCGCCGCCACTCTAAGGCCAAGAAACGATTGACGGAATTAATTTAACAAAAATAGAACAATTTTCGAAACTAGCTCCCGCTAGCCCTAAACAAATACTTGTCTTAATCATCCAACACTGCTTCGTAGAGTGCAAATAACGCGCGAAACGAGTACAAATATCACGATATTTGTACTCGTCTCATTCCCCTGACCGCGCGAAAGATTAAAAACCTTGGCAAGTTAGAATTTTGGGGAAACGAAAACGTTGGATAATAAGTCTCCTATTGGACATTTTAGTGCGTTGTATCGTTGTAAATTTTTACTCATCATTTGTATTTTGACTCGCCTTTCGCGGGCTCGCCAAAAAACTGCATGACTCGTAAAAATATACAGCGATACTACACACTGAAATGTCTAATAAGATATATTTATTTTATAGCCGTGCCTCACAAGGATTGATATTGATATCGATATTGGCCGCGGTCTAGATTTTCCCATCTAGACCGACATCTAGACCGGTTGCACTTACGTTGCGAAGTTTACAAACAAAAATGCAAAAACGTTGACTTGTTTCTGCTAAAAAATAATTAATGGAAGAACCAAAAAGCTTGACGAGAGAAAAGGTAACAAGAACGAGCAGACTTTGGCAAATTTTCGTTCAGTTCACAGGCACGAAACCAAAACACCAGCTAGAAACGAATTTGCGAGGTAATTCCAAGGTTAGAAGTTAAAAGCACTAAACACGATTAAAAGCGACAAAAATACACGTAAAAATATTCTGTCAGTCGATTAAAGAGGCTAGAGAAGTTGAAAACATACAGGCCGACGATATCGACCTTCTCTTGTTCTAATTTTGATTTTTCCGTGATCGCCGTTCACTAGCAAAATGTCAGCGAGTACGGCGAGCCGAAGCGAATTTTTAAGCTGAAAAGTTTTCTAGTTTGGCCATATAATAAACACCTTATTTACCGAGCTTAGTCGGTTTGTATGGGAGAATCTTGACCTCGGTTATTAGTACAGACCTCACTGCGTTCGGTCTTTACTCACGACCTCGATCAAGATTCTCCCTCCTGCTCGGTTAATAAGAGCTAAAAATAAACGGAAAAGAATTGCAATTCATTAGACGAACCTGGGATAGTTGAATCTACATGGCAGCAAGTTAGACAATTAAACAAACCTCTAATACTGTGCAGAAACATTTGAAGATCATAAGCAATAACAATTGCTTAGACTAACCGTTCGAGATAACATCGAACGTAAGTAATTGATATTTATGAGTATTATGGTGTGCCGGTAGTAGGCAATACTGCCGATACGCCAAAGCCCCCTGGGTATACACCCTTTAAAAGGAGCGTAAGTACCCTGTTTAGCTTCCTATTGGTTTGATCACTGAATTAAAGAAATCCTGGGGCGTTTTTTTTTCTCGATCGACCCATTCATTTGAAGGATTCAGATGTATGAAAAAACCTTTAATGATGCGCACCGTTTGGAAAACACGCAAATGGAATAATGTAGTTTCAACGTACAAAATTTTGGGTTTGTATCAAGTTTTACAATTTCAATGTACTACATGGCTTGAGCATTTATCAGCTATCAAATGTTTGCAGTTAGTTCCATTCTGGTTTGCCTTTTTTAAATTTACTTTATTTGTAAGCTTGTACAACTTATACACTGCATTTACAAAATCTATACTAAAATTGAAATTATAGCTTACAATATTTTTTTTTGCGTTTAGTTCCACTCTGGTTTACCTGCGGTTAGCTTTCATTTCTTAGTAAGGGTAGCACAATATGCAGAAATAGGTTCCAGTCTCCCAGCGGATTTCTGATTTTGGAGTATCAATTTTAGGGCCTCTTCATATGAGCCCGGTAAGCGGGCTAGCCACATAAACAAGTATTGTTCGCGACTATCATAGCTTTGTCGACTCTTGTAACTTTACTAATAAAGCTTATTCGAATACTTTTGAAGTGGAAATGCATACACGGCAAAATTATGCCATTTTGGCCGCCCAGTTTAGAAAGCCGTCAAAAACATTTTCGTCCCGGTAACCGGGCTGGAGTGTTCATATGGGAAAATTTCCATCCCGGTTGCCGAGATCTCGGTTGTAGAAACCGAGATCTCGGTAACCAGGCTGGCCCGCCTTCTCATTTGAACACATCGCAATTTTTACACAGGAAATAGGAGTGAGGCGAGATCTCGGAAACCGGACCAGCCCGGCCAACCGGGCTCATATGAAGAGGCCCTTAGTCACGACCAAAGAAATACAATCATAACCATTATTCCGGTATCTTAGAGGATGTAGAAGCATTCTGGGAAAACTTGAAGATTTGACGGCATTAACCTACACTGCGAAAAACGACAGCGACATTTACAGCCGTTGGTTAGCTGGTTAGGCGACTTCGGTCCTCAGAGGCATGCAACATTGCGACACGGCTACCCCCCCCCTCCCCCCCCCAACCCCTTGGAAGTCGGAATGGCTCACTACTGTACAGTCACGCCAACAAACCCTGACCCGTATTAAAATTTTAATACCTGGTTTAAAATTGGTTGATGGCTACCATGGATAGTAAAAGGACTGGGTCCTTTTATCCGGGCCTTATACTATCCATGGTAAAATCGGCATTGCTAGTGCACCTTAAATCAGTGACATCCCTTAATCTGAGTGTTAAAATTTGCACAGAAGCCAAACAGAAGGTAAATAGGCCGACGTGCTGGGGTCACATCATGTCTGTATCATGATAACATATTTATCCTTTCATGAAATACAAAAGTCTGTACTAGAAATTTAATTAGACATAGTTACAGTAAGTATCCTATTTACTCGACTTGTTTCGCTAGAATATAAAGGTGCACTGCAATGGGATTTAGTTAAGAATAATGAGACCAGTTAACGAAACGTGAAAGCGCCGATCTGTTTAAGCATCCGCATATCGATTTAAGACCAACTGTTGCGCGATTCTTGAAAATTGTAATCGATAAAAACGAGCACATAAACTACAAATGTAAAGTACGACTATACAAACCTGTGATCTCACAAATCGTATGAACAAATCAAGGAAACCCTGGCATGTACTTCGTTGAATCACCAGATAGTTTGTTTCAAGGGTCAAACTAGGCTCGATTTCCGCCGCGCGGGCTCATTCCTCGAACAGCGGCTGGTAATCGGGCCTAGCGCCCAGGGTCAAACAATAAGCAGAGCGCGTCATGTGATCTGGGTCACGCAACATGAACACCTTCGATGATAACGTTCCTCACCAGTTCAATGACACAAAGCTGTAAATTACTTTCTGTCAAAACTGCCGCATTATCCAACATGCATATAGTAAAATCCCTCAGTCTTAAGGCACAGGTCTATCTTTTATGAGTTTTATTATTATGTTTTTGTGTTCAAAGATATGTCCTACATGAAGATGATGTCAAATGACAGTACTTCATCCTCCCTTGGGGCGGGAGGTGGGTGGCGGGTACCTCGGGGGGAAAGGGCGGGAACCCGGAAGTAAATTAAATGGTGCAGGAAGCAGGAGATTTCAGTATCTCCATTTCCCTCACTCTCTTGACACATACTGTTGCTGGCATCGAAAGTTCATAACGTACGCAGCCAACGCAACACATTATAAAAAAGTTCGAGTTTCAAGAATGCGAAAATAACAATCATTTTACCTTACAAAGCAGGTCTTTATTATGTATTTTCTAGCAGAACACAGTGTAATCAATTTAAAGGTTCAGATGGCCGTTCGAAGTTTAATTGTTAAAAACTTTTGAATGCAGGCAGGAGCCACACTACGTAAAAGCACTAGCGCACGAGATCTTACAGAGTGTTTTCTAAATGACCATAAATTACCGTTTTCAAAATTACAGTCGATTTTCATGTTTTCGATAAAATCTGTTACAAAAAGCTGACCATTTGTTGATGCCGCAACAGACCCAGCACACTTCAGTCCGGTGAATTGTTCTTTTATTGTGTAGAGAAACTTTCCACCCAGTGCAAATACCTGAAGCCTGCTGTTACCAGAGTTACAAACGATCAGGTTATTAAACTTGTCAATGGCGAGTCCAGTATACGTAGGATAGCACAACTGTACGTCACCAGGCCCTTCGCTGCCAATATCATATAGAAACACTCCTTCTTTGCTGAGCACTTTGACAACATGAGCCAAGCCATAGGACACAAAGAACGTTCCCTGGTGGTAAACAACGAACAACGGTGGCTCATCACAGTCTGGAGCACTGAAGGACTGTAGCAATGCTGTACCGTCAGGGGAGAGGACCTTGATTAATTTGTCACCCCAGTCAGACACTACCAGGCGGCCATCACAAGCAACAGTCAAGAATCTTGGATTGATCAAGTGTTTGTTGGTGATGATTTTAATAAAGTGACCACTTTCAGCAAAACAATACATTCCACAAGAATTGACGACAATGACGTCACCAGACCTGGTGAATGTTACTGAAATCGGTTCAAGTAGTTTCTCAACACCAGGTCCCCTTTGACCAAACTCTCTTAAATAACATCCATCTGAATTAAAAACGTGTACTCTCTTATTTTTAGCATCGGCTACTGCAATGCTTCCTGTCTTGTCGTTAATGGAAATATCGCAGGGGTTTTCAAATTGTTTGGTATCGGTGTGGGGCTACGTGAACACTCCATGGACTACTAGTCAGCGGTTGTCCGTTAACTGCAATTACCACGTTATGGTGTCAATCACAATCTGGTTTGTAGAACATGGTATATTCACCATCTTCTTTGTCTTCAATCTGGATGCAAATTTCCTCCCCTGCTAGAGTATGTACTTTTACTGTGATCTGATCGTCGTCATTGTAACACTGTTTTCCCTGAGAATCCCTTGCTGTTATCGTAAAGTTGGATTCCCTTCCAACTTCTGCCTCGATCAGACCTTTGCCTTCTGCCACTGATCGTAAAGGATCAGTGTTACGAATAACAACGTGGCCCGGAACTCTGCGTCGTACTCGCTTCACATCCTCTTCATTTGTCTCGTACGAAACATGCAGTGCTTTGTAAATATGAATTTTCTCTGAATTTAGTAGACCTTTATATCGTTCAGTGACATCTTGCCGTACATGCTTGTATAATTTCAACACTGATGTTTCTTTCTAAGATGGCCTCCCAAATTTCTAAAGATGTTTTTAACTGCGTGACAGACAGCTAAAAGTGTTCTTGTTGTATTGCGTGACGTCTTTGTTCTGCTTCTTTAAGTATGTCCAATTTAGTCACCATAGAAATCTCGTGCTCCTTTAATACTCGAATTAGTTCTTCAACAGTTGTCAGTGCTTTGTTACGAGCTGCAGCTATTTTCTCTCTGCTTTTCCTTAGCAACTCTGTTGTTTTCTCAACTTGCATCTTACGCTCAGCAATTTTTACCTTCATTTCCTGTACAACCTCCACCATCTTTATTTTGTGTTCTTCAGCGGCTTGCTGGATATCTATCTCAGTGTGTTGAGTATGACGTGTACTTGCAGTTAGAGAAATCGAGTAAAAGTGAAACAATGGTATAAAGGAATGATACAAGTGACTATAACTGCACATACTTTGATTTAACAAGGAACCATTGTAATAAGTGTTATCATTGTGCTTTACAGAAGAATGAACTGATTGAATACAGTAATGAAATAAGATGAAATAAACGACCTGAGGGCTTCATGAGTCGAGGCTGGGGTGCGCCGTATTTTTCCTAAGTGGATTTTTAGCAAAACTCAGACATTCAAGCCTACGAAAAAGCTAGATAGATACTTAATAACTACAGGAAAGCATTAAAATCTCTATACAAACCTGAAATCTATCACAAATCTTTTAAATGGCCACTGAGATGTCCAAACAGGGACAACAAAAAGCAGTGAAAGGAAACTGTGTGAAAATTACGTCCCGAAAAGGGTCTGGAAGAGAGTGTGGATGATGTCGAGTGGGATTGGGAATGAAGTTCCTTGGTCCAAGATATCAGCCCTTTGCTCTCTAAAGGAGTTAGTAAGTAGGTTAAAATTCACGAAACTGAGGAAGGGACATGAAGATGATCAGAATGGCTTAGACGTATAGTGTATAAGTCATATCCGTCAGAAGACCTCCCTCGGGGACTAGTTCCTCTTCCTGGCGCACGAGAAAGCAGTTTTCAGTGTATTGTCGTGAAACCAAATTCAAAGCAGTTACAATGGCCAATCACAAAAAAAAACTTAACTTAACACAATGAGCCAATGAGCAGTCGAAGCAAATGCACGTTGCGCACGCCAAGCGGGGGAAAACACGTGTGACCAACTCGTGATAGGTTTTGGTTTTACATCTGATTGGTTGTGTGTAAAGCGCGGGAAAACGGGTGTTAGTGAGTTATCATTGGTTTTGGCGCGAGTATTTTAAAATTTACCTTTAAGCCAGGAACCTAAGCTAAGTAATGCAAAACCAAAGCAAAATGCGAATTACTCTATGTCGCGCGAAAGTTCTAGACCACTTAATTAAGCGGTTTTTACGGCATATATTTTTCCTTTAAGAATTGACAAAACTTAAGTTTGTTCGCTTTACGGGATTGAACTGCCCTTAAGTAGTAGCCTTTTTCAGTTGTTAGAAAAGATAAAGAAGCGTTGGGATCGGATTGGTTGAACTTTTTAAAATTTATAGAGATCTTTAAGGGGAATTTGTAGGTTGATACTCAGGTCTTAAAACGGTTAAATTACTTGCAAGGGAAAACGTATTACCACCTGCTTAGCAATTAGATTGCGTTCCCGAGATTTCTGTGGGCGAATAGTCAACAACGCGGAGCCGAGTTGACTATTCGCTCATAGAAAACAAAGGCGAGAAGTCTAATTGTTTTAGTAAAAAGTCTATAGGATTGCAGTCCAATTTTATGTACTTGTAGGCGAAAAATCAAGAAATTTTGACGCTTCAAAGAGCACAGCGCGCGCGATCGTGTTCAGCGAAAAGAAAACAATGAAAGAACCAATCAGATTCGCAGATTTCCAATAGAACACGACTGAGTTTCTACTCTAAGAATGAATAACGTACGAATTAAGCTTTGTCAGCTGTGCGAATTCGCTTGTGAAGTCTACCCTGAAATACATTTTATGCATCACATTATTTTCACTTGAGGCTGTTGTGAAAGGGTTGTAAGTTAAAATTGAATAAGAAGCAATGAATTATTACCAGAGAGAGTTAATAATAATTTTTAATAATAACATACATGTAACTGACGGTAATTAGGTAAAAAGAATTGCAACCAATCGATGTGCAAAAGGACATATAATATTTATAGTGAAATCTAACATGCCTGTTTTTCGGGCGATCAGCAACTATTAGTTACACACACTAATACTATTTTTGCCCGGAATTGAAACAAATTACTGGGAATCGAAAGACTCAAAAACCTTTCTGGGAAACCAGAGATAGTACCGATAAGTTGCGGAAGTTCTGACGACCACAGTTGCCTTTTCTTATCTCTTCTCTTGGGTAGCTTTAAAGTGTAAACTTGTCAAACTTGGGTCGATTCATTTTAGTAAAGTAAAAAGGTTTTTGATAAACAGGCTTCTCGGAAGCAATTAATTTCTTTGTTTTATACATGTACATGTACCCCAAAATATCTTATATTACATCAGAACAGAGTATGCCTTTTAAATAAGTTTTTTCAAAAAAACATAACTCAGATCAGTTTGGTACAACGAACAAGTCAAGTTTCATTTGAGGTCACTACTTTCGAATAGTCGCTACTTTGGGGAGGGGGGTTGGTGGTGGTTACTTTCGGAACTTTGGGGTATATCAGTTCCCCAGGAAAATCAAATTATTATAAATATCGCGCATAATTTTGCTAATTTCAACTACAACGCTCAACTACAAAATGGATACTATACAAGTTTGCTTGGGAACGCTCTAGGAAACAAGAATGTAACTTGGGACGCTTGCTTTCAGTTACTCAAAAATTTGAACAAAGTTTTTACAAGCATCCGTGATAAATAGCGCCCCAGTAGTCGACACTGCGACAGACGAAGGGCACTCAAGCAACTCATCCGCAAAAAAGAATCGTACGCGTCCTGGTACCGTGTTTACAAATTTTCCTTCCAGAGTGAAAACTTTCGCACAACTGTTATCGCCGTCGCATACTATTAAATTGTTAAACTTGTCAACGGCGAGTCCAAGAGGTTTACTCAACTTTCCGTTACCAGAATTCTTCCTGCCAATATCATGCAGAGATTCTCCTTCCTTATTAAATACTTTCACACAATGAGCCGAGGGATAAGACACAAAGAACATGTCTTCATGACAAACAGCAATCCATGGGCACTCATCACAATCAGGAGCACTGAAGGACTGTAACAGTTCTACACCGTCAGGGGAGAGGACCTTGATTGACTTGTCAGCTCTGTCGCACACCACAATGCGGCCATCACAAGCAATAGTGAAGTGGAATGGTTTTTTAACCTGTTTGTTGATGATGTCATTGACAAACTGACCACTTTCTGCAAAACAATACATAGCACCAGAAGCAATGATAATGACATCATTGGACTTGGTGAATGCAACAGAAGTGTGATCAGTTAGTTTCTTAGCGCCAGGCCCCTTCTGACCAAACTCTGTTAAATAACTTCTGTCGGGACTAAATAGTTGTACTCTCTCATTCTTTCGATCAGCTACTACGATGTTACCTGTCTTGTCGTTTATTGCAATACTGCAGGGATCTCTAAATTGTGCGCGTCCTTTTCCACGTGAACCAAAAGAACCGCCAAATTCGTATCGATGTTCCTGAGTGTCAACGTTCCAATACAGCACCTCACCATTAACATCAATTATCGCCTCATGTTGTCCACTACAGTCTGGGGTGAAGTACATGGTATACACGCCATTTCTATAGTTTCTTATCTTGTCGCTGATCTCCTTTCCTGATGGAGTCCGAATTTTAACTAAAATCTGATCGATTTCATTGTAGCAACAGTTTCCCTCTGAATCGTTTGTTATAAGTGTAACTTTTGATTCTTTTCCAACTTCTGCACGACTTGCCAAAGTTGACTGCAAAGGATCAGTAGTGCTAACAACAACTTGGCCCGGAATTGCGCGTCTCACTTTCTCAACATCCTCTTCATTTATCTTGTAACATACATGTGATGGTTTGTAAATGTCCATTTTTGTTAAATCTACGAAACCTTTACACCTTGCAATGGCAGTCTGCTGTGCTTGGAGAATTTCAACGCTGATGTTTCTTTCTAAGATTGCCTCGCAATATTCCACATACGTTTTCAATTTCGTGATAGATATCTGAAAGTGTTCCATTTGTGTTGCGTGGTCTCTTTGTTGTGCTTCTTCACTGATATCTAGCGTAGTCACCATGGCAGTCTCGTGCTCCTTTAAAACTCGAATGAGTTCTTCAACAGTTGTCAGGACACTGTTACGAGCTGCGGCAAATTTTTCTCTATTTTTCTTCAAGTCTTTTGTCATTATTGCCATTTGCCTCTCATGCTTAGAAATTGTTCCCTTCATTTCCTGTAGAGCCTCCAGCATCTTTATCTTTTGTTCTTCGGCGGCTTGCTGGATATCCACCTTGGTGTGATGAGCATGACGTGTTTGTCCACACTTATCACAAATGCAGACTTTGCATTCTTCACAATAGTAATCGAGTGGTTCATTCTCGTGATGCTTCTCTCCACACGTGACGGGGGTCTCTTTAAACTCTTCTAGCTTGGAGAATTTCCCTTATGGAGCACAAAAATAAAAACACATAAAACAAAAGAAACGTTGGTGGTAAACCAAATATTCATAAATAACAGTCTCTCATTAATTCAAATTTTGCAGTTCTGGCAATAGTAATCAAGTGGTTGATTCTCGTGATGCTTCTTTCTAACATCCCCGCGTAGTTAAGTTCGTATGTAAAGAAAATCTCGATTTGCCGATAGTGGGCGCGCAAAGTGGTATCCGGAGTTGTGCAAAATACCCGCAAGAGGTGTGATAAATGCCTATACGGTTATTGGTCAATGATTACGTAAGATGAGACAATTTCTGCGTGGTGAATGGGTGATGATGACAGCCCCATGAGCGTAAGCAAGTACGCACGTGACAACGTCGAAAAGAATATTTGCTCTCTTTATTTCGAAAGGTCTCGAAGACGAAAGAAACGGAGTTTATTTGTCCAAGAACCATTACGAACATACAATAAGCAATACTCAGTACAAAGCCGCGATTTGCCAAATACAAATTATTTGACCGGACAAAGGGTCGATAAAAAACCCGATCAGTCTTCCGGCATTTAAATGAAATTAAAGAGAATTCAAAATAGTTCTTGAGATGGTTAAAAGTCACGGCAGACGTTTGACAGAGGTGAGAAATCTTTCGGCATCCGTTTCGAGCTCAGCTGTCAAGTTGGTCATTGTTCCTTGAGTTCCCAGCCCTTATATATTGAAACAAAAAATCTGAAAACAGTTGGTCTTAATTGGTAGTTTGGCCATTACTATTTAAAGTTTATCCTCATTGAGATCACTCATTACAGCGAAAAAGGCAAAATGATCTCAGGAAGTTGGGGACCTGTTCGTGTAATTAAATTTACCTGATCATCAATCTTTCAGATCAGAATTTTTGCATAATTTGGCTCTGTTTTGCTTATCTACTGGGCTTCAACAGTTTATACTGAAAGATTGTTTCAGTTGTTTTAAATGGCACGTCCCCGCCCATGCATGATCTTGAAAAAGAGAAGATCGAAAACCACGTGATACGTTGTGAGCACAACGCGAGAAAAATTAAAGTGCTTCTTCTGAATTAGACTGTTCGAAACAAAAAGAAAGAAGAGCCAAAATATCAAGTGAAAGAATTGACTGTAGTAATGGATGCGCTGAGAAAAAAAGAATAACAGCGGGGGCAGCTAAAACTATCACTAGTTGTATTAGGCAGCGCAGTGGTCCATGACGTAACAAGCATATTCTGATTGGTTCCCTGAGCGGTCCGAATTTTGCATCACGGACCACCAAGATGAACCGCTTATTAATCTATTAGTTTCTCTATTTGCTTTTATGAAACACTGCACAAACGAAGATCTTGTTGCTGCCGCAGCGAGTGAGCCTGAAGCAAACGAGCGAGGCAACTCTCTAATCGGCATAAGATTACATTATAGGGGCTTGCAGTCACTTTTTCTTACTTAACGCAAGGAATTGTGCACGGCGGTAAGATCAAAGGCGCAAGGAATTGTGGTTATACGGGAATGCCAGAATAAGGATGTGCAGCACCGGTAAGATCAAAGGCACAAGGAATTGTGGTCATGCGCGAATGGAAGATTCAGGATGCGCAGTGGAGTTCAATGTGATCCTTGTGATAATGCAATTTGAATAATTGCGGAAGATGCAGACGAAGCTCGCATGCATGTGCGTCCTTCCTCTTTTCATTACTGCGTTTATGCGTTAAGTCCTGGTTGTTCTGATTGCAGAAGCGAGGAATAACGAATGGAGACCAAAGGAAATGATTTCTAACTTTAGCTTAATGCTTTTCATTTCATTGTTGAAAGGAAGGAAACTCGCCTTCCAGGGCGTGCTCTTGGGTCATTTGCAGAAGGGGCATGAAACGGAAAATTATTCATGGTCGCTTTCGCTGTGGCAAGTCTGGCAAGAGTTTCGCAGGAGGCATAATAAGATAAAACGTTTGTTTCCGACTTGGCAGCCTTGTCAGATGAATGACCACAAGTTGCTTCTCATTGGCGGAAATTAATTGGCGGCTCGCTTAAATTCAATAAGAATTGCATTGAAGTTTGCCAACTCGCTTAACTTTAAGGACTTTAAGCAAGTGGGAGAAGTAACTGTTTTCACGAGATCTTTTGAAAGTATAGCAAATTCGTTTTCCCTGGAGAGAAACAATCATCGTATTTTACAAAACTTTACCGTTTCAAACATAATAACTAGCCTACAGTTAATAAAGTTACTGCAAGCATACTACTACATCGTTCTTCCCCTTTGGCAGCATTTCTACCATTTAGGTATACTAGTCATGTAATGTAATGTACAATACTTTATTGCGATTTTCAATAACAACAACAATTCTTCGACTGTCGCCATAATTATGATTGACGGCATCGAAGAACGCAATCATTAGTTAGGCTTTTAATTTCAGAGTTCGCACATAATTGAACATCCTCGGAAATCCAGGGCTTCAAAGGGGATGGAAAAGGAAGGGAGAGACTGGGAGCGGGAAAAAAAAGGAGAGGGGAGGGGAGGGGAAAGGGGAAAGGGGAAGCCCTGGGAAGCTTCTCTATACAGATCATTTCTCGATTGAAGAGCAAACACCATTAGCGAGGTGTGAAACAGAAGCGCTCGTATGACAAAAGAGACCAGCAAGGTTCAATTAGCACCTTCAAAACTGCACAGCAAGATATGTCTACTGTCTTCCCCTTTCCCCTTCCTCTTCCCCTTCCCCTCCCCCCCTCCTTTTTTCCCGCTCCCAGTCTTTCCCTTCCCTTCCCGTCCCCGTTGAAGCCCAGGGTGTCCGAGGATGGTTATTAAAACGCGCAATATTATAATGAAAATTTTGTTCAACTTGTTCGGTCCGTTCCGCAAAAAAGAAACTAGCCTGCGAATATAGCCGTCACTCATTCACTCCTGCTACTTCGTGCGAAACGCGCAGTAGCGGGAGCGAATGAGAGGCGGCTGTAATCGCAGGCTAAAAAGAAACTCGAGCACAAATATTTCTCCGAATCGGACCACCCGCTAGTATTCCTTGCTGTTAAAGAAAACATAGAAAAACGACGAAAGAAGAACGACATCGGGGCCGTGAATTTTACTGCACGTCTGTTACAGAAACAAAGGATGCTAAGGACGCTCGATTAGCTTTCAAGGGTAAAGTAGAGATCGGCCGGGCAAGTCTAGTGGTTTTGTTTCGTTAGTAAGAAGAGCCTTTAGTCCGCTGTACGTCGATCCCCGCAATTATCTTTTTCAGTTTTTTTTCTAACAATTCACTGGTTTAATTTCCAATTAAATACCTTGAAAGACTCTAGACATGCATTGTGATATAATATATACAACTTGACTAGGTACAGTAGAATCAGGATCATTTCTCGATCTCAAAAGGTAAACAGCAAGGCTTTTTATCGATAAAAAAACAACATACAAAACAATCTGAATAATTACAGCTAACCTTCATTGCTGGTCTTTTTTGTGTTAGTCACACTTGATGCTGCTAAATCATCAAGCTTTTTCTTGACATTTTTTATCTCCGCTCCGATCTCTTTCAGCTCGTCTTTGATGTTTTCTTCATCTCTCTTCCACTGGCTGAGAAGTTCTTTGTAGTGATCTTCAATTTCAGGATCCATGCAGTCAGTTTCCAGATTGTCGATAGCTGCTCTGTACTGAACTCCTCCCAGTCTTACCAAAGTGTCTCGGATGTCTTGCCAGTATGTGTTAAACGTTGCGTCATCAATCGAAGCGTGCTCGGCATGAGCGAACACGGTGTTTCTAAAATACTTAACACGAGCAATATCTGCTTCAAGACTGATATCTGTAGCAGCAGGAAGTGTGTCCCAGCCAGTTACTGGAGAAGGTAAACCACAGATGTTTCGCAACAAAACCATCAGAAGAGTTATATCAAAATGGGCTGTTGACACTGAAGTGGGGATGGCAGGGAAGAGCCTCCCCCATTGCGTTGGATTAATAATTTTCTTTGTTCTGAGGGCTTGTAACATGGCTTTATTTCCCGCCAGAACTGTGTGAAGGTTTGCTGGTGCATGGATGGCATCGAATGTGTCTCTGAGGGCCTGGGTACCAACATCAACCAGCAGACGACACAAGCGAGCGTAGTTTGTTGTCTCCTTGTTGGAGGAAGCTGTTGGTGCTGCAGCAGCCATTAGAAGAAGTTGTAGCTGGTCCTTCTGAGGTTTAAGGGAAAAAGTGATGCCGGAAGTAAACCCTGGGCTTATTACTTAGTAATTTATAAGAGATTTTGGTGTGACGGCATAAAAACCTGTTTGAATATAACTGAGTTAACCACAAACTTCTGCGAGGTTCTGATGGGTGATATATTGTGGGATTTAGAGTGATCCGCACTCTCCTTTCTAACGTATTCATTGCCCATTTGGAAAAGTTTGATGTGTGAGGACGTATACCCGAGGGGCCTATAACCGGAATAGTTATAGATTGTATATGTGCTGTGCTGGCATTATTTTTTGGCATAATTCCATAAAACTAGCATAATTTTTCCCATTTTTATAGTCAAAATACTCAGGGCGTGCCGGCTAGTATTCGAGAATAGTTTCGACTAACGGAGAACGGACTGAATTATTCGTTTCAAACTTTCAAATTTAATTTGAATATTTTAATCATCCAACCGTAGCCGAGAGTGACCTCATTTTACAAATCGATTGTTGCCAACTGCGGAACTACAGATGAATCTTCGAGTGAACTCTATGTATTTGGATATATCTCAGGTGGTCATCCCCCCTCTGAATTTTCACGGCACACTTCCTGATGGTGTAAACCAATTCTTGTGTGGTCAAGAGTGGACGACAAAAACGGAACTTGGTGGTTAGCAGCACGGTAGCAGTTCACCAATTTCTTAGATTCCGGCAATTTGAACTCGTCTGTTTCAGAAAGTCGTCAGCCTTTTCAAGAAGAGCTGGCTCCTGTTTGTCGAAAAATTCGATAAAAGCCATGCCGAAACGACTGAGAGAGATGACAACAGAGGCCCAATGGACTGACAGTGAAGAAAGACTCAAAATGGCGCCAAACTTGGCACATGAACACGCCAAATATAAACCAATCGACGATCAATATTTCAAATGAGATTACAATATTCAGATTAAATTTGAAAGTTCGAAACGAAAGTCCGTTGGATGTTTATTCTCGAATACTAGGGCGGCACGCGCTGAGTATCTCAAACATCCCTAAATTTGGCACCACGCAGCATATAGAATAGTGTGCTGCCTCGCTAACGCCCAGCTCAGGCGTGGTGCTTCTGCCGTGCCGAACTGAATTCAGGAATTAAGTTCGACAAAAGCACAGCATAAGTACGGCGTCTGAATCAAACTAAAAATTAAGTTCGGCAGAGCTTGTGCTACACGACTCTGGCACGGCAGCGATTCTCAAACGTCGCACTTCTGCCGTGCCAAACAAAATTCATAAATTATATTAATGTATTTTGACGGGGTAGTTACGGCGCCATTGATCATCGCTGACTAATTGTTACATGACTTCAGTAAGGTAAATCCTGAATTGGGCACGACTCTTGCACGACGTCTGAACCAGAGCCGTGTTTGTGCCGTGCTACAGGCAGAAGCACGACGTCTGAACTGTTAAGGCGAGCCTAACGAGCCAAACGAGCGACGTGAGCAAACCTTGACGATCAAGGAATGTGAGTGGGTCACATCTTGCGGTCTCGATAAACTGACTCTACTGCTATTAAATACCGACACGCAGTGTTAGTAGAAATTAAGAAAATAGAGAGGTGTCTTTAAAAAATCATTGTGCCATGTCTCATTAAAGTCTAGGAAAAATACGAAACCTCAAAAATCTGCCGTTTGCTCCACATTTGGTGAACATTTCCCGCGACCTGTCACGCGAAACTAACGAGATACCTAACGAACGACAAATAAACGCCTGATATCACCTCTTATTTACCTGAGACCGTTTCCGCGGAGAGACCAATAAATTAACTATTAAAATAAGGAACGAACATTTTGAAGCTTTTTGACGACATTATACTTGAAGTGCAGTGCAATTAACAGAATTAAGATGGCTTCATGTAAGCTTACCTTATTTGCGCGTCCGAAGCTCAGTTGTCTATTTCATGCCTGCCTTATCAACTAGATATTGACACGTGCTTTGTGGAACAGAATTAGAAGACTTCAAATATGAATCCAAAAGTCAAAGATACAAACCTGTGGATGTAGGGTCTACGTCTTGTGAATTAAAATCTTACGCACACTCAAATAGGAACTCAGTCGCATGGAAATGAAGTCAGTGCCAGTGACGATGCTTTATCATCAAAACGGGTGACAATAACCGGCTCACAGCTATTCACTACATTAAAAAGACAGCGATTTCCTTTGCTTTACTTTAAGGTAGTGAATTTTCTTCGACTTGTGAAAGAGCTTACCGACATTTGACGGTATCGCTTAGGGATCAAGAGATTATCTTAGCAACAGAACTGGAATCGAATTCCCCTCCGGGGTGGTACTTGGCTATTTGTTTCTGTAATCAAGTGAGCGACACTTTTCATCAGAATTGAGACCAAAATGAGAGAAATTAAAGTATGTCAGTGAGAGGTGAAAGGAGCAAACAAAGAAAGAAAGAAAGAAAAGGTTTCTTTAGATTTGGTTTCTATCAGTTGATCTGCCCCATCCCCTCTCTCCTTAGGTTAATGTACATGATAATGACGCCAAGGGAAATTCCCGACCTGATGCGATGGCTGTTTATTGGCTGGATATCGACCTCAATGCAACCTATGTTTCCGCGAAGTAAGACTGAAATAGAAACGGAAACAAAAGTAACGCAAGCTTCAATACTGTCGGTTCGTGAAGATCGCAAATACGTGGAGTTGTGATTTTAATATACCGAAACCTGAGATCATGCCCTCTCTCCCTACTTATTACATCATCCTTTCAAAAACCAAAAAAAAAAACCAAACAAACAAAAAAACAACAACAACAACAAACGCGCAAACGCCTGATCGCAGGTTAAGTATATCGTAGCCAGCCGTCTCCTATTTCCTCACACAGGAGATGACTGCAGGCACGCAGGCTACGATATATTGCGGCATGACCACACTGATATAGTCACGATCAGGAGAAAGCCTGAGGCGATATGTAGGTGCAGACAAAAGGCCATGATTTGAAAGACAAGAACAGTATTAAATAATAAAGATGGATTTTTTTTCAAGAACAGTATTATTTAATTATTATCATCTCCCGTCTTTATCAGCGCCCACTCCCTCAACTCGAGTGCACCGACTTCTGCAAGTTGAAAAATAAAATAATTAATATTAAGACAGGTTTTCTTACTGTTCTGAGCCGGTCAGACTGTATCGTTCAGATTGACGAAATGGAAAGATAAGGTAGCCCATAAGTGTCACGGCAAAAACAAAACTTACCGCAAGACAAAGCGAACTCACTGCAAGAAAACGACGAACTAAGCGAACTCACAGCAACACAAATCCAACTCACGGCAAAACCAAACGAAAGTCACGGTAAAATAGAGAAAGCCACAGCAAAACATAGAAAGTTTTTCACGGTGGAAGTGAAATGCCACGGCGGAAGAACGGTGACATAGAGACCATAATATTGTTACTACCTAGAACGTTCGTGGTTCATGTACAAAATCGAAACGATTCGTACCATTTTTCTGTGGTTTTCTATTCATCATGTTTTGCCAAAGTTGTGACCAAGAACTTCTCTCTAAGATGCAGTGAATGATGATGATGATAAGGGTGAGTAAATACTCTCATCTCAAGCACACCATAACATCAAGGACGCTTATAGAAAGTTGATCCGAAGGCTACTACAATTTGCGAGTAAATCTAGGAACCAAATATATGCAATAATTTTTCACTCGCTTCTTTTCGTGTTTGAAGGGTTATTTCCGTTCGATCTCTATGTTTTGATGCCATTTAGTTTGGTTATTCTTCTCGAAAAGTGTTCCAAAATGCACCAAATGGTATTAGAGCATGTCTAGATTTTCCCGGGGGAGAATTCCCCCGGACCCCCCCAACAGAAATGGGCTTCGCGCCCATTTTAATATGGCAGGGGTAATTTGCCGAACGCAGAACGCAAACCAAAATCACCGAAAGAAGCAAAAACCAACCGGAGTGCTATTCTGGCTAACCGGAGTGTGCCTTGCACTCGGGTAATAGTATCAAAAAGCACTCCGGTTAGCCTGGATATCGCTCAGATTAGCCTAAAAAAGGCCAAGGTTAGCCTGTTTACGGTTAGCTCTCAATAATGGTTTTGCTTGCGTCGGTGATTTTGTTTCGCATTCGGCGTTTGGGATTCGGCATTCTGCGTTCGGCGTTCGCAAAATTACTCCTGCCGATTTTAATACCGTCACAATCAGTGCTAACTTTTGGGTCCCCTCATCTCAAAATTCATTCCTACGGGCCTGGCAAGTATATAAATTACACATGTTTTCACTATACATCTTAGATTATTCACAGCCCTCTATTTTTTCGTGTATTTTTTTTTTCGATGGTGAGAACGGCGAGAGAACTGGACGCAAGCGCAAAACGGAAGAAGCCAACCTCCCTGGGAATGAGGTTGGGAAGAAGCAGGGGGTGGGGGTTTGGCTTTTTTTGCGTTGAAAAATAGAGAGGCTGTGGACAGTCTATATACACCTGTAAACTACTACTTACTTTTTATGTCATAGATAAATGGAAAGTAACGTTAACAAGCTATGTATTTAATAAATCAAAGTAGCACTGTTTTTAATTAATTCAATAGCAAATTGTGCATGAAGCAGATTTTCTTAAAAAAACAATTCGTACATAGGGCTGCAGTCAAAAAAAATTCTTGCCCAGGCAATAGGCCAAAAAAGAGAAAATCATTCTTGCAGGCCAAAACTCCCCCTTCCCTCCCCCATCAGTTTTCTAATGGTCCGTCCCTAAGCGCCCGAGTTTTCTATGAGTGAATTGTCAACAAGACGCAGCCGAGTTGACTATTCTCTCATAGAAAATGAGGGCGAGTAGTCTAATTGTTTTATTAGAAACTCTTAAGGACTGCAGTTCAATTTTATGTACTTTTTAGCTAAAAATCAAGAAATATCGACGCTTCAAAGAGCAACGCGCGCGTAATCGTGCCTGATCAGCGATTATAGTTCACCACTAAGTTTTCTCCGATTTTGATTGGTTTAGATGATTTTGTTTTACGAAGATCAAATTTCCGCGGGGCAATGGATAGTTCCTCGACAGAAACACTCCATTGTTAAATAGAAAACAATGGAAGAACCATTAGATCCGCAGATTTCCAATAGAACACGGCTTAGTTTCTACTAAGATTGAATAACGTACGAATTTAGCTTTGTTAGCTGTGTGAATTCGCTTCTGAAGTCGGACCTGAAATACATTTTATGCATGATATTATTTTCACTTAAGGCTGTTGTGAAAGGGTTGTAATTATAATTATTTCATGATTGACACATTTTCTTTTGTTATTCAACAACCTTTATTTAACTTACAAGCCTGTTGAATATTAACTAACTGAAAGTCCGGGGAGGGCTTGATAATGTAGCAGGGAAGAGCGGGGCTGATGAATGAATTTATGAATATTAATGAGGGATTTATCTGTATAAATCCCTCGTTTCAGGGATTTATCTGTGTAAATCCCTCGTTTCAGGGATTTATACAGATAAATGCGAGGGCCTTTATCTGCATAATTTATTAAACCTCTCATTAGTATTCTAATATT